>JAEIGR010000019.1:782500-1982500 GCA_018904305.1 Scaptomyza montana | reverse complement strand
AGTTTTTAATTATTACACTGGAAAAAAAATCGTTAAACCGGGAAAAAAAAATTTTTTTATTATATATTTTTTTAATATCGTAATAAAAGGAGCAGCCGCGATAAACAGTGACAAGTTAAAGAAAGAAAATTTTTTTTACACCAAAAAAAAAAAGATATTCGTGATACAAAATAAAAAAAAAAAAAAAAAAAAATGGTTTTGTTTAATTTTGTAATAAAATAGTAACCGCGATAAACAGCGCCAGATTAATAGTGAACATTTTTGCAAGGTGGAACGATTCGTGTGACGGCGGGACAAGAGGGAAAATTTTTTTTTATCGCTATTTTTGGTTCTTTTTGCGAAGCCGAACATATACGGCTCGAGACGGAATTTTTTTTTGCGCTCGTTTATTTTTTGATTAGATGGAGGAACCCAAGACTATCGAGCCCGCCCGAGCTGAGGTCATAGAAAGCCGCAACCCTGGCGTGGGTGTGCAATGGGGATACCACTGCCATAAGGAGGATCTGGAGGACATCGTCCGGGAGTTTGGATTGGAAAAGTGTGCCACGGTAACTGACTACCGGAAGCTGGTATGTACTTTCATAAGACAAGGTGGTCATACCACAGATATATGGGCCCGGTTAGCGGAATGGGAGTTGAGGTTCGCAAAGATCCCGCTGTCGCCTACCCGGACTGCCGCTTCTGCTGGAGGAATACGACCCAGACAGAAATCTGAATCAGATGCGGCAATCCCGTCAATACGGACCGGTGGCACGGAACACTTGCTTCCGCCCTACAACAGTACGATTTATAGTGAATTTTCCCCACAAAATACAGCATGTATCCCCGATATACGAGTAGGGTCGCCTCTAGCATCCGAGGAAGATACCTGGTGAGACAGGCGAACCCCAACCTTAATTCTAGCGATAGCTATAGTACCCATAGGAACGGGATGGTTGTCCCCGAACTAGTCCGGAAGTGGGGTATACGGTTCGATGGGTGCACCGATCCACTAGTTTTCCTGGAGGCAATTGAGGACAGGGCGTTGTCATACGACATAGGCTTAGACCGGTTGCCGAGGGCAATGAGCGAGGCTCTAACGGGTAAGGCAGCGCGGTGGCTAACTAACAGTAGGCTAAGGGACGTGACTTGGGCGGCGTTTAAAGCCGAGTTCTTGGAGTTCTTTCTACCGCCCCAGTATTTCGACAGGTTAGAAGACGGTATCCGGGCACGAGGGCAACATGATAACGAGCCGTTCAAGGACTACTTGCTCGAGCTGCGGGGTATGATGTACCACGCGGGGTACAGGGTAGAGCAAGAATTGCAGAGGGTATACGAGAATTTGGCGCAAGAGTACCGTTTGTACATTCGTAGGAGGGACTTCTCCTCTCTAGCGCAGCTAACTCAGTTGGCAGCCGAGTACGAGAATGTGAGACAACAAAGTCGCGAGTGTGCAATACGTGGAAGGACCGGGACTAGCAGGTATTTGGACGGATTAGCCGGCGAGGTAGCCCCCGCTAAACATTTTAACCCTTTCCGGACGCAACCACAGCCAGGGTCAAGCGGTAACGTGGGGAGTACGCCGCCGCTCGGGCATACGGGAGTAATCTCAAACGGGATGATCGGCCAAGAGCGGTCGAGGGCTCTAGACTGAAAGAGGCTATGCTATAATTGTTCGCAAGAGGGTCACTTTGCCAAGGAGTGCCCCAACCCACGGGTACAGTTTTGGCGGCAGTGCGGGACCAAGGAGGTCAATACCAGCCAGTGTTGTCAGCAGTCAAGGGCGGGAAACGATACGCGGCACCATCTGGGACGGGATCCGATGGGGGCCGACGTGAACCAGTCCCGAACCTAGAATACCCTTTAAGAGTGGAAGACGGGCGGATAGTCGCTACTGTAAGAGTCGGGGACCAAGTAGCGACTGCGACAGTAGATACAGGGGCGACGAGGAGTTTTATTAGTGAGGAATTTTCCAGTAAGGTGACCAGCGGTGGTGAGATGCTGGCCGCCTGCGCGAAAATTCGCCTGGCCGATGGGTCCGCCTTAGAGGTAAAAAAGCTATTGAGGGTAAAGGTTGGTCTAGCGGGGACAGAGGTCACGGTGAGTATGCTCGTGATGCCCTCGATGTTAGACAACATTATACTAGGGATAGACTTTTTGTGCCGGGTGGGGACGACCATTGAGTGTGGCAAGACTAGGTTAATTTTTGAAGCTGTAGAAGTACCAGATGTAGAGGAGGAACAGGTCCTGATGGAACGTGAGCCAGTTGTGGGTAAACCGGAGGGGGACGGCGGATCATGGCAGGAGGATGATGCCCCGGTGGCACCTCAGCCAAGCATCACCGTGGGAACGGTTCGAGGAGACAGCGTGGACACGACAACGGCGGATGCAGTACAACGGATCGGTGATGAAGGAGGGTGCGTCATACCCGGCCCCGCAATAACACCGGTGGAAAACTTCGAAACCAAGGAAAACGAGTGGCCAGAGGATTCGTAACCAAAGATAAAGGAAATATTGAAAGCGGAATTGGCTCTCTTTGACGAGCTGCAAGGGGTGTCCCACGTAGCTGAGCACCGGATCATCATGAAGGACGACAAGCCGATTAAGCAGAGGTACTACCCTAAAAACCCTGCGATGCAACAGGTGATAAACGAGCAGGTAGACGAGCTGCTGCGAGCCGGTGCGATGGAGCCCTCCCGCAGCCCACACAGCGCCCCGATCGTGCTAGTTAAAAAGAAAACAGGCGAGCGGCGGATGTGCATCGATTATAGGCCACTCAATGCACATTCCTTGCCAGATGCATACCCCGTACCCAGGATTAATCACATTTTGGAGCGATTAAGACACGCGCGGTACATCTCCACGCTCGACCTCAAGCACGGCTACTGGCAAATTCCCATGGCTGCGGATAGTCGGGAGTGTACAGCGTTTACGGTACCCGGTAGAGGTTTGTTCCAGTGGCGCGTAATGCCTTTCGGTTTGCACTCGGCGTGTGCGACATTCCAACGAGCCCTGGATACAGTTATCGGACCAGATATGGAGCCGCATGCATTTGCCTATCTGGACGATATAATAGTGATCGGAGCGACAAAGGAGCAGCACGTGAAAAATTTGAAGGAAGTCTTCAGGCGTTTAAGAGCGGCCAACTTGAAGCTGAATCGTAAGAAGTGTTTGTTATTCCAGAAGAAGCTGATATACCTGGGACACCTAGTGAGCGGCGACGGGATCAAAACCGACCCCGCCAAAGTAGAAGCGATCCGGAACTTGAGGGCCCAACCAATTGTAAGGAGTTGCGACGTTGCCTGGGCATGGCCTCCTGGTACCGACGATTCGTGCCGAATTTCGCTACAGTAGGGCAACCGATCACCGCTTTGTTAAAAAAATCTAGGAAATGGTCATGGGGAGAGGAACAACAGGCAGCGCTAGAGACTCTCAAACATAGCTTGACAACCGCACCGGTCCTGGCCTGTCCGGATTTTGCGGAAAAATTTGATCTGCAGACGGACGCCAGCGATTTTGGTGTCGGAGCGGTACTCACACCGACGATTGATCAACAGGAACGCGTGATAGCTTACACGAGTCGGAAGCTGAATAAGACTGAAGAAAATTATTCAGCGACCGAAAAGGAGTGTCTGGCTATCGTATGGTCAATCCGGAAGATGAGATGCTACCTGAAAGGATATCGGTTCGAGGTAGTAACCGACCATATGGCTTTGAAATGGTTGAATTCGATCGAGAGCCCGTCGGGGAGGATAGCGCGCTGGGCACTAGAGCTGCAGCAGTATCAATTCGACGTACGGTGCAGACGAGGGAAACTCAACGTAGTAGCGGACACCTTATCCCGGCAACCCGTGGAGGTTTTTCAACAAGCGGTACAGGAAAAATCGAAAGGAAAGTGTATCGAAAGGATGAAGGAAAAGATTGCTAAAGACCCAGTGAAATACGCCGATTTTATGGAAGAGAACGGTCAACTCTATAGGCACCTCGGACACCGTACAGATGACGACGACTACACACCCTGGAAGCTGTGCATCGATGAGGATCAGAGGCAACGAGTGTTGTTAGAGTGCCATGACGCACCGACGGCCGGGCATCAAGGAGTACGGAAGACGATAATGCGTCTGGCACAACGCTACTACTGGCCTGGAATGTTCCGAGACGCGGCGAAGTACGTTAAGTACTGCGAATCGTGCCAGAGGTTTAAGACGGAACAGGTAAGGCCGGCTGGACAGATGTTGACGCGGCAGGAGGCCGAGCCCATGGCTGTACTATGCGCCGACTTTGTAGGGCCCTTACCGCGCTCGAAACACGGGAACACGATGCTCCTGGTATTCCACGACGCGTTTTCAAAATGGGTGGAGCTGGTCCCCTTGAAGCGAGCGACAGCGGCCCAACTGCAGAAGGCGTTCCGTGAGCGTGTGTTATGTCGATTTGGCATACCCAGAAAGTTTGTATGCGACAACGGTGTACAGTTTACGAGCCGGAATTTTAAGTCATTTTTGAACTCGTTGGGCGGAGAATTACAGCACACTGCCTCATATTGTCCACAAGAAAACCCGACAGAAAGAACCAACCGTACAGTAAAGAAGATGATCGCGCAGTTTATAGTGGGACACCAAAGTTCGTGGGACGAATTGTTATCGGAAATTTCGTTGGCGGTAAACTCCAGTGTGGCGGATTCTACAGGATTTTCACCGGCTTTTCTGATGCAGGGGAGAGAACCCCACTTACCAGCTTCCTTGTACGACGAGAAGACACCCGGATCCGGAAACATGCCGCAAGCGCCAGAAGACCGGGCAAGAAGATTAAAGGAAGTTTTCAGTATCGTTCGGACAAATTTACAGCGAGCGTCGAAGGACCAAGGGAGGAACTATAACCTCAGGAGAAGAGAATGGCGACCAGGACTCAATACGTTGGTGTTACTAAGAGCACACCAACTCTCTAAAGCTAGTGATGGGTTCGCGGCGAAACTCGCTCCCAAGTTCGATGGCCCATTCCTCGTGAAAAAGTTCGTATCACCGAATATCGTACGATTGGTAAAGCAAGGACAAAGAAAGAGCAAACTCGCCAGCATTGCACAGCTGAAGCCATTCTATCACGAGGGAGAGGAGCACGGAGAAGATGACCAACCCGACCGAGCGCCTGACAAAGAGCAGACTTGTCACAGTTTTAATTAATCTCTTTATTCATTTTTTTATTAACACTAACTAAATTTGAATTCAGAAGGCCCGTTTATCAATTAAGACTAACCGATTGTGTTTATAAATCCCACAGAATACCCAAGATGAGCGACCAATTCCCTTATGTAATCAGCAGCGGTGACGAGAAGGACAGCGAGGGCACCACCGAAGGTCCCGAACAGGAGCAGCGAAACCCAGCGCCTTCGACGTACAGGCACACGCTGCACCACCACCGAAAAGAAACCGCCTGCGTCGTGGAGGGGGAATCATTCTAATGACAATGGACACTTCTGCCATATTCGTAAAAATACCAAGCTTCCGAGCACCGGGGTCGGATACCGAAGAGCCCGCTTCACAACACAGACGCCCAGCAACCGACCGGACACCCACCGTTGGAGCGCAGCGTGGCCGCATACCCGTTGGAGGAACACCCGCAGCTTATAGGGGCGTAGAAGACATGGCAGGAACGAGCGAGGAGGGGCGAAGAGTGGAGGACGTAGTCGGTCCGCCCAAGGATGTCATAGATTTGTGGGAGGAGGGCCTGGAATCTGTAGTGGCGGAGTTAGAGTCGGCGAGGATGACAGAGCCGCCAACCCAGGGGCAGGTGTTATTTATTTATTTATTTATTTATTGTCAGCTAAGAGCAGCTGACATTAAAATGAAATCAAAAATTAATTTAAATTAAAGAATAGTTAAAATAATTAAATTAAGTAAAATATAGAATAATATATAAATCTGAAAATATATTTAAAAGTTAACGTTAAAGCTCTGGGAAATTAAATAAAAAATTGAGTAGTCCAAAAAAAATTGAGTAGGAAAAACCCAGAAAAACCCAATCAGACCAGCGTTAGATTAATAATTAGTGGTTCAATTAGATAAAGCAAAATAGAACGATTTTTTTAGTACTGGAGTTGAGGCCTCCAAGGAGACAAGAGAATAAAGTTTGTTATAGTCAGAACATATAACACGAAATGGTTCATGAATTAAATAGTTGCTCAAGCAACGAACAAGGCTAAGGGGTAAAAAGTTACGTGAAGATCTAATTGGGACATTAAATTTAATTCGACTCAAAAGAACTGATGAGTCGATTTCACCATTAAGTAAGTTAGTAATAAATAATACTCCATGCATCGTTCTACGGTTTAACAGGGAGGGAAGATTAATCAAAAGGAGTCTACTTGAATATGGGGGTAAGTCAACTCCAGGAACCCAGTTAAAACTTCTAAGGGCAAATAGCAGAAATTTCTTCTGCACAGATTCAATTCTATCCTGGTGAATCGAGTATTGTGGGGACCACACGCAAGATCCATACTCCAGGATGGGACGTACTAGGGATGTATAAAGCGTTTTAGTGGTGTAGGGATCGTTAAACTCTTTCGACTAGAGGTGGGCACGGGCTGGGCTTTTATCGGGTACCCGTGGGCACCCGCGGGTAACCGTGGGTACGGGCTGAAAAATCATATTTCGGGCTGGGTGCGGGCGGGTGTGGGTTTGTCCGTTCAACCCGCTTTACCCGAAATAAAGTTAGTAAATATTTTGGTTAATATTATGGTTCGAAAAACTTAAAAAACATTGCAAAAGTAGAATTATATGATTTCCATGTAATGGAACAATTAAAGGAGAAAACCTTAAATTCTTTAGAAAAACGTTTTTAGCCAACTTCAGTTAATTTAGTTGGATTATTTTTAAACCCTCCGTTTGAAGAGTTAAGTTTTTTATCAGAAGAAAGAAAAAATCATGCGTTAGAAACAGTGAAATGCATGATGATTGAATATCGCGAAACGTTAAAAGACAATCTTGATGACTCGCAAACTGAAAACTCTTCGCCAAACACGAGACACGAGTTTCAAGAGTTTTTTGACTAGCATCAACCAAAAAAACTAAAACTTGACAAAAATGCCATTGATTTAGAAATTGAAAAATATTATGCCAAAACTTCTCATTTAAACTTGCCAATTCTAGAATTATGGAAACAAGCAACTGACCTCAAAATATTGCAAGTTGTGGCTAAAAATATATTATGCATTCCTGATAGCTCTGCGACAAGCGAGCGAGTTTTTTCTTCATCTGGTAAAATTCTCAATGAAAGACGCACAAAGCATTCAAGTGGGAATTTGGACAAGCTTCATTTTTAGTACAAAAATATGTAATTTTATTTAACAAAAATAAAAAATTAAGTTTTTGAAAAAAGTTCTAAATTTTTCGGGCGGGCGGGTTGGGTTCGGGTATGATATTTTTTATTGCCATCGGGTACGGGTAAAGATTGGCGCTCCGGCCCATGGGCTGGATCGGGTCGGGCGCGAAAAATTAGGCCCATGCCCATCTCTACTTTCGACCACCGCTTGATGAAGCCAAAGTAATTAATAGCCTTATTAACCATAGACGAAATATGAGAGTCAAACTTTAGCTTAGGATCAAGAATAATGCCTAAATCTTTAATTTCAAACACGCGGTCAAGTGGTGAAGCATCAAGCAAGTAGTGAGCAGTATGAGGGGTACTTCTACAAAAAGACATGACTTTACATTTTGAACAGTTTAAATTAAGTAAGTTGAAACGACACCAGGCCGACAATGCACCGCCGAAAAAGTGGGCGATACGCCCCGCCAATTGGGCAGTCTTCCCTAACGAGGATGAGCTGACCGACGCACAGTGGAGCCTTTGCTCATTTAGCTTATCAAAAATCATATCTTCTAAACTAATGAAGCGATTTCAAAAATAGCAATTAATAGATGACTTTTCAAGCTTTAAAATGAATGTTCGCCAAGAGTGCTAGGTATCCGTGGTGCTTAAATATTCAAGGTCAAAGTCAAGAAATATTTCCAGCACATTTTACCTGTAAAATTCCAATTAAAAACGTTTGTTTTTAATCATAACTGAAAATTTTTTATAACTTCAATGACTATTTTGCATTTTTTGTTGTTTTTATTCGATTTTCTAACTTAAAGGCCTGTACGCAGACGCCTGTACAGCTCCCGTACAGCAAAAACTTCATATAAAAAAAATGGTCCCGTACAGCTTCAGTACAGTACGTACATTTAAGGTCTGCAGTTCTGTTAGCTACTGCTGGTACGGTAGTGTTGAACAATGAAAATGTTAAAATGTTATGTTAAAATGCTACGGGCAGTAAATTGCTTTCAGCAGCTATTTACGGTTGTAAAAAATGCAACAACATGTCGGGCAAGAGCCGGCTTATAAATTTTTCGGTTAATATTAACAAAGTTGACCTAATTCAGGCTCCAATAGAGCCATACTTATTGTTTTGGCAGTCAATGCTGCGCAAGAAGTAATGAATAAAAATATATTTATTAATTAATAAGATACAAATTAAATAACATATAAACTGGATTGTACTGCCACTGATCTATTGCAGGGTATAGATTATTAGAGGCAGGGCGTTAGCTGTACTCAAACACAAAAGTAGCGCGCGAATCATTATTTTGAAATCAAGTGTACAAAACACAGTTGCATTTCCGATTTATTTACAAAAAACAATTAGCCTACCGCCACAATATGCGAATTTTTCAACACTTGTCGTTACAGCCGTAAAACTCATGTATACTGTACGGGAGCTGTACGGGGCTCATGCGTACAGGCCTTAAATACATAAAATTTAAATTCTTATTTTTGTGTGATTTTTTGAGGTTAATTTTTAATATTTGCTATCGATGGCTGATTTTCAACCAAATAATCATCAACATTAATGCTAGTAAGGTTAACATCTAATAAACTCAGAAGCACGAAAAAGTTCAAAAATCTTTGAATTTGTTAAATCCATTATTGCGCTTATTTATCAAAATTTCGTGAATTATATTGAAAAATACTATTCAATCTGAAAATTTCTTATTGTTCGCAGCAATAAACAACAAGTGTTTCCTCTTATGAAGTTATGAAATAACTGTTGCCATCAAGTGACATATTTTGCACTTTATACCATATTTTTGAGTTAGCTAGGTAAGCAAGCAAAATTGGTATAACCCTTTTCCAATTAGCTAGGTAAAAAACAATATATACCTAAGGTATTGATTTACATTAAAAATAGGTAAACGGGGAAATACAGAAATTAAAAAAAAAATAACCTGTAGTACCGCAACTTTCCATCAACTACAATTATATTTACCTGCCTCCTCAGACCTTTTCCATTCAGGTAATTAGAAAGGATAGGAAGGAAAAAAGGATTAGAAGGGATATATATAGACAGGTAGTACTTATAATACAACATTTAGAAATGTTGTCAATAAACAGCACACACGCTACAGCCAAATTTGTATGCGCTCTTCTTCTTCCTTATACCTGCCGCGTGTTTTTAACTCGAGGTATCCTTAGTTTTTTGGCTCGCGTTTCCAAAATGCAGATTTTCGCAGATTGTGACTATATACATATGAAAGGTATATATTATAGCTTTCAAATGCATGTGGTCCCACCGTGACTCTGAGAGATACTTTTTTGTTATAGTCCACGAAAGTTCAAAAAATGCCAAAATTTAGTGTATTTTTTAAACGATTCTAATTTAATAAGTATTTCAGCTATATTTAAACTGTATACAGAAAAACAGTGAGATTGAACATACTTTTCAGATAAAGAAAAAAGATCGAAGATCGGTTGTGTACGTCGCCCAATATTCAGTTCGAAAGTGGTAAATTTCTGTAAAAATTGTCATTTTTTCGTACTCACATAAAATTACTCAACTTTGAGGAGCTCTACCACCCATAATTATTAACCGATTTAAAAAATATTTTGGATCCATAATCTTTGAAGTATTCTCTATCGATTACATATTTCACTTTTGCCAAACGCGTTCATGAAAAAAATGATTTTTGATAAGCTATCCGAGAAAAGGCCCCACTGTGCAACGGCGCAGTCGGGGCCATATCAGAGGCGTTGGAAAACTGTACATCGAGAGCCCGCCGGTCCAGGTTCAAAGTGGAGGTGGACGGGGAGATACACGGCGTGACGAGGAACGCGTACGGACACGTGACTGTCACGCTACCCAAGAAAGGGGGGGGTTGTGAAGTAGGCTGCATCGGCCCCCTTCACAAAGAGTTATGTTTATTATATTTATAAGTTTAAAGTCGCAAGAAGCGCATCGGTTGTTTAAGCCATAGTTATAAGTTTTGTAAGAAGCAAGGAGCGCGCAGTAGTTCTATTTAATAAACGCCCAACGTTCGAAATATTGTTAGAATTTAAATGTAACCTCCCCAAAACGCAGGGTCGCAAGAGGCAGCGCGCCAGCTGCGATCATCAAATCCACCACGGTCATGAGCAAGTGTGGGGAGTGGCGAAACCTGCAGCTTGGGCCAAAGCCGAAGCGTGGGCAGAGGAGTTGCGATTTACCTCCGATAGTGAGAAGACGCGTACGCGGTAGAGATAAATAGAAAGATAAGAAACTTGCAAGAACGGATAAGAAAGGCAGCACAGGCATAGGATCTTATAAAGATAAGGTAAGAGGGGATAGTTCGTCGCAGTTCATATTTATTTATTTGTTTATTGTCAACTATAATCAGCTGTCATAAAATCCAATTTAATTAAAATTAAAATAAAAATTTAAATTTGAAATTAAAATTAAAATTAGTGGTCCAACATTTGTTGCGTGGATTGGGAAAAACCCAGGAAAACCCAATCAGACCAGCGTTAGATTAGTAATTAGTGGCTACGATTAGATAAAGCAAAAAGGATCGATCTTTTAAGTACTGAAGTTGAGGCCTCCAAGGAGACAAGAGAATAAAGTTTGTTATAGTTAGAACATATAACCCGAAATGGTTCATGAATTAAATAGTTGCTCAAGCAACGATCAAGGCTAAGGGGTAAAAAGTTACGTGAAGATCTAATTGGGACATTAAATTTAATTCGACTCAAAAGAACTGATGAGTCGATTTCACCATTAAGTAAGTTAGTAATAAATAATACTCCATGCATCGTTCTACGGTTTAACAGGGAGGGAAGATTAATCAAAAGGAGTCTACTTGAATATGGGGGTAAGTCAACTCCAGGAACCCAGTTAAAACTTCTAAGGGCAAATAGCAGAAATTTCTTCTGCACAGATTCAATTCTATCCTGGTGAATCGAGTATTGTGGGGACCACACGCAAGATCCATACTCCAGGATGGGACGTACTAGGGATGTATAAAGCGTTTTAGTGGTGTAGGGATCGTTAAACTCTTTCGACTAGAGGTGGGCACGGGCTGGGCTTTTATCGGGTACCCGTGGGCACCCGCGGGTAACCGTGGGTACGGGCTGAAAAATCATATTTCGGGCTGGGTGCGGGCGGGTGTGGGTTTGTCCGTTCAACCCGCTTTACCCGAAATAAAGTTAGTAAATATTTTGGTTAATATTATGGTTCGAAAAACTTAAAAAACATTGCAAAGTAGAATTATATGATTTCCATGTAATGGAACAATTAAAGGAGAAAACCTTAAATTCTTTAGAAAAACGTTTTTAGCCAACTTCAGTTAATTTAGTTGGATTATTTTTAAACCCTCCGTTTGAAGAGTTAAGTTTTTTATCAGAAGAAAGAAAAAATCATGCGTTAGAAACAGTGAAATGCATGATGATTGAATATCGCGAAACGTTAAAAGACAATCTTGATGACTCGCAAACTGAAAACTCTTCGCCAAACACGAGACACGAGTTTCAAGAGTTTTTTGACTAGCATCAACCAAAAAAACTAAAACTTGACAAAAATGCCATTGATTTAGAAATTGAAAAATATTATGCCAAAACTTCTCATTTAAACTTGCCAATTCTAGAATTATGGAAACAAGCAACTGACCTCAAAATATTGCAAGTTGTGGCTAAAAATATATTATGCATTCCTGATAGCTCTGCGACAAGCGAGCGAGTTTTTTCTTCATCTGGTAAAATTCTCAATGAAAGACGCACAAAGCATTCAAGTGGGAATTTGGACAAGCTTCATTTTTAGTACAAAAATATGTAATTTTATTTAACAAAAATAAAAAATTAAGTTTTTGAAAAAAGTTCTAAATTTTTTGGGCGGGCGGGTTGGGTTCGGGTATGATATTTTTTATTGCCATCGGGTACGGGTAAAGATTGGCGCTCCGGCCCATGGGCTGGATCGGGTCGGGCGCTAAAAATTAGGCCCATGCCCATCTCTACTTTCGACCACCGCTTGATGAAGCCAAAGTAATTAATAGCCTTATTAACCATAGACGAAATATGAGAGTCAAACTTTAGCTTAGGATCAAGAATAATGCCTAAATCTTTAATTTCAAACACGCGGTCAAGTGGTGAAGCATCAAGCAAGTAGTGAGCAGTATGAGGGGTACTTCTACAAAAAGACATGACTTTACATTTTGAACAGTTTAAATTGAGTTAGTTAAAACGACACCAGGCCGACAGCGCACACAAATCCGACTGTAGTAAGTTGCACAGAGAAGCATCATTGTAGGTGAAACATAGTTTTACATCATCAGCAAACATATAAACAAAAGAGTTAGTAATAACAGCTGGAAGATCGTTAATAAACAAATTAAATAGCAAAGGTCCATATAAAGATATATTTAGCTAGGTTTAGGTTTGTCTTGTGTAAACGATCTTTAAGAGAAGTGGAATAAATTGGTCACCGGCAAGTCCGTACCCCGGTGAAATTGAGTTGCTGTGTTTTCTCTCTTTTTCTTTGGTCTTGTGTACGCGCGCACGCGAGTTAAGCTGAGTCGTTTGTATACCCTGGCTGCTTAGTGTGCCGGTCGTCGCGTTGGTGCCGACGCCGGCGTTCCCCCTTCCAACTTGTAAGCCGCGCGCGTTATAGTCCCACCAAAATATACAAATATTCTTGTGTGGTGGATCTGGCCGGACTGAGTTTATACCCTGGCTAAAGTACACCTTTACAGTCGGTCGGGTTGCCATAAGTTTGCAAATTCCTTTTTATTAACAAGTCGAAACGTTGCAGTCGGACGCAACCGACTGCGGCATACTCGATACCAGTATTAAAACCGGTGAAAAGAGGCCTGATTGCAAAGGGGTACAGATGTGGCAGGGGTGTACGCTGCCTTAAAGATTCTCCGATGCAGATGGGGATGCCACAAGCCGTCTTCGTTGCAAATTTGGTGACTCTAGCTCAAAGTTTGTAAAATGTAGGGAAAGGGGGGCTGGGGGCGGCATGGGTGGGCGTGGCATCCAAATTTTTGATGCAGATCTTTGTGGAATGTCAATTGCTATCTTCATACCAAATTTGGTGACTCTAGATCAGTGTTGTCCAAAGTTTGATAAGGGAGCCACGCGTGGTTGGCAAGAAAAATTCTGCCGGCGGAGCAGCCGACACATGTATAGAGAGAGAGAATATGTGTATTCTATAAATAGAACGCTCGGCAGCTTGTTCTCTTACGATGCGCGTGTTCGGCTGCATTTGCTCTCTCGACTCATGTGTTCGGCTGAAGCTCAAAGTCAAACGCGCAGTCATTCGCTATGCTGCATTGGTAAAAAATGTTTCACGTTGCCTTCGTATTTCGCTGCTTCGCACACAAGCGCAATGTTTCATTGTGTGAGTTTGGACACCACTGCTCTAGATTGTAAAATGGGGGGAAAGGGGGGGCTGGGGGCGGTATGGGTGGGCGTGGCATCCAAATTTTTGATGCAGTTCTTTGTGGAATGTCAATTGCTATCTTCATACCAAATTGGGTGACTCTAGCTCAAAGTTTGTAAAATGTTGGGAAAGGGGGCTGGGGCGGTATGGATGGGCGTGGCATCCAAATTTTTGATGCATATCTTTTTGGAATGTCACTTGCTATCTTCATACTATATATGGTGATTCTAGCTCAAAAATTGTAAATGGTGGGGAAAGGGGGGCGTAATGGGTGGGCTTGGCTCCAAAACTTTTATGCAGATTTTGGGGGGTCGTTGCCAGCTATCTTATTACCAAATTTGGTGGCTCTAGCTCCACAGCTTTGGAAGATACACGCATTCCCATTTTTGACGAAGCGTTGTGGTATCCAAACTTAAGATGCAGTTTTTAGAGGGTCATCATCACCTATCTTGGCACCAAATTTGGTGACTCTAGCTCAAAAACTGTGGGAGATATAGGCTTTTTATACCCTTAACCCATAAAATGGGTAAATAAGGGTATAATGGTTTTGTGCAAAAGTATGTAACAGGCAGAAGGAAGCATCTCCGGCCCTATAAAGTATATATATTCTTGATCAGCATCAATAGCCGAGTCGATTTAGCAATGTCCGTCTGTCCGTCTGTCTGTCCGTCTGTCTGTCTGTCCGTCTGTATGAACGCGTTGATCTCAGAGACTACAAAAGCTAGAGACTTCAGAGTTTGGATATAAGTTCTCCTATACCATGAGCAGAACAAGTTTGCTTCGAATTATCGATAACTATTCTGGTTTCCGATATACACATGGAATCGATAACAAAAAAATATCGAATTTGGAAAATGTAAAAATGAGGGTTGAAAGAATGGGTAACGATAGATCTTTCTGAAAATTTCGTCCAAATCGGTTAAGAAACACCGGAGATATCGAATTTAATCGATTGAAGTTAAGTCAGTATACCAAAATCTTGTATAAATTTAATTTATTTTTTGCAACTGGGTTCAGGGTATCTTCTAGTCGGGCTGTCCCGACTAGAGCCTTCTTACTTGTTTGACTTAAAAATGCGGTGGGGGGGGCTGTGGGCGGAATGGGTGGGCGTGGATCCAAAAGTTTTGGTGCAGTTTTTTGGGGGTTGCTAGTAGCTATCTTCTTACCAAAATTTGGTAGTTCTAGCTGTAAGGATGTGCGAAATATGTGGATTTATCGGTTTTGTGTAATCAAATTTATTTGCCAGCCCCCCAATTATCGTAGAACCCCCATCTTGACACTTTAATTTACTGTCCCATAGATAAAGAGAATTGGAAAGTTTCAAGTCTCTAGCTTGAAGGGTGTGGAAAAAAGTAGCGTTCATACAGACGGACAGACACCATGACGGACATTGCACAAACTCAATATACTCAGCATAGAAAGCTGCCGGCTCCTTGCACAAATTATCAAACTTAAATTTTTTTTATTTTTTTTTATATTATTTTATTAAGGCATACATGGTAAGCTAGAAACCCTTTTGTGTCCTTCGTTTCTCTTCATTCAGCCCTTATGGGCGCACCGGCTAACAAAGATAAGCTGTAGGAATATAAATAACAATAACAATAACAATAACATATACAAATACAATAACAAAAATACAAAATAGCAAATGCAATGATGCGTCAGCTTCTGATGACCGTCATCAACGGAGATCGGACTATGAGATCTTTTGGTTGTCGTCTATTGAGCCTCCTTGATGGACGGGATCTTGCTTGGAGAAGGTGAGCCTTCGATCAAGCGTCACACTAAGACTTTTAGCAGCGTTCGACTGTGGTACAGGGGCATCTTCCACGAACACGGCCGGTGACGTTCTCCGCTTAAGAGTACAGCAAACGTTTGTCGACTTGTCGCTATTTATGCCGATGTTCCAGCGCCTTGCCCATTCCGCAAACTTTGTGGCATAGTCCTGGATGCCATCGGCTGCGTCATGTTTGCATCGGGACCTGTAGGTAACGCACACGTCATCGGCAAATGTGGCTATCGTGGCTATAAAGGCAGTAAAGCAGGGGGCCGAGGACACTTCCCTGTGGTACTCCAGCTGCCACATCATGTTCAGTAGAGAGTGCCGAGAGAAACCTTACAATAGCGTTGAACACTAACGCAATGAAGAGGATCGCTCGACTGGGCAATGCCTTTAAAGTGGCATTGCAGATGGCGTCATGGCCGGATGCCCTTTTGATATTCTGGCTTGCAATGACATCAGCTATCTCGCTTGGGCCAAATGGCTTGACAGGCAGGTCCATTTGAAGCGCTTGAGTCAGCTGGTCGTGTGTCTCTTCAACCTGCGGGAGACTGGCCATATTGAATGGCTGAAAGCGTTTAGCGAGGTGTTCAGCAAACACATCAGCTTGCCCCTGGTCAGTTCGACACCATGTTTCGTTACTGTCTACCAATGGCGCTTTCCTTTCGCAACGCCTTTAAATAGCGCGTGTGGCCTTCCAGAGCGAGTGCGTCGCTTCGCTTTCAAACCCAGTATTGGCTAGCTTGTCATCAAACCATGCTGATTTGTGTACCACCAATACGCGATGGAGCCTACTCTTCGCTCTATTCCAGTCTGCTTTGTCCAATTGGTGACGAGACCTCATCTTTTCAGCGATGAGCAGCAGAATCTCTCTCGTTATCGGGATTCTGTCTGCTGTGGGCCTCCGAGATGGGGTGCGAGAAGCAATTCTAGCTGCTGCCTTGACTTTATGAGTGAGCGCGTCAATAGCATCAACTATGTCCTTTTCATTGTTAAACGCCGTGTTGAGGTCCAGTGAGGACTCAAGCTGCTCTTGAAACAATTCGAGGTGAGTGCGTCTGGTGATTATCCGCTCCGTCTTAGGGTATGCTATTGCTGCCGCATCCAGCGTAATTACGAGCGGTAGGTGGTCGGAGCTAAGCTCAACAACCGGCTGTATATCTGCATGGATTCCCAGGAAACCCCTTGTCAGCTCAAAATCAATATAGCCTGGTGAGCCCCTACTGCTGTACGGGTACCTCGTTGGGTCCCCTGTTGCAAGTGAGTTCACCTCTGAACTCAAGAAAAGATTTGCCAGCGCATTGCCTCTTTGGTTGCACCTCCCCGCTCCCCAGAGCCAGAAAGACGCATTCCCGTCGCCCGACAATATTCAAAAAGAACATGTTTACTGACTGATCTTTGGAGGTGCCTGGCTCGCTGCGCCTCTGGGGCGTGTGGGCATCGATCACCAATTTTTCCCAGTTCTTCCTTGATCTAGCTAAGAGGCGTGCTGTGGTGCAAGCCTTTAACGCAAACTCTGAATGGCCTGTCTTTTTTCAGCTGGTAGCAGTGAAATTCATACTGCTCTTTCTCAAGCCAACTGACAATGCTGCGAAATGTGCACGCATCAGCCGTGTAAAGTCTCATGACACCTCCAAGTGGTGCCCTAGCCTCAACCTTGCTCACATCCGAGACACTTTTAATGCCTTGCATCAGTAAGTTGACATCATTAATGCCCTCCATAACTATTGGCGGTGGCTTAAGCTGCGCTTTTTCGGCAGTGTCAGTGCTGCCGGCTGTGGCAGCAACCGGCTTCGAAGCAGCAATATTATTTTGGTGACCGGTGCGGAGCTGATCGCACAGCACGTCACTTGCATTTTCTGATTCCATATCAGCTGCAGGTTGCGCAAGTAACCCGAAACTGTTTGAACTGCCGCTGTAACTTGGTTGTAGTGAGGAGAGGTTGCCACCCATCATACCGGGTTTTGATTTTTTACTCTCAAGACTTGGAGAAGCGCATGAAATTGTCTTACGCTTAATTTTTTGGAAACGCTTCAAAGCTCCATTGGTGGTTGAGAAAGCACCAGTTGCTAATGTCGGTCCAGTCGTGACCATTTCAGCTACACGGTTGATCTCACTAACTGTGAGTTCGTTGATGGCTTTGCTAAGTGCCTCGCCAAGAATCCCTTTGTTTTTAGTCATAGCAGGCAACTTTGTCTGCTGCTTCGCAAGTTGCCCGGATTTTATACTACTCTTAAAAGTATGCATCAGTTTCACCAAGATCCTAGCCTAGGCTCCAACCTTGGGGTGGTTTGAGTAGTAGCTCAAAGCTTCTATCTGGCACTTGGACCAAACAGACGGTGAGCTTAAAGTCAAAAACAGAGATGTTTTGCGACCACGTGGCTGCTCCGCAGCGAAGTCCCGCTTTGGGTAAAATCGCACTGACTTTTAAATGTAATGAAAAAACTACACATCCACTTTGATATCACTGACAGTGACTTACGGGATAACTATTCACACCACTAGCGTTATACGGACGCGTGCTGCTCAGCTTGAGTGTGACCAGAGAACTCGCACTAAAATTAAGTTGCAAAATCAATATACTTGCATTGTTTGTACGTATAATAAAAGTACTTACATCTCTTATGAATTGTCCATAGTCAGCCCTGCCCATCAAATATGGATTTACCCAAATCCGTTTCTGGGGCTTTGGATTGCAGCGTCCCTTCTTTTTTTCAATAACGACAACATGGTGTTGTTTGCGCAAGTTATTGAAATCAAATTAAGCTGATCCGCATCCATTTTTCTTCACTTTAATTGTTTTCCCAAATGTAAACAAACAGCAAAACACAGTTACATTCCCGATACAAAAAGCAATTAGCCCACCGCCACAATTTTCATTTTATTCTTTTAATTTAAGAAAGAAACATTTTTTTGTTATACTTTAACAAGAACAAGAAAAACATCAATATTAATTTCTTTTAATGCTCTGATTTATTGACCAGTAATTATTCGTACGGCTAGCAATCTACATAAAAATTGTTATGTTTACCAAATCTATCTTGATAAAAAGTATGTGTTTATTATATTTGACAAAGCCGTCAGCCAATTGGAGCAACAAGGAGAAGAACGCGCGCCGCAGGGAAACGCATTCATACCGCCAATTTGAATGCGCGCCCGTGCAGTGTGTGCCGTCCTTGAAGTGCGACTATACTCTCCACACGAAAGCGGCTGGAAGCTGGTCCTTGGTGCGGTCATGTCTCTGCCAAGGGTGCTGACGAATGGTAGTCGGGCGAGAGAAGAAAACTCTATAAAATTACCCCAGTCCAAGGTGGAACAGCATTGGGCGGAGGAGTGCTCGGTCGTTATTTTGCAAACTCTGGATACCTGCCGACCTCCAGTTCAATTAGGCTTCCCGCGGTACACGGGCTATGTCGCGGGTGACTTTCCATTCCCGTCCACTCGTGGGACCAAAATGTGCTCAATATATTAAAACACAAACCCAGTTTTCGGGACACTTAAGAACCCGGGGGGAAACGACAATCCCTCTTCAAGTTCTAGCACCTCATCCCCGACGCCTGATACGCAGGCAACAGCTGGAGCGAGGACGAATAAACCGCAGCAGTGTTCAAAAAAACTGTTGCTCTATTGGGAGAAGTCAATCCAGGCGTAAAGCTAGAGACGGTCGACTGGAAAGACGTGCCCAGCAGACCCCGAGCTAGAGTTTGGGTTTCCGGCAAGCCTGAGGAGCCGGAGAGGATCCTAAAATTCTAACAACTCAGTAACCTTGACTTGGTTACTCAAGATTAGGGGATCGCCAAAGTCGAGGAGCCGGAAGGCAACAGCCGACGGGTGATCCTCATCATCAATGAAGAGTCAGCCAAGGCCCTAGCCGCGTCCAACGGAGCTGCTCACTACGGATTCAAGCCGTTAGCGATCCGTGTCAACCGTTCGGGTGCGGCTAGCAAGCCTTCAGCCCACGATGACGCAACGGTGGTGGATGACTTCTTAGCCCCGAGTGGGCAGCCCCGGGTGAAGGCTGGCGAAACCACAGCCAATGGTATCCAAAGCACAGTCACCGAAAGTGACGAACCGCTTAAGGAGGCAAACGCGCAGGCCGACCACCAGTCAGAAAGATCTGAATTAGCCGACCACATGGCCAACATGATAAGACTTCTCGACTACGACTCGGACGAGGAGGCTAATCTCACTGTGGTAAAGAGGAAGTCTGAAGATGTCTCAGAGACTCCTTCAGATCAACCTTCACCAATCTAAAGCGGCGGCAGCCACTTTGCTGCTCCGTATAAGCCAATGCGAGGCAGACGTTGTCCACATCCAGGAACCTTGGGTCTGCGGTGGCAAGGTTTCTGGCTAAGCTCAACTTACATGTCCCATAACCATCAGGGGCCACTTCCACACCAACTGCTACGTGCTCTAATCGCCGAGTGCGAAGCGACAAACACTGAGCTCATCAAAGGATAAGACGCCAACGCTCATCACCATCAGTGGGGAAGCACTGACATAAATGAACGGGGTGAGTTACTCTTAAACTATATCCTCTCTACCAATTTGAACATTTGTAATATAGGTACCGACCCGAATTTTATTACAAAAAAATGGGAAGAGATCTAAGACATGACGCTAGCCACAGCCTGCCTTCACCAAAGATTCATATCGAGCATTCTTTATCTGATCATAGATATATCGATATAGTATTCTCTCTCGATATACCCAAGCCTAAATGGTGCAGAAACGTAAAACGTACTAAATGGACCAATTTCAAAGAATGTCTTGCAAGATTTATCCCTGATCATCGTCCCCAGAGCATACAAAGTTAATCACAAACAAGCTCACGGAGGCATGCAAGTCCGCCCTAAACAAGGTACGCCCCAGAGCAAACCAAGAGGCAGAAGCAAACCACCGTGGTGGTCCCCACAACTAGGAGAGCTTCGCAAAATTTCGCGAAAGCTCTTTCACAAAGAAAGGCTCAAGAAAGCTCTCTCCAGCACTCGAGCACCCGTGGGCTTCCTCACGAAACCCGATGACTCGTGGACAACGACCAGTCTAGAGTCACTGGAACTTTTGGTGGAAACCCACTTTCCCGGTTGCTCAGGCGTAGAATTACGACCTCCTATTTACAGAGAATTTCAAAAGCATGACTCCACTGACCTTTTCTCCAAAGATATCATCTCATGGGCCTTCCGAAGTTTCTCACCCTTTAAATGCCCTGGGCCGGAGGAATTATCTCAGCCCAAATGCAGTATGCAGGGGATACTGCCATAAAATGGCTCCAGAAAATCTTTTCAGACATCCTGACGACAGGTTCGATCCGCAAGCTATGGCTCGAGTCTCAAGTCGTCTTCATTCCCAAGGCTGGCAATGGCTCACACTCGAACCCAAAGGATATTTTTCCCATAAGCCTAACATCCTTTCTACTCAAGACACTAGAAAGACTACTGGGCTTACAGATCAGAGACTCGATCACGACCGACCACTTGTCCCAAACACAACATGCTTACCAAAATGGCAAATCTACTGAGACAGCGCTTCACGCCGTTATCTCTACAGTAGAAAAGTCACTCTACCGTTCTGCCTCATAGCCTTTCTGGACAAAGAGTGCGCTTTCATTAACGTCGTTCCGGGAGCGATTTCCGCGGCATTGTCGGATCTGGGAGCTGGGCACCGCATTGTGGAACTGATTGATCAGAGTCCGCGACCATCTAAAGATCCGCTAATAAAGGCACCCCGCAAGGAGGCTTTATCTCCCCCTCCCTTGGAATGTGGCTATTAACAGCTTGCTGCTCCCAAGAGGGTGGGGCGGTCGAGTTATTGCTTACGCGGACGACGTTGCCATAGTCTTCTCCGGCAAATACCCTCAAAGTTTGTACGAGCGTATGACCACTGCACTTCAAACCATGTCCTCATGGGCCACCTCAAAGGGACTTGGGCTAAGCCCAGCTAAAACTGATTTAGTCCTCTTCACCAGGAAGTATAAGATCCCTCCCCTCAGAGCTCCAGCCATGAATGGAGTGTCAGTATGGTGGCTAACTCTGCTTAAAAAATTGACGATCTGCGTCCTCGGCTTCGCCTCGTCCTTGAGCTTTTGCTCTGTGTAAAATCACACGGGTGCATAGGTTGACCGTAGAATACGTCTGTCCTTGTGCAACAAAAATTATGAAAGTAAACATAATATTTATATGATTTGAAATTTAAATATATTAAACATAAAAAAAATCTGAAATGCATATTTATAATTATATATATTAATGTGCTTATGCTCATGTTAAAACTTACGACATTATGCACCAGTGCTGTCGCTTAAGACTCTGTTCAAAAGTTGTAAAATTCAGGACTGCCACCGCAAAGACGAACTTACTTATAGTCAGAACTATCGATATTTTATATCCCGATAGCTAATATGATTTTTTTTTAATATTAAATGTTTTGGTGCAAAACCATAATTTGCAACAAAAACAATTACGGTGTTTACTTTGTGTTGCAAATGTGCAAAAGTATAAAAGTGCAAGCCATCCCAAAAACAATTTGTACAGAATCAAGTTTGCACATTTTGCAAGACCCCTGCCTATGACTAAAATATCGTTGAAGCTTTGCAACTTTTTGCTAATTTTCTTAAATCAACCAGATTATGGGATAAGGTTCGTTCTGGGAATGCTGCTTTCACGCTTTTAAAGGGCATTTTTAAATTTATTTATTTATTGCAAGCAGCAAATTAAATAACACATATGGCAAACTCAGCTAAAACGATAGCGAACAGCTGGTTGTACAAATTTAACAGACTTGTTTCGTTCAATTGGGTGTTCACGACAGCGGTGTTGCAAAGTTACACTTTTGCACATTTGCAATACAAAGTGAACACCCTAAATACAAAAAAAAGGTTTTAAAAACTTGCACGCAAATTTTCTGAATCCAATTTAATTAAAATTAAAATAAAAATTTAAATTTGAAATTAAAATTAAGTAAAATAAAATTATATATAAATCTGAAAGTAAGTTTAAGTCAGCGACCGGCAAACTCACACAACTATACTTTTATTGCTCTTTGCTTGTATTGAAAACTGTGTTCGCGCACGAAGAAAACAGTGCACTGAGAAAAATGAATAAGTTGGCAAATCAAATCATTTTTTTCAAGCAATTCATAATTGCTGTGCTTGTTTTGAAAATGCCTTTTTAAAAAATATATATTGTTACAATCTAAAATTTGGTGGCAAATTAAACATTGGGACTCGCCATCCATATTTTCATTGAAAAAAAATTCATTAATTTTTTAGTTTTTTTGCAGTGTTTAATATTTGGCATTTAGAAAAATTGCGCAGCGAGGTCTTGCCTTAGTGAATGCTGAATCGCAACTGTTTTGATTTGCTTTGCCGAAGTGGGAGCAACACAACTGCCGAAAGCCGAACAGCGTGCGCTTGTATTAGTTTTTTTATAGCGTACAGCGTAAAACGAATAAATTGCTGCCCTATAGCCAGCTATAGGAAACGCTAACTTTGCCGGTCGCTGGTTTAGGTAAAAAATTTATAAAGTTAACGTTAAAGCTCTGGGAAGTTCAACAACAAAATTAGTGGTCCAACATTTGTTGCGTGGATTGGGAAAAACCCAGAAAAACCCAATCAGACCAGCGTTAGATTAATAATTAGTGGTTCAATTAGATAAAGCAAAATAGAACGATTTTTTTAGTACTGGAGTTGAGGCCTCCAAGGAGACAAGAGAATAAAGTTTGTTATAGTCAGAACATATAACCCGAAATGGTTCATGAATTAAATAGTTGCTCAAGCAACGAACAAGGCTAAGGGGTAAAAAGTTACGTGAAGATCTAATTGGGACATTAAATTTAATTCGACTCAAAAGCACTGATGAGTCGATTTCACCATTAAGTAAGTTAGTAATAAATAATACTCCATGCATCGTTCTACGGTTTAACAGAGACGGAAGATTTATTAAAAGGAGTCTACTTGAATATGGGGGTAAGTCAACTCCAGGAACCCAGTTAAAACTTCTAAGGGCAAATAGCAGAAATTTCTTCTGCACAGATTCAATTCTATCCTGGTGAATCGAGTATTGTGGGGACCACACGCAAGATCCATACTCCAGGATGGGACGTACTAGGGATGTATAAAGCGTTTTAGTGGTGTAGGGATCGTTAAACTCTTTCGACCACCGCTTGATGAAGCCAAAGTAATTAATAGCCTTATTAACCATAGACGAAATATGAGAGTCAAACTTTAGCTTAGGATCAAGAATAATGCCTAAATCTTTAATTTCAAACACGCGGTCAAGTGGTGAAGCATCAAGCAAGTAGTGAGCAGTATGAGGGGTACTTCTACAAAAAGACATGACTTTACATTTTGAACAGTTTAAATTGAGTAAGTTAAAACGACACCAGGCCGACAGCGCACACAAATCCGACTGTAGTAAGTTGCACAGAGAAGCATCATTGTAGGTGAAACATAGTTTTACATCATCAGCAAACATATAAACAAAAGAGTTAGTAATAACAGCTGGAAGATCGTTAATAAACAAATTAAATAGCAAAGGTCCAAGGTGACTACCTTGGGGAACACCAGAGGTAACTAAAATAGGTTTAGATACAGACGACTTAAAAACAACTTTTTGTGTTCGGCCACACAAGTACTCCGAAAGCCACAATAAAAGTTTTGATGGAAATCCGATAATATTCAATTTCTGAAGCAACAGAGAATGACTAACAGAGTCAAGTGCCTTACTAAAATCGGTGTAAACAACGTCAGTTTGCATTTTTTCCTGAAACCCTTTAATAACAAGCGAAGTGAATTCAAGAAGGTTAGTGGTAGTTGATCTACGCCTAACAAAACCGTGTTGATAAGGCGATATAATTGAACTACATCCGTGTTGCAGTTGAGAACAAATATTTTTTTCAAAGACTTTTGGAATGGCAGACAACTTGGATATACCCCTATAATTTTTAACGTTTGATTTTGAAGAATTTTTATGGAGTGGAATTATAAAGGATTCCTTCCATAAATCAGGAAACACAGTTGAGTCAACAGACAAGTTAAATAATTTATTTAATTGCTTACAAAGTGAATCGGCGCAGTATCTAAGAATACAACCTGGCACTCCATCAGAGCCAGGCAAGTAGCCAGGTTTGACAAATTGTCGAGAAAAGTTCGGGCGGAACACTCAACTTGAAAGAAGATATGCTTCGGGCAGGTTTAAATTTAAATTTTTCAACCATAATATGTGGTGAATCGATTTTACTTTTAACATAGGCACAAACATCATCCGATGAAGTGTCGGATGCTAGCCTAGACACGAAAATAAACTTATTAAGTGGGACAACCACAAGAGGCTTGTGAGCCCCAGTTGTAACTGTATTTGGGTTAATAGGCACACGAGCTGCTGAACCGGAGGGCTCATGCATAGGATCAGAATTTAAAGTTGATACGTTATTGATGGGATTCCTTGCAGGGGAGTTAAATAACATTAGTGGGTTAGCATTGGAACCAATTGAAGGATTAATGTTAGGATTAATGTTAGGCACCAAAAGGGGTTTGGTTGGCAGAACAGGTGGGACAATAAGTGGATTAGGACCCGAAGTCTTTTTGCGCTTCGGAGATTCGGTAATCACCTTGCCATTTTGAAATTAAGCTCAAGCTCGTTGAAACTAGTGTTTCTCTTGAGTTCTGTTAAGATACTGATTTTATTCTTACAAATCCTAGTCCTTATATACTAACAAAATGTCTTAGAGTAGGTCTGCGGTGGCACATAATCGCCAGCAGATAGTCATTTTTTGTTTAGGTTAATTTCTATTTTAAACATTAGTGTAGGTCTTTTGACAATCTATTTTTAGCTCTTGCTGCAGCCGCATGCAGCAGGGTTAAAGTGCAGTTTTGTATATTTTACCAAGACTCTATTGAGACTTGGTGTCAAGTGTTCATGCGTGAACATTCTGCGGCGGGCCAACAAAGGTGATGGCCCGTAGTTTATTCGTTACAGTTATTTTTCTTATTACATTTATAATCAATATTACCACCAAAACTAATACAACTACTAACGAAGCATGACCAGACACGTGATGAAAGTTTAACCCATTTAATTCTACGTGATGGTCTTTTAATTGTTGGACTTTTCCTAGTAACCTATTCAATTCCTCTGAAGTACTAATATTGGTTGCTGCTATTGGATCCCACATAATTTTTGGTATTTCATTTATTTCTCCTACGTAAGAAGGAATAATGGTTTCTTGCCTTTCTGATTGTATTTTATGGTGAGCAACTAATAATTTATATTCTGTTGTCTTCTTTATTATATTTGTTGTCGAGTCTATTACTGACGTTTGTTTTTTCTCTAATGCCTTTAAGTTGTACTGATTTTGGAGTAATCCTTTCATGTTTACCTCTTTTTCTTATTGGTTTTTTGGTTGTTAATAGTTCGTTATTTTCTTCTAAATCTGAAATTTGATTTTTTGTGTTGTTTAAGATCAGATTGCTTTGATCCTCGAACTCATGGAGCTTCTTACACACAATTCTCATTTTTGTCGTGTGTCTGTATGCCAATAAGCGGGCACACTTTTGTTATTGGTCTTGTGGAGAAGCCATCCTGTAACTTTACTTTTACTACCCTAACTTTATTGTCGTTGCCCTTATGAACTTCTTCTACTTTACCCAAGGGCCATCTTGCTGGATGACAGTTTTCTTCTTTCATTATTACTATCTGATCTTTTTGTATATCCCGTGTCTCTTTTTTCCACTTACTTCTTTGTTGAAAATAAACAGTCTTCTTTCCGTTTTGCCCAAAACTCTTTTTAAGTGATATTTCACAGATTTAACTCCGGCCTCCCAAATACCTCCGAAGTGAGGTCCTGCCGGCGGGATAAAATGCCATTGGATTTTTTTTTTTGTGGTCTTGATTCTCCTAACAATTTTTCTTCTTTAAACGGAATTGTTACTGTGTACCTTCCATATAATTCTCTTTTCGTTGTTCTTGCGAAGTTTTTCTTTGCAGCTTTCTGTTTCCGCATCTTCTTCATCATCCTCTTCTACCTCCCAAAACCTTTGTGAATCTTTAGACTCAATTATTGACGCGACTATATTTCCCTTTCCTTTGGATTTGGTGCATCCTGACACTATCCACCCAAATTCAGTATTCTGACCGAGAAGCCCGTCGATTTTAACTAATTGATTGATTCATTAATTGAATCAATAAATGCTTAAAGTGCTCTGCTGAATCTCTCAGTACTGGCAATTCTAAAGCTGAAGCAAATGCGACACAACGCATCTTGCCTCTTTTACTGCAGGATGCCTTGCCCAATTTTCTTCTATTGTCAAGGGCCTGCTAGTGGTTTTTTAGCAATGACTTTTCAAAGCACTTCTTTTTAAGCGCTAGTCATGCTTTTCGTCCTTTTCCGAATTGTAAGTTCGGCTCGAGCGCCTTAGGCCTATTTCGAGAGGACAATTTTTCCGACCGTCTTTTTGACGTAATCGGACGGTCTTTGAGTGCTTCTAAACGCCAACTCAAAGACTATATATTCGGACTGCTCTGCTGAATCACTCAGTACTGGCAACTCCAAAACTGAAGCAAATGCGACACAACGCATCTTGCCTCTTTTAAATGCTTATAGTGCTCTGCTGAAATCTCTCAGTACTGGCAACTCTAAAGCTGAAGCAAATGCGACACAACGCATCTTGCCTCTTTTACTGCAGGATGCCTTGCCCAATTTTCTTCTATTGTCAAGGGCCTGCTAGTGGTTTTAATTTTTTCTATAACTTTCAATATCACATCATATTGCTTGGAATTGAAGTAATCATGATCGACTACTCCAATTTTGCAGAATATGTTGTGATTCGCCTGAAAACTGGTTAGAAGTTTCTCTACTTCTTCCCTGTCAACTTCTTGACTTCCCTCTAGCTGTCTAACTCTTTTAACTATTTCTGACTGCTTCGTTAACAGTTCTATCGTTTTGTCGGACAACATTTTGTTTTTTTTTTTTTTAATGGAAATTTTTGAAAATATGTATTTTATTTTTTTCTAAATTTTAAATGCACTTAATTAACATAAGTTTATTTTAATATTTTTAAGTAGACTGGGTATTTAAAAAAAAATTTAAATATATAATTTTGTTTTTTTAAGTGGACTGTATGTTTTTAATATTTTTAAGAAGACTGGGTATTTAAAAAATTTAAATATATAATTTTGTTTTTAAGTGGACTGTGTGTTTTTTGTTATAGTGAGGCGATCTTGCCGCCGTTTTCACAATGGGTTCGCCAAAAGGCGCACTCGCATTTTAATGTTTATTATATTTTTTATTTAATTGACGCTCTATAGCGTCGATCTGCTCCCACAGACGAGATGCCTCCTGCTAAGTTGGTGGTGACTCGTGCTGGATCCTCTCCAGCAGTTCTCGCCTGGTTTGCCTGAGCCTGTACGTTTGGCCACCTCGTCTTTTGGGGGCCTTGGTAAGTGGTATTGCCACCAATTTTTCTTCCTCTGCTCTCCGCGCTGCTGCAGGCTGCCTTGCCCAATATTCTTCTATTGACAAGAGCCTGCCAGTGCTTCTTTCCGTCCTTTTGAGTTCAAGCGCCTTAGGCCTATCTCGAAGGCACGGAATCGGATAGTTTTTGAGTGCTTATTTTTTTAAAGTCAACTTCAAAAACCAAATGTTGAGCGTGCCAAACTACGGCACTGCTTTACGGTCTAAATGTTCGGCGTGCTACTAATTTCAGCACTGTCCGAACGACCAAATGTTCGGTGTGCCAAACTACGGCACCACTCGACGGTCTAACTGTTCGGCGTGCCGCTAATTTTAGCACTGCTCGAACGACCAATGCTCGGCGTGCCAAACTACGGCACTGCCCAAAGGTCTTACTGTTCGGCGTGCCAAATTACGGCACTGCTCGAAGGACCAAATGAAACTAGTGTTTCTTTTGAGTTCTGTTAAGATACTGATTTTATTCTTACAAATCCTAGTCCTTATATACTAACAAAATGTCTTAGAGTAGGTCTGCGGTGGCACATAATCGCCAGCAGATAGTCATTTTTTGTTTAGGTTAATTTCTATTTTAAACATTAGTGTAGGTCTTTTGACAATCTATTTTTAGCTCTTGCTGCAGCCGCATGCAGCAGGGTTAAAGTGCAGTTTTGTATATTTTACCAAGACTCTATTGAGACTTGGTGTCAAGTGTTCATGCGTGAACACTCGTTGAATGACGCTTGCAGATTATTAAAGGCTACATGCATAGCGTTAAAGTCAGCATGAGTCTGCCTCATGAATTTGGTCGATTCTTTCACAGCCAAATTGCAGGGCTCGCAATACCATTTAAGGCCTGTATCTGCAATTAAGCAGTACCTGATTTTTGCAGTAAAGCCAGCTCATTTCATGTGGATCGTGTTGTCACACAATCCGCACAAAATAAAATCTTGGTTGGTGGTTCCAACCACTTTGCAATTGGTGCTACAGCATGCAAACATTTCCAAATTATTTTAAGGTTTTAACTGGCAACTGATATGCTAGCACAAAACAATGTAAGGCGCAGGTAAGTATAAGTAAAACGTATCACTGCAAGAGCAATATAAACAAGTGGAAACATTGCAGTCGGACGCAACCGACTGCGGCATACTCGATACCAGTATTAAAACCGGTAAAAAGAGGCCTGATTGCAAAGGGGTACGGATGCGGCAGGGGTGTAAGCTGCCTTAAAGATTCTCCGATGCAGATGGGGATGCCACCAGCTATATTCCTTCCGAATTTGGTGACTCTAGCTCAAAGTTTGTAAAATGTAGGGAAAGGGGGCTGGGGGCGGTATGGGTGGGCGTGGCATCAAAATTTTTGTTGCAGATCTTTGTTAAATGTCAATTGCTATCTTCATACCAAATTTGGTGACTCTAGCTCGAAGTTTGTAAAAAGTGGGGAAAGGGGGCTGGGGGCGGTATGGGTGGGCGAGGCATCCAAATTTTTGATGCAGATCTATGTGGAATGTCAATTGCTATCAAGATACCAAATTTGGTGACTCTAGCTCGAAGTTTGTAAAAAGGGGGAAAGGGGGCTGGGGGCGGTATGGGTGGGCGAGGCATCCAAATTTTTGATGCAGATCTATGTGGAATGTCAATTGCTATCTACATACCAAATTTGGTGAATCTAGCTCGAAGTTTGTAAAAAGTGGGGAAAGGTGGGCTGGGGGCGGTATGGGTGGGCGAGGTATCCAAATTTTTGATGCAGATCTATGTGGAATGTCAATTGCTATCTTCATACCAAATTTGGTGACTCTAGCTCGAAAATTGTAAAAAGTGGGGAAGGGGGGCGAAATGGGGGCGTGGCTCCAAAACTTTGATGCAGTTTTTTGGGGGTCGTTAACAGCTATCTTCCCACCAAATTTGGAGGCTCTAGCTCCACAACTCTGGAAGATACACGCATTCCCGTTTTTGACGAAGCGTTGGGGCGGATGGGGGCGGCTAGGGCAGTATTGGTGGGCGTGGCATCCAAACTTTTGGTGCAGTTTTTAGGGGTCATCATCACCTATCTTGGCACCAAATTTGGTGGCTATAGCTCAAAAACTGTGGGAGATATAGCCATTTCTGATTTCAAAATGGGGAGCTGGGGGCGTAATGGGTGGGCGTGGCTCCAAAACTTTGATGCAGTTTTTGGGGTCGTTAGCAGCTATCTTCTCTCCAAATTTGGAGGCTCTAGCTCCACAACTCTGGAAAACCATTCCCGTTTTTGACGAAGCGTTGGGGTGGATGGGGGCGGCTAGGGCAGTATCGGTGGGCGTGGCATCCAAACTTTTTTGGGTTCATCATCACCTATCTTGGCACCAAATTTGGTGGCTATAGCTCAAAAACTGTGGGAGATATAGTCTTTTTGACTTTAAAATGCGGGGGCTGGGGGCGGAATGGGGGCGTGGCTCCAAAATTTTTGATGCAGTTTTTGGAGGTTGCTAATAGCTATCTTCTTACCAAATTTGGTACTTCTAGCTGTAAGGATGTGCGAAATATGTGGATTTATCGGTTTTGGGTTATCGAATTTATCGATTTGCCAGCCCCCAGTTATCGTAGAACCCCCATCTTGACACTTTAATTTACTATCCCATAGATAAAGAGAATTGGAAAGTTTCAAGTCTCTAGCTTGAAGGGTGTGGAAAAAACTTGCATACATACGGACGGACAGACGGACAGACGGACAGACGGACAGACACCATGACGGACATTGCACAAAACCAATATACTCTTTACCTTCGGTATCGAGTATAAAAAGTAAATATCAAATGAGCGCTTAAATGAGAGAGCGTGAGCACGTAGGCAGATAGAACCGCAAGTGCGACGGATAATAGCGGATAAGAGCGGGAGAGCACTGATGCTGTAAAGCGAGAGCAAGAAAAAAATTTTCACAAGCTGTTTGTTGTTAGTAAACACACAAAATATGCAAATGCAAATATATACATATATATGTATGTATGTACGTATGTTTATACTCGATACCGAAGGTAAAGAGTATATTGGTTTTGTGCAATGTCCGTCATGGTGTCTTTTTTCCACACCCTTCAAGCTAGAGACTTGAAACTTTCCAATTCTCTTTATCTATGAGATAGTAAATTAAAGTGTCAAGATGGGGGTTCTACGATAACTGGGGGGCTGGCAAATCGATAAATTCGATAACTCAAAACCGATAAATCCACATATTTCGCACATCCTTACAGCTAGAACTACCAAATTTGGTAAGAAGATAGCTACTAGCAACCCCCAAAAAACTGCATCAAAAATTTTGGAGCCACGCCCCCCATTCCGCCCCCAGCCCCACGCATTTTAAAGTCAAAAACGCCTATATCTCCCACAGTTTTTGAGCTATAGCCACCAAATTTGGTGCCAAGATAAGTGATGATGACCTCCTTAGAAACTGCATCAAAAGTTTGGATGCCACGCCCACCGATACTGCCCTAGCCGCCCCCATCCACCCCAACACTTCGTCAAAAACGGGAATGCGTGTATCTTCCAGAGTTGTGGAGCTAGAGTCATCAAATTTGGTGGGAAGATAGCTGGTAACGACCCCCAAAAATCAGCATCAAAGTTTTGGAGCCACGCCCTCCATTTCGCCCCCCTTTCCCCACTTTTTACAATTTTCGAGCTAGAGTCACCAAACTTGGTATGAAGATAGCAATTGACATTCCACAAAGATCTGCATCACAATTTTGGATGCCACGCCCACCCATACCACCCCAGCCCCCCTTTCCCCACTTTTTACAAATTTCGAGCTAGAGTCACCAAATTTGGTATGAAGATAGCAATTGATATTCCACAAAGATCTGCAGCAAAAATTTGGATGCCACGCCCACCCATACCGCCCCCAGCCCCCCTTTCCCCGCTTATTACAAATTTCGAGCTAGAGTCACCAAATTTGGTATGAAGATAGCAATTGACATTCCACAAAGGTCTGCAGCAAAAATTTGGATGCCACGCCCACCCATACCGCCCCCAGCCCCCCTTTCCTCACTTATTACAAACTTCGAGCTAGAGTAACCAAATTTGGTATGAAGATAGCAATTGACATTTCACAAAGATCTGCATCAAAAATTTTGATGCCATAACTACCCATACCGCCCCAGCCCCCTCCCCCCTTTCCCTACCTTTTACAAATTTTGAGCTAGAGTCACCAAATTTGGGAGGAATATAGCTGGTGGCATCCCCATCTACAGCGGAGAATCTTAAAGGCAATCAGGCCTCTTTTTACCGGTTTTAATACTGGTATCGAGTATGCCGCAGTCGGTTGCGTCCGACTGCAACGTTTCCACTTGTTTCTTTATGTTAAAGCAGAGCAGTGTCAGTTCAACTGCAAATCAAAGTAAATATAAACTCGTCAAACTCTTTTATGCAAACGTAAATACATACAACGTATATTTGCAATCACTGCTAAAATTATTTACCAGATTAAACAGAGTAAAACACCGTTCACAGACACAAGAGAACAATAAATAATTAAGAGCACGCAAAAACACGACCGTCACCAACGAAAGACAACTTGTATATATTTGACAACTTAATACTATTATTTCGATCATTGAAGAGTTAAATGGCCAACATTTATTGGTAATTGATCGTAAATGCACTTCAAAGTTAAAAACTGGACGAAAATATCGGAAAATTTATATATCACAGAAAAGTTGGTCGATTGGTTAGGTTTTCAATTAAAACAATACAAAATACTTAAAACTATAAAAAAAAGGCACATAAAATTGATTAAAAATGTGTTTTGAACCAATTTCTTGTCAAAAAGTTGATTTGCTAAAGCAGTTGAGATCTTTAAAGCATACGTGTTAAGTTGCCATTAGAATTACTAATCAATTAAATTATTTTGGGAAAATAGTCGTAGTGATTATATAGTTCGCTGGTGAAAAATGTATGATTATTTAATGATTATGGAATGGAATGGAAAATTACCATAAATGATTAAAAATAATGGAAAATAATTGAAAATAATGGAAAATAATCATATTAATATTTTCCATTATTTCGACTATTTGAGACTATTTTGTGAGAAAAAATTATTTTCAACATCATATTTAATAACAACAAGCCGATCTCGTACAGAAAATAATTTGTTTCTCTCAAAATAGTCTCAAATAGTCGAAATAATGGAAAATATTATTATGATTATTTTCCATTATAATGGAAAATATTATTATGATTATTTTCCATTATTTTCAATTATATTCCATTATTTTTAATAATTTATGGTAATTTTCCATTATTTTTGATTATTTATAATCGTAATCATTCAATAATTGTATGAAACCGAAAATAATCGCAATTTAATCATTATTCAACTTTTAAACATAAATAATCTTATTAATAATAACTTCAATTAATAATCATTACTTAACAGGTCTGCTTCCTCGTCAACTGTCGTCGAATGCAGACGTGTTTTCTTATCGTGATCCGGTTAATTTATTCCCAAACGCAAAAGTGCAGTGATATAGAAGCTAATAAGATATATATTTTATGCGAAAAGACGTTAAGTGCAATGTATCTGCACAAATTGCTTTTTAAACATCTGAATTTAAACAAAACAATTGACTCTTAACAAATAATCTATATATATAAAATTATTCCTGTTCGCTTACTCCTCCTAGACGGCTTGCCCGATTTCAAAGAATTTTTCAGATGTGGTTGGGGTCCTTGTGGAGGGTGCACATCTGTCATTTAATGTGTGTATCATTGCTTTTTATCAATGTTTTGCCGCAAGATTGCCTTTTACTAATAAACAGAAACAGCAGGCGGATGTTTTTAAAAAACATTGACATCGCATGTTGATAGTTTGTGCCTGTCATTCGTTCTTTCTATTTGAGCTAACAACACATACAGAAAAATACATAAATATTTTTAAAATATTTTCTGAAAAGTTTTAAAATTAAATAATACATTTTTTGAATCGCAATTCAACTTTTTCATACAAACAAAAAAAAAAAGCTTCGACAACGAAAAATTAATACGGTTGGCAGGCATACGCGTGATTCACGTAGAATTTCAATATCAAGAAGAAGTCAAACTGAAGAGCAACGCGCTCAAATGAATGCCCGATGTAGAGCGGTGTACAGAGAGCGGCGTGCACAGTTAATAGCTGAATCCGCGTTAATCAACGGCCAAATTATCGTCAAGGCCGAGTTCCGCTTCGCCTTCGCGATCAAATGGAAAATGTTGGCTATCACTACGATCCTGACTGCGACTACAGCCTGCGATGACCATCAACAAATCGCAAGGGCAAACGTTTCGAGTGTGCGGCGTCAATTTGGAAGAACCGTGCTTCTTCCACGGCCAATTGTTCGTCGCATGCTCGAGAATGGGAACACCAAGGTGCTTATTCAGTTACGCGCCAGGTGGAAAAACTAAAAATGTTGTATACCAAAATGTTCTATAAATAAGTAACAGTTTTACAACAATAAATAAAACACAAAGTAAAAACCATTAATTTAATTTTTAATCGAATTAGGTGCAGCGATGCGCACCTGGAAAAATCTAGTAACTTATAAAACAAAAGGCAATAACAAATTCTTCACCTCGCTTAAGACAATGAATCAAAGCGAGAATTGTGGCCAGCGACAACGCGAGCAAGACGAGCGTCGTCGGCAGAGCAACGCGTATTTCTCTGTAGTTTCAGAGCAGCCCGAACGGTCAATTACCCGCAACCCGCAAATCGAACGCTCTTACACAGCGCGTGTCAGCGAACGTTCTTGCTCACCGTCTCCGTCCCTGCTATCTATCGAGTCAACGCAATCCGACCGCGCGTGGTTGGCAACTCCCAACCTGACAAATGAAGTCTTGCACACAGCACGCGACCGAATGTTTTCGTGCTCCCCGTCTCTCTTAGCAACGACTGCAAGTGCTGCGCCCTCTCTAGGTACCGCAACAGCGACTACAACCACAACTGCAACGATACCTACTTCCCGTTCAACAAGCACAACCACTGGTGCGCCGTCAGCAAATCAAACTGCAAACAGCAAAAATGTTAAGCAGGCTAAGCAGACTGGTATGGATCGCTACAAGGAATTAAAGTCCAGACAAAGTCGGAAGATAATTACAGAGTCCTGATAAAGCAGCCAAACGAAAAAAAAAATGAATTATTATACGTATGAATTAAAAAGCTGCAAGGGCCTGCAGGTCGTAATAAAAGGCAAAGAACCTGATGAAACACCAGGAGAAATAAAACAAGCGCTGGAGGAGAAAGGATTTCGAGCAAAAACAGTCATTAACATCTTCAACAGGAACAGGATACCGCAATAACTTTTTAAAATAGAACTTGAACCAGAAACGAAGATGCTTAAAAAAATCGAGGTGCACCCAATATACAAACATCAGCTTTTACTTCTCCGAAGAATCACCATAGAAGAACCTCACAAACGAAACGGTCCGGTACAATGTATGAAATGCCAAGAGTACGCCGATACAAAGGCCACTGCGCTAGGTTTGCGTATACTGTAGGGAACTGCATAGCTCTGCAAGCTGCCCAGCAAGCAAAGAAGACTCTTGCAAAAAATGTTGCAACAACTGCGAAGGCAAGCACGCAGCCAACTACAGAGGCTGCCGTGTTTACAAAGAACTTAAAAACCGAATCTATCAGCGTGTTACCACTGTACGCTCGCAACACGCACCTATTACCTTCACTCCATCGAAACACAACCCAGACGTCTTCTTTTCGTCTGCAGCCAGATCCTCACTTGGCCCCGAATTCTCAACCAATAACGCAACTTATGCAAGCGCCCTTAGATCTGGACTGGCTCTTCCTGCCTCTAACACACCGTATTTACAACCAAAACTAGTGAGCATAAACGCTGCACAGGAGCAGCAACAAAGCGACCTCGGAGCACTCATATGTACCCTGCAGCAGAGCATGAACGAGTTTATGTCATTCATGAAAACAACTATGCAAGAACTAATGCGTAATCAAAATCTCTTGATACAAATGCTTGTATCACAACAATCAAAATAATCAATGGCTGCGATACGAATATCTACGTGGAACGCTAATGGCGTCTCACAGCATAAACTTGAATTAGCTCAATTCCTACTCGATAAGCTCATCGACGTAATGCTACTTTCCGAAACACACCTTACAAACAAATATAACTTTAACATAAGTGGATACTTATTCTACGGTACAAATCATCCCGATGGTAAGGCACACGGTGGAACTGGTATTTTGATCAGAAGCCGCCTCAAACACCACTACTATAAAGAGTTTGCTGAAAACTTTCTACAGGCCACATCACTAAAAATACATTTTGACAGTGGTAACCAAATTATACTCCCCCCGCGTTATACCATATCTGAAGACCAATATATGGAATTTTTTAACTCACTAGGAAAATATTTGATGCAGTTTTTTGGGGGTTATTAGTATTTATCTGCTTACCAAATTTGGTAGTTCTAGCTGTAAGGATGTGCGAAATATGTGGATTTATCGGGTTTGAGCTATCGAATTTATTTATCGTTGAACCCCTATCTTGACACTTTAATTTACTATCCCATAAATAAAGAGAATTGGAAAGTTTCAAGTCTCTAGCTTGAAGGGTGTGGAAAAAAGTTGCGAACATACAGACGGACAGACGGACGGAAACCATGACGGACATTGCACAAAACCAATATACTCTTTACCTTCGGTAACGAGTATAAAAAATATATAAGCTCACACATTGAGCTTAAGCCACGTCTCGTAGATGAAGCTGACATTGATAGTTTTGTTAACACTCTGGAGACGGTCTTCGTCGCCGCAGCTCGCACTGCTACGCCTCAAACACCAAATACAATACACAACCAAAGGATAACAAATCTACAAATTGAACAGCTCGTTCTTGAAAAGCGGCGCTTACGACGTGACTGGCAATCGAACAGATCGCCATCGGCAAAGCAAAAACTAAAAGACGTCACACGTAAACTCACCAAAGCGTTAAAAATCGAGGACGAACGCGCTCAACGCCGTTGCATCGAGCAATAATCAACCACCAGTACGAAAAACTCATTGTGGAGAGCTCACCCAAATCTAAGCTCACCAACAGAAACAGTAATGCCTGTTAAAAACTTCGCAGGCGGCTGGGCTCGCAGCAATGAAGAAAGAGCTAACACATTTGCTACTCATCTTCAAAAAGTGTTTCAACCTAACCCTGCAACAAATACGTTTGCACCGACTGCTTCAAACGGCTCTCAGCTTCAAAATGATCCAATCAAGTTTCGCCCAAATGTAATCGTTAGAATCATTAAAGAGCAATTGAACCCAAAAAAAATCTCCAGGCGGTGACCAAATAACCCCAAAGATGATTATTGAGCTTCCTTACTGTGCGATCTGCATAATTACCCAGCTCTTCAATACGATCACCAAACTTGGCCACTATCCAGACAGATGGAAAAAGTCAATCATCATTATGATACCAAAGCCTGGAAAAGATCACACAGCCCACGTTATATAGACCTTTAAGCTTATTATCGTGTCTATCAAAAATTTTTGAAAAATGTTTGCTGTCCCGGATAAACCCATTCCTGAATCTTCATAACATAATCCCATTACACCAATTTGGCTTTCGTGAAAAGCACCGAAAAATTGAGCAGGTTAACAGAATAACACCAGAGATACGAAGAGATACTGCACTGAAATATTTCTGTTCCACAGGGCAGCGTACTTGGAGCAACACTGTACGTGCTATTCACAGCAGACATCCCAATAAGCAGCTGATTAACAACATCTACCTTTGCTGATGATACAGCTATTCTCAGCTATTCTCTCAAGCAATAGCGCAACTAGCCCTTCATCTGGTCTCAAGCAACAGCGCAACTAGCCCTTCATCTGGTCAACGTGGAAAAATTGTTATCAGATTGGCGAATTAAAGTAAACGAACAAAAATGTAAGCAACTAACTTTCACCCTTAACAGGCAAGATTGTACACCGCTCACGTTTTCGGAACTAAAACATTTATGAAGACTTAAACATCTTAACAGTTAAGGAAGAAATAGCGGAATAGTTAAATATTTAAGCAAGCTCTCATCGCACCCTAATCATCTCGCGAGAGGTCTCACAAGGCTGCTCAGCTGATCCCGTCTTCGTCGTAACGACTTACCAACCCTGCGATGATTTTTAGGTACGCGCACTAAGAATACAGTCAAAATAAATAAAATGTACTGTTAGCTAAGATTTATTAATAAGATTTGTATACTTATTGTTAGTTTTCTAATTCACTAAAAAAGATTCAATAAATAAGCCCAGCAATTTAAAAAAAAAAAAGTCTGCTTTATATGCAACGAAGCAACGAAATGTCCTAAATTTTATTGCGATACCGCAAAATGTATTTAATATCTCAGAGAAAATAATTAAAATGCCGCGAGCCATTGAAGAGACCCCTTTTAAATACCAGACCTCACAATCAATAATTTACAAACGCAAGAAGTTGAAAAAATAGTCTTTCTGTCACTGCCAAAAAGGTAAGACTTGCTTTCGTCTAAGAAAATAACATCACCCCACCACCTATTTTCGTTTTTTTGAGTACTCTTGGGCAACCGCAGTTGGCGGAGAAAATGGGTATTGCCAACTCGTTCAAGTTGTAACAGGACAATGACTCGAGGCATAATGCCATTAAAGTCAAGTGTAGGTTGTTACACAACTTCCCAAAAGTCTTGGAATCCTGCACCAATCGCCAGTTCTAAAACCTCTTGAAAATTGGTTGAGTGAGTTGGCCCGCCGCGTGCACAAAACGCCAATATCGTCCTTATCCGTATTAAGTGAAAGGCTTCGGGAAGAGTGGGCTTAAACTAGCGATGAATATACCCAAAAATTCGACAAAATTTGCCAAAACGCCTAGGCGATACCATACAATATACTCATTATATACAAAACCAAATGTTCCACTAAGTTCTTTTTTTTTATATTAAATAGATATTTGTTAATATAAATAACATAACAACTTGTCTTTCGTTGGTGACGGTCGTGTTTTTGCGTGCTCTTGATTATTTATTGTTCTCTTGTGTTTGTGAACGGTGTTTTTACTCTGTTTAATCTGGTAAATAGTTTTAGCAGTGATTGCAAATATATGTTGCATATATTTACGTTTGCATAAAAGAGTTTGCCGAGTTTATACTCACTTTAATTTGCAGTTTAACTGAGACTGCTCTGTCTCAACATAAAGAAAACATAAAGTAAACATACGTACATACTTACATACATATATTTACATTTGCATATTTGCATATTCTGTGTGATTACTAACAACAAACAGCTTGTCAGTTTTTTTGCTCTCGCTTTACAGCTCTCCCGCTCTTATCCGCTATTATCCGTCGCACTTGCGTTTCTATCTGCCTACGCGCTTACGCTCTCTCATTTAAGCGCTCATTTGATATTTACTGTTTTATATTGCTCTTGCAGTGATACGTTTTACTTATACTTACCGTCGCCTTACTTTGTTTTGTGCTAGCATATTAGTTGCCAGATAAAACCTTAAAACAATTTGAAAATGTTTGCATGCTGTAGCACCAATTGCAAAGTGGTTGGAACCACCAACCAAGATTTTATTCTGTGTGGATTGTGTGACAACACGATCCACATTAAATGTGCTGGCTTTACTGCCAAAATCAGGGACTGCTTAATCGCAGATACAGGCCTTAAATGGTACTGCGAGCCCTGCAATTTAGCTGTTAAAGATTCGACCAAATTCATGAGGCAGACTCATGCTGGCTTTAAAGCTATGCATGTAGCTTTTAATAATCTGCAAGCGTCGTTCAACGAGCTTGAGCTTAACTTCAAAAATGGCAAGGTGATTACCGAATCTCCGAAGCGTAAAAAGACTTCGGGTCCTAATCCTCTCATTGCCCCACCTGTTCTGCCAAACAAACACCTTCTAGTGCCTAACACTAATCCTTCAATTGGTTCCAATGCTAACTCACTAATGTTATTTAACTCCCCTGCTAGAAATCCTATCATCAACCTAGCCACTTTATCTTCCGAACCTTTGCATGAGCCCTCTGGTTCAGCAGCTCGTGTGCCTATTAATCCTAATATAGGTACAACTGGGGCTCACAAGCCTCTGGTTGTTGTACCACTCAATAAATTTGTTTTTGTTTCTAGGCTGGCATGCGATACGTCATCGGATGATGTTGCAGCATATGTAAAGAGTCAAATCGATTCCCCACTTATTGTTGTTGAAAAGTTTAAATTTAAACATGCCAGAAGTATATCTTCTTTCAAGTTGGGTGTACCGACAATTTGCTCTTTTCTCGACAATTTGCTCTGAAAAGTTTTGGCCGCCGCAGCTTGTCGTTAAGGAGTATACAAATAGGCGAATTAACAACAATAATGGTATAAGGATTAATAGCACACCGCCTGTTAGCCAACCTGTTGCCTCCACCTCGGCGGCAAAAAACTAACAGAAGTAATTAGCTTGGCCTATCAAAATGTTAGAGGCCTTAACACTAAACTGGCTAAATTATATGTAAACAGCTTATCTTTTGATTCTCAAATAGTTGCACTCACTGAAACCTGGTTAAAACCTGATATTTCTGATTATTCCATTTTTCCCTCTAAATATAACTTGTACAGATGCGATCGCACTTCCCGCAAGGGGGGTGGTGTTCTCATTGCTGTTGACTCCTGTATTTCCTCTGAACAGATTCTTTCTCAGGATCTTCCGGACATAGAGTTTTTATGTGTTAAAATATTAATAAACGGCCATTCACTTTATGTTACTTGCTCTTATATTCCTCCTCAATCTGATATTAACATTTACTCATACCATCTGAGTGCCCTGCAACTTGTTTCGTCATTTTTGACAGATATGGATAATCTGATAGTGGTTGGTGATTTTAATCTGCCACATGTTGCATGGTCTGTGAATGACACATCTTCGGCGGTGTTACCAGTCACTTCTGATGATTTTATCGATGGCCTACTGGAGTTAGGCCTATCGCAAGTTAACAAGGTGCATAACTGTAGTGGTAGAATGTTGGACTTAATATTTGTTTCTGACTCCGATTGCAGTAATACTAGTAGAATACCCCCTCTAGTGCTTCCGGAAGATACTTACCATCCAACCTTAGAACTATCCATTGAAATTCTTAACCCTATTTCTGTATCTAAAAATACTTTAAAAACCCGTTGCTTTCGTAAAACTAACTTTACTAACTTAAATTATCTTCTTCAACATACTAATTGGTCGCGCCTTTATTCTTGTAGTGATATAGAAACTGCCATAGCCATATTTTATAGGACCTTGAATTCGCTTTTGGATATTTGTGTTCCCCTCACTTGTTCTTCAAGTGATAATAAACCACCTTGGTTTACGAGAGAACTATCGAAATTGAAAAACGCAAAGACAAGATCATATAAAAAATTTAAAAAATCGGGAACTACTTTAGATTTATCTTCGTATTTAGTAGCAAAATCTAGTTTCATTTCCGTTAACACATCTTGCTATAATAATTATCTTAATCGTTGTAGACTAAACTTTTCACGTGACCCTAAACAGTTTTATAAATTTGTTAACTCTAAACGTAAGACTTCTTGCTTGCCATCCTCAGTATACCTAGATGATACAAAAGCAAGTTCTGATCAGGCAGTAGCCGATCTATTTGCTGAGTATTTTCAATCAGTCTACTCATCGAATTTGTATAGTAGTAGTAATTCTTATCCTTTTCAAGTTCAAACGTCAAATTGCATATATGTCCCAGTAGTTACTGAGTCTACGCTCCTGAGTGAATTTAACTCTATTAAACCTGGTTACTTGCCTGGTCCTGATGGAGTGCCAGGTTGTATTCTTAGATACTGCGCGGATTCTCTTTGTGCGCCATTAAATAAATTATTTAACTTGTCTGTTGATTCAACTGTGTTCCCTGATATATGGAAGGAATCCTTTATAATTCCACTCCATAAAAATTCTTCAAAATCAAACGTTAAAAATTATAGGGGCATATCCAAGTTGTCTGCCATACCAAAAGTCTTTGAAAAAATTATATGTTCTCAACTGCAACACGAATGTAGTTCGATTATATCGCCTTATCAACACGGTTTTGTTAGGCGTAGATCTACTACCACTAACCTTCTTGAATTCACTTCGCTTGTTATCAAAGGGTTTCAGGAAAAAATGCAAACTGACGTTGTTTACACCGATTTTAGTAAGGCATTTGATTCTGTAAGTCATTCTCTGTTGCTTCATAAATTAAATATTATTGGATTTCCATCAAAACTATTATTGTGGCTTTCGGAGTACTTGTGTGGCCGAACACAACAAGTTGTTTTTAAATCGTCTGTTTCTAAACCTATTTTTGTTACCTCTGGCGTTCCCCAGGGTAGTCATCTTGGTCCTTTGCTATTTAATTTGTTTATTAACGATCTCCCAGCTGTTATTACTAACTCTTTTGTGTATATGTTTGCTGATGATGTAAAGCTATGTTTCACCTATGATGACGCTTCCCTGTGTAATTTACTACAGTCGGATTTGGGTGCTTTGTCAGCCTGGTGCCGTACTAACTTACTAAATTTAAATTGTTCAAAATGTTAAGTCATGTCTTTTTGTAGAAGTACCCCTCATACTGCTCACTACTTGCTTGATGCTTCACCACTTGACCGCGTGTTTGAAATTAAAGATTTAGGCATTATTCTTGATCCTAAATTAAAGTTTGACGCTCATATTTCGTATATGGTCAATAAGGCCATTAATGTCCTTGGCTTCATCAAGCGGTGGTCGAAAGAGTTTAATGATCCGTACACCACTAAAACGCTTTATACATCCTTAGTTCGTCCCATTCTGGAGTATGGATCTTGTGTGTGGTCCCCACAATACTCGATTCACCAGGACAGAATTGAATCTGTGCAGAAGAAATTTCTTCTTTTTGCCCTTAGAAGTTTTAACTGGGTTGCTGGAGTTGACTTACCCCCGTATTCTAGTAGACTCCTTTTAATAAATCTTCCCTCACTGTTAAACCGTAGAACTATGCATGGAGTATTATTTATTACTAACCTACTTAATGGTGAAATCGACTCATCAGTTCTTTCGAGTCGAATTAAATTTAATGTCCCAATTAGATCTTCACGTAACTTTTTACCCCTTAGCCTTGATCGTTGCTTCAGCAACTATTTAATTCATGAACCATTTCGTGTTATATGTTCTGACTATAACAAACTTTATTCTCTTGTCTCCTTGGAGGTCTCAACTCCAGTACTAAAAAGATCGATCCTTTTTGCTTTATATAATCGTAACCACTAATTACTAATCTATCGCTGGTCTGATTGGGTTTTTCTGGGTTTTTCCCAATCCTCGCAACAAATGTTGGACTGCTCAATTTTTTAATGAATTTCCCAGAGCTTTAACGTTAACTTTTAAATATATTTTCAGATTTATATATTATTCTATATTTTACTTAATTTAATTATTTTAACTATTTTTAATTTAAATTAAATTTTGATTCATTTTAATGTCAGCTGCTCTTAGCTGACTATAAATAAATAAATAAATAAATAAAAAAAAAAAAAAAAAAAAACAAGTAGAAACGTTGCAGTAGGAAGCAACCTACTGCGGTATACTCGTTACCAGTAATATAACCGGTTAATAAGGACTGATTGCAGAGGGGTACGGATGCGGCAGAGGTTTACGCTGCCTCAAAGATTCTCCGATGCAGATGGGGATGCCACCAGCTGTCTTCCTTGCAAATTTGGTGACTCTAGCTCAAAGTTTGTAAAAATTTTAATAGGGGAGCTGGGGGCGGTATGGGTGGGCGTGTCATACAAATTTTTGCTGCAGATCTTTGTGGGATGTCAATTACTATCATCATACCAAATTTTGTGACTCTAGCTCGCAGTTTGTAAAAATTTTAAGTGGGTGGCTGGGGGCGGTTTGGGTGGGCGTGGCATACAAATTTTTGCTGCAGATCCATGTGGGATGTCAATTGCTATCTCCATACCAAATTTGGTGACTCCAGCTCGAAGTTTGTAAAAATTGGGGAAAAGGGGGCTGGGGCGGTATGGGATGGCGTGGCATCCAAATTTCTGCTGCAGATCTTTGTGGAATAAAAATTGTGGCAAGGGGGGCTGGGGGCGGTATGGGCTGGCGTGGCATCCAAATTTTTGCTGCAGATCTTTGTGGAATGTCAGCTGCTATCTTCATACCCAATTTGGTGACTCTAGCTCAAAGTTTGTAAAAGGTGTGGAAAGGGGGGCTGGGAGCGGTATGGGTGGGTGTGGCATCCAAAATTTTCATGCAGATCTTTGTGGAATGTCAATTGATATCTTCATACAAAATGGGGTGACTCCAGCTCAAAGTTTGTAATAGGTGGGGAAGGAGGGCTGGTAGTGGTATGAGTGGGCGTGGCTTCCCAATTTTTGATGCAGATCTTTGATGGTCGTTACCAGTTATCTTCATACCAAAAAGCTCAACAGCTCTGAATGATACTCGCATTCCCGTTTTTAACGAAACGTTGGGTTGGCTGGGGGTGACTAGGGCAACATTGGTGGGTGTGGCATCCAAACTTTTGATGCAGGTTTTTGGGGGTCATCATCACCTATCTCGGCACATAACTTGGTGGCTCTACCTCAATAACTGTGGGTGATAAAGACTTTTCAGATTTCAAAATGTGGGCGGAATAGGAGGGCGTGGCTCCAAAACTTTGATGCAGTTCTTTGGGGGACATTACCAGCTATCTTCCTACCAAATTTGGTGATTCTAGCTCAAAAACTATGAATAATACTCGCAATCGCGTTTAAATGGAGATGGAGAGGCCGAAGGCGGCGGCTAGGATGGTATGGGTGGGCGTCGTATTCAAAGTTTTGAAGCAATTTTTTGAGGGTCTCTATCACCTATCTTGGCACCAATATTGGTGGGTCTAGCTCAAAAACTGTGGAAGATATGGGCTTTTTTGGCTTAAATATGCAATGCGGCGGAGGTGGAATGGTTGGGCGTGGCTCCAAAACTTTGATGCAGTGTTTTGGGGGTCGTTGCCAGCTATCTTCTTACCAAATTTGGTGGTTCTAGCTGGAAGATTGTGCGAAATATGTGATTTTATCGGTTTAGAATTATCGAATTTATCGATTTACCAGCCCCCCAGTTATCGTAGAACCCCAATCTTGACACTTTAATTTACTATCCCATAGATAAAGAGAATTGGAAAGTTTCAAGTCTCTAGCTTGAAGGGTGTGGAAAACATTGCGCACATACGGACGGACAGACGGACAGACACCATGACGGACATTGCACAAACCCAATATACGGCGCGCCGTTGCAATCTGGGCTCTTTTTACCCGCTTTTTAAACATATATCGAGTATACCGGTCGGTTGCTTGCTACTGGAACGATTCAACTTGTTATACTCGTTACCGAAGGTAAATGGTATATTGGTTTTGTGCAATGTCCGTCATGGTGTCTGTCCGTCTGAACGTCTGTCCGTCTGTCCGTCCGAATGGTTGCAAGTTTAATCCACACCCTTCAAGCTTGAGACTTGAAACTTTTCAAATTTGGTAAGAAGATAGCTGCTAACAACCCACAAAAAAGTTCTTCAAAATTTTTGAAGCCACCCATTCCGCCCCCAGCCTCCCCGCAATTTAAAGTAAAAAAGCCTATATCTCCCACAGTTTTTGAGCTATTGCCAACAAATTCGGTGCCAAGATAGGTGATGATGACCCCCAAAAAACTGCGTCAAAAGTTTGGATGCCTCACCCATAAATACAGCCCTAGCTGCCCCGATCCGCCCCAACGCTACATCAAAAACGGCAATGCGTGTATCTTCCAGAGTTGTGGAGCTAGAGCCACCAAATTTGGTAGGAAGATAGCTGGCAACGACCTCCAAAACACTGCATCAAAGTTTTGGAGCCACGCCCACCCATTCCGCCCCCAGCCACCCACATTTCGAAATCAGAAAAGCCTATATCTTCCACAGTTTTTGAGCTATAGCCACCAAATTCAGTGCCAAGATAGGTGATGATGACCCCCCAAAAACTGCGTCAAAAGTTTGGATGCCACACCCACCAATACAGCCCTAGCCGCCCCGATCCGCCCCAACGCTTCGTCAAAAACGGCAATGCGTGTATCTTCCAGAATTGTGGAGTTAGAGGCACCAAATTTGGTAGGAAGATAGCTGGCAGTGACCCCGAAAAGTCTGCATCAAAGTTTTGGAGCCACGCCTACCCATTCCGCCCCCCTTTTCCCCACTTTTTACAAACTTTGAGATAGAATCACCAAATTTAGTATGAAGATAGCAATTGACATTCCACAAAGATCTGCAGCAAAAACGTGGATGCCACTCCCACCCATACCGCCCCAGCCCCCCCTTTCCCATTCTTTTACAAACTTTGAGCTAGAGTCACCAAATTTGGTATGAAGATAGCAATTGACATTCCACAAAGATCTGCAGCAAAAATCTGGATGCCACGCCCACCCAATCTGCCTCCAGCCTCCCTTTCCCCACCTATTACAAACTTTGAGCTAGAGTCACCAAATTTGGTATGAAGATAGCAACTGACATTTTACAAAGATCTGCAGCAAAAATTTGGATGCCACACCCACCCATACCACCCCGAGCCCCCCTTTCCACACCTTTTACAAAATTTGAGCTAGAGTCAACAAATTTGGAAGGAAGATAGCTGGTGGCATCCCCATCTGCATCGGAGAATCTTTAAGGCAGCGTACACCCCTGCCGCATCCGTACCCCTTTGCAATCAGGTCTCGGTTTTAATACTGGTAACGAGTATATCGCAGTCGGTTGCGTCCGACTGCAACGTTTCCATTTTTTTTTTTTTTTTATGAAGAAGGACCTCTTCCTTAAAGTCTTTTCCCAAAATCTCTGGTCATTCGAACTTAAACAAACTTTCATAGTGAGCTGTGCGCCAGTGGACTTCCATATATCTGTAAGTACAAAAATAAAACTTTGAGAGCTTTGTCTTGGACTGAATTTTTAGGAAACAGTGTAAATGGTTTTTTAACCCTTAAATGCATTGCGTTTTTTTTTTTCTCTTCTTCAAATTTGATGACGATAGCTCAAAGTTGGTAAAAGGTGGATGGGGGAGGCTAGGGTAGTATTGGTGGGCGTGGCATCCAAACTTTTGGTGTAGTTTTTTGGGGAATTTCAATATCCTCTTTTTTGGCACCAAATTTGGTGGTTATAACTCAAAAACTGTGGGAGATATAGCCATTTCTGATTTCAAAAATGTGGGGGGCTGGGGGCGTAATATGTGGGCGTGGCTCCAAAACTTTGATGCAGATTTTTGGGGTCGCTGCCAGCTATCTTCCTACCAAATTTGGAGGCTCTAGCTCCACAACTCTGGAAGATACAAGCATTCCCGTTTTTGACGAAGCGTTGGGGCGGATGGGGGCGGCTAGGGCATTATTGGTGGGCGTGGCATCCAGACTTTTGATGCAGTTTTTGGGGGGTCATCATCACCTATCTTGGCACCAAATTTGGTGGCTAAAGCTCAAAAACTGTGGGAGACATAGGCTTTTTTGACTTTAAAATGCGTGGGGGGTGGGGGTGGAATGGGTGGGCGTGGCTCCAAATTTTTGATGCAGTTTGTTTGGGGGTTGCTAGAAGCTATCTGCTTACTAAATTTGGTAGTTCTAGCTGTAAGGGTGTGCGAAATATGTGGATTTATCGGTTTTGAGTTATCGAATTTATCGATTTGCCAGCCCCCCAGTTATCGTACAACCCGACTTATTATTAAACTAGGTCGCACTAGGCGAGTTTTGGTTGTAAAAGTAAGTAAATTTTATGATTTATTAATTTAAAAGACTAAACTGATGTTTTTAACAGTGGAAAGGAAGAAAAAAATACGAAATGATTTTCAATTCAAAAATTTGCAGCTGGGAAAAGAGGAAATATAAGAATGCTTAAGTGTTGATATAAATAAAAAAACATTTATTTTCTGAATAATAAAGAAAGTTTTTCAATTATTATTTATTAAAACAACAACTTTTTTCAGCTTATCAATTGCTCAATTCAATTTAACTTTCGATTGTGTTGTCATCGAACTGGCAAACAGCTGACTTAGCACAAATACGACAAAAGAAACGTAAAAAGTGCACTCACTATCTACACTGTATTATATATAACACTTTACGCACATAGCATAGCTACTGAATACCCTAAATATGAAATTCTTGCTTTAAACACAGTCTTATTTGATTTAATTTAATTTTAAGGTAAGCGAAGGGATCTTTATATTAAAAAAGGTCTCGTGGCCACCAGAAAACTTCACCTCAGTTTTTGCAACCACCTCAGTTTTCGCAACTGGCCAAATTTTAATAGGTTGCGTTAACCGAGGTCGTACTGTATATATATATATATTTTTATACCCTTAACCCATAAAATGGGTAAATAAGGGTATAATGGTTTTGTGCAAAAGTATGTAACAGGCAGAAGGAAGCATCTCCGACCCCATAAAGTATATATATTCTTGATCAGCATCAACACCCGAGTCGATACAGCCATGTCCGTCTGTCCGTCCGTCTGTCCGTCTGTATGAACGTGTGGATCTCAGAGACTACAAGAGCTAGAGACTTCAGACTTTGGATATAAGTTCTCCTATACTGTAACGAACCTAAAGTTACGCGGTTTTTAGCTGGGCTAACTCTCGCGGTGTTGAGGGTACGTGCCAACAAATTTATATTTGTGGCGGCTGCGGCAATAATAACACAATTTAGTTTGACTTTTTATACATATATTTAACTGCACTCTCTGCTAGTTTCACGTTGGGTTTTTACAATTTAGTTGTGCACTTAATGATATTTCTTGTTTGAGTTTAGGAAATCGCACGGATCTTGTGTCGGGGTTTTATTTGCAATGCTGGCGCTCTCGTTGCACCAAATATTCAGAGTCAATGTTACGCCTACTAAACGAGGTTTTAGCTAGCAACGCCTGAATTCGCCAGGCTCTACTATGGCCTCCTTGTTACCACAAGGATTTCGCCAATAGTCTCGCCTACTCTCAAGCTCTGGCTTTAGCTTCACCTGTCCTTCGCCAGGCTCACTTGTCTGATACTTGGTTTTAATTCGAGGTTGCTTTGCAAATGCAACGCGGCACAAGACTTGACAACTTTCGTGTATCGATTTCTCAGTACAATGTTTGTTAATCGCTAAGGACACGATCTGCTTTGACTTTATTACGATATGAATCCTTTTAATTTCTTAATTATCCTTTCGCGTAGGATTTCTCGCCCTCTGAGTCCTGTGTTCACTTTATGTTTCGCGTTGACGTTCCACTTTGCACTCACACTAACTTTGTATTTCGCTCTTGAACTGACTCTTCAATTGACTCTTGAACTGACTTGTACGCAACTAACTTGCCGCTCTGTCGAAGGCGGCTCCTTTTATAGCCTTGTGCTGTCTCGCTGGACCGGGGCCTGTCAGCGCTGCCAATGTCGCGCCAAGGGCAAAGGTGGCAAAGTGAGATTTGCCTAGCAACAACGGTTCCTTGTTGCTGATCACGCCTGTCGTTTGTGTGACAGTGACCACGATATCTCGTAGATGCACCGCTCGCACACCAACGGCACTTTGCCACGACATTTACGGTACGTGTTTTGCGGCTCCCATGTGCCAAACACGTACCTTAGCGCTGACATCCTGTGTCAGAGCGAGACAGCATGCAAATTCGCCGCAGCTCAGGTCCGGCTGCGGCTGTAAATGCAGTCGCCCTTTGTGAGAGCTATACGTAAATATGGCTCCTCACACTCCCCTCCGGAAGTGGAAGTCTTCCACTTGATTTTGCGTCTTTCAAATCGCGCGCCTCCGTTTTGAACTTTGGCGTCCGTTAACAGTGTCGCTGTAGCGATCAGCTGGCGGTCGTGTAACACCATCTAGTGGTGCGTTGCGCCATAGCAGCCAGCTTCGCATCGCCCGGTGTTACTCGCTACGGCCTGATCGATATTTGCGATGTGGCCAGATCGATATGGCCACACGCAACTATCCAACACTAATCGGCCATGACACACAATTTGCAGTTTGCAATTGTTTTGTTGTTGCTGAAAAGAATCTAAAAGCAAACGTAAGTAATATATTTTTGCGCCTTGCGCCATTTCCACCATATCCTAACTCATGTTCTCTTTTTTCCAGGCCATGCCGTTTTGCCGCTCGCGCTGGATCGCACACACATTTTATGTGAGTATGCTTCCAGCAACTTTCACCCCCCCTCCTGCAGTTTTAATACACCTGTTTTCCTTTATATTTTTTTCAGGTTAAATGAATATGCAAGATATATATATTTTTTTTCCATTTTTTTTTTATTGTGGTGTTTTTGCTCTTTTTTTTCTTATTCGGCCACAAAGGCCCGCGTGCCTCGGGTTGAAATTCGCACGCGGTATCGTTGGCCGTGCGCCCACACAATGCGCGACGTGCGTCGGTCGCTACCTCCAGCTGCGGCAGCTACGACCTCTGATGGCCAGTCGGCTCGCGCCACCTCTCTCCATCCTGGAATCGCCAGTGGTGCGGACGACTGCCGCTGCAGTACCGGGCGAGCCGGCCGTTCCCCATATGGGCATGAAGCCTGCCGGCCGAAAGCTGGGCGTGCCGCATTGGGCGCCCATGTTGGTGGCGGAGGCGGTGTCCTGGGGCGAGGCGGCGTGCCCACCTGCATCGGTGTTGGCCACACCCACGGCGATGTCCTTGTTGCCGGACTGGTGGCCGCGTTGCTTGGTGCCGGTAATGCGCGTGGTGGTGACGGCGTGCGCGGTCGTGGTGGTGGCGGCGTCGGTGTCCGTGTTCGTGGTGGCGGCGTCGGCGTCCGTGTTCGTGGTGGCGTTGGCGTACGCTGTCGGGGTGGCGTTGGCGTACGCGGTCGTGGTGGCGTCATTTCTTTAATGAAACCCTCGCGGGGCGGTGCCACCTCCTCTGTCCATTCCAGGACAACCGTCGCGGTGTGGTGCCACCGCCCGTCCACGAACCGCTTCTCCCTATTTATGGTCGCCGTCGGTGGTGTTGACTCACCCGGATCGTTCGGCGGCAACTGCTCCTCTTCGTCGGACGATATATAAATCACCTCCTCGTCTTCATCCTCCTCATCCTCCGAGGCGTCCACCCCACGTGGGAATGGCGACGGTGGCCTAGCGGGGCGCCAGTCTGGCGGTGGTGTCTCCGGTAGTGGCGGTGTGGCGAACCGCTCCGGGCTGGCTGGGCCCACATGCTCATCCTCTGGCGTCGGTGGTGCCTCGGGATGGCACATACGTACCCATTCCGGGTTCACTTCAATGAAGTCCCTTGGCGGCGGCGACTCCTCAACCTCGCCCACTGGACCAGCGCTGGCATCCACCTCCCAGTCGCTACTGTTCCAGTCGTCGTCGTACGCCCGGCGCACCCACTCGCGCTCTTCTTCCAGCTCCTGGCGGCGACAACGCTCACGCTCGGCCGCCTCTCGCTCTTCCGGGGACTCTAAAATTGGTGAAGCCCGCAGTTCCAGTACATCCGGAGATGCCTCCCGTTGCGGCTCGACACGCGCATAGGGCTGTCCGGCCCAACGTCCTCGTCGCGCCACGTTTCTGCGCCCTCTGGCGCTGGCACCCATGGCCGCCGCGTCGACCACGCACGCATCCCCCGCTGGTGTGCGAGAGTGCGCACGTGGGTCACGGCTCGACGCATGGGCTGCCCTTCTTGCTTCGTTGTTGTTGTTGTACTTCTCCATTTCTTACTTGTGAGTGTTCTTTTTTTTACAAAAAATATCGTAAAGTGACCGACTGCATGGTAGTCGGCACCTTTTATACCCCTACTCCGTACGCATGTGCAACAGTGTAGGTGCGCAAGTTACGGTATCCTTCCCGCCTGCGACCGCCATGTTTTGTCAGCGCTCTCTTTGCGATATCGCTAACCTTTTCCATTAACCGTTTTCCTAGCAGCGTTTGCTTCGCACACCTTTCGCCGCGTTCAGGTCCGGTTTTTGTAATGCCCTTGGTTGGGCCGTGGCTCTTAATATTTATTATTATTTATTTTTATTTTTATTTTTTTTTTTTCCCGACGTCCATTCTTCCCGCCCACACATTCATTGTTGTCTGTTATTTTTAATGAATATGTAATATCTTAGATATTCATTTTTATTATTTATAAAATATGTAATACCTTACATATTTATGTTTGTTATTGTTTTAATAAATATGTAATACCTTACATATTTATTTTTATTATTTATATATATGTAATGCCTTACATATTTATTTTTGTTATGGTTTAATAAATATGTAATACCTTACATATTTATTTTTATTTTTATATATATGTAATACCTTACATATTTATTTTTGTTATGGTTTAATAAATATGTAATACCTTACATATTTATTTTTATTATTTATATCTGTTAAATGTGTTGAGTCGGGAAAATATTCAATATGTATTAATACATATTCACCCCTTTTTTTTCCAAAAAAAAACAAATCAACTAATGATTTTTTTTTTTTTTTATAGGAGGTGATGGAGATTCAGGTGAGTAAATGAGATACGTCATTAACAAGGCCACTTATTAACCGCTCTTTTCTTTTCCAGATTTTCACCACAAAAAAAAATTACTTTTTGTTCTAGGGTCTTAAAATAATTTGTGACCCCAAAATTTTTTTTTTTTTTTTTATTGTCTCACCCGTTGTCCGTTCCGCCTCCGTGGGGTTTTATGTCGCCTATGTGCGCGGTCCGTTCTTTTTCCCCAGTTTTCCCCTGTAATTTACAGATTACAGGTGATACAAAATTCATTATTGTATATGGTCCGGAAAATTTAGGAGCAAGCTTCGCAGCGAAGCCTTCCGCTGCATTTGACAGGTGGTGTTGTTTCACCCACACCTTGTCTCCTACGGATGGTTTCCACTGCCGTCTCCGTAGGTTGTAATGCCTTGCTTGGTCCTGAGAGGCCTTCTCTAAACTCCTGCGCACCAATTCAAAAACTTCTCTAAGTTTTTGCGCATTGTCGCTGGGTGTTTGTGTCGGTTGCCCTGTGCCGAGTGTAACGTTGTCGTACAGCGCATTTGGCAGCCTTGGTTCCCGCCCTTGCGTGATAAACGCTGCACTGTAGCCCGTAGACGCCGATACGCTGGTATTAACGGCTAGTGATAATTCTGGCAAAAATTCATCCCAGCACCGCTGGTTATCTTTTGTGAATTGTGCAATCATCGTTTTTACCGTGCGGTTCGCACGTTCTGTAGGATTCTCTTGCGGAGTGTATGGTGCCGTAAATTGGTGTCGCACTCCTAATTCTTCGAGAAAGCGTTTGAAGGCTTTACTCGTAAATTGTGTTCCGTTGTCCGTTATGAGAATTTTTGGCACCCCAAATCGTGCCAAAATTCTCTCTCTGAATCCCTTTTGCAAAGTGGCTGTGGTTGCGCTCCTCAGCGGAACTAACTCAGTCCACTTAGAGAAACGGTCAAACATCACCAATAGCATTGTGTTGCCGTGTTTTGATCTTGGCAGTGGGCCAACAAAATCAGCACACACGGTACTCCATGGCTCTTCCGGAATTTGTGTCAACATCTTTCCTGCTGCTGCCATTTGACTTGGCTTATATTGTTGACACGTTTCGCAGTTGTGCACATATGTGCGCACGTCCCTGTACAAGCCTGGCCAATAGTAGCGTGTCGCTACTCTTGCTATCGTTTTCCGGCTTCCCAAATGACCGGCTGTGGCTGCGTCGTGGTTCTCCAATAATACATCCTTCCTTTTACCTTTGGGTACACAAAGCTTCCAAGCTTCCACATCTCCGCCTCCAGCGCGATGTGGGATGTGTCTGTATAGGTTGCCATTTTCCTCCATGTAATCCGGATATTTCCTGGGATTTTGCGCGATTTCCTTTTTTAATTTCTGAATCCATTTGCAATTTGCGTTGTCTGCCACCATCTCTTCTGTGGCGATTTTTCTTAGGCAGCATGTCTCCGGAAGTGGCTGTCTCGAAAGTGCATCGGCTACGACATTGAGGTTGCCTTTACGGTATTTGACTTCAAAGTCGTATTGTTGCAGTTCAAGCGCCCAACGCGCTATTCTGCCTGATGGACTCTCAATTGAGTTTAGCCACTTCAGCGCCATGTGGTCCGTTATGACCACAAAATGGTAGCCTTCCAGGTATGGCCTTAGCTTTCTGATTCCCCACACTATGGCTAGACACTCTTTTTCAGTTGCCGAATAGTTCCGTTCGGCACCGTTTAGTGTCCTACTGGCGTACGATATTACCCTTTCACCTTGCTCCGAAGGTTGGGTCAATATCGCACCCAGGCCATAGTTACTTGCATCCGTCTGCAAGCAAAATGTTTTTGAAAAATCTGGGCATGCCAATACTGGGGACTGAGTCAGCTTCTCTTTGACCGTGTCAAAAGCTACTTGCCGCTCCTCAGTCCACTCCCATTTTGCGCCTTTTTTCATCAATGCGTTCAGAGGTGCTACTTTTGTCGCAAAATCTGGTACGAAGCGCCTGTACCATGATGCTACGCCCAGGTATTGTCGTAACTCCTTTAGGTTGCTTGGCGGCTTCAATTCTGCGATTGCAGCAACTTTCTCCGAATCTGTGCGAATTCCTTCCTCTGTGACTCAGTGGCCCAGATATTTCAACTCTTTTTTAAAGAAGTCGCATTTGTCCACGTTGATGCGCAGACTTGCCGCCCTCAACCGTCGAAATACCTCTTTGAGATTTGCCATATGCTCTTCGCGCGTTCTTCCGATGATTATAATATCATCTAAATAAGCAAACGCGTGTGGCATCATCTCTGGTCCAATAACGCGATCCAAAGCCCTCTGAAAAGTTGCCGGTGCCGAGTGTAACCCAAATGGCATCACTTTCCACTGGTACAATCCTTTGCCTGGGACTGTAAATGCTGTCAGTGGTCGGCTCGTTTTCTCCATCGGGATCTGCCAGTACCCATCTTTCAGATCCAAGCTAGTGATGAAGTGGGCTTCACGTAGCTGGTCTAAAATGTGGTGCACTCTTGGCAATGGATACGCGTCCTTAACGGATCGACTGTTAAGTTGCCTAAAATCCACACATAACCGCCATTTGCCATTCTTCTTTTTCACCATCACGATTGGTGCGCTGTGTGGGCTGTTGGATGGCTCTATGCAACCTTTCGCAAGTAGTTCCTCTACTTGCTGGTTAATTTCCGCTTGCATTTTTGGATTCTTCGGAAAATAACGCTGTTTTATAGGCCTGTCATCGCTCATCACAATTTTGTGTTCCGTAATTTGTGATGTGCCCTTTAGGTGTTCGAAGGCTGCGACTTCCCGCAAAAGAAATTCATTAATTTCTTGATCCTCGTGTAGATTTTTGGTTTCAATAGCTGGGTTTCTGACATCGTGTATTGCTTCGTCTTGTTCGGTTGTATTCTGGACAACTGCCACCGACAGTCTCTCCTCCAGCTTTCCAACCTTGTGCCGTCGTGCTGGGATGGTGACCACCAATCCCGCACACTGCAACACTGTGCCCATGCCAGTCAGAAAATCCCAGCCCAGCACCAAATCGTCTATCACACCAGGCATAATTAGCAACGCTACTTGCAAACTGCGATGCCCGAGTCTTATTTCGACCGTTATTTGTTCCGTTGTCCTGCTGTTATGTCCGTCTGCTAACTTCACCTGTCTACTTGCGACGCTTCTCCGGCCTACAGTGCTCAGTCTACAAGCTAGCTCTTCGCTAACAAAGCTGCTTGTAGCCCCTGTATCGACTGTAGCCTTATACTGACACTCACCGATCCCTACGGTGGCAGTCAACTGCGTCCCTTCGTCCTTCAGGTGACCGACTAGCGTCTCGGGGTGGACCTTGGCGGCTCCCGCTCGCCCCTCGATGGCGGACGCCGCTGACCGTTTCCCGATTGACAACATAGTGCCGTCCGCTGACCGATTCTGCCACAGACCCAGCAGAACTCCAGCATTGGGTTTCGGCACTCTATCGCCCAGTGTCCCTCCTGTCCACACACGCGACATGCCCTTCCTGGGTTGTTTATGTGTGTCCTGGCAGGATTTTGCTGGGTCCTAGGTGTTGGGGTTGGCCGTTCGTCCATTCCTCCAGAGTGCTGGTTCTGCTCCTCCATGGCCATAAATCGGGTACGATTTGCACGATTCTGATGGTGCTCGCGAACATTTTGCTGCGTATCTCGGTGTTGTTGAGGCTGTTGTTGTTGCTGTTGGCTGTATTGTTGTTGGGCTGTAGCACTTTGTAGCCTCAGTTTCAGCCTATCCTTTTCTAGTTCTTCGAATTCTTCTGCCAGTTGCATCAGCTGGGTCAAATTCGAGAACTGGTTTGGCCGTGCGTATCCGCGCAAGTCAGGAAGGCTGTTGGTGTAAATAGTGCGCACTTCCTTCTCTGTTGAGAGTCGTAGGGGTCTCATCAGAGTCTGCATCTCCACCATATAGACTTTAAAAGGCTCATCCAGAGCCTACCGCCGTCTGCGTACTTCGTCGTACAGATTTTCAAAATAATCTCGTGGTAAGAAGTATTCTTGAAAACTGTCGACAAAATCCACCCATGTAGTCCAATGCCTGTTGTTAGCTATGTACCACTTAAGTGCCATTCCTTTCAGCAACTCCGGCATTGCTCTAGGAATTAAATTTAAATTTAATCCATATGTGTCTGCCGACCATTCCACTTGCTCCAAGAATTCGAGGGGCTTCGATAGTCCATCGAATCGAAAGCTCCACTCTCGAACTTGTTTGGCTACTTTTTGGTATTCACTTGCCCTTGCATTGGTCTGATCATGTGTGTGGGTGTGGCTACGCTCTCCTGGCTGTTGGGCTGTACTCCAGGGCGATCGGCGAGATTCCTGTAAATCTCGCGCCCTAGCCGCCGCGCTGGTGCATGGGACGCTCAGCCTTCCTACGTCTATGCCGGCAAACTCCTTTTCCTCTTCGTATTCCCCTTCCTCGCGCATGAATTCTGGTTCTTTATTCGGTGACTGTCGGCTGTATGTTTTCGCCAGTTCGCTAATGCGAACGCTGTGAGGAAGAGTATTTTCATTTTGACTTACCCAGTCTCCGAATTGTCTTCTCATATTTTCGACAGTGCCTTCCAGCTCCAGACCGAATTCCACTCCGCATTTCACTAGTGCATCCTTTTTTAGATTGTACACCCACGAACGAACCATATTGTCAATTATTTATATGTATTTAAAAAAACTATGTGGTATTAGCCGTAGATCCACAGTTGGGCGCCAGTTGTAACGAACCTAAAGTTACGCGGTTTTTAGCTGGGCTAACTCTCGCGGTGTTGAGGGTACGTGCCAACAAATTTATATTTGTGGCGGCTGCGGCAATAATAACACAATTTAGTTTGACTTTTTATACATATATTTAACTGCACTCTCTGCTAGTTTCACGTTGGGTTTTTACAATTTAGTTGTGCACTTAATGATATTTCTTGTTTGAGTTTAGGAAATCGCACGGATCTTGTGTCGGGGTTTTATTTGCAATGCTGGCGCTCTCGTTGCACCAAATATTCAGAGTCAATGTTACGCCTACTAAACGAGGTTTTAGCTAGCAACGCCTGAATTCGCCAGGCTCTACTATGGCCTCCTTGTTACCACAAGGATTTCGCCAATAGTCTCGCCTACTCTCAAGCTCTGGCTTTAGCTTCACCTGTCCTTCGCCAGGCTCACTTGTCTGATACTTGGTTTTAATTCGAGGTTGCTTTGCAAATGCAACGCGGCACAAGACTTGACAACTTTCGTGTATCGATTTCTCAGTACAATGTTTGTTAATCGCTAAGGACACGATCTGCTTTGACTTTATTACGATATGAATCCTTTTAATTTCTTAATTATCCTTTCGCGTAGGATTTCTCGCCCTCTGAGTCCTGTGTTCACTTTATGTTTCGCGTTGACGTTCCACTTTGCACTCACACTAACTTTGTATTTCGCTCTTGAACTGACTCTTCAATTGACTCTTGAACTGACTTGTACGCAACTAACTTGCCGCTCTGTCGAAGGCGGCTCCTTTTATAGCCTTGTGCTGTCTCGCTGGACCGGGGCCTGTCAGCGCTGCCAATGTCGCGCCAAGGGCAAAGGTGGCGTGATCGTTCCAGTGAGATTTGCCTAGCAACAACGGTTCCTTGTTGCTGATCACGCCTGTCGTTGGTGTGACAGTGACCACGATATCTCGTAGATGCACCGCTCGCACACCAACGGCACTTTGCCACGACATTTACGGTACGTGTTTTGCGGCTCCCATGTGCCAAACACGTACCTTAGCGCTGACATCCTGTGTCAGAGCGAGACAGCATGCAAATTCGCCGCAGCTCAGGTCCGGCTGCGGCTGTAAATGCAGTCGCCCTTTGTGAGAGCTATACGTAAATATGGCTCCTCACAATACCATGAGCAGAACAAGTTTGCTTCAAATTATCGATATTTATTCTGGTTTCCGATATACACATGGAATCGATAACAAAAAAATATCGAATTTGGAAAATGTTAAAAAGAGGGTTGAAAGAATGGGTAACGATAGATCTTTTCTGAAAATTTCGTCCAAATCGGTTAAGAAACACCGGAGATATCGAATTTAAACGATTGAAGTTAAGTCAGTATACCAAAAACTTATATAAATTTAATTTATTTTTTGCAACTGGGTTCAGGGTATCTTCTAGTCGGGCTGTCCCGACTAGAGCCTTCTTACTTGTTTCATATAAAAATGCATAAATTAAACAACGGAACACTAAATTGCAATTACAAAAACCCTCATAATATAAATAACATTGATCCAGTTGCTGCTGACCATGAGAGACGATTGCGAAGATCTGAGGCAACTCGGCGTTATCGAGAATCACGGAGGCGTCTTGCTATTAATCAACAACATGAGCTTGTGTCATAGAATTTGGTTTTAAAATGAACAGCGCAGTTTTGCTGAAAAATTCTTTTCCAACCGAACATGTTGAAAATGTTATTGTTTGTCAAAGATGCTTCAAATCACTTTGCCAAAACAAAATATCACGTTTGTCGCGATCAAACGGATTTTGTTTTCCAGAATATCCAAAGCGTTAGCCAAATCTTAATATGATTACTGAAAGCCTTATTTCGCCACGCATACATCTAATGCAAATTCTTCGATTGCGTGTTGTGCACGGTTCAAAAACCATAGTTGGCCAAGTAATTAATGTGCCTATAGATATGTATTAATAAAATGATTTTGCACTAAAAAAAAAAAAAAGTACTGTGCGTCGGACCACAGGGGCGATGTGTAAACATATTTTTAAGTTGTCATTATGTATTGGGCCGAACATTAATACTTTAATTTATTTAATTTTTACTGCACAATAGTCTTGAAAGTGAGAAGCCACACATGGTTGAGTATGCGGTAGAGGGTTAAATAAATAAACACATACTGCGCACGCATATCCAAATGGGTTGTCAATAAAAATTTTTTTAAATTTTTCTTGAGCATTATAATGATGTTGAAAATGTTCGTATGGTACGATTTCAGGTACGTGCTCTAGTTGTGACAATTCATCTTGCTGTTGTTGCAGCTGTATACGCGAAGCATCTTATAAATTTTTGCGCTCTCGTGCTCACGTTGGTATGCAGCATTGCGAGCTCTCCTGGCTTTTAATGTTATATACGAAACTTGCCGTTAATAAATTGTTATTTATTTGATAATTGGTGCAGCAACGTGATTCAAAATTTGGTACAATAAATACGCCAAAGAAATTTTTCTTTAGATTTGACTAAAATTAAAGAAATATTTCTTACGCACAAAATTGAGACACAGTATTGTTTGGGTATTTGTTACAAAGCTACTCCAAATTCATCTTACCGGTAGTGGTGGCAAACTATCGATGGCACAATCGATACTATCGATTGTTTTATACTATCGGCACCATCGATAATGTTTAAGACTATCGATAGTCGATAAATTTTTGTCTAAAGAAATTATGTCATCTCTTCCAAATGTGTCATCTCTTCTTTTGTGAAGCGTGGTTTATTTCCATTTTCATTGTGTTGATAGTGTTTATAAATTTATATAATTTGTTTTAAACATAGAGGAAAAATGTTCAAAATGAACAACCGTTGCTCGAAAGCAAATGGAAAAGGTAATGCTTACATTGTTTTATTGTTATAATCAAATTAATTTACTGCAATTTTATTTATAAATTTAGATGATGAAACGTACAATTGTTCGTGCTCCGAGGAAGAGGATGATGACATTGTATTTGTGGTAGGCACTTCTAAGCGATCGAAAGGGCTTTCATCGGTATGTAGCTTTATTCAAAAAAAAAAAAAGTGTTTTTAATTGTCAGATATTGAGAATCAAATATGATATCTTTAAGTGCGCACACATATTTACTTTATTGACGAGTTTGTGGTGCGTTGCCAGGGCACTTTATGGCGCCAAGAAATAACTCCGAATGAAACAAGTCCCAATTTGTAAAGTGAAACGTGCTGAAAAAATTGACCCATCCTAATTCTCATATTATTATATTCATAGGTGTGGAGGTATTTTACAAGATCCGATGACAAAAAGTTGGCCAAATGTTTAAAATGTCAAAAAGAATACAAAACAAGCGGCAACACCTCAAATTTACGTGATCATTTGAAAAGGATGCACCCGCTTTTGGACGAAGAATGTAAAAGTGACTCCTCTCTTTCGAATCGGTCAAGTGTTCGCTCAGTGGAATCATACTTCAGACGAGCAGTGGAATATGACAGTGCGTGCAAGCGTAAAAAAGATATTGATAGTGCACTATCGCAATTTGTCACAGGCAGCTTTCAGCCATTTTCCATCGTTGAAGACTTCTCCTTCAAAAATTTGGTAAAAGTGTTGGACCCTAGGTATGTGCTACCTAGTAGAAATACATTAAAAAATTTCCATGTTGGTAATTCGTTCACAAAGGCGAAACAAAAATTTCAAGATATATTAAACGAAATAGAGCATGTTGCTATCACAACTGATTGCTGGACATCTATTGCCAACGAAGCGTACATCACAGTAACATGTCATTTTATTGACACAGAATTTATTTTGCGAACTGCTGTTCTATCCACAAGAAAACTCAATGATTTGACCAATCATAGCGCACAAAATATTGCCAATTCGATAACAAGCATTGTATTGGAGTGGTCGCTATTACAAAAGGTTTCATGCGTTGTGAGTGACAGTGCAAGCTCCATGATAAAAGCATGTGAAATCATGCAATTGGTACACATTCCATTTTTCGCACACTGTTTAAACTTAGTCGTACAAGACAGTTTAAAGTCGTCCAGTAACACATCTCTACAACCTCTTATAACAAAATGTAAGACAATTGTAACATTTTTTAAGCATAGCACTATCGCCACAGAAAAATTCATGGCAGAACAAAATTGCGACAATCCTTTAAAACTGAAACAAGATGTTGTTACTAGATGGAACAGTACGTATTTGATGATCAAAAGAATTTTAGAAACAAGAGTGGCTATATCTAACGTCTTGCTAACGACTGCTAAAGCCCAACCAACGCTTACTGCTGACGAAATAAATTCTCTTACTGAGATTGAAATGTTGCTTTGCCCTTTCCTGGAAGCAACTGAAAAATGTAGCGGAAATTATGTGACAATGTCACTTATAATTCCACTGGCAAATGGACTTTTGCAAAAACTTATCAATATGCAGACAAAAAAAAAGCAACATCATGTGCCTTACTGCTTTGTGACGACTTGATAGCAGGAATACAAAAAAGATTATTAATCTACGAATGCAGGTCAGTTCCAGCTTATGTACGTTGTTGGACCCACGTTTTAAAAAAGAAGGGTTTTTGTCTACCGCTAAATCAGATCAAGCCGCATTAGGTTTGGAAAATGAGATGATAAGACTTAGAGACACTCTTGTACTGCAAATATCCCCAAGAAATCGCGAACATGAAGATGAACATTCACTTTTTTCATTTTTGGAAAACAAAATAAAAATAAAGTCCATTCCAAAAGAGCTGATACCATTCTTATCAAAAGGCAGTATTTGGAAAGGCAAAACGCTGCGCAGAGTACCGATCCTTTGGATTACTGGAAGGTTATTTAAAATTGATTTAGTTTTTTTTCGCTTAAATTTTATTTTATTTAATCTTTAAGGTTGTGGAAGATGACTTTCAGCCATTGAAAAAATGTGTTTTGAAATATTTATGTATCCCGGCAACGTCTGTCGAGTCAGAGCGGACTTTCAGCAAGGCTGGCCTGATAATATCAGAAAGACAAAAACGTGGATATGCTCTGTTTTCTCAACAAAAATATATGGTTAACATCGCTGATAATATTCACAATAATTATGTTTCTACCTTTGTAAAGTTGAACAGCGATTAGTGCTGCATTTTATTTTATTTCCGTTTTTCCCCATAATTTTATTAATTAAAATAAAAGAAAAAACACCACTAATCACAGCTTTAAACTATATTCGGCCAGAAATTTTTGAAAGTTTGTATTTTTTAATGAAATTAAATATTCTGTAAAATTTGTCCTCTGACCTTGGAAAAGGCCGCCATTTGGCATACCTATGTAAGGGTAATGCTTTATTAGCTTCTCCGCATAATTTTGTGCTGTTTTTGTTGTTTTTATATTAGGAGAAAAAACTATCGATAGTATCGTAAAAAAATGGTCACTTGAGTGTTACGTAACGTTTAGAGAGGGGGAAGGGGGGTACAGAAAAGCGTTACGGTGCGTTACAAGTGGGGGGAGGGGGAGTCTAAAATCTTCAAAAATTGCGTTACGTAATATTTGGGTATACCTTAGGGTATCAACAACCAACACTCATCATTCGTCTGTTCATTCTCTTATTGAAGAAGTCCGCTATGTTAGTCTGTAAGTGTGTGTGTGTGTGTGTGAAGCAAAACATAATTGGATTTGACGAATGATGAATGATGAAGTTGGATACCCTAACCAGCTTATTTGCTATATTAATAAATTAATTAGTTAATATTATTATATTATTTTAGTAATTTCTCATTTGTTTGCTAAGTGCCAACATATACCTATCAAAATATGCAACTATTTCAAATATATTATGGAACTACATATTGACAATAGCACTTATATTTTAATAGGGTGTTCAACATCATTATTCTTGTTGCTAAACAGCAGAGCTGTGTGGCTCGACCGTCTCGGTCGGCCGCTTCTCTGCCGCTGCACCAATACTCATTTGCAGGCAGAGATATTGTTCTACAACAACAACATATTATTTCAATATAAGAACGCCGTTCTACTGTCTGTGAAACACACCGACAGAGATTTACAGGTATGCATGTCAGAGTGTGTGGTTCGCTCAACCCGCGTCTATAGATGCCCGCCAGTATTGGCAACTAGTTCAGAACTAGTCTAGAACTAGTTGTAAAGTGGAAATGACTGGCTCTCGCTCGATTGCTTTTCAATGCTAACAACTGTTTACTTTTACATGGGGATGTCCTAGAAGGGCAACTAGTTCTGCTTGGCATTACCTTGAACTAGTTCTGAACTAGTTCTATTGGGACAAAATTAGAGCTAGTTGCCAACTGACTACTTTGGGTCAAAACTAGAACTAGTTGCCAACTGACTACTTTGGGTAAAAACTAGAACTAGTTGCAAATTGACTACTTTGGGTCAAAACTTGAACTAGTTGCAAATTAACTACTTAAATAACAATATTGCAAATAATGTTAATTTTGACTAAAAATAATAAGTTGTGCACTATTTTTCTCGGCTGAAAATAAATAAGAATATTGATAAAACTAAAAAAAAATTATTCTTCTTTATTTCAACAACTTTTTTTTTATTTACTATACATATCTTTTCTTTTCTTTTAAACATGTTTACACCTCTGGTGAAATAGGCAAATTTTTTTTTTTGCCAACGCATATATTTTTAAAAAAACGCTCCTTCTGCACTTGAATAGCCGCCCTCAGCTTTTCTTCTGGAGGTTTGTCCCTCTCTGGTATTGAAGCTGAAAGATATAAATTTATTGTTTTTTTTTAAATAAGTATACATTCAATGGGTCTATAAACTATTACCTAATAGCACATTGTAAAAATAAGTATGCACTTTTAATGACTTTTTCCCGTGGGTGCCAGAAATGTTGTATGCTTGCATAACATTGTCCGCCAGCACACGTTGCAGCCCCTTTTTAACTCAAGCGGCTATATTATGGATTTTACAGCCTTGATCTAAAATGTGTTAGAAAACGCAATAAGAATGTATAAGTAAACGCATTAACAGATATTATTATTTTTACTCACATAGTAAACTCTTGTTTCTCGTGCTCCTCGGCCTCCAGAGGAAATTTAGTGCGGTACACGTTGTCCGAAGTCTTATGCCGCAGCAATTGCGACAGCATGACTTATTGCTCAGCAATCTCACTTAAAGCCACGTTGAGTTGATCTTTAAAAAAAAAAAGTTTTAATATGTGTATGTCTGGAATTCTAATAAAGCATAAGGATTTTGTACTTTTCAAAGCTCCGCATTCCTGCTGCAAATTCTCTTTCTGCACTGTTACTGAAATAAATTATGAATTGTATTAAGATTATACTTAAACATTTAAAGCATACCCAATATCTGCTTATTTTCCTGCAGTATTGTTTCTGAAAATAAAATGAATGACTCAATTAAATTACTTTATGCACTTTTTTTGAATTTGTTTATCTAATTACCTTTCATATATATATTTTCTTTTTACACTGCACACTCCTGTTTCACTTGCCACTGCTTCTTCTAAAATGTTCTCCCTCTCTTTTTTTACCAAACGCTTCATATGCCTTTTGCTGATCATGTTTTTTGTTGTATATATGCATATAAGGAAAAAGTAAGGTACTTCTCGTTTTTTTATTTTTATTTATTTGTTTAATATATACGTTTTTATGTATTTATGTGGTTCCTTTTTGTTGCTGACTCCTTTGTTGTTGTTAAAATTTTTATGTGTTTATCTAAAAGCTTTTTGTTGTTTTGTTTGTAGAACTGTTGAACTTTTATACACTTGTTTTTAATGGTTTTTATATTTGTTTGTTTAGATTTAATTGTTTTAAGATTTTTATTTAAAAAATTTTAAAATGCACAGCACAGCGTGAACACAATTGCACTAAAACTGGAAAAAATTAGCCAAGCATAAAACGCATAACACAGAAATTAAAATTCAACCGGTAAATATTATAGAAGACAAACGGGTAACAAACAGTTACAGCATACAATTCGTTGTTGTGCTGCAGCTTGCAAATGTGCTCGCTAACTCTTTTCCTCTCTCTTTGTCTATCTCCATTCGCTAAGGCATAGCACAGCAATTGCTCTCTCAAATGGTTGTCAGCAAAGAGAGCAAGAGAGCACTCAACGCATAAAAATTGTGAAAACGTCTTACAACTGACTACCCATCGCATCCCTTTAGAAAGTTCAACATGGTAATTAAAAATTAAAAAAAATTTTTTTACAAAAAGGGGGGAGGGATGGGGGGTTTATACACACAAAAATAAAACTTCACCATCCCCTTTCCCCCCCCAATTTTTCTGGGTTTTTCCCTGGCGGCTGGTTCGAATTCGTTCCTTTTCTTTGATGAATGATCGATTCTTTGGAATGGTTCGCGAATCGATTCAAAAGAATGCAAAAGAGAATGGGTCTTGGATCGTTTGTGCGCGGCAAGATATACATACTTAGCATGCAAGCCTTGCTCGCTCTCTCGCTCTCTAAATTTTAGTTTCAATTCAACCCTAATAAACAACGCATATCCGCGGACGCATATGTTTATACTCGATACCGAAGGTAAAGAGTATATTGGGATTGTGCAATGTCCGTCATGGTGTCTGTCCGTCTGTCCGTCCGTATGTATGCAAGTTTTTTCCACACCCTTAAAGCTAGAGACTTGAAACTTTCCAATTCTCTTTATCTATGGGATAGTAAATTAAAGTGTCAAGATGGGGGTTCTACGATAACTGGGGGGCTGGCAAATCGATAAATTCGATAACTCAAAACTGATAAATCCACATATTTCGAACATCCTTACAGCTAGAACTACCAAATTGGTAAGAAGATAGCTACTAGCAACCCCAAACAAACTGCATCATTTGGAGCCACGTCCACCCATTCCGCCCCCAGCCCCCCCACATTTTGAAATCCGAAAAGCCTATATCTCCCACAGTTTTTGAGCTAGACCCACCAATATTGGTGCCAAGATAGGTGATAGTGACCCTCAAAAATTGCTTCAAAACTTTGAATACGACGCTCACCCATACCATCCTAGCCGCCGCCTTCGGCCTCTCCATCTCCATTTAAACGCGATTGCGAGTATTATTCATAGTTTTTGAGCTAGAATCACCAAATTTGGTAGGAAGATAGCTGGTAATGTCCCCCAAAGAACTGCATCAATGTTTTGGAGCCACGCCCTCCTATTCCGCCCACATTTTGAAATCTGAAAAGTCTTTATCACCCACAGTTATTGAGGTAGAGCCACCAAATTATGTGCCGAGATAGGTGATGATGACCCCCAAAAACCTGCATCAAAGGTTTGGATGCCACGCCCACCAATACTGCCCTAGCTGCCCCCACCCACCCCGACGCCACCTTATTAAAGAGCAAGCAAAGCGCGTATTTAGTGTATGTATAATAAAAAGGGCAATGCTGAAAAATTGGCATGTGAGAAACAAACAAGCAAGAACAAAACAAAAATAAAATATTAGCGCGCACCGTTTTGCTTTACATGCTTGCCTCTATACGCATAGCATGTCAAGCATAACGTAAAGCGTAGGGCAATGCAGCTTCAAAAAAATAGGATAAACAAGTGGAAACGTTGCAGTCAGACGCAACCGACTGCGGCATACTCGATACCAGTATTAAAACCGGTAAAAAGAGGCCTGATTGCAAAGGGGTACGGATGCTGCAGGGGTTTACGCTGTCTTAAAGATTCTCCGCTGCAGATGGGGATGCCACCAGCTATATTCCTCCCAAATTTGGTGACTAGCTCAAAAATAGGGGCTGGGGCGGTATAGGTAGTTTGGCATCAAATTTTTTGATGCAGATCTTTGTGAAATGTCAATTGCTATCTTCATACCAAATTTGGTGACTCTAGCTCGAAGTTTGTAAAATGTGGGGAAAGGGGGGCTGGGGGCGGTATGGGTGGGCGTGGCATCCTAATTTGTGAAGCAGATCTTTGTGGAATGTCAATTGCTATCTTCATACCAAATTTGGTGACTCTAGCTCGAAATTTGTAATAAGCGTGGAAAGGGGGGCTGGGGGCGGTATGGGTGGGCGTGGCATCCAAATTTATGATGCAGATCTTTGTGGAGTGTCAATTGCTATCTTCATACCAAATTTGGTGACTCTAGCTCGAAAATTGTAAAAAGTGGGGAAAAGGGGTCGAAATGGAGGGCGTCGCTCCAAAACTTTGATGCAGATTTTTGGGGGTCGTTACCAGCTATCTTCCCACCAAATTTGGAGGCTCTTGCTCCACAACTCTGGAAGATACACGCATTCCCGTTTTTGACGAAGTGTTGGGGTGGATGGGGGCGGCTAGGGCACTATTGGTGGGCGTGGCATCCAAACTTTTGATGCAGTTTTTAGGGGATCATCATCACCTATCTTGGCACCAAATTTGGTGGCTATAGCTCAAAAACTGTGGGAGATATAGCCATTTCTAATTTCAAAATGCGGGGGGCTTGGGGCGTAATGGGTGGGCGTGGCTCCAAAATTTTGATGCAGTTTTTTGGGGGTCGTTACCAGCTATCTTTCCACCAAATTTGGAGACTCTAGCTCCACAACTCTGGAAGATGCACGCATTCCCGTTTTTGACGAAGCGTTGGGGTGGATGGGGGCGGCTCGGGCAGTATCGGTGGGCGTGACATCCAAACTTTTGATGCAGTTTTGGGGGTCATCATCACCTATCTTGGCACCAAATTTGGTGGCTATAGCTCAAAAACTGTGGGAGATATAGGCGTTTTTGAGTTTAAAATGCGGGAGGGCTGGGGGCGGAATGGGGGGGCGTGGCTCCAAAACTTTGATGCAGTTTTTTTGGGGGTTGCTAGTAGCTATCTTCTTACCAAATTTGGTAGTTCTAGCTGTAAGGATGTGCGAAATATGTGGATTTATCGGTTTTGAGTTATCGAATTTATCGATTTGCCAGCCCCCCAGTTATCGTAGAACACCCATCTTGACACTTTAATTTACTTTCCCATAGATAAAGAGAATTGGGAAGTTTCAAGTCTCTAGCTTGAAGGGTGTGGAAAAAACTTGCATACATACGGACGGACACACGGACAGACACCATGACGGACATTGCACAAAACCAATATACTCTTTACCTTCGCTATCGAGTATAAAAAGGCTACTTTTAAACAAAAAAATAAACAATATTTATTTATTTAAAAAAAAAAAATAATTAGTTAGATATTATTATTATTAAATATTATATACCACAAATTTATTTTTAAATGAATTTCTTGGAATTACAGAAGAGTCGACTCGCGAATGGGTAAAAGGAATCGATTCGCGAATGGGTAAAAGGAATGCAGAAACAATTCATACCGTCCAATGACATGCCAATGTTAAATTCACCGATATTTTACATGCGTAGTCATCCAGGCGAGAAGCAGTGGTGGTGAAAATGGATCGATGGATCATCGATTCTTCGGACTGCAGGGTTACTGCCCTGAGCGCAAAGATGTTTATAAATGCAAATAAAACATTTGCACCAACATACTCTCATAGAGCTTACACCAATAGTGTATTACTTTTCGAGCATTTCACTGCCCCGAAATCAAAGATAATTACACATCAAAAATCAATGTATCTCTCATAGATCTCATATCTAGATCTAGAAAGATCTAGATGTTATTAGTTTTAAGTTGAAAACAGGAAAAAAGCATTAAAAACTGTGAACTTAAGAAAACTGAAAGACTAATTATACTCGATACCAAAGGTAAAGAGTATATTGGTTTTGTGCAATGTCCGTCATGGTGTCTGTCCGTCTGTCCGTCCGTATGCATGCAAGTTTTTTCCACACCCTTCAAGCTAGAGACTTGAAACTTTCCAATTCTCTTTATCTATGGGATAGTAAATTAAAGTTTCAAGATGGGGGTTCTACGATAACTGGGGACTGGCAAATCGATAAATTCAATAGCTCAAAACCGATAAATCCACATATTTCGCACATACTTACAGCTAGCCCCCGTCCGCCCCAACGCTTCGTCAAAAACGAGAATGCGTGTATTTTCCAGAGTTGCGGAGCTAGAGCCACCAAATTTGGTAGGAAGATAGCTGGCAACGACCCCCAACAATCTGCATCAAAGTTTTGGAGCCACGCCCACCCTCTCCGCCCCCCTTTCCCCACCTTTTACAAACTTTGAGCTAGAGTCACCAAATTTGGTATGGAGATAGAAATCGACATTCCACAAAGATCTGCAGCAAAAATCTGGATGCCACGCCCACCAATACCGCCTCCAGCCCCCCTCTCCAAGTTTTACAAATTTTGAGCTAGACTCACCAAATTTGGTATGAATATAGCAATTGACATTCCACAAAGATCTGCAGCAAAAATTTGGATGCCACACCCACCCACACCGCCCGCAGCCCCCCTCTCCACACCTTTTACAAACTTTGAGCTAGAGTCAAAAAATTTCCAACGAAGACAGCTGGTGGCATCCCCATCTGCATCGGAGAATCTTAAAGGCAGCGTACACCCCTGCCGCATCCGTGCCCCTAAGCAATCAGGCCTTTAATACTGGTATCGAGTATACTGCAGTCGGTTGCGTCCGACTGCATTGCTTCCATTTGTTGTTATTATTTTTGTTTTTTATAATTTTCTTTATTAATACTTAATTTTTGTGTTAAAATAGTAGTGAGGTGATAAAACGAAGAGATTATTTCTGTTAGTTTAATTATAAGAAGAAAATGGGACATAAACTAACATAAAACAGTCGGTTTCAATTAAAGAATGATTGTTTTAAAAACATCATTGTTCGAAAAGATCGATGTTTCTAAACATCGGTGACGAAAACATCGATGTTCTGACCGTCGATGTTTTTGCAGGTCTAGTTTACACATGCAAATAAAACATTTGCACCAATACACTCTCATAGAGCTCACACCAATGGTGTATTACTTTTCGAGCATTTCACTGCCCGAAAACAAAGATTTTTACACATCAGAGAAACTCCAAAAATTGCATGAACACCTATGACATATTCATGATGCCTTGCTTTTTTCCTTCATCAGGCCGATTAATAGCTATATATGAAACCAATGTAATGGTAAAAATTTAAGTTTCGATTTTACCGCACGACAAAAATTACAAAAAAAAAACTTAAACTTAAAACCAGTGTCTAAAGGCTCCGTTACCTGAACTTAACTTGACTTGAACTTGAACTTAAGAAACAGCTGATCCATTCAACCTTACGGACAACACTGCTTGCTGGGTACCCTCAACTAAACTTGACTTGACGTAACTTAACAACCTGCAGAAAACAGAATTTCAAGTTCAAGTTCAGGCTAGTTCACGTTTAGTTCAATTTACGTTCATGTTCTAGCTCAAAAAGCTGATTGATGAGTAGCTAAAATGGATGAGCATAGGCTAATTTGTTTAGTACAAAAACAAGATTTTTTATTTAATAAAGCTAGCAAAGATTTTAAAGATCCGACAAAAAAGAAGGCAGCTTGGATATCAATTGCCGCGAAATTGGAATCTCTTCGTAAGTATAATATTATTGACATAGTTGTCTATGTTGTTTTTTTTTTTTTTATATTTTGCTTATTTTTTTCTGCAGCGGAAACGTGTGAGCGGCGTTGGACATCGTTGAGAGAAAGGTTCAACAAAATCGTTCGGCAAATGGATTGTCCGTCAGGGAGCGGAGCCAGAATTGCAGACGACTGGATTCATTTTGAATACAGATTTTCGCGCTCAAAGTTGATGATATCAAAACAATGACACACAGCTAATCGATAAGTTCATGCGCACGGTTGCATTCACGCTCACGTTCAGGTTCAACTTAAGTTCACGTTTGGCTAATTTCGGGTATTTGCTAGAATTTCACACTCAAGTTATGTTCAAGTTCAAGTTCAAGTCAAGTTAAGTTCGGGTAACGGAGCCTTAAACCTGGATAAAACAACTTAAAACACCTTTTCATAAATTGACTAACGTACAAAATGTTTTTCAAATGTTAATATATTTTTGAAAAAGTGATTATTACATGTCCATATATCTCCCAACAAATACAAAACACCTTGCAAACTTTTTAATGTGAACAAGATTCTCAAATTTTTAAATTTTTGCAACATAACAACCTTTTTGACTTTCCTCTTACTCAATCAATCGAAATAGGAGTCGTCAAGAGCACATGACAAGTTTTGAAATTAATGAACATATAATACTGACTTTTTTGACATTTTAAATCACAAATAAAAAAATGGAAACGTTGCAGTCGGACTCAACCGACTGCGGTAAACTCGATACCTGTATTTAAGCCGGTAAAACGAGGCCTAATTGCATAGAGGTACGGATGCGACAGGGGTGTACGCTGTCTCAAAAATTGTTTGATGTAGGTGGGGATGCCACCAGCTATCTTCCTTCCCAATTTGGTTTCTTTAGCTCAAAGTTTGTAAAAGGTGAGGAAAGGGAGACTGGGGGCATTTTGGGTGGGCGTGGTATCCAAATTTTCGCTGCAGATCTATGTGGTATGTCAATTGCTATCTTCATACCAGATTTAGTAACTCTAGCTCAAAAACAGTGGTTGATGCACGCATTCCCGTTTTTAACGAAGCATCGTGGTGGATGGGGGTGGCTGGGGCAATATGGGTGGGCGTGGCATCCAAAGTATTGTAGCAGTTTTTTTGGGGGTCTTCATCACCTATCTTGGCATCAAATATCAAGCTCAAAAACTGTGGAAGAAAGTGGCCTTTCTAATTTCAAACTGGGGGGGGGGGGGGGCTGAGAGGGAAATGGGGGGGGGCTACAAAATTTTTTATGCATATTTTTGGGGGTTGCTAGTAGCTATCTCCTCACCAAATTTGGTGCGAAATAGGTGGATTTATCGATTTGAGTTATCAAATTTATCGATTTGCCAGCCCCCCAGTTTTCGTTAAACCACAATCTTGTTACAATCTGTCTCGGCCATAGATAAAAACATTTGGAAAGTTTCAAGATTGTAGCGTGAAGGGTGTGGAAAAAGTTGCGTTCCTACATACGGACGGACGGACAGACACCATGACGGACATTGCACAAACCTTATATACTCTTTACCTGCGTTATCGAGTATAAAAAGTCTAATAGCAAGGGCGTAGCCAAGGTGCAAGGTCACATGCAAATCTGATTAAGAATAAAAATGCTACGATTTGTAAAAAGTTCTGCTGCTTAAAAATAAGTAAAAAAACATGTGGAAACGTTGCAGTCGGACGCAACCGACTGCGATATACTCAAAACCAGTATTAAACCCGAGACCTGATTGCAAAGGGGTACGGATGCGGCAGGGGTGTACGCTGCCTTAAAGATTCTCCGCTGTAGATGGGGATGCCACCAGCTATATTCCTCCCAAATTTGGTGACTCTAGCTCAAAGTTTGTAAAAGGTAGGGAAAGGGGGGAGGGGGCTGGGGCGGTATGGGTGGGCGTGGCATCCAAATTTTTGCTGCAGATCTTTATGGAATGTCAATTGCTATCTTCATACCAAATTTGGTGACTCTAGCTAAATATTTGTAATAAGTGGGGAAAGGGGGGCTGGGGGCGGTATGGGTAGGCGTGGCATCCAAATTTTTGCAGCAGATCTTTGTGGAATGTCAATTGCTATCTTCATACAAAATTTGGTGACTCTAGCTCGAAATTTGTAAAAAGTGGGGAAAGGGAGGCTGGGGGTGGTATGGGTGGGCGTGGCATCCAAAATTGTGATGCAGATCTTTGTGGAATGTCAATTGCTATCTTCATACCAAGTTTGGTGACTCTAGCTCGAAAATTGTAAAAAGTGGGGAAAGGGGGGTGAAATGGAGGGCGTGGCTCCAAAACTTTGATGCAGTTTTTTGGGGGTCGTTACCAGCTATCTTCCCACCAAATTTGGAGACTCTAGCTCCACAACTCTGGAAGATGCACGCATTCCCGTTTTTGACGAAGCGTTGGGGCAGCTGGGGGCGGCTAGGGCAGTATTGGTGGGCGTGGCATCCAAACTTTTGATGCAGTTTTTAGGAGGTCATCATCAGTTATCTTGGCATCAAATTTGGTGGCTCTAGCTCAAAAACTGTGGGAGATATAGCCATTTCTAATTTCAAAATGCGGGGGGGCTGGGGGCGGAATGGGGGGGCGTGCATCCAAAATTTTTTATGCAGTTTGTTTGGGGTTGCTAATAGCTATCTTCTTACCAAATTTGGTAGCTCTAGCTGTAAGGATGTGTGAAATATGCGGATTTATTGTTTTTAAGTTATGGAATTTATCGATTTGCCAGCCCCCCAGTTATCGTAGAACCCCCATCTTGACACTTTAATTTACTATCCCATAGATAAAGAGAATTTGAAAGTTTCAAGTCTCTAGCTTGAAGGGTGTGGAGAAAAGTTGCGAACATACAGACGGACAGACGGACGGACACCATGACGGACATTGCACAAACTCAATATACTCTTGACCTTCGGTAACGAGTTTAAAAATTAAACATAGACACATACATATATACATACGTTTGCATATCAACATTCCCATATCAACTAAGCTTATGAGCTTTAGCGTTAAGCTTTGCTTATAAAAATAATATTCTTTTCCAATTCTAAAAGTTATTTAACCTTTTCTAGCACTTCTAACCCTCGATATGTGCAATGTCCGTCATAGTGTCTGTCCGTCTGTCCGTCCGTATGTGTGAAACTTTTTTCCACACCCTTCAAGCTAGAGACTTGAAACTTTCCAATTATCTTTATCTATGGCAGAGTAAATTAAAGTGTCAAGATTGGGGTTCTACGATAACTGGGGACTGGCAAATCGATAAATTCGATAACTCAAAACCGATAAATCCACATATTTCGCACATCCTTACAGCTAGCCCCCGTCCGCCCCAACGCTTCATCAAAAACGAGAATGCGTGTATATTCCAGAGTTGCGGAGCTAGAGCCACCAAATTTGGTAGGAAGATAGCTGGCAACGACCCCCAACAATCTGCATCAAAGTTTTGGAGCCACGCCCACCCTCTCCGCCCCCCTTTCCCCTCCTTTTACAAACTTTGAGCTAGAGTCACCAAATTTGGTATGGAGATAGAAATCGACATTCCACAAAGATCTGCATCAAAATTTGGATGCCACGCCCACCAATACCGCCTCCAGCCCACCTCTCCAAGTTTTACAAATTTTGAGATAGACTCACCAAATTTGGTATGAATATAGCAATTGACATTCCACAAAGATCTGCAGCAAAAATTTGGATGCCACACCCACCCATACCGCCCGCAGCCCCCCTCTCCACACCTTTTACAAACTTTGAGCTAGAGTCAAAAAATTTGCAACGAAGACAGCTGGTGGCATCCCCATCTGCATCGGAGAATCTTAAAGGCAGCGTACACCCCTGCCGCATCCGTACCCCTAAGCAATCAGGCCTTTAATACTGGTATCGAGTATACTGCAGTCGGTTGCGTCCGACTGCATTGCTTCCATTTGTTGTTATTATTTTTGTTTTTTATAATTTTCTTTATTAATACTTAATTTTTGTGTTAAAATAGTAGTGAGGTGATAAAACGAAGAGATTATTTCTGTTAGTTTAATTATAAGAAGAAAATGGGACATAAACTAACATAAAACAGTCGGTTTCAATTAAAGAATGATTGTTTTAAAAACATCATTGTTCGAAAAGATCGATGTTTCTAAACATCGGTGACGAAAACATCGATGTTCTGACCATCGATGTTTTTGCAGCTCTAGTTTACACATGCAAATAAAACATTTGCACCAATACACTTTCATAGAGCTCACACCAATGGTGTATTACTTTTCGAGCATTTCACTGCCCGAGAACAAAGATTTTTACACATCAAAAAGAAACTCCAAAAATTGCATGAACACCTATGACATATTCATGATGCCTTGCTTTTTTCCTTCATCAGGCCGATTAATAGCTATATATAAAACCAATGTAATGGTAAAAATTTAAGTTTCGATTTTACCGCACGACAAAAATTAAAAAAAAAAAAAACTTAAACTTAAAACCAGTGTCTAAAGGCTCCGTTACCCGAACTTAACTTGACTTGAACTTGAACTTAAGAAACAGCTGATCCATTCAACCTTACGGACAACACTGCTTGCTGGGTACCCTCAACTAAACTTGACTTGACGTAACTTAACAACCTGCAGAAAACAGAATTTCAAGTTCAAGTTCAGGCTAGTTCACGTTTAGTTCAATTTACGTTCATGTTCTAGTTCAAACAGCTGATTGATGAGTAGCTAAAATGGATGAGCATAGGCTAATTTGTTTAGTACAAAAACAAGATTTTTTATTTAATAAAGCTAGCAAAGATTTTAAAGATCCGACAAAAAGAAGGCAGCTTGGATATCAATTGCCGCGAAATTGGAATCTCTTCGTAAGTATAATATTATTGACGTAGTTGTCTATGTTGTTTTTTTTTTTTTATATTGCGACATCGTTGGACGAGAAAGGTTCAACAAAATCGTTCGGCAAATGGATTGTCCGTCAGGGAGCGGAGCCAGAATTGCAGACGACTGGATTCATTTTGAATACAGATTTTCGCGCTCAAAGTTGATGATATCAAAACAATGACACACAGCTAATCGATAAGTTCATGCGCACGGTTGCATTCACGATCACGTTCAGGTTCAACTTAAGTTCACGTTTGGCTAATTTCGGGTATTTGCTAGAATTTCACACTCAAGTTATGTTCAAGTTCAAGTTCAAGTCAAGTTAAGTTCGGGTAACGGAGCCTTAAACCTGGATAAAACAACTTAAAACACCTTTTCATAAATTGACTAACGTACAAAATGTTTTTCAAATGTTAATATATTTTTGAAAAAGTGATTATTACATGTCCATATATCTCCCAACAAATACAAAACACCTTGCAAACTTTTTAATGTGAACAAGATTCTCAAATTTTTAAATTTTTGCAACATAACAACCTTTTTGACTTTCCTCTTACTCAATCAATCGAAATAGGAGTCGTCAAGAGCACATGACAAGTTTTGAAATTAATGAACATATAATACTGACTTTTTTGACATTTTAAATCACAAATAAAAAAATGGAAACGTTGCAGTCGGACTCAACCGACTGCGGTATACTCGATACCTGTATTTAAGCCGGTAAAACGAGGCCTAATTGCATAGAGGTACGGATGCGGCAGGGGTGTACGCTGTCTCAAAAATTGTTTGATGTAGGTGGGGATGCCACCAGCTATCTTCCTTCCCAATTTGGTTTCTTTAGCTCAAAGTTTGTAAAAGGTGAGGAAAGGGAGACTGGGGGCATTTCGGGTGGGCGTGGTATCCAAATTTTCGCTGCAGATCTATGTGGTATGTCAATTGCTATCTTCATACCAGATTTAGTAACTCTAGCTCAAAAACAGTGGTTGATGCACGCATTCCCGTTTTTAACGAAGCATCGTGGTTGATGGGGGTGGCTGGGGCAATATGGGTGGGCGTGGCATCCAAAGTATTGTAGCAGTTTTTTTGGGGGTCTTCATCACCTATCTTGGCATCAAATATCAAGCTCAAAAACTGTGGAAGAAAGTGGCCTTTCTAATTTCAAACTGGGGGGGGGGGGGCTGAGAGCGAAATGGTGGGTGGCTACAAAATTTTTTATGCATATTTTTGGGGGTTGCTAGTAGCTATCTCCTCACCAAATTTGGTGCGAAATAGGTGGATTTATCGATTTGAGTTATAAAATTTATCGATTTGCCAGCCCCCCAGTTTTCGTTAAACCACAATCTTGTTACAATCTGTCTCGGCCATAGATAAAAACATTTGGAAAGTTTCAAGATTGTAGCGTGAAGGGTGTGGAAAAAGTTGCGTTCCTACATACGGCCGGACGGACAGACACCATGACGGACATTGCACAAACCTTATATACTCTTTACCTTCGTTATCGAGTATAAAAAGTCTAATAGCAAGGGCGTAGCCAAGGTGCAAGGTAACATGCAAATCTGATTAAGAATAAAAATGCTACGATTTGTAAAAAGTTCTGCTGCTTAAAAATAAGTAAAAAACAAGTAGAAATGTTGCAGTCGGACGCAACCGTCTGCAGTATACACGTTACCAGTTTTAAAAACGGTAAAAAAAACGGCCTGATTGCAAAGGAGTACGGATGCGCAGGGGTGTACGCTGCCTTAAAGATTCTCCGGTGCAGATGAGGATGCCACCAGCTGTCTTCCTTCCAAATTCGGTGACTCTAGCTCAAAATTTGTAAAAGGTAGGGAAAGGGGGGCTGGGGGTGGTATGGGTGGGCGTGACATCCAAATTTTTTATGCAGATCTATGAGGGATGTCAATTACTATCTTCATACCTAATTTGGTGACTCTAGCTCAAAACTTGTAAAAGGTATGGAAAGGGGGGCCGGGGGCGGTATGGGTGGGCGTGGCATCAAATTTTTGCTGCAGATCAATGTGGAATGTTAATTGCTATCTTCATACCAAATTTGGTGACTCTAGCTCAAAGTTTGTAAAAGGTATGGAAAGGGGGGCTGGGAGCGGTATGGTTGGGCGTGGCATCAAATTTTTGCTGCAGATCTATGTGGAATGTCAATTGCTTTCTTCATACCAAATTTGGTGACTCTAGCTCAAAGTTTTGCTGCTGATCTATGTGGTATGTCAATTGCTACCCTCATACAAAATTTGGTGACTCTAGCTCAAAGTTTGTAAAAGGTGGGGAAAGGGGGGTGGAATGGGTGGGCGTGGCTCCAAAACTTTGATGCAGATTTTTGGGGGTCGTTACCAGCTATCTTCCTACCAAATTTGGTGGCTCTAGCTTCACAGGTCTGGAAGATACACGCATTCCCGTTTTTGACGAAGCGTTGGGGCAGCTGGGGGCGGCTAGGGCAGTATTGGTGGGCGTGGTATCCAAGCTTTTTTTTTTTTTTTTTTTTTTGGGGGTAACAATCTTTATTCAGGATCTGTCATGTTTTGACAATGGCTAAATTTTGTGGAGAGATTGACGGTTACGTATACTTAACACTGACGTTAACTATATTTATGACGTGTCGAATCGGAAAGGGAGGTCAAGGGGATGGAATCTTGAGAGCCGTCGGGTCTGGTAGCTGTTGTCCAGCAGCTGTTGCGCCAATACATTGCTGTGGCTCTCGAGTTTAATCATATATATCTGGCTATAATCCAAGCTTTTGATGCAGTTTTTGGGGGGTCATGATCGCCTATCATGGCACCAAATCTAGTGGCTATAGCTCAAAAACTGTGGGAGATATAGGCTTTTTTGACTTTAAAATTCGGGAGGGCTGGGGGCGTAATGGGGGGCGTGCATCCAAAATTTTTCATGCAGTTTGTTTGGGGTTGCTAATAGCTATCTTCTTACCAAATTTGGTAGTTCTAGCTGTAAGGATGTGTGAAATATGCGGATTTATTGTTTTTAAGTTATCGAATTTATCGATTTGCCAGCCCCCCAGTTATCGTAGAACCCCCATCTTGGCACTTTAATTTACTATCCCATAGATAAAGAGAATTTGAAAGTTTCAAGTCTCTAGCTTGAAGGGTGTGGAGAAAAGTTGCGAACATACAGACGGACAGACGGACGGACACCATGACGGACATTGCACAAACTCAATATACTCTTGACCTTCGGTAACGAGTTTAAAAATTAAACATACACACATACATATATACATACGTTTGCATATCAACATTCCCATATCAACTAGGCTTATGAGCTTTAGCGTTAAGCTTTGCTTATAAAAATAATATTCTTTTCCAATTCTAAAAGTTATTTAACCTTTTCTAGCACTTCTAACCCTCGATATGTGCAATGTCCGTCATAGTGTCTGTCCGTCTGTCGGTCCGTCGGTCTGTCCGTCCGTATGAACGCAAAGGTTTTTTTACACCCTTGCAGCTAGAGACTTGTAACTTGTAACTGGTGAAAAGATAGCTTCTGACAAAACGCAAGCCCCAACCATCCCAACGCTTCGTAAAAAAACGGAAATGCATGTATCTTTCAGAGTTGATGAGCTGGAGTCACCAAATTTGGTAGGAAGTTAGCTGGTAATAAACCCCAAAGATCTGCATCAAAGTTTTTGAGCCACCCCTACCCATTCCGACCCCAAAACCCCCGAAGTTTGAAATTAGAAATGCCTATATCTTCCACAGCTTTTGAGCTAGAGCCACAAAATTTGGTGTCAAGATAGGTTATGAAGACCCTCAAGAACCTGCATCAAAAATTTGGATGCCATGCCCACCCATACTGACCTAGTCCCTCTCAGCCACCCCAACGCTTCGTTAAAAACAGGAAGACGTGTATTTACCACAGTTTTTGAGCTAGATGCCTGTAGGAAGATGCCTGGCAACAACCCATCAATTTCGGATGCCACGCCTACCCATAGTGACCCAAGCCCCTACCCCCCGCCATTGAAGAACTTGTTTGCATATATCTTTTGAGCTAGAGCCACCAAATTTGGTATGAAGGTTACTAGTGGCATTCCCCAAAAACCTGCATCAAACTTTTGGATGCCACGCCCACCCATACCACCCACTGCCCCCTTTCCCCCACCTATTTTAAATTTGAGCTTGAGTCACCAAATTTGGTAGGAAGATATCTGGTGACATCCCTATCTACATGAGACAATCTTTGAGACAGCATAAACCTCCACCGCATCCGTACCCTTATGCTAACAGGCCTAATTTTTCCGGTTTCAATACAGGTATCGAGTATACCGCAGTCGGTTGCGTCCGACTGCAACGATTCCACTTGTTTGTGTTTGACAACGTTTGGTCTTAGTTCTCAAATAACGTGATTTTATACGCACGTACACATTCATACCTGAAAAGTGTATATCAATTTTGTCATGAAATGTGTAACTCAAAGAAGGAAACATTTCCGAACAGACAACGTATATATATTCCCAATCAGCATAGCGAGCTGAGTCCATACATCCTTGTCCGTCTGTCCGTCTGTTTTTATGCAAAGTAATCCCTAAAATTTTGCACATAATATTCGGCATGCCGAATATAGCTTCCTTACTTGGTTAATAATGTATTAAAATGGTTATATAAATAAAATAAAATGTTATTCGTGTTGTAAACATACAACGTAGATGGTATTAGTAAGTCGAGCTCACTCCTAACAATTTGCGTTAGTTTGCTGGAAAATTCAAACTAATGGACAATGCCAACGCATGCTCCATGAATTTTAGTGGAATTGTTTGAATCCGATACAAATTGTTTTCCTTCCAATTGCTTGTTCGTAAAATGCAGACTAACTTTTACTTGGAATGCAATGCTAACCGATTGTTGAGTCTTGTTTTACTATTCGGTTCTTCAAGTTGCGAAGCCATATAAATTTGTTGCTAGATAATACAAAACGTTTTTACATACATTTCATAAAAAAGTCTAAAATAATTATCAATCAATAAGCTAAATGGAAAAATTAAATGAATATCAAGGTGTTGCGGGTCGACTACATGAATGGAGAGATAACATTAAAGAAAAATATAGGAATATAAACCCTCAAAACGTTATAGAAAAGGTGAAAAGTAGCGCTCTGGACCAACTTAAAGGTAACGCAAGTGCCAACGCGGACTACTCACATGTATATAGGTAAGGTTTATATAACAAAAAATATGTATATATATTTATATATATATGTGTATATATATTTTTTTTAGAGCTTTAATGCAATGTTTAACCTTTCGTCTATATGAACGCTCCTTTTTTTGACACTCCTTTGAACCTTGCAAATATCTTTTCCCATGCCTGCGTCAGACTAAGTGTCTATATGAAAACGCGACGCGGGGCTGAGAAATCGAATACATGTCGACCAACCTCGGGGTGAAAATCGATAAAAATATTTCCTACAATTGTTCACCCAGTGCCTCCAAAACAAGTGGGAAGACAGCTAATAAATTCAAAAGATATAGACGCAGCTCAAAAATTTTATCACATTTTTCAAAATATTTTTCAATATCAGTTAAAAAAATTGAAAAGTCTTTTTTGAAAAGGTCTTTATATTGTCTTGTCCTTGATGTTCAGAAAACTTTTTATTTTATAAAATTTGTTTGGGGACTCTTGTGTTTTTTTTTTTTTTTTAGAAAGCTCAGTCTATTTTTCTTAAAATTTTATCTGCAAATTAACAACTGATGCAAGAAACATATTTCCGTCCAACCTTTTTTACTATTCAATGTCAGTTTCTCAGGAAGAAATTCGACCTAATTATTAAGAAGATTTTGCAACAGCCGTTTTGCTTTATGGTCCATAAGTTTCTGCATATTGGCTTTCACATAAACATCTGTAAGCTCCGCATGCAGTGCTCGTGAGTTTATTTGGACTTTCCAAATAAGCTTGTCATCGGTAAAAATTACAACTGCGTGTTGAAATAATAATGTAGAGTCTTATATTTCTCTCCAAGTCCATGAACAAAGCCAAAACCTAATCGGAACCATAATTTCAAAGTGTGCGTGCGTTGGTTTCCTTAATTCTTTTTTGTCTCAGTGGACTTGCAATCATCAAAAGAATTTGTAATCTGTAACCTTACTTATTTTTTATACTTTTTAAATTTTATAGACAGCGGTTGTGATAAATTTTCTGTGGTCAAATCATTGGTGTGTTGTTTTGTTGGGAATTTAACGAATATGGAGACAGACTCATTTGTGCTGCTTGTAGTCAGTTTTCAGAATGCTCTTTTATCTATCAAATGTTTATCTAGCTTATAGATAAAATTTTTGAAACTTATGCTGTTATGCTGGGTTCCTGGAGTTGACTTACCCCCGTATTCAAGTAGACTCCTTTTAATAAATATTCCGTCCCAGTTAAACCGTAGAACCATGCATGGAGTATTATTATTACTAGCCTACTTAATAGTGAAATCGACTCATCAGTTCTTTTGAGTCGAATTTAATTTAATTTCCCAATTAGATCTTCACGTAACTTTTTACCCCTTATCCTTGATCGTTGCTTGATCAACTATTTAATTCATGAACCATTTCGGGTTATATGTTCTGACTATAACAAACTTTATTCTCTTGTCTCCTTGGAGGCCTCAACTCCAGTACTAAAAAGATCGATCCTTCTTGCTTTATCTAATCGTAACTATTTACTAATCTAACGATGGTCTGATTGGGTTTTTCTGGGTTTTTCCCAATCCACGCAACAAATGTTGGACCACTAATTTTATTGTTGAATTTCCCAGAGCTTTAACGTTAACTTTATAAATTTTTTACCTAAACTTACTTTCAGATTTATATATAATTTTATTTCACATAATTTTAATTTCAAATTTAAATTTTTATTTAAATTTAAATAAATTTGGATTTTAAGTCATCTGATCATCGTTGACAATAAACAAACAAATAAATAAATATATAAATTGTTCAACAGCTACAAAGAGAGGGAGAGTGAGTATACTCATACTTTTGGTTGCTCACTTGAAGAGTGGCTTAAGTGCGAGCGCAGCATTTCCCGCTCTCGCGCTGGCTTGGCCTTCTCAAGAGCCTTCAAATTACTTGAACGCGCAGTCCAAATGTATGTATGTTCTTTGGTATGTGCATACATACCATTTATGCTTATGCTGGGCGTCTTTAGTTTTATTTTTATTCCCTTAACCCATAAAATGGGTAAATAAGAGTATAATGGTTTTTTGCAAAAGTATGTAACAGGCAGAAGGAAGCAACTCCGACCCTATAAGGATATATATTCTTGATCAGCATTAACAGCCGAGAAGATATAGCCATGTCCGTCTGTCTGTCTGTCCGTCTGTCCGTCTGTATGAACGTGTGGATCTCAGAGACTACAAGAGCTAGAGACTTCAGATTTTGGATATTAGTTCTCTTATACCATGAGCAGAACAAGTTTGCTTCAAATTATCGATAACTATTCTGGTTTCCGATATACACATGCAATCGATAACAAAAAAATATCGAATTTGGAAAATGTTAAAAAGAGGGTAGAAATAATGGGTAACGACAGAACTTTTCTGAAAATTTCGTCCAAATCGGTAAAAAAAAAACACCGGAGATATCGAATATATCTATCACTTCTATTAAAGACTAGCAAAGACTAGTATACAACAATTGTGATTTGAGAATATTGCTTAATTTAACTTTACTTTCACATATTTTACATGGTTTTCTATTATTAAAAAATTTACGTGATATTTGTTAAAACCCCCCTCTCCAACAAGTGAGATTTGGTGAGATTTAACATGATAATAGCTTTTTATTAGCTTTAATAGCTTTTTATTAGCTTCACTTGAGGTGGAGTGAGTGAGTAACTCAAAAAAATTTATATTATAGGTTTTTAAAGGCGTTCTAAGCATTAATCTTACACGGCCTAGTGGTTAGGATACCCGACTCATAGCCGGAAGGTTCGAGTTCGAATCCCCATGTAGAAAATTCGATATTTTTGTTTTTAAGTCCATTTTTAATTTTTTAATAATTTTTTTTATTATTTTATTGTTAATATTTATTAATAATTATAGTTTTAGTAAATATGTTTAGAAAAAAACTAAAAATACTCTTTTAAAAGCATTGAACAAAAAATTCAAAAATAATTATAGTTTGAACACGTGGAAACGTTGCAGTCGGACGCAACCGAAATGTCAATTGCTATCTTCATACCAAATTTGGTGCCTCTAGCTCAAAGTTTGTAAAAGGTGGGGAAAGGGGGGGCGAAATGGGTGGGCGTGGCTCCAAAACTTTGATGCAGATTTTTGGGGGTCGTTGCCAGCTATCTTACTACCAAATTTGGTGGCCTGAGCTCCACAACTATGGAAGATACACGCATTCCCGTTTTTGATGAAGCGTTGGAGCGGATGGGGGTGGATAAGGCAGTATTGGTGGGCGTAGCATCCAAACTATTGATGCAGTTTTTGGGGGGTCATCATCACCAATCTTGGCACCAAATTTGGTGGCTATAGCTCAAAAACTGTGGGAGATATAGGCTTTTTTGACACTAAAAAAACGGTGTGGAAAAAACTTGCAACCATACGGACGGACAGACACCATGACGGACATTGCACAAAACCAATATACTCTTTACCTTCGGTAACGAGTATAAAAATCACTTCAAAGCCCCGACCACCAAAACTGCAAAACATATGAAAACGCACATTTATATAGAAATATATGTATGTTGATTAGAGAGCTGCATGAGATCATTCACAACTGTAATTTAATAGAGTGCATTCGAGTTGAATTGCGTTGAATGAGTGGCAGACACAATATGGTATGAGTGAGTTGAATAGAAGCATACGTCGATACTATAATTCATCAAAATTCATGATTTTTAACATGAACGTTATGAGTAGAAAACGCAAACATACCAAGGCGTAGACTGAGACGATTCATTTGTAATGACTCCCTGCATTTCGTGGGCCTAGAGAAATTACGTATATTTCTATGCACGGCGCCAGACTGACGCACAAGCTGACGGTCTGATCGCAAGCGTTGCCTCGTCAGCGGGCCGCACAAGCAGCTCGGGCAAAGGGTCATAAAAAAAGGGTTCTGTGTGTGCACGTAGTAAAAAAAACTGTAGACCTGCTTCTTAGAGAATGCGTGCATAGGCAAATTAGTGAACGATGCCCTGCCAAATTGAAATTTCTTATTTTTGTGCATATACATGTATGTATCACTTCGCACACATTTTTTGTGATATTTTCGCGCCTGACGCACAAGCAACTCGGGCACAGGATCATAAAAGTGACCTAACGGCATATGCACATACATATTTGAAGGCAAAAAAGCTACATACATTGCAGAATTCATACTCGAATAGATTCAGTACTACTCGAATGTAACTGTAAATTTTCATTCATTTGTTCCGTGGCCTGACGTTTGGATGTTGTGAGACTGAGTAGTTGCCAGAGCAACTCGTTTACCCATACAACTTTGTAGAAGTATTCTGATTCATTCAATTCATTTTACACATGGTATATTCGAATGCGGTTTTTTTGCCATTCATGCAGCTCTCTAATGTTGATATGAATACGCATTTGTGTATTGCTGCTTTACAGCTAGGTCACTAGAACGAAAAGGAAGGAGGCATACCATATGATCATATGAAGAATACACACGCTCATAAGCATGTGATAACAGGCGATCAGCCCAAAAAACAAGGGTCTGCGCGCTGCAAAATCGCTGGCTACTGGCGCATACACACAGTATGGCTGGCTGGCTCATGATGGAATAACATAAGGTGGTCCATTCCGCAAACTACAGTCCGCTATTTTGTGGTAGCGACACGTGCGAGTGAGACAGACATAGCACTGTTAGTGTAAAAGAAACGCTGTTGATTAACCCTAAGCAGCCGCTCTTGATCAAACAAACATAACTTAATATTTTAAAGTTTTATTTTTATTAAGTTAGAATTGGCTATTAAACGTTGCTTTTGCGTTTGAACAGCTAATTTTTTGTTAAGATTCTTAACTCTAAAATAAATTCTTATTTTAATCTTAAATAAATAATAATTAATTGTTTTTCGATAGCCCATTTTTATCGGCACGTTAGGGTTAAAAAATTGTACAGCAAAAATTCGTCCGCACCCAATCTTCTTGTTCAACAAGCAGTGAAGCACTGAAAATACTGGACAAGCGAGAGAGCGACTCTGTTAGGAATGGACCACCTGATGTTATTCCATCATGGGCTGGCTGTGGTAGGAGAGAAAAAAATCGTAGCACAGTCGGCAAGCCGAGTGACTTGAAACTCGGGCAAGAAATGCGCTGGCAGAGAAAATGTCTACAACAGCGCTCTGTGAGAGAGGTGTCCCCACGATTTCATATTCCAACTGGCAGTCAGAATTTGGTCTCATGACGACTCTATAAGACCTTCATACTTGTTGTGTCGAACTCGATTGAAAAAATATTCGACTAGATTGTTCGAACGAACTCGAACACACTCGTTGCAGCTCTCTGGTACAGATCTCAGTCTGGCCAAGGCTCGCGTACTAGAAATTATGTATATATTGCCAAGACGCGTTAACTGTTGTGGAGGCAAGTTTCAATAATCGATATAACCCTAAGGTTGTGCGGCTGAAAAGAAAGGGATATCAGGGATGATGTACATTCGAACGGTTTCCGCTGACTCCACAAATGTTGCTCTTTACGAATCGGGGATCGGTTCGCCGATTAGTAGGGATACGGGGAAGGGGGTAATTAATGCCCTTAGCGCAGTACCGAACCGATTGAGTGATCAGAGAATAGCGAGGGGAGACTCCGCCTTATGCCCTCCGCCGATCTCTCAAATATTTAACCTCTACAAAACCTAAACGTAGCGTGTGTAATACTCCGCATGTGCATACATATATGACCGCGTATATACATGTAACGCGGCTCTCACTTGTCTGGCGTGAAAAGGTATAACACGTGAGGGGGGCTTGGGTTATTTAATTTCACTTTTATAAAGCTTCACTTATATGTACTTACTTTCTCTATGTTCTATACTTTGCAAATTTACTTATGTGGTTTGTGCAGTGTATATCTCGCTATTTGTTCTTCACCTTACGTATACTACCTTAACTCTAGAATCGTTTCTAAAGTCTCACGTCCGCGCTTTTGCTGCTCTACTGGGCAACTGACCAGCTGGTCTCGCGCTCGGCCTGAGCTTGCCCTTCATCGCTTGTGGATCGCGACATTTGAGACAGAGGATCGTGAGAACGCGCATGGCCCTCGTCCCGATTGCTCTCGTCTGGCCGTTCAGCCCTTATGCGCTCTTATGCTAGCTTGCCCTTACTCTCTTACTGATCTACTTATGCTTAATTATGTTTCGTACTAGTGTTATAATTGTAGGTTATGTTAATATATATACAAATGAGAATGTCTTCTAGACCATTGGTTAAAGTATAATAATAATGTAAATGTGGGGGAGACCTGTGGACAGCCTACCTGACAAACTATTACTACAGAAAGCACGTCGGTGTTGCTTTTGGATTGCATTGTGGTGCTTTGAAGTTTGCAAAGGAATCACCAGGAATGTGTTGTTTGAAAGTAAAAAAGCGGTAAAGTGTTTACCCGTTTGACTGACACACCTGAGCTGCTTTGAAGATATTCTAATGGCACAACTCCAATACTATAGAACTTCCTAAAAAACATACGAAAATACAACTCTTGCTATCAAATGACGTCTATTGGCTGCAGAAACGCGCACCGGGTTAGCTAGCTATATATAACAAGTGGAAACGTTGCAGTCGGACGCAACCGACTGCGGTATACTCGATACCGGCAAAAAGAGGCCTCATTGCAAAGGGGTACGGATGCGGCAGGGGTGTACGCTGCCTTAAAGATTCTCCGATGCAGATGGGGATGCCACCAGCTGTCTTCGTTGCAAACTTGGTGACTCTAGCTCAAAGTTTGTAAAATGTAGGGAAAGGGGTGCTGGGGGCGGTATGGGTGGGCGTGGCATCCACTTTTTGGATGCAAATCTTTGTGGAATGTCAATTGCTATCTTCATACCAAATTTGGTGACTCTAGCTCAAAGTTTGTAAATGGTGGGGAAAGGGGGGCGGAATGGGTGGTTTTTTGGAGGTGATCATCACTTATCTTGGCACCAAATTTGGTGGCTCTAGCTCGAAAACTGTGGGAGATATAGCCATTTCTGATTTCAAAATGCGGGGGGGCTGGGGGCGGAATGGGTGGACCTGGCTCCAAAACTTTGATGCAGATTTTTGGGGGTCGTTACCAGATATCTTCCTACCAAAATTGGAGGCTCTATCTCCACTACTCTGGAAGATACACGCATTCCCGTTTTTGACGAAGCGTTCGGGCACATGGGGGTGGCTAGGGCAGTATTGGTGGGCGTGGCATCCAATCTTTTGATGCAGTTTTTGAGGGGTCATCATCACCTATCTTGGCACCAAATTTGGTGGCTATAGCTCAAAAACTGTGGGAGATATAGGCTTTTTTGACTTTAAAATGCGGGGGGCTGGGGCGGAATGGGTGGGCGTGGTTCAAAAATTTTTGATGCAGTTTTTTGGGGGTTGCTAGTAGCTATCTTCTTACCAAATTTGGTAGTTCTAGCTGTAAGGATGTGCGAAATATGTGGATTTATCGGTTTTGAGTTATCGAATTTATCGATTTGCCAGCCCCCCAGTTATCGTAGAACCCCCATCTTGACACTTTAATTTACTATCCCATATATAAAGAGAATTGGAAAGTTTCAAGTCTCTAGCTTGAAGGGTGTGGAAAAAAGTTGCGTTCATACAGACGGACAGACGGACAGACACCATGACGGACATTGCACAAACTCAATATACTCTTTACCTTCGGTATCGAGTATAAAAATCGTATTTTCATGATTTAATATATTTATTACAGGTTTCAGGGTATCTTCTAGCGGGCACTCCCGCCTAGGGCCTTCTTACTTTTTATACTCAATACCGAAGGTAAAGAGTAAATTGGTTTTGTCCAATGTCTGTCATGGTGTCTGGCCGTCTCTATGAACACAACTTCAAAGTTTGCAACTATCTTTTTCTACGGGCGGAACACATAAAGTGTCAAGATTGGGGTTGTTTTATTTAATTTTCTTTGAAAACAAGTAATTAATTCTCAATACTGAAGATAAAGAGTATATTGGGTTTGTGTAATGTCCGTCAAGTTATCTGTCCGTCTGACCAAGGCATATTAAGCAAGGTAGTCTTACTTTCTTTTACCTTACATTTCAGTCTCGAGCCTAACGTTGTGTGCGACGCATCTCCGCGGACTATTTTTTTGCGTTCTGTTTTGCGCTTTTGTTCGAGGTTTATGTTATGCTTCCATATATTCAATCATAATGGTCTTAGTTGCTTCACATATTTATATATGTACATATACTTACACTCACTCGCATATCTCTGCGTACACCCCTAAAAAATTTCAAAATCCAACTATAAACAGAAATTGTTCAGTCATTTATGCATATATTTTAACAATTCTTTTTTTAAAACGTAACTTTAGTTTATTGTCTTCAATGACGTATATTTGATAAAAATATTCAACAATGTTTTATATTTAATTTTTAATTTTAAACTTAATACTACGAAAAAATGTACACGCAAAAATCTGCGTACAGCTGTTTACAGCTGTGTGGAATGCAAGAATATGCGATTACCGTTAGGTTTTTTGGTGTCGATCTTCTTTACATTGTCTAAGCATAGACATATTACGCAGTTGAAATTAAAATTTTGCATCACATTCCGGAGAATTGCAACATGGAACAAAAAGGCAAAGAAATTTCTGTTGAGGAGCGAAAAATTATTCTAAAATGTTTCTTGGAAGGGAAATCTTATAGAGAAATTGGTGCTCTAGTTGGTAGAGCCCACTCCTCCATCCAAAAAGTTATAAACAATTACAACTCGACAGGCAGTATCTTGTCTAAGGCTCGTTCTGGTCGTCCGCCTTTGCTAACGATCCGCGAGCAGAAGACTATTATTAAGTCTATTCAGGTTAACCCCAGGATGACAGCTATTCAGGCACAACTGCAGATCGAGAATAGTTTTTCCAAAACAGTTTTAGATGATACTGTACGCCGTGTCATAAAAAAGGCTGACTACCACAGTAGAGTCGCCCGCAAAAAACCTCTGATTTCAGAAGCCAATAGGCAAAAGCGCTTAGATTTTGCCAATGAGTACATTTCCAAGCCCCCGGACTTCTGGAATAAAGTTATCTTTTCTGACGAGAGTAAATTCTGCATATTCGGAATCAAGGGAAAAGTTTTGGTATGGAGGAAAAGCGGAGAAGCATTCAAAAAAGAAAACTTAGTTGGCACGGTAAAACATGGAGGAAGCGGAATAATGGTGTGGGGGTGTATGACTGGAAGCGGTGTGGGAAAATTGACATTTATCGAATCAACCATGGATCAAGGAGTCTATATCAACATTTTAAAAAACAATTTGAAGCAAAGTGCTGAAAAATTGGGTCTGCAACATGAATATTGGTTCCAGCAAGACAAAGACCCAAAGCACACGGCACAGAATACAAAGCTTTGGCTGCTGTATAATGTCAACAATCAGCTGCGAACACCTCCCCAGAGTCCTGATCTCAACCCTATTGAGCATTTGTGGGATCTTCTTGAGAGAAAAATCCGAAAACACACAATAACATCAAAAAAAATGCTCAAGGATGTAATTGTGGAGGAATGGGGAAAAATTAATGCAGAGGAAACACATAAACTCGTTGATTCCATGCCGAGACGCCTTGCAGAGGTTTTACAAAGAAAAGGATACCCTACAAGCTATTAAAAAGGGTATTCTTTTAAGTTTAAGTAAAATGTACGCAGACTTTTGCGTGTACATTTTTTCGTAGTATTAAGTTTAAAATTAAAAATTAAATATAAAACATTGTTGAATATTTTTATCAAATATACGTCATTGAAGACAATAAACTAAAGTTACGTTTTAAAAAAAGAATTGTTAAAATATATGCATAAATGACTGAACAATTTCTGTTTATAGTTGGATTTTGAAATTTTTTAGGGGTGTACGCAGAGATATGCGAGTGAGTGTATATGCGTGCACGCAAAAATTTCATTGTGTTGACGCAAGCCAGAAATTCCATACTCTCTCGCTCTCTTTCGTTCTATTTTTTTTTTTAGGTAAAACGAGAGAGCGAATATTACTACCTTGTTAAATATGCCTTGCGTCTTTCCTTCTGTCTGTATGAAAGCAATTTTTTGCGACACCTGTAAAGCAAAATCTTTTCAATGGGCAGGACAGATAAAGTGGCCAGATTGGGTTCGTATGCCTACTGGGGGGCTGGGAAATCTATAACGGAAAATCGATCAATCCAAATATTCTAACATGCGTACAACTAAAGTTACCAATGTTGGTAAAAAGATTGCTACTGACGTCCCCCAAAGATTTATATCAAAACTGTGTATCAGCCCCCTGCCTTTTCAAACCTGTAAACTTCCAATGTTTTTGAGCTGGAGTCACCAAATTTGATGAGCAGATAGCTGGTGACATCCCACAAAGATCGGAAGCAAAACTGTTGATGACACGCCCACAAACTATGGAAAGTTAGATAGAATAAAAAATTTGTATACCACCCTCCAAGGGAGAAGTTACTAGGTATGTGGTGGGTACATCAAAAGACTCCTAACCTAAGACTTAACAAAATATATAGTTTTACTGCCCCCATGGCGCGGACAGAGTCAAGACTTGTTTTTCAAGATTTGAACTGTCCAAAGAATTCAGTTTGCACAAAAGCAATATACTCTTTTACCTTTAAGGCATGAAAATCTTAATACGTTACATATTCTGCCTTGGTTTGTTAATGAATGCGTTTCGACCTGGCAAAAAAAAAAAACAAATGGAAACGATGCAGTCGGACGCAACCGACTGCAGTATACTTGTTACTAGTATTAAAACCGGTAAAAACAGGCCTGATTGCAAAGGGGTACGGATGCGGCAGGTGTGTACGCTGCCTTAAAGATTCTCCGATGCAGATGGGGATGCCACCAGCTATCCTCCTTTCTAATTTGTTGACTCTAGCTCAAAGTTTGTAAAATGTACGGAAAGGGGGGCTGGGGGTGGTATGGGTGGGTGTGGCATCCAAATTTTTGCTGCAGATCATTGTGGAATGTCAATTGCTATCTTCATACCAAATTTGGTGACTCTAGCTCAAAGTTTGTAAAAGTGGGGAAAGGGGGGCTGGGGGCAGATTGGGTGGAAGAAGCATCCAAATTTTTGCTGCAGATCTATGTGGAATGTCAATTGCTATCTTCATACCAAATTTGGTGACTCTAGCTCAAAGTTTGTATAAGTTGGGGAAATCATAAAATTTTAAATGTCACCTTTATGTGTCAAATTGAGACACGTCGACGGTCGATCTGTGTGCCAAAATTTTATTCACAATCGCTAAGTAGCAAAGCCGCAAAGCTTTATGGACCTTAAAATTGTGTCAAATTGAACCAAGGACCAATGGCTGAAGTAATTTTGTTTCGTCTTCTCCAGCGTTAGTTTTTAATTCGGTTTTCGTTGTCCAACAAATACGCGCATTGTTTTATCAATTTACATATGTTTGTGTAAAAAGTACAGGATGGCCATATATCGGTTTAAATTTGAAGCATATGTTAATTTGAGTCTGGCCACACTTATGTAGTGCTTTTTCTTTTTAATATTCATTATATTATCTCCGCTAAACAAAATGGATCGATTTACGTTTGAGCAACGTTGGATCATATTGGAAATTTATTTCCAAAATAAAGCCAATTGGTCAGAAATTGCACGAAAGTGCCGATCAAAATTAGGTCGAAACGAAGCACCAACAGTGCCCGGTATACGCAAGTTTATTAATAAAGTTCGTGAAAGTGGTTTCATTATTGATGCTCCAACACGTCAGCGTGCTCGTACACAGCGTACACCCGAAGATGTCGATGCTGTGGCTGCGAGTGTGCGTGAGAATCCATCAATGTCAACACGTCATCGTTCTCAAGATTTGAACAGTTTGCGAAAAAAATCATCTTTTTGGACGAAGCTTATTTTCATCTTGGTGGCTACGTCAATAAGCAAAACTGCCATATCTGTGGCTCGGAAATCCCACACGACGTCTTAGAGGTGTCAGTGCATCCATTGCGAGTGACTGTTTGTTGCGGATTGTGGAGTGGAGACAGCTTTGGCCCATATTTCTTTGAAGACGAGGGTGGAGCAACCGTTACGTTCAGTGGAGACAACTATCGCACCATGATCACCGATTTTTTTGTGCCCGCTTTTGATGGTGTTGATATGAACGATGTTTGGTTCCAGCAGGATGGTGCAACATGTCACACATCTCATGCCACAATCGACTTATTGCACGAAACGTTCGATGGCCATTTAATCAGCCGAAATGGTGATGTCAATTGGCCTCCAAGAAGCTGCGATTTGACACCGTTGGACTATTTCCTGTGGGGCACCGTTAAAGACAAGTGTTATGTGCACCATCTAGAGACAATTGACCAATTAAAGGCCCACATTCCAGATGCCATTGACAAGATACGGCCCAAAACACTCGAAAAAGTGCTCGAAATTGGTCTGACTGAATGGGCTACTGTGAGGCCAGCCGTGGCAGCCATTTGAATTAGATTATATTTCATTAATATGCGGAACATGTGTTCTTTAAAACAAAAAAATAAATTTGGCAAAATCTCAAACAATTTTTGTTTTATTGCATTTTTAAATTTAAACTTTTACGTGGCCCACTCTGTACAATAAAAGCTACAATACGTACATAAGAAAAAACAAGTTGAAATTTTGCAGTCGGACGCAACCGACTGCAGTTTACTCGTTACCAGTTTTAAAAACGGTAGAAAAAAAGGCCTGATTGCAAAGGGGTACGTATGCGGCAGGTGTGTACGCTGCCTTAAAGATTCTCCGGTGCAGATGAGGATGCCACCAGCTGTCTTCCTTCCAAATTCGGTGACTCTAGCTCAAAGTTTGTAAACGGTGGGGAAAGTGGGGCTGGGCCGGAATGGGTGGGTGTGGCATCAAAATTTTTGATCCGGATCTTTGTGGCATGTCAATCTTCATACAAAATTTGGTGACTGTAGCTCAAAGTTTGTAAAAGTGGGTAAAGGGGGGCTGGGGGTGGTATGGGTGGGCGTGGCAGCCAAATTTTTTTTTAACAGATCTATGTGGGATGTCAATTGCTATCTTCATACCAAATTTGGTGACTCTAGCTCAAAATTGGTAATAGGTATGGAAAGGGAGGCTGGGGGTGGAATGGGTGGGCGTGGCATCAAATTTATGCTGCAGATCTATGTGAAATGTCAACTGCTTTCTTCATTCCAAATTTGGTGAGTCTAGCTCAAAGTTTGTAAAAGGTATGGAAAGGGGGGCTGGGAGCGGTATGGGTGGGCGTGTCATCCAAATTTTTGCTGCAGATCTATGTTGAATGTCAAATGCTATTTTCATACAAAATTTGGTGACTCTTGCTCAAAGTTTGTAAAAGGTGAGGAGCGGGGGGCTGGGAGCGGTATGGGTGTGCGTGGCATCCAAATTTTTGCTGCAGATCTATGTGGAATGTTAATTGCTACCCTCATACAAAATTTGGTGACTCTAGCTCAAAGTTTGTTAAAGGTTTGGAAAGGGGGCGAAATGGGTGGGCGTGGCTCCAAAACTTTGATGCAAATTTTTGGGGGTCGTTACCAGCTTTCTTCCTACCAAATTTGGTGGCTCTAGCTCCACAACTCTGGAAGTCAACGCATTCCCGTTTTTGACGAAGCGTTTTGGCGGATGGGGGCGGCTAAGGCAGTATAAGTGGGCGTGGCATCCAAACTTTTGATGCAGTTTTTGGAGGGTCATCATCGCCTATCATGGCACCAAATTTAGTGGCTATTGCTCAAAAACTGTGGGAGATATAGGCTTTTTTGACTTTAAAATGCGTAGGGCTGGGGGCGTAATGGGTGGGCGTGGTTTCAAAAATTTTGATGCAGTTTTTTGGGGGTTGCTAGTAGCTATCTTCTTACCAAATTTGGTAGTTCTAGCTGTAAGGATGTGTGAAATATGCGGAGTTATCGTTTCTAGGTTATCGAATTTATCGATTTGCCAGCCCCCAAGTTATCGTAGAGCCCCCATCTTGACACTTTAATTTACTATGCCATAGATAAAGAGAATTTGAAAGTTTTAAGTCTCTAGCTTGAAGGGTGTGGAGAAAAGTTGCGAACATACAGACGGACGGACGGACAGACGGACGGACACCATGACGGACATTGCACAAACCCAATATACTCTTGACCTCCGGTAACGAGTATAAAATTAAGTTACAATAAAATTGTAGAAGTAAAAAGCCTAGGCAGAGAACAAAAATGTCTATTAACATCACCATCCGGCCAGCTATGCCCCTTTCCACAGCTAAAACTGTCAGTGATATTATAGACTCTATACTTAAAACAGAGATGTTAGTAGAAAATATAAAAGAAAAACTTAAATGTGAAAACTAAAAATAAAAGTTAAAAAAAAACAATAAAAATAAATAAATAAAATATAATAAAAAATATTTGTATATATATATGACCCGATGGAGGAAAAGAATTTAGCCAGTCCAGCAAGCTCAGCCCCGTTTCGTAGCTGAGAGCAGTCATTAACTTCCCGAAGATAAACTGAAAGCAATGGTTTGATTAAGGAGAGAGAGGTCTCATTAGAGAACACGTGGTATAGGTTATTAAATTGGACGCATAAAACACGAAATGGACTGTGCATAGCGTAATCTGTTGTGCATGTTTTCAAAAATAACGGGCGAAAGTTTCTAGTAGGTCTGGAAGGAATAGAGAAATGGAGATGAACTAACAGAAAAGAAGAATCTATATCACCAGTAATCAACTTGTGCAGGAAGGCAACACCAAGGACTATCCTACGATTGTTCAACGAGGGGACGTTAAGGAGAAAAAGCCTACTGGAATATGAAGGCAAGCGAAGGTTACTATCCCAATTTAAGCCTCGCAAGGCAAAAAGCAGAGACTGCTTCTGAACAGATTCGATACGATCCTGGTTATTTCTATACTGTGGGCTCCATATACAAGAGCAGTACTCTAGGATAGGGCGGACAAGGAAAGTGTACAGAGTTTTCGTAACGTAAGGATCGTGAAACTCTTTAGACCAACGTTTAATGAAACCAAGAACACCTTTGGCCTCATTAACAATAGTAGAAATATGAAGGCCGAATGAGAGTTTGGAGTCAAAAAGAACACCAAGGTCCTCGACTGTAAAAATACGTTGCAATGGGGTACTGTCAATTGAGTAGCTGGTAATGAAAGGGTTATTTCGGCTGAAAGTCATAAACATACATTTAGAACAATTGAGAAGCAACTGATTAGTCTTACACCAAAGTTGCATTGAATGTATGAAATGAAATATATTGAGTTTGTGCAATGTCCGTCTTGGTGTCCGTCCGTCTGTCCGCCCGTCCGTCTGTATGTTCGCAACTTTTTTCCACACCCTTCAAGCTAGAGACTTGAAACTTTCAAATTCTCTTTATCTATGGGATAGTAAATTAAAGTGTCAAGATGGGGGTTCTACGATAACTGGAGGGCTGGCAAATTGATAAATTCGATAACTCAAAACCGATAAATCCACATATTTCGCACAACCTCACAGCTTGAACTACCAAATTTGGTAAGAAGATAGCTACTAGCAACCCCCACAAAACTGCATCAAAAATTTTGGAGCCACGCCCCCCATTCCGCCCCCAGCCCTACGCATTTTAAAATCAAAAAAGCCTATATCTCCCACAGTTTTCGAGCTGTACCCACTTAATTTGGCGCCATGATAGGCGATGATGACCCCCAAAAACTGCATCAAAAGTTTGGATGCCACGCCCACCCATACCGCCCCCAGCCCCCCTTTCCCTACTTTTTACAAACTTTGACCTAGAGTCACCAAATTTGGTATGAAGATAGCAATTAACATTCCACAAAGATCTGCAGCAAAAATTTGGATGCCACGCCGACCCATACCGCCCCCAGCCCTCAGCCTCCTTTCCCCTCTTTTTACAAACTTCGAGCTAGAGTCACCAAATTTGGTATGAAGATAGCAACTGAGATTCCACAAAGATCTGCATCAAAAATTTGGATGCCACGCCCACCCACACCGCCCCCAGCCCCCCTTTACCACTTATTACAAATTTCGAGCTAGAGTCACCAAATTTGGTATGAAGATAGCAACTGAAATTTCACAAAGATCTGCAGCAAAAGTTTGGATGCAAGCCTACCCATACCGCCCCCAGCCCCCCATTCCTAACTTTTTACAAACTTCGAGCTAGAGTCACCAAATTTGGTAAGTAGATAGCAATTGACATTCCACATAGATCTGCATCAAAAATTTGGATGCCTCGCCCACCCATACCGCCCCCAGCACCCCTTTCCACACTTATTACAAATTTCGAGCTAGAGTCACCAAATTTGGTATGAAGATAGCAATTGACATTTCACAAAGATCTGCAGCAAAAATTTGGATGCCACAACTACCCATACCGCCACCAGCCCCCACCCCTTTTCCACACCTTTTAAAAGTTTTGAGCTAGAGTCACCAAATTTGGAAGGAATATAGCTGGTGGCATCCCCATCTGCATCGGAGAATCTTTAAGGCAGCGTACACCCCTGCCGCATCCGTACCCCTTTGCAATCAGGCCTCTTTTTACCGGTTTTAATGCTGGTATCGAGTATGCCGCAGTCGGTTGTGTCCGACTGCAACGTTTCCACTTGTTTGCTCATATTTTCACACTCGTTACCGAAGGTAAAGAGTATGTTGGTTTTGTGCGATGTCCGTCATGGTGTCTGTCCGTCCTTATGGATGAAGTTTTATTTTATTATTTATTTATTTTTTTTTTGAAAGTTTTTGACAATTTTAGAGTCAACTTATAAACAAGTGGAAACGTTGCAGTCGGACGCAACCGACTGCGGTAAACTCGTTACCAATATTAAAACCGGTAAAAAGAGGCCTGATTGCAAAAGGGTACGCTGCCTTAAAGATTCTCCGATGCACATGGGGATGCCACCAGCTATCTTCCTTCGAAATTTGGTGACTCTAGCTCAAAATTGTAAAAGGTGGGGAAAAAGGGGCTGTGGGCGGTATTGGTGGGTTTGGCTCCAAAACTTTGATGCAAATCTTTGTGGAATGTCAATTGCTATCTACTTACCAAATTTGGTGAGTCTAGCTCAAAGTTTGTCTTACGTGTTTAAAGGGAGGGCTGGGGGCGGTATGGGTGGGTGTGGCATCCAAATTTTTGATGCAGATCTTTGTGGAATGTCAATTGCTATCTTCATACCAAATTTGGTGACTCTAGCTCAAAGTTTGTTAAAGGTTTGGAAAGGGGGCGAAATGGGTGGGCGTGGCTCCAAAACTTTGATGCAAATTTTTGGGGGTCGTTGCCAGCTATTTTCCTACTAAATTTGGTGGCTCTTGCTTCTCAACTCTGGAAGATACACGCATTCCCGTTTTTGACGAAGCGTTAGGGCGGATGGGGGCGGCTAGGGCAGTATTGGTGGGCGTAGCATCCAAACTTTTAATGCAGTTTTTGGGGGGTCATCATCACCTATCTTGGCACCAAATGTGGTTGCTAAAGCTCTGTGGGAGATATAGGCTTTTTTTATTTTAAAATGCGGTGGGGCTGGGGGCGGAATTTGTGGGCGTGGCTCCAAAATTTTTGATGCAGTTTTTGGAAGTTGCTTGTAGCTATCTTCCTACCAAATTTGGTAGTTCTAGCTGTAAGGATGTGCGAAAAATGTGGATTTATCGGTTTTGAGTTATCGAATTTATCGATTTGCCAGCCCCCAAGTTATCGTAGAGCCCCCATCTTGACACTTTAATTTTCTATCCTATAGATAAAGAGAATTGGAAAGTTTCAAGTCTCTAGCTTGAAGGGTGTGGAAAAAAGTTGCGAACATACAGACGGACGGACGGACAGACGGACGGACACCATGACGGACATTGCACAAACCCAATATACTCTTGACCTTCGGGAACGAGTATAAAATTAAGTTACAATAAAATTGTAGAAGTAAAAAGCCTAGGCAGAGAACAAAAATGTCTAATAACATCACCATCCGGCCAGCTATGCCCCTTTCCACAGCTAAAACTGTCAGTGATATTAAAGACTCTATACTTAAAACAGAGATGTTAGTAGAAAATATAAAGAAAAACTTAAATGTGAAAACTAAAAATAAAAGTTAAAAAAAAAAACAATAAAAATAAATAAATAAAATATAATAAAAAATATTTGTATATATATATGACCCGATGGAGGAAAAGAATTTAGCCAGTCCAGCAAGCTCAGCCCCGTTTCGTAGCTGAGAGCAGTCATTAACTTCCCGAAGATAAACTGAAAGCAATGGTTTGATTAAGGAGAGAGAGGTCTCATTAGAGAACACGTGGTATAGGTTATTAAATTGGACGCATAAAACACGAAATGGACTGTGCATAGCGTAATCTGTTGTGCATGTTTTCAAAAATAACGGGCGAAAGTTTCTAGTAGGTCTGGAAGGAATAGAGAAATGGAGATGAACTAACAGAAAAGAAGAATCTATATCACCAGTAATCAACTTGTGCAGGAAGGCAACACCATGGACTATCCTACGATTGTTCAACGAGGGGACGTTAAGGAGAAGAAGCCTACTGGAATATGAAGGCAAGCGAAGGTTACTATCCCAATTTAAGCCTCGTAATTCAAAAAGCAGAAACTGCTTCTGAACAGATTCGATACGATCCTGGTTATTTCTATACTGTGGGCTCCATATACAAGAGCAGTACTCTAGGATAGGGCGAACAAGGAAAGTGTACAGAGTTTTCGTAACGTAAGGATCGTGAAACTCTTTAGACCAACGTTTAATGAAACCAAGAACACCTTTGGCCTCATTAACAATAGTAGAAATATGAAGGCCGAATGAGAGTTTGGAGTCAAAAAGAACACCAAGGTCCTCGACTGTAAAAATACGTTGCAATGGGGTACTGTCAATTGAGTAGCTGGTAATGAAAGGGTTATTTCGGCTGAAAGTCATAAACATACATTTAGAACAATTAAGAGGCAACTGATTAGTTTTACACCAAAGTTGCATTGAATGTATGAAATGAAATATATTGAGTTTGTGCAATGGTGTCCGTCCGTCTGTCCGTCAGTCCGTCTGTATGTTCGCAACTCTTTTCCACACCCTTCAAGCTAGAGACTTGAAACTTTTAAATTCTCTTTATCTATGGGATAGTAAATTAAAGTGTCAAGATGGGGGTTCTACGATAACTGGAGGGCTGGCAAATTGATAAATTCGATAACTCAAAACCGATAAATCCACATATTTCGCACAACCTCACAGCTTGAACTACCAAATTTGGTAAGAAGATAGCTACTAGCAACCCCCACAAAACTGCATCAAAAATTTTGGAGCCACGCCCCCATTCCGCCCCCAGCCCCACCGCATTTTAAAATCAAACAAGTAGAAACGTTGCAGTCGGACGCAACCGACTGCGGCATACTCGATACCAGTATTAAAACCGGTAAAAATAGGCCTGAATGCAAAGGGGTACGGATGCGGCAGGGGTGTACGCTGCCTTAAAGATTCTCCGATGCAGATGGGGATGCCACCAACTATTTGCCTTCCAAATTTGGTGACTCTAGCTCAAAGTTTGTAAAATGTAGGGAAAGGGGGGGGCTGGGGGCGGTATGGGTAGTTGTGGCATCAAAATTTTTTTGCAGATCTTTGTGAAATGTCAATTGCTATCTTGAAACCAAATTTGGTGACTCTAGATCGAAATTTGTAAAAATTGGGGAAAGGGGGGTTGGGTGGGGGTGGTATGGGTGGGCGTGGCATCCAAATTTTTGATGCAGATCTTTGTGAAATATCAATTGCTATCTTCATACCAAATTTGGTGACTCTAGCTCAAAATTTGTAAAAATTGGGGAAAGGGGGTTGGGGTGGTATGGGTGGGCGTGGCATCCAAATTTTGATGCAGATCTTTGTGAAATATCAATTGCTATCTACATACAAAGTTTGGTGACTCTAGCTCGAAGTTTGTAAAAAGTGGGAAAAGGGGGGTTGGGGGTGGTATGGGTGGGCGTGGCATCCAAATTTTTGATGCAGATCTTTGTGGAATGTCAATTGCTATCTTCATACCAAATTTGGTGACTCTAGCTCGAAAATTGTAAAAAGTTGAGAAAGGGGGCCGAATTGGAGGGCGTGGCTCCAAAACTTTGATGCAGATTTTTGGGGGTCGTTGCCAGCTATCTTCTTACCAAATTTGGTGGCTTTAGCTCCACAACTCTGGAAGATACACTCATTCCCGTTTTTGACGAAGCGTTGGGGTGGATGGGGGAGGCTAGGGCAGTATCGGCGGGCGTGGTATCCAAACTTTTGGTGCAGTTTTTAGGGGGTCATCATCACCTATCTTGGCACCAAATTTGGTGGCTATAGCTCAAAAACTGTGGGAGATATAGCCATTTCTGATTTCAAAATGCGGGGGGCTGGGGGCGTAATATGTGGGCGTGGCTCCAAAACTTTGATGCAGATTTTTGGGGGTCGTTAACAGCTATCTTCCCACCAAATTTGGATGCTCTAGCTCCACAACTCTGGAAGATACACGCATTTCCGTTTTTGACGAAGCGTTGGGGTGGATGGGGGCGGCTAGGGCAGTATCGGTGGGCGTGGCGTCCAAACTTTTGGTGCGGTTTTTAGGGGTCATCATCACCTATCTTGGCACCAAATTTGGTGGCTATAGCTCAAAAACTGTGGGAGATATGGGCTATTTTGACTTAAAAAAGACGGGGGCTGGGGGCGGAATGGGGGGCGTGGCTCCAAAATTTTTGATGCAGTTTTTTGGGGGTTGCTAATAGCTATCTTCTTACCAAATTTGGTACTTATAGCTGTAAGGATGTGCGAAATATGTGGATTTATCGGTTTTGAGTTATCGAATTTATCGATTTGCCAGCCCCCCAGTTATCGTAGAACCCCCATCTTGACACTTTAATTTACTATCCCATAGATAAAGAGAATTGGAAAGTTTCAAGTCTCTAGCTTGAAGAGTGTGGAAAAAACTTGCAACCATACGGACGGACAGACGGACAGACGGACAGACACCATGACGGACATTGCACAAAACCAATATACTCTTTACCTTCGGTATCGAGTATAAAAAGCCTATATCTCCCACAGTTTTCGAGCTGTAGCCACCAAATTTGGTGCCATGATAGGTGATGATGACCCCCCAAAAACTGCATCAAAAGATTTTTGGGGGTCGTTACCAGCTATTTTCCTACCAAATTTGGTGGCTCTAGCTCAAAGTTTTTAAAGGTTTGGAAAGGGGGTGGGGGCTGGGGGCGGTATGGGTGGGCGTGGCATCCAAATTTTTTATGCAGATCTATGTGGGATGTCAGTTACTAACTTCATACCAAATTTGGAGACTCTAGCTCAAAGTTTGTAAAAGGTGGTGAAAGGGGGGCTGGGAGCGGTATGGGTGGGCGTGGCATCCAAATTTTTGCTGCAGATCTGTGTTGAATGTCATCTGCTTTCTTCATACCAAATTTGGTGACTCTAGCTAAAGTTTGTAAAAGATGGGGAAAGGGGGGCTGGGAGCGGTATGGGTGTGCGTGGCATCCAAATTTTTGCTGCAGTTCTATGTGGAATTTCAATTGCTATCTTCATACTAAATTTGGTGACTCTAGCTCAAAGTTTGTAAAAGGTGGTGAAAGGGGGGCTAGGGCAGTATTGGTGGGCGTGGCATCCAAACTTTTGATGCAGTTTTTGAGGGGTCCTCATCACCTATCTTGGCACCAAATTTGGTGGCTATAGCTCAAAAACTGTGGGAGATATATGTTTTTTTACTTAAAAATTGCGGGGGGCTGGGGGCGGCATGGGTGGGCGTGGTTTCAAAATTTTTGATGCAGTTAGTTTGGGGTTTCTAGTAGCTATCTTCTTACCAAATTTGCTATTTCTAGCTGTAAGGATGTGTGAAATATGCGGATTTATCGGTTTTAAGTTATCGAATTTATCGATTTGCCAGCCCCCCAGTTATCGTAGAACCCCAATCTTGACACTTTAATTTACTATCCCATAGATAAAGAGAATTGGAAAGTTTCAAGTCTCTAGCTTGAAGGGTGTGGAAAAAGTTTCGAACATACAGACGGACAGACGGACGGACGGACAGACGGACAGATGGACGGACACCATGACGGACATTGCACAAACTCAATATACTCTTGACCTTCGGTAACGAGTATAAAAAATGGTTGTCTGTTAATTTTGCTTACGGACGATAGTCTTACGTGACAACGTCATAACAAAACATTGATTAACAAAATAAAAAATTAGAAAATATTTCACAAAATATTTAAGCAAAGTATTTAATATTCTCTTTTCCACGCCACCATTGAGGTAGAGAATATTGTGGTTTCCCCCAGTAGGCCTTATCCACTTATTGAATTTAATTTGCAATTATTAACAACTTTAAGAGCTTCTTTATAAACGACATTGGTTGTTTTTCCGTCAGGTGCTAATACAAATAAACTTTTTGGTGAACTGACTCTTATATGAAGGCCGAATGAGAGTTTGGAGTCAAAAAGAACACCAAGGTCCTCGACTGTAAAAATACGTTGCAATGGGGTACTGTCAATTGAGTAGCTGGTAATGAAAGGGTTATTTCGGCTGAAAGTCATAAACATACATTTAGAACAATTAAGAGGCAACTGATTAGTTTTACACCAAAGTTGCATTGAATGTATGAAATGAAATATATTGAGTTTGTGCAATGGTGTCCGTCCGTCTGTCCGTCAGTCCGTCTGTATGTTCGCAACTTTTTTCCACACCCTTCAAGCTAGAGACTTGAAACTTTTAAATTCTCTTTATCTATGGGATAGTAAATTAAAGTGTCAAGATGGGGGTTCTACGATAACTGGAGGGCTGGCAAATTGATAAATTCGATAACTCAAAACCGATAAATCCACATATTTCGCACAACCTCACAGCTTGAACTACCAAATTTGGTAAGAAGATAGCTACTAGCAACCCCCACAAAACTGCATCAAAAATTTTGGAGCCACGCCCCCCATTCCGCCCCCAGCCCCACCGCATTTTAAAATCAAACAAGTAGAAACGTTGCAGTCGGACGCAACCGACTGCGGCATACTCGATACCAGTATTAAAACCGGTAAAAATAGGCCTGAATGCAAAGGGGTACGGATGCGGCAGGGGTGTACGCTGCCTTAAAGATTCTCCGATGCAGATGGGGATGCCACCAACTATTTGCCTTCCAAATTTGGTGACTCTAGCTCAAAGTTTGTAAAATGTAGGGAAAGGGGGGGGGGCTGGGGGCGGTATGGGTAGTTGTGGCATCAAAATTTTTTTGCAGATCTTTGTGAAATGTCAATTGCTATCTTGATACCAAATTTGGTGACTCTAGATCGAAATTTGTAAAAATTGGGGAAAGGGGGGTTGGGTGGGGGTGGTATGGGTGGGCGTGGCATCCAAATTTTTGATGCAGATCTTTGTGAAATATCAATTGCTATCTTCATACCAAATTTGGTGACTCTAGCTCAAAATTTGTAAAAATTGGGGAAAGGGGGGTTGGGGGTGGTATGGGTGGGCGTGGCATCCAAATTTTTGATGCAGATCTTTGTGAAATATCAATTGCTATCTACATACAAAGTTTGGTGACTCTAGCTCGAAGTTTGTAAAAAGTGGGAAAAGGGGGGTTGGGGGTGGTATGCGTGGGCGTGGCATCCAAATTTTTGATGCAGATCTTTGTGGAATGTCAATTGCTATCTTCATACCAAATTTGGTGACTCTAGCTCGAAAATTGTAAAAAGTTGAGAAAGGGGGCCGAATTGGAGGGCGTGGCTCCAAAACTTTGATGCAGATTTTTGGGGGTCGTTGCCAGCTATCTTCTTACCAAATTTGGTGGCTTTAGCTCCACAACTCTGGAAGATACACTCATTCCCGTTTTTGACGAAGCGTTGGGGTGGATGGGGGAGGCTAGGGCAGTATCGGTGGGCGTGGTATCCAAACTTTTGGTGCAGTTTTTAGGGGGTCATCATCACCTATCTTGGCACCAAATTTGGTGGCTATAGCTCAAAAACTGTGGGAGATATAGCCATTTCTGATTTCAAAATGCGGGGGGCTGGGGGCGTAATATGTGGGCGTGGCTCCAAAACTTTGATGCAGATTTTGGGGGTCGTTAACAGCTATCTTCCCACCAAATTTGGATGCTCTAGCTCCACAACTCTGGAAGATACACGCATTTCCGTTTTTGACGAAGCGTTGGGGTGGATGGGGGCGGCTAGGGCAGTATCGGTGGGCGTGGCATCCAAACTTTTGGTGCGGTTTTTAGGGGGTCATCATCACCTATCTTGGCACCAAATTTGGTGGCTATAGCTCAAAAACTGTGGGAGATATGGGCTATTTTGACTTAAAAAGACGGAGGGCTGGGGGCGGAATGGGGGGCGTGGCTCCAAAATTTTTGATGCAGTTTTTTGGGGGTTGCTAATAGCTATCTTCTTACCAAATTTGGTACTTATAGCTGTAAGGATGTGCGAAATATGTGGATTTATCGGTTTTGAGTTATCGAATTTATCGATTTGCCAGCCCCCCAGTTATCGTAGAACCCCCATCTTGACACTTTAATTTACTATCCCATAGATAAAGAGAATTGGAAAGTTTCAAGTCTCTAGCTTGAAGGGTGTGGAAAAAACTTGCAACCATACGGACGGACAGACGGACAGACGGACAGACGGACAGACACCATGACGGACATTGCACAAAACCAATATACTCTTTACCTTCGGTATCGAGTATAAAAAGCCTATATCTCCCACAGTTTTCGAGCTGTAGCCACCAAATTTGGTGCCATGATAGGTGATGATGACCCCCCAAAAACTGCATCAAAAGATTTTTGGGGGTCGTTACCAGCTATTTTCCTACCAAATTTGGTGGCTCTAGCTCAAAGTTTTTAAAGGTTTGGAAAGGGGGTGGGGGCTGGGGGCGGTATGGGTGGGCGTGGCATCCAAATTTTTTATGCAGATCTATGTGGGATGTCAGTTACTAACTTCATACCAAATTTGGTGACTCTAGCTCAAAGTTTGTAAAAGGTGGTGAAAGGGGGGCTGGGAGCGGTATGGGTGGGCGTGGCATCCAAATTTTTGCTGCAGATCTGTGTTGAATGTCATCTGCTTTCTTCATACCAAATTTGGTGACTCTAGCTAAAGTTTGTAAAAGATGGGGAAAGGGGGGCTGGGAGCGGTATGGGTGTGCGTGGCATCCAAATTTTTGCTGCAGTTCTATGTGGAATTTCAATTGCTATCTTCATACTAAATTTGGTGACTCTAGCTCAAAGTTTGTAAAAGGTGGTGAAAGGGGGGCTAGGGCAGTATTGGTGGGCGTGGCATCCAAACTTTTGATGCAGTTTTTGAGGGGTCCTCATCACCTATCTTGGCACCAAATTTGGTGGCTATAGCTCAAAAACTGTGGGAGATATATGTTTTTTTACTTAAAAATTGCGGGGGGCTGGGGGCGGCATGGGTGGGCGTGGTTTCAAAATTTTTGATGCAGTTAGTTTGGGGTTTCTAGTAGCTATCTTCTTACCAAATTTGCTATTTCTAGCTGTAAGGATGTGTGAAATATGCGGATTTATCGGTTTTAAGTTATCGAATTTATCGATTTGCCAGCCCCCCAGTTATCGTAGAACCCCAATCTTGACACTTTAATTTACTATCCCATAGATAAAGAGAATTGGAAAGTTTCAAGTCTCTAGCTTGAAGGGTGTGGAAAAAAGTTTCGAACATACAGACGGACAGACGGACGGACGGACAGACGGACAGATGGACGGACACCATGACGGACATTGCACAAACTCAATATACTCTTGACCTTCGGTAACGAGTATAAAAAATGGTTGTCTGTTAATTTTGCTTACGGACGATAGTCTTACGTGACAACGTCATAACAAAACATTGATTAACAAAATAAAAAATTAGAAAATATTTCACAAAATATTTAAGCAAAGTATTTAATATTCTCTTTTCCACGCCACCATTGAGGTAGAGAATATTGTGGTTTCCCCAGTAGGCCTTATCCACTTATTGAATTTAATTTGCAATTATAAACAACTTTAAGAGCTTCTTTATAAACGACATTGGTTGTTTTTCCGTCAGGTGCTAATACAAATAAACTTTTTGGTGAACTGACTCTTGAGCAGGCTACATAAAATTGGCCATGAGAAAAACAATCGTGTCTTAAGTCTAGTAATTTAAGAGTTTGTCCCTGTGATTTATTAATTGTTAAGGCAAAGCAAACTTTTAAAGGAAATTGCAATCTTTTAAATTGAATTGGCAATTCAGAATCAGAAGGTATTAATGGAATTCTCGGTATAAAAACCGTTTCCCCTATACCATTGCCAGTAAAGATAATTGCTTCGACAACATTCTTATGAAGGACTTTAACTTGCAATCTTGTACCATTGCACAGTATTGGCGGTTTCAAGTTGCGAATCAACATTACAGGTGAACCAATCTTTAAAGTTAATTTATGTTGAGGCAGGCCAGCCGGATTTAATGAATTAAGAAACTCGACGGGGTAATGAACTGCATCTTCGATTTCAGTCACAGAATCAATAGAGTTATATGTCATTTCTTCACTTTGTAATGATTTTAATAAAAACTCGTTTATTTCCAATGCATTGTCATATCTCGCAGTCAAAATAGCATGTTCTGAAAACCGTTCGAGTGATTTTTGAGAGATATTTGTAATAGCCGGAAATATTTTTAGAGTTAGCTCTTCCATACTTTTCACAACATGACACAAAGTTGAAAGTTATTTTGCCATCATGGGTTGGGAATAATCCATTTCCTATTTGAAGAAGCATTTCTGAAAATTCACCAGCTATGCTATCACCTTTTAAGTGCACTCGCATATTCTTCGTTAATGCAATTTTCTGTATTTTGGGCCACAAAATTTAAGACTTTAAGCACGCATTTATTTCATCTGCTCTTGTTCCTCTGGGGATCACTGGAAGAGTTTGTCGAAAATCACCAGCTAAGAGAACAGTTATGCCACCCATTAAGTATTCACTATCTCGAATGTCTTTCAAAGATCGATCTACAGCTTCAAAAGCACCTTTATGGCCCATAGTACACTCATCCCAAACAATAAGCTTGCAATCTTTGAGCACAGCAGCAATATTAGATTGCTTTGAAATTGAGCAATGTGGTGTTTCTAAATGAATTTGATTCATGGAAATGGAATCTTAAGTTTAGATTGCGCTGTGCGACCACCATTAAGTAAAGTGGCTGCGATACCGGAAGAAGCAACGGCCAATGCAATTTTTTTACTTTGCCGTACCTTTGCCAATAATAAATTTAAAAGAAACGTTTTACCTGTTCCACCAGGTGCATCTAAAAAATAGATTTCTCCTTTTTCTGCTTCAACGCTATATAGTATCTTTTCGTATACTTGTTTTTGCTCAGCAGTAAGGAGTAGCTCATTATTAACAACAAAATTATCGCAATTTTCATAATTTGTTTCTCTATGATATTCAATATTTGGAACAATTTCCTCGGATCTAATTGGTAGTGGGAGTCCATAATAAGACAAGTTTTGACCACCAATAGACAGTACAATATCTTCAATGTAAATAAGACATTTATTTAATACATTATTCACAATACTTTCATCAATATTCTGTCTTGTGAAATATGAAAGGCTCTTAAAATATCTTCGGAGAAACTCTCTTGATAAGTATTCCAAAGTTTAAGAGCATCTGAAATTTGACAAAATACTAACATTATTGCAAAAAGTTCTCTCAGTTTTGTAGGATTTTGACATATGACAGCTTCGGCTATAGTTGAATCCCAGTGCTTATCATCTTCTAGTAATCCTAGAGCTTTACACGCCAATTGAAATGAGCGTATGCTATACCATTAACGGTTTTTAAATTTAAAAATGAAGTTGGGCCCCTTACAAAATGTAATAAAAGTCTTAAGTAAAAACATTCTGTTTTATTGGGATGAATAGTGTAAACTCTTCCCAAAGCTGAATCTCTTTTAACTCCAGGAAAATTTGGCACATCATGCCCTCGTTTTCTTCTTTGAATTATTATTCATTAATATTCTTTATTCTTTCTTTTTTTGAATTATTATTCTTTATTATTCCATGTAAAATACGATGGAACTTCACAATATAGAAGCGTTCTTGCAAACTCATCACGTGTGCATAGCTCAAAGAAGGCTAGCAAAGTGGTTTTGGGTGTAGTGCTTAATCCGTCAAGTAATTGTTGCGGATTATTGGGGTTAAAATATATTCGTTGACCATTTTCTAAATGAACAGCTAAGTGTGTAATAGCCGGAAAACGTTCATGTATGGGAAATGCCAGGATTCTCCATACCGCTTCTGAGCTACTTATATAACGGCCACTTTCGTACATATTAATTTCATTACGTTGGTCTTCAAGAGTAAATGATGCTTGATCACTGCCCTTGTTAACATATTTACAAATGTATTTAATAGACTTTACAGAACTACAATACTCAACATTTATGTGAGCTTCAAATGTTCTCAATAGTATTTCGGCACAGATAATTTTATCAATTTTATCTGGTCTTATTTTATTTTCTAACCAAAGTAGAATATGTATATGTGGTAAACCCCGCTTTTGCTATTCCACAGAGTACATGAAACATTGCACGCTTCCAAACAAAGAACCTTTTGTCAATAGTGACATTAAAGCTTTAACTTTTAAATGAAAAGCTCGAGCTATAATATCGTGACGATCATGCGGTTTTTGACCCGGTAATAAAACACTTTTTATGTCATACCATTGTGGATTGTGAATGTTATGACAAGATCTGGTCGCTCATAATGGCGAACATATGTCATAGCATCTTGAGTCTTTTCATGCATATATCGTGCAGAGCTTGTAAAAAAAGATGGTAAAATTACCATCTGACCAAGTTGAGCTGCGTCAACATCTTGTTGGCCTATTGCATCTTGTAGATGTATATAGCTATCTGCTCTGAGTTTCGCTTGATTGTAGCGAATATAATTTAACCTTTCTGTTTCAATTTCAGCATACATATCAACTAAAAATTGACTAAAAAGGGAACGAAAATAAATTAAATGATTTATCTCAGATTGACGAATCATTATTTTACAGCTGTAAAAGCTTAACGCAAATATCTTTTTTTTTGGTTCCTCCTTTTTTAATAATGGATTCCATTGTGGTATATCCACTGAATAGCCATCTTCGCCATAAGGAAATAGCAAAGGGTACTGTAAGGCATCGTATGATCGATGCACTTCACTTATACGATGTAATTTATTATTATGGCTTTCAATAATAATATCGCACTTTTCAAATTGCTGACCAACAATAACTATAGCTACTTCTCTTGATAGAGGTGCATTGTAAAGCCCTTTATGTGCACCAGCGGGTGTTCGATCAGCATGTATAACCAATTTATAGTCTTTGGTACTTGTTTGTATTTTATTGAGAGCCATTTTTAGATCTTTTACATAACGATTATGCTGATGAAACATACATTGAAGATCCTTTACTACGCTACAATCAACATTTGAAATATTTTTGCAACGTAGTTGAGCTTCCTTTTCATCATCACCAACAAAATAAATTTGAAGAAACTGCATTTCTTCATTTGGCAAAGGTCGGACACTACCAATTAAGTGATACACTTGTCCTTGGACTTTAAAGGTTGACCAACTTTCATTTATAGTTTTTGTACTTCCAAAAGAAGTCATTTGAAAGCAGCTGTTATACTTTCTTACACGATCAAAGAAATGATCATGATTGGGATGTCCACCAATAATTTTTAAGTGGATCAGGCAAACTTTCATTTTGTGAAAGTTTAACTTTTCCTGCCTTGCAACAGATACCCAAAATTTAATTTTTCCATTTTAAAGCATTACAATGTTTGCATATCAAATTCATACTACCAAGTTGAGTAATTTTATCTGACTTGTAAGCTATTTCCAAATCATAGTTTAAGCCAGACATGGCTTTAACACTCCATGCACGCAAACGCCTTTCTTGACGTGCATCAGGATTATTAGCCTGATGTCTTCTCACTACAACTCTAATAACATCAGGATTATTAACACGATATTTTTTTGATGCTTCTATGCGCTTACCCCTATTGATGTCACTACTTTTTTCAAATGAACGTTTTTTTACCTTTTTTTCTGTTTTGCCGGTGAACCGACTACGTCTTTTAACAGGATTTTTAACATTTTCAGTTATACATTCACTTGACGTATCAGAATCTTGAGTTAATACTTCCTCTAAAAAAATATAAACATCAAAATGTCCATTCATTAATGGACCGGTAAAACGCAATCTTTTTACAGGATGCATATTATTTCCGAATGCTTGTAATAAATTTTCATTTTGAAAAACTTGGAAATTTACAGCATAAATTTCTGCTGCTGCTTGAAGCTCACATGCAGTACCATAAGTATATGAGTATGACATAGCGCACTCATATTGTTCAGAAGAGCTATAACACTCTCCATTAAAGTTTATGCTGAAGCAAGCAAAAGTTTGCCAGTTGGTTACAACATGTTCAACAATATTTTGGCGCATGGTGCCATGGAAGCCTTGCCTACCAAATAAAAGGTAGGAAATAGATCTAACAAGTGGAAACGTTGCAGTCGGACGCAACCGACTGCGGCATACTCGATACCAGTACTAAAACCGGTAAAAAGAGGCCTGACTGCAGAGGGGTACGGATGCGGCAGAGGTGTACACTGCCTAAAAGATTTTCCGATGCAGATGGGGATGCCACAAGCTATCTTCCTTAAAAATTTGATAACTTTAGCTCAAAGTTTGTAAAAAGTAGGGAAAGGGTGGCTGGGGGCGGTATGGGTGGGCGTGGCATCCAGATTTGTGATGCAGATCTTTGTGGAATGTCAATTGCTATCTTCATAAAAAATTTGGTGACTCTAGGTCAAAGTTTGTTAAAGTGAGGAAAGGGGGGGCTCGGGGCGGTATGGGTGGTAGTGGCATCCAAATTTTTGATGCAGATCTTTGTGGAATGTCAATTGCTATCTTCATACAAAATTTGGTGACTCTAGGTCAAAGTTTGTAAAAGTGGGGAAAAGGGGGCTTGGGGCGGTATGGGTGGTAGTGGCATCCAAATGTTTGATGCAGATCTTTGTGGAATGTTAATTGCTATCTTCATACCAAATTTGGTGACTCTAGCTCGAAATTTGTAAAAAGTGTGGAAAGGGGGGCTGGGGGCGGTATGGGTGGGCGTGGCATCCAAATTTTTGATGCAGATCTTTGTGGAATGTCAATTGCTATCTTCATACAAAATTTGGTGACTCTAGCTCGAAGTTTGTAAAAAGAGGGGAAAGGAGGCTGAGGGCTGCGGGCGATATGGGTGGGCGTGGCATCCAAATTTTGGATGCAGATCTTTGTGGAATGTTAATTGCTATCTTCATACCAAATTTGGTGACTCTAGGTCAAAGTTTGTAAAAAGTGGGGAAAGGGGGGCTGGGGGCGGTATGGGTGGGCGTGGCATCCAAATTTTTGCTGCAGATCTTTGTGGAATGTCAATTGCTATCTTCATACCAAATTTGGTGACTCTAGCTCAAAGTTTGTTAAAGGTTTGGAAAGGGGGGCGGAATGGGGGGGCGTGGGTCCAAAAGTTTTGATGCATTTTTTTGGGGGTTGTTAGTAGCTATCTGCTTACTAAATTTGGTAGTTCTAGCTGTAAGGATGTGCGAAATATGTGGACTTATCGGTTTTGAGCTATCGAATTTATCGATTTGCCAGCCCCCCAGTTATCGTAGAACCCCCATCTTGACACTTTAATTTACTATCCCATAGATAAAGAGAATTGGAAGGTTTCAAGTCTCTAGCTTGAAGGGTGTGGAAAAAAGTTGCGAACATACGGACGGACAGACGGACGGACACCATGACGGACATTGCACAAACTCAATATACTCTTTACCTTCGGTATCGAGTATAAAAAGACAGGCTCCATCACCAATTATGGCAACAACTGAATGCGGCACCAAAACACCACTTATATCTGAAGCTTCAATAGACATATTTTAATTTGGCTATGAGTCAATTGACTTCACTGTAAAACGATTGTTACAACGTTACAGTGTCTATACGTAAGTATAGAATTCAATAAAATTGAATATAACAACTTATATTAATTTAATAGAATATTCAGACTGCTAAGTTTTATTTGATTTTTAAATGCACTAAAGCAGCGTCTATATAACTATTATATAATATGAAAAATAGAAGACAACAATATATAATGTTGCTTCAATTATTAAGTCTAAAATCGACTTATTAATTTTGTTGAAAAAAAAAACAACAAAACAAATTAACAACTTAATTTAAAGTAAGTAATATAAATACTTCAAAATAAGTCAAAAATTGACTTCACTGTACAACGTTACAGCGTCTATACAAAGTATAGAATTCAATAAAATTGAATATAACAACTTATATTAATTTAATAGAATATTCAGACTGCTTAGTTTTACATATTTGATTTTTAAATGCACTAAAGCAGCGTCTATATAACTATTATATAATATGCAAAATAGAAGACAACGTTATATAATGTTGCTTCAATTATTAAGTCTAAAATCGACTTATTAATTTTGTTAAAAAAAAACAACAACACAAATTAACAACTTAATTTAAAGTAAGTATTATAAATAAATAAATACTTCAAAATAAGTCAAAAATTGACTTCACTGTACAACGTTACAGCGTCTATACAAAGTATAGAATTCAATAAAATTGAATATAACAACTTATATTAATTTAATAGAATATTAAGACTGCTTAGTTATACTCGATACCGAAGGTAAAGAGTATATTGGTTTTGTGCAATGTCCGTCATGGTGTCTGTCCGTCTGTCCGTCCGTATGTGTGCAAGTTTTTTCCACACCCTTCAAGCTAGAGACTTGAAACTTTCCAATTCTCTTTATCTATGGGATAGTAAATTAAAGTGTCAAGATTGGGGTTCTACGATAACTGGGGGGCTGGCAAATCGCTAAATTCGATAACTCAAAACCGATAAATCCACATATTTCGCACATACTTACAGCTAGCCCCCGTCCGCCCCAACGCTTCGTCAAAAACGAGAATGCGTGTATTTTCCAGAGTTGCGGAGCTAGAGCCACCAAATTTGGTAGGAAGATAGCTGGCAACGACCCCCAACAATCTGCATCAAAGTTTTGGAGCCACGCCCACCCATTCCACCCCCACCCCCCACGCATTTTAAAGTCAAAAAAGCCTATGTCTCCCACAGTTTTTGAGCTTTAGCCACCAAATTTGTTGCCAAGATAGGTGATGATGACCCCCCAAAAACTGCATCAAAAGTTTGGATGCCACGCCCACCAATAATGCCATAGCCGCCCCCATCCGCCCCAACGCTTCGTCAAAAACGGGAATGCTTGTATCTTCCAGAGTTGTGGAGATAGAGCCTCCAAACTTGGTAGGAAGATAGCTGGCAGCGACCCCCAAAAATCTGCATCAAAGTTTTGGAGCCACACCAACCCCCCTTTCCCCACTTTTTACAAACTTCGAGCTAGAGTCACCAAATTTGGTATGAAGATAGCAATTGACATTCCACATAGATCTGCAGCAAAAATTTGGATGCTACTTCCACCCAATCTGCCCCCAGCCCCCCTTTCACCACCTTTTACAAACTTTGAGCTAGAGTCACCAAATTTGGTAAGTAGATAGCAATTGACATTCCACAAAGATTTGCATCAAAGTTTTGGAGCCAAACCCACCAATACCGCCCCTAGCCCCCCTTTCCCCACTTTTACATACTTTGAGCTAGAGTCATCAAATTTTTAAGGAAGATAGCTGGTGGCATCCTCATCTGCATCGGAGAATCTTTAAGGTACAGCGTACACCCCTGCCGCATCCGTACACCTTTGCAATCAGGCCTGTTTTTACCGGTTTAAATACTGGTAACGAGTATACCGCAGTCGGTTGCGTCCGACTGCAACGTTTCCACTTGTTTTTTATTGTGGTTTCCCCAGTAGGCCTTACCCACTTATTGAACTTAACTTGCAATTATTAACAACTTTAAGAGCTTCTTTATAAACGACATTGGTTGTTTTTCCGTCAGGTGCTAATACAAATAAACTTTTTGGTGAACTGACTCTTGAGCAGGCTACATAAAATTGGCCATGAGAAAAACAATCGTGTCTTAAGTCTAGTAATTTAAGAGTTTGTCCCTGTGATTTATTAATTGTTAAGGCAAAGCAAACTTTTAAAGGAAATTGCAATCTTTTAAATTGAATTGGCAATTCAGAATCAGAAGGTATTAATGGAATTCTCGGTATAAAAACCTTTTCCCCTATACCATTGCCAGTAAAGATAATTGCTTCGACAACATTCTTATGAAGGACTTTAACTTGCAATCTTGTACCATTGCACAGTATTGGCGGTTTCAAGTTGCGAATCAACATTACAGGTGAACCAATCTTTAAAGTTAATTTATGTTGAGGCAGGCCAGCCGGATTTAATGAATTAAGAAACTCGACGGGGTAATGAACTGCATCTTCGATTTCAGTCACAGAATCAATAGAGTTATATGTCATTTCTTCACTTTGTAATGATTTTAATAAAAACTCGTTTATTTCCAATGCATTGTCATATCTCGCAGTCAAAATAGCATGTTCTGAAAACCGTTCGAGTGATTTTTGAGAGATATTTGTAATAGCCGGAAATATTTTTAGAGTTAGCTCTTCAATACTTTTCACAACATGACACAAAGTTGAAAGTTATTTTGCCATCATGGGTTGGGAATAATCCATTTTCTATTTGAAGAAGCATTTCTGAAAATTCACCAGCTATGCTATCACCTTTTAAGTGCACTCGCATATTCTTCGTTAATGCAATTTTCTGTATTTTGGGCCACAAAATTTAAGACTTTAAGCACGCATTTATTTCATCTGCTCTTGTTCCTCTGGGGATCACTGGAAGAGTTTGTCGAAAATCACCAGCTAAGAGAACAGTTATGCCACCCATTAAGTATTCACTATCTCGAATGTCTTTCAAAGATCGATCTACAGCTTCAAAAGCACCTTTATGGCCCATAGTACACTCATCCCAAACAATAAGCTTGCAATCTTTGAGCACAGCAGCAATATTAGATTGCTTTGAAATTGAGCAATGTGGTGTTTCTAAATGAATCAAATTAAATGGAATCTTAAGTTTAGATTGCGCTGTGCGACCACCATTAAGTAAAGTGGCTGCGATACCGGAAGAAGCAACGGCCAATGCAATTTTTTTACTTTGCCGTACCTTTGCAAATAATAAATTTAAAAGAAACGTTTTACCTGTTCCACCAGGTGCATCTAAAAAATAGATTTCTCCTTTTTCTGCTTCAACGCTATATAGTATCTTTTCGTATACTTGTTTTTGCTCAGCAGTAAGGAGTAGCTCATTATTAACAACAAAATTATCGCAATTTTCATTATTTGTTTCTCTATGATATTCAATGTTTGGAACAATTTCCTCGGATCTAATTGGTAGTGGAAGTCCATAGTAAGTCTAGTTTTGACCACCAATAGACAGTACAATATCTTCAATCATTGAAGTTCAATGTAAATAAGACATTTATTTAATACATTATTCACAATTCTTTCATCAATATTTCTGTCTTGTGAAAAATGAAAGGCTCTAAAAATATCTTCGGAGAAACTCTCTTGATAAGTATTCCAAAGTTTAAGAGCATCTGAAATTTGACAAAATACTAACATTATTGCAAAAAGTTCTCTCAGTTTTGTAGGATTTTGACAAATGACAGCTTCGGCTATAGTTGAATCCCAGTGCTTATCATCTTCTAGTAATCCTAGAGCTTTACACGCCAATTGAAATGATGCGTATGCTATACCATTAACGGTTTTTAAATTTGAATCTCTTTTAACTCCAGGAAAATTTGGCACATCATGCCCTCGTTTTCTTCTTTGAAATTATTTATTGTTCCATGTAAAATACGATGGAACTTCACAATATGGAAGCGTTCTTGCAAACTCATCACGTGTGCATAGCTCAAAGAAGGCTAGCAAAGTGGTTTTGGGTGTAGTGCTTAATCTGTCAAGTAATTGTTTCAGATTATTGGGGTTAAAATATATCCGTTGACCATTTTCTAAATGAACAGCTAAGTGTGCAATAGCCGCAAAACGTTCATTTATGGGAAATGCAAGGATTCTCCATACCGCTTCTGAGCTACTTATTTAACGGCCACTTTTGTACATATTAATTTCATAACGTTGGTCTTCAAGAGTAAATGATGCTTGATCACTGCCCTTGTTAACATATTTACAAATGTATTTAATAGACTTTACAGAACTACATTACTCAACATTTATGTGAGCTTCAAATGTTCTCAATAGTACACAGTTATAAGGCACAACCCAACGATTATCTATGCAATTACCATTTATATTAATTGCATTACCACCATCTTCTATCGCTCTTCTACGATATAGAGGGTAACTATCTTTTCCAGTCACAGTTTCTTTAAGTAATTGTCGAGGAAACCTTTTGGTACATTTTCCTTTTTTCATGCATGGCGATTTATTATTAAATGCACCGCAAGGACCATGAATCATATTTGACTTAACAATGTTTAATAACAAATTATCCTCATCTGCGTTTGGTATTTCGGCACAGATAATCTTATCGATTTTATCTGGTCTTATTTTATTTTCTAACCAAAGTAAAATATGAATATGTGGTAAGCCCCGCTTTTGCCATTCCATGAAACATTGCACGCTTCCAAACAAAGAACCTTTTGTCAATAGTGACATTAAAGCTTTAACTTTTAAATGAAAAACTCGAGCTATAATATCGTGACGATCATGTGGCTTTTGACCCGGTATCAAAACACTTTTGATGTCATTCCATTGTGGATTGCAGGTGAATGTTATGAAAAGATCTGGTCGCCCATAATGGCGAACATATGTCATAGCATCTTGAGTCTTTTCATGCATATATCGTGCAGAGCTTGTAAAAGAAGATGGTAAAATTACCATCTGACCAAGTTGAGCTGCTTCAACATCTTGTTGGCCTATTGCATCTTGTAGATGTATATAGCTATCTGCTCTGAGTTTCGCTTGATTGTAGCGAATATAATTTAACCTTTCTGTTTCAATTTCAGCATACATATCAACCAAAAATTGACTATAAAGGGAACGACAATAAATTAAATGATTTATCTCGGATTGACGAATCATTATTTTATAGCTGTAAAAGCTTAACGCAGATATCATTTTTTTTGGATCCTCCCTTTTTAATAATGGATTCTATTGTGGTATATCCACTAAATAGCCATCTTCGCCATAAGGAAATAGCAAAGGGTACTGTAAGGCATCGTATGATCGATGCACCTCACTAATGCGATGTAATTTATTATTATGGCTTTCAATAATAATATCGCGCTTTGCAAATTGCTGACCAACAATAACTATAGCTACTTCGCTTAATAGAGGTGCATTGTAAAGCCCTTTGTGTGCTCCAGCGGGTGTTCGATCAGCATGTATAACCAATTTATAATCTTTAGTACTTATTGGTATTTTATTGAGAGCCATTTTTAGATCTTTTACATAACGATTATGATGATGAAACATACATTGAAGATCCTTTACTACGCTTAAATCAACATTTGGAATATTTTTGCAACGTAGTTGAGTTTCCTTTTCATCATCACCAACAAAATAAATTTGAAGAAACTGCATTTCTTCATTTGGCAAAGGTCGGACACTACCAATTAAGTGATACACTTGTCCTTGGACTTTAAAGGTTGACCAACTTTCATTTATAATTTTTGTACTACCAAAAGAAGTCATTTGAAAGCAGCTGTTATACTTTCTTATACGATCAATGAAATTATCATGCTTGGGATGTCCACTAATTATTAAGCTCTTAAGTGGATCAGGCAAACTTTCATTTTGTGAAAGCTTAACTTTTCCTGCCTTGCAACAGATACCCAGAGGCTCATTTTTCCACTTTAAAGCATCACAATGTTTGCATATCAAATTCATACTACCAAGTTGAGTAATTTTATCTGACTTATAAGCTATTTCAAAATCATAGTTTAGGCCAGACATGGCTTTAACACTCCATGCACGCAAACGCCTTTCTTGACGTGCATTAGGATTATTAGCCTGATGTCGTCTCACTGCATCTCTATTAGCTTGAGGATTATCAGCCTGATGTCTTCTCTTTGCAGCTTTATGAGCTTCTGGATTATTAACCTGATATCTTTTTGATGCTTTTATGTGCTTACCCTTATTTTTTTTCAAGATATTTTTCAACTATATGTTTTCGTACCGTTTGTGTTGTTTTGTCGGTGAACCGACTACGTGTTTTAACGGGATTTTTAACATTTTCAGTTATACATTCACTTGACGTATCGGTATCTTGAGTTAATACTTCCTCTAAAGGAATATAAACATCAAAATGTCCATTCATTAATTCGCCGGTAAAACGCAATTTTTTCACAGGATGCATATCATTTCCTACTGATAGATATAAGTTTCCATTTAGAAAAACTTGAAAATTTACAGCATTCAATAAAGTTGAATATACCAACTTATATTATTTTAATAGAATATTCAGACTGCTTAGTTTTATTTGATTTTTAAATGCACTAAAGCAGCGTCTATATAACTATTATATAATATGCAAAATAGAAGACAACTATATATAATGTTGCTTCAATTGCTTCAATTATTGAGTCGAAAAACGACTTATTAATTTTGTTTACAAAAATAACAACAAAACAAATTAACAACTTAATTTAAAGTAAGTATTATAAATAAATAAATACTTCAAAATAAGTCAAAAATTGGCTTCACTGTACCACGTTACAGCGTCTATACAAAGTATAGAATTCAATAAAGTTGAATATACCAACTTATATTATTTTAATAGAATATTCAGACTGCTTAGTTTTATTTGATTTTTAAATGCACTAAAGCAGCGTCTATATAACTATTATATAATATGCAAAATAGAAGACAACTATATATAATGTTGCTTCAATTGCTTCAATTATTGAGTCGAAAAACGACTTATTAATTTTGTTAAAAAAAATAACAACAAAACAAATTAACAACTTAATTTAAAGTAAGTATTATAAATAAATAAATACTTCAAAATAAGTCAAAAATTGGCTTCACTGTACAACGTTACAGCGTCTATACAAAGTATAGAATTCAATAAAATTGAATATGCCAACTTATATTATTTTAATAGAATATTCAGACTGCTTAGTTTTATTTGATTTTTAAATGCACTTAAGCAGCGTCTATATAACTATTATATAATATGCAAAATAGAAGACAACTATATATAATGTTGCTTCAACTATTAAGTCTAAAATCGACTTATTTTTCTTGTGTTTAAAAAACCACAAAAGAAATTAAAATACGTTGATCGTTAATGTTTTAAATTAAATATTTTTTATAATTAATCATTAAAATACGTATTTATATGAATTGTATATAAATAATACGAAAATCAGAAAAATAAATAACTCACTGATCCAAAAAGTAACTTTCGATGTTATCCTTTAATACAAACTATATTTAAAAATGCACTGAAACGAAACGTAACTTTCTATCTTCAAAATAAATATAAACTAAAATGCATAACCAATTCCCTAACCATTGTATGTAAAAACATATAGTGGGAAAGAGTATTACAGTTATTCCTCTACACAACACACACCGAGATCTTACATACAACGCTTGTACTTAAGAGCTAGGTGTAGGTGGTACAAATTAGGCAATGTCATTCCCTTAAATGCAAACTCTTAGTTATGCTTAACTTAGCTTAGAGAGTGCGGAGGAGGAAGGGATATTAGGATTTATGTTTGACATGCAGAGCGTGCGCACAAAGAGCATTTAAAAACAAACAGCTGATAGAGAAATGACGAAATAACGGAGTCGCGAATTTTTTTTTCGCAAAGTGTGCGAAGTGCGAGACAAAGATTAGTTGTACCGCACTTTGCATTGCATTCGCTTGCTGCCGTTTATGATGCTTAGTAAAAAAGGGTGGTATAGACTTAATTGACTTATTAATTAATAAATGCAATATATAAAAATGTATTATTCATAATACATATTACCTTTCTTATTGGCATTAAATAATTGATAAAAACAATCTGTATAAAAATCTAATTATTTTGTTAATTAAATACCGAAAACAAATTGTTAGCAATGGCTATTTATGAAATTTTAAAACATAGGGTATTAAAATTTTGTGCTTTGTATTTCGAAGCAACTTGCAAGTGTTTAGCTTGTATTTTCTTTGCATTTGCCTATTCTCGATGTGTACACAGAACGCTATTGCTTGGCGAATGACCATTTGATCTACAGACCAGAGGGTATATTGCTTTTGTGCAAATGTATGTAACAGGTAGATGGAAGTATTTCTGACCCAATTATATGTACATATGTATATATTATATGTATATGCGGGAAGTTCAGTCAATCAATTTTGTAAGATTTTATTTGCAATGCATGCTACTGCTGCTGATGTAGATTACATTTTCTTAAGTTTCTATTTGTTAGTGTGTTTGTTTTTGCACGGTATATATTTGGTGAACATTTTTTTGCTTTCTTTTAGCTTGCTTCAGAAGTCAACAATGTATGCATGCATTTACAATGTATGCGCGCGCTCTGCAAGTCTAACAAAGAGCGTAGTAACGCTACCTTTTTCGCACGCACTGAATTAACGCAAAACATATCTAAGAGGCTGCAGCTAAGTGAATTGCATATTGCCTTTAGCTTTAATTTAGTGTGTGCGGAGGAGTTAGGGTTATTAAACTTTATGATTGACATGCAAAGCGCGCACATAAAATAGAGAGTGAACGTAAATGAGCAACATCAAAGGAACATGATCGGAGCGAGATTTGTAATTACCTGATTATCTTAAGAGCAACACGCGCACTTATGTCAACGCCCTATGCTTGTTCGCAATTGCATATCAATAACATATTAATAATGTTAGTTAGTTTTGTCTAAGTTATATAAGCAGCAAGTAGGCAAATCCACCCCCATAAAATATTCTGGTGTGGGTAATTTTTTTAGACGCACCAAGTTTTGTTTTGTTGTTTGTTGTTTTTTTTAAATCAATCACACCAACAAAAAGTAGCAGTGCGGGCCCAACAACAACAACAAACGCTTCTTGCAAGTGTACGAACCTTTTTTTATGACACTTTGCTTGCGGGACTCAAAGGCGTCATTGCCCATTGTTTTGTTTTTGTATTCTCGCTCGCGATCGAGCTCTCAGCTTGTCCGACAATCTGGCGACAGTAGTGGAATGGGTAATTGTTGTAATTGTAATTTGATTTTTAAAATGGGTAAAAAGTGCTCCAAATCGTATGGGAGGTACTTGAAGGAATTGTCCAAATAAAAATTCCTTTCTTAGTGCTCACTTTCAACCTGCATAAAATATTGTGTGAAAATTTCAGCCTTGTAGCTCTTTTCGTTTAGGCTGTGGCAATGTCAACAATCACTTAGGACAAACTCTTTTATATATATAGATTTATTTTGGTTTTTTCTGTACCAACCAAAGTGCCATCTGCGGTCAAAAAATAATAAAAAGAAGAAATATAACATATTAAAAAACAAGTGGAAACGTTGCAGTCGGGCGCAACCGACTGCGGTATACTCGTTACCAGTTTTAAAACCGGTAAAAGAGGCAAGATTGCGAAGGGGTAGGGATGCGGCTGGGGTGTACGATGCCTTAAAGATTTTCCGATGCAGAAGGGGATGCCACCAGCTGTCTTCTTTCCAAATTTGGTGACTCTGGCTCAAAGTTTGTATATTGTTGGGGAAGGGGGTGGTATGGGTGGGCGTGGCATCCAAATTTTTGATGCAGATCTTTGTGGAATGTCAATTGCTATATTCATACCAAATTTGATGACTCTATCTCGAAGTTTGTAAAAAGTAGAGAAAGGGGGGCTGGGGGCGGTATGAGTGGGCAAGGCATCCACATTTTTGATGCAGATCTTTGTGGAATGTCAAATGCTATATTCATACCAAATTTGATGACTCTATCTCGAAGTTTGTAAAAAGTGTGGAAAGGGGGGCTGGAGGCGGTGTGGGTGGGCGTGGCTTAAACATTTTTGCTGCAGATCTGTGTGGGATGTCAATTGCTATCTCCAAACCAAATTTGGTGACTCAAGATCGAAGTTTGTAAGAAGTGTATGGAAAGGAGGGCTGGGGGCGGTATGGGTGGGCGTGGCATGCAAACTTTTGCTGCAAATCTATGTGGGATGTCAATTGCTATGTTGATACAAAATTTGGTGACATTAGCTCGAAATGTGTTAAAGTGTGGCAAGGGGGCTGGGCTGCTTGGGGCTGTATGGGTGGGCGTGGGCATCCAAATTTTTGATGCAGATCTTTGTGGAATGTCAGTTGCTATCTTCATACCAAATTTGGTGACTCTAGCTCGAAGTTTGTAAAAAGAGGGGAAAGGAGGCTGAGGGCTGGGGGCGATATGGGTGGGCGTGGCATCCAAATTTTTATTGCGGATCTTTCTGGGATGTCAATTGCTATCTTCATACCAAATTTGGTGGCTCTAGCTCCACAACTCTGGAAGAAACACGCATTCCCGTTTTTGACGAAGCGTTTTGGCGGATGGGGGCGGCTAGGGCAGTATTAGTGGGCGTGGCATCCAAAATTTTTGATGCAGTTTTTGGGAGGTCATCATCACCCATCTTTGCACCAAATTTGGTGGCAATAGCTCAAAAACTGTGGGAGACATAGGCTTTTTCGGGCCGGGCTTATATAAAAAAGTAGGGGACGGGGGACAAAAAACCACATATTCCACACAGACACCAACTGTGCACGCCCCGCCCCCTCCCCGTACCACCGGCCGCCCGACCAAGGTCCTTCCAGGTGCGGCACAATGGGGACGCCTTCATTAAATCGTGGCCTTGCCAACACTTCACGCATCCCCGCCCCTCTTCTCAAAACGGTCGTTTGGCCCAATGGTGGAGTGCGACCTGGGGCCGGCCCTTTGGACTACTGCAATCCCCCCCAATTAAGCTCCCCCCCCCCTTCCCCACAAATTACAAACTTGCGCACCTGGTGAATATATACACCACAGCGCATACATGGTGCACGCCCCGCCCCCAGCCCCCTCCCACTTTTACAAACTGGCAGTCACCAGGGGCTCTTCCAGATCTGCATCAAATGTGCCACCCCCATACCGACCCCCCTTCAAACTGGTCCCAATTGTGGTGCCACCGGACCCCCCTTTAACCGTTTAACTGGTATCGTCCTCGTTCCCGACTGCAACGTTCCTTTTTGACTTTAAAATGCGTGGGGGTGGGGGTGGAATGGGTGGGCGTGGCTCCAAATTTTTGATGCAGTTTGTTTGGGGGTTGCTAGAAGCTATTTTCTTACCAAATTTGGTAGTTCTAGCTGTAAGGATTTGCGAAATATATGGTTTTATCGGTTTTGAGTTATCGAATTTATCGATTTGCCAGCCCCCCAGTTATCGTAGAACCCTCATCTTGACACTTTAATTTACTATCCCATAGATAAAGAGAATTGGAAAGTTTCAAGTCTCTAGCTTGAAGGGTGTGGGAAAAAGTTGCGAACATACAGACGGACAGACGGACGGACACCATGACAGACATTGCACAAAACCAATATACTCTTTACCTTCGGTAACGAGTATAAAAAGGTTGCGGTTCGCACGAACCTATGGACTTCGATCCATCTTTGTCAAATATCCTACAGCCATCACAGGCATCAGTGTAAGTTTAGTCTAGCACTCCACAAGTCTATTAAAGAACGGCAACATCTGGACGTTCAAGCGGACAAAGGAGGTGGAAGGTTAATCATACAGTTCATCAGACTGATCAAGATTTAAGGCTTGTGCTAACTCTGCAGCGGCTGCAGAGCAACAAATCACCGAAGACAATGGAAGCAACTATGATTCGGACATTGTCAATTTATTAGGGGAAGCTCCCTGCTGCCCTTCATCAGTAGAAGAGTAGCAAGGGTCCCGATGAAATTTCTCATGGACACAGGTGCTTCTAAGTATTACTTCAGACTACACAAAAACCTAAAAGGGGTGCGCCCAGTAATTATTATTTCTCCACTCACTCAATACACGGCAAAATTAAGATCACACATAAGTGCTTCGTATCTTTGTTTGGCACAAAAGCCACATATTTTTTGTCTTTCCTCTGGCCAACTCACACGTAGCACAGTAGGTGAACCAATCGAATTGCACAAGTGGGTGGATGTTAACTTTACCAATGTTGATTACGCCGACGGGCGCGTTGTGGTAAAAAGCGCATTCCTAATAAACAAATATAAAATTCGCAGACCCGGAAGAAGCCCTTCGTTATAATACATCAGCACCAGTATCAGAACCACTGATGAACGAGCAGTTTATGTTCGACTGTATCTCTATCCCATGGGAGCAGTGAAATTTGTTAATAGAGAAATTCTAAGCCCTCTGAAAAAGAATTTCATTAAAAAATCTGTTTCCCCCTACAAAATCCCCATTTGGGTAGTTGACAAACAGGGCACAGATAAGTTCGGTAACAAGAACATGCGCCTGGTAATGGATTTTCACAAACTCAACGGAAAAACCATTGCAGACAGATACCACATGCCTAACATTCCAAAAATTCTGGGGAATCTTGGTTAAATACTTCTCGACTTAGTACTTGAAATTTGGCTATCATGCTGGCAGAACGTGACAGTGAGAAAACAGCCTTCTCAGTTATCGGGGGGAAGTTTGAACTTTGTTAACTTCAATTTGTGTTGAAGAATGCAGCCAACATCTTCTTAAGAACCGTTGAAGACATACTGCGTGAGCAGATTGGCAAACCTTGCTACGTCTATGTCTTCTCATGAGAGACTCCAAGGCAAAGTTTCGTTTTTTTCTAAACAAAAACGTTGGTTTTCTTGGTTTTTTATTAACCAGTAATAGGGCCACAAATGACCCGGAGTAAGTCAAAGAAGTTTAGGAATTTTCAGAAAAAATAAAAAAAAAAATGGTTGTCGGACGATAGTCTTACGTGATAACGTCATAACAAAACATTGATGAAATGACTTCATACTTTTATAAATTAAATTAAATCATTTCATTGAATTAACACATTTTTGTATGGATACAAAGAAAAAGGTAAATCAAATCTAATATTGAATTTAATATATCTTAATTTTCCTGTAAATATCTGTTTTTTTTTTCTTTTGTATTTCTCTGTACTTTTCTAAAGTTTTCCGTATTTCTCCGTATGTTTCTGTATTTCTTTGTACTTTTTGGTAATTTTTGGTGTTTTTGGTATATTTGGGCATTCTGGTATTTTTGTTCATTATTAATATATTTAGATATATATTTGGTATTTTATTGTACCAACCAAATTGCCATTTGACGACAACAAATAATACAAGAAGAAATATAACATATTACAAAACAAGTGGAAACGTTGCAGTCGGACGCAACCGACTGCGGTATACTCGTTACCAGTTTTAAAACCGGTTAAAAGAGGCATGATTGCAAAGGGGTATGGATGCGGTTGGGGTGTACGATGCCTTAAAGATTTTCCGATGCAGAAGGGGATGCCACCAGCTGTCTTCTTTCCAAATTTGGTGACTCTGGCTCAAAGTTTGTATATTGTTGGGGAAGGGGGTGGTATGGGTGGGCGTGGCATCCAAATTTTTGATGCAGATCTTTGTGGAATGTCAATTGCTATATTCATACCAAATTTGATGACTCTATCTCGAAGTTTGTAAAAAGTAGAGAAAGGGGGGCTGGGGGCGGTATGAGTGACTCTAGCTCAGAGTGTGTAAAAGGTGGGGAAAGGGGGGCTGGAGGCAGTGTGGGTGGGCGTGGCTTAAACATTTTTGCTGCAGATCTTTGTGGAATGTCAATTGCTATATTCAAACCAAATTTGGTGACTCAAGATCGAAGTTTGTAAGAAGTGTATGGAAAGGGGGACTGGGGGCGGTATGAGTGGGCTAGGCATCCACATTTTTGATGCAGATCTCTGTGCAGTGACAATTGCTATCTTCATACCAGATTTGGTGACTATAGCTCAAGGTTTGTAAAAGTTGTGGAAAATGGGGCTGAGAGCGGTATGGGTGGGCGTGGCATCCAAATTGTTGATGCAGATCTTTGTGGAATGTCAATTGCTACCTTCATACAAAATTTGGTGACTCTTGCGCGAAGTTTGTAAAAAATGGGGAGAGAGTGGCTGGGGGTGGTTTGGGTGGGCATGGCATCCAAATTTTTGATGCCGATTTTTGGGGGTCGTTACCAGCTATCTTCCTACCAAATTTGGTGGCTCTAGCTCCACAGCTCTGGAAGATACACGCATTCCCGATTTTGACGAAGCGTTGAGGCAGCTGGGGGCGGCTAGGGCAGTATTGGTGGGCGTGGTATCCAAACTTTTGATGCAGTTTTTGGAGGGTCATCATCGCCTATAATGGCACCAAATTTGGTGGCTATAGCTCAAAAACTGTGGGAGATATAGGCTTTTTTGACTTTAAAATGCGTAGGGCTGGGGGCGGAATGGGCGGGCGTGGTTTCAAAATTTTTGATGCAGTTTGTTCGGGGTTGCTAGTAGCTATCTTCTTACCAAATTTGGTATTTCTAGATGTAAGGATGTGTGAAATATGCGGATTTATCGTTCCTAGGATATCGAATTTATCGATTTGCCAGCCCCCCAGTTATCGTAGAACCCCCATCTTGACACTTTAATTTACTATCCCATAGATAAAGAGAATTTGAAAGTTTCAAGTCTCTAGCTTAAAGGGTGTGGAAAAAAGTTGCGAACATACAGACGGACAGACGGACGGACGGACAGACGGACGGACACCATGACGGACATTGCACAAACTCAATATACTCTTGACCTTCGGTAACGAGTATAAAAAGCTGTGCCTAACCTAAGCTTACTTAGGTCGTCGACGCAAGCTCAATAGAAATTTTTTTGTTACGCCAAAGTCGCTGAGTCTCTTCGGACAACGACTTGTCATCAACCTAGCGCAGCGAAATGCATTACTACTCATTGACTGCAGCGAGGGAGCCAGCAGTAATAATGCATTCGTGAACGTGGCGTGGAAAACAGGAGCTTTAAGACCTAGCACAGTCTTGTAGGATCAAATAAACAGTAAGTGAGCAAACTTATGGCATCAATTTTTATACCCTTAACCCATAAAATGGGTAAAAAGGGTATAATGGTTTTGTGCAAAAGTATGTACCAGGCAGAGGAAAGCATCTCCCACCCCATTAAGTATATATATTCTTGATCAGCATCAAAAGCCGAGTCGATATAGCCATGTCCGTCTGTCCATCCGTCTGTCCGTCTGACCATCTGTCCGTCTGTATGAACGCGTGGATCTCAGAGACTACAAGAGCTAGAGACTTCAGATTTTGTATATAAGTTCTCCTATACCATGAGCAGAACAAGTTCGCTTCAAATTATCGATAACTATTCTGGTTTCCGATATATACATGGGATCGATAACAAAAAAATATCGAATTTGGAAAATGTAAAAATGAGGGTTGAAATAATGGGTAACCATAGAGCTTTTCTGAAAATTTCCTCAAAATCGGTTTAGCAACACCGGAGATATCGAATTTAATCGATTGAAGTTAAGTCAGTATACCAAAGTCTTATATAAATTTAATTTATTTATTGCAACTGGGTTCAGGGTATCTTCTAGTCGGGCTCTCCCGACTAGAGCCTTCTTACCTGTTTTAATTTGCGTGATCGAATTTTAAGTTAAAAACAAGTGGAAACATTGCAGTCGGACGCAACCGACTACGGTATACTCGTTACCAGTATTAAAACCGGTAAAAAGAGGCCTGATTGCAAAGGGGTACGGATGCGGCAGGGGTGTACGCTGCCTGAAAGAAATTTGGTGGCCTGAGCTCCACAACTCTGGAAGATACACGCATTCCCGTTTTTGACGAAGCGTTGGGGTGGATGGGGGTGGCTAAGGCAGTATTGGTGGGCGTGGCATCCAATCTTTTGATGCAGTTTTTAGGGGCTCATCATCACCTATCTTGGCACTAAATTTGGTGACTCTAGCTCAAAAACTGTTGTAGATATAAGCTTTTCTGATTTCAAAATAAGGGAGAGCTGGGGGCGGAATGGGTGGGCGTGGCTCCAAAACTTTGAAGCAGTTCTTTGGGGGTCGTTGCCTGCTATCTTCCTACCAAATTTGGTGGCTCTAGCTCCACAACTCTGGAAGTTACACGCATTCCCGTTTTTGACGAAGCGTTTTGGCGAATGGGGGCGGCTAGGGCAGTATAAGTGGGCGTGGCATCCAAACTTTTGATGCAGTTTTTGGGGGGTCATCATCACCTATCTTGGCACCAAATTTGGTGGCTACAGCTCAAAAACTGTGGAAGATATAGGCCTTTTTGACGTTAAAATGCGGGAGGGCTGGGGGCGGAATGGGGGGGCGTGGCTCAAAAATTTTTGATGCAGTTTATTGGGAGTTGCTAGTAGCTATCTTCTAACCAAATTTGGTAGTTCTAGCTGTAAGGATGTGTGAAATATGCGGATTTATCGTTTTTGAGTTATCGAATTTATCGATTTGCCAGCCCCCCAGTTATCGTAGAACCCCAATCTTGACACTTTAATTTACTATCCCATAGATAAAGATAATTCGAAAGTTTCAAGTCTCTAGCTTGAAGGGTGTGGGAAAAAGTTGCGAACATACAGACGGACAGACGGACGGACACCATGACGGTTACCTTCGGTAACGAGTATAAAAAGGTGGCGGTTCGTACGAACCTATGGACTTCGATTCATCTTTGTCAAATATCCTACAGCCATCACAGGCATCAGTGTACGTTTAGTCTAGCACTCCACAAGTCTATTAAAGAACGGCAACATCTGGACGTTCAAGCGGACAAAGGAGGTGGAAGGTTAATCATACAGTTCATCAGACTGATCAAGATTTAAAGGCTTGTGCTAACTCTGCAGCGGCTGCAGAGCAACAAATCACCGAAGACAATGGAAGCAACTATGATTCGGACATTGTCAATTTATTAGGGGAAGCTCCCTGTTTGAATTTTGTTAACTTCAATTTGTGTTGAAGAATGCAGCCAGCATCTTCTTAAGAACCGTTGAAGATATACTGCGTGAGCAGATTGGCAAACCTTGCTACGTCTATGTCTTCTCATGAGAGAATCCAAGGCAAAGTTTCGGTTTTTTCTAAACAAAAACTTTGGTTGTCTTGGTTTTTTATTAACCAGTAATGGGGCCACAAATGACCCGGAGTAAGTCAAAGAAGTTTAGGAATTTCTAGAAAAGAAAAAAAAAAAAATGGTTGTCTGTTAATTTTGCTTACGGACGATAGTCTTACGTGACAACGTCATAACAAAACATTGATGAAATGAATTCATACTTTTATAAATAAAATTAAATCATTTCATTGAATTAACACTTTTTTGAATGGATACAAAGAAGGAGGTAAAACAAATTTAATATTGAATTTATTTTTTCTTAATTTTGTAAATTTGGTTTTTTTTCTTCTTCTGTATTTCTCTGTACTTTTCTGAAATGTTCCGTATTTCTCCGTATTTTTCTGTATTTCTCTTAATTTTTCTGTATTTCTTTGTACTTTTTGGTAAGTTTTGGTGTTTTTGGTATATTTAGGTTTTCTGGTATTTTTGTCAATATTAATACATTTAGATTTGTTTTGGTTTTTTCTGGTGTTTATACTCGTTACCGAAGGTCAAGAGTATATTGAGTTTGTGCTGTCCGTCATGGTGTCCGTCCGTCTGTCCGTCCGTCCGTCTGTCCGTCTGTCCGTCTGTATGTTCGCAACTTTTTTCCACACCCTTCAAGCTAGAGACTTGAAACGTTCCAATTCTCTTTATCTATGGGATAGTAAATTAAAGTGTCAAGATTGGGGTTCTACGATAACTGGGGGGCTGGCAAATCGATAAATTCGATAACTTAAAAACGATAAATCCGCATATTTCACACATCCTTACAGCTAGAACTATTAAATTTGGTAAGAAGATAGCTACTAGCAACCCCAAACAAACTGCATCAAAAATTTTGAAACCACGCCCCCCCATTACGCCCCCAGCTCTACGCATTTTAAAGTCAAAAAAGCCTATATCTCCCACAGTTTTTGAGCTATAGCCACTAAATTTGGTGCCATGATAGGCGATGATGACCCTCCAAAAACTGCATCAAAAGTTTGTATGCCACGCCCACCCATTTCGCCTCCCTTTCCCCACCTTTTACAAACTTTGAGCAAGAGTCACAAAATTTGGTATGATTGTTGCAATTGACATTCCACAAAGATCAGCATCACATATTCGGATGCCACGCCAACCCATACCGCCCCCAGCCCCCTATTCCCAACTTTTTACAAATTTCGAGCTAGAGTCACCAAATTTGGTATGAAGATAGCAATTGACATTCCACATAGATCTGTACAAAAAATTTGGATGCCACGCCCACCCATACCGCCCTCAGCCCCCCCTTTCCCCACCTTTTACAAACTTTGAGCTAGAGTCACCAAATTTGCATTGAAGACAGCTGGTGGCATCCCCATCCGTACCCCTTCGCAATCAGACCTCTTTTTTACCGGTTTTAATACTGGTATCGAGTATGCCGCAGTCGGTTGCGCCCGACTGCAACGTTTCCATTTGTTTTTTTTTTTGGCTGCGTGTGTTCTAGGTATCTAGCAACGTAGCAAAAAATAATTAACTGCTTATCGATAGTATCGATTTATACAATATGAACACACTGGCGCTGGGCGCAGGAAATACCAAATCATATATCTTTTTGTGCCCAGGCCAGCAACCACATTTTATAAAACGTTTATAAAAAGTTATAAATAATAATGGAAAGGAAAACCAAAAAACGGGTGGAAAATTTTACTCACGAGGGGAAGATTTTGGTAATTAAATCTGTCGAGTCGCGACCATGCTTTTGGAGGTTGACAGACAAAAACCATTTTGATTTTATTACGGTGAGACAGGCATGGGAAAGTATTGGCACTGAGTTGAATAAAGATCGTAAGTTAACATATTAATATGTCACTAAATATATTAATAATATAAAAATATGTTTGTTAGCGAATGAGTGCAAGAGCGCTTGGACGTCGCTGCGTGACAGCTTGCGATATCAGCGCAGTAAGCTCGCCAAAAGCGGAAGTGCTGGAGGCATCCAATCGGAGTCGCCAAAAATAAGCGATTGTGTGGACTGGCAATATGCGGATCACATGGCTTTTCTTCCAGTCTTGTCGCATGAGAGGCGGTAAGTGTATATTCTTAGATTTCACACTTTTTCAAACATTTGATTAACATATTTTAAAGTACACAAACCAGCAGCGTTTCGTTTGTGGACAGCCCGACATGCAGCCCAGACGTTATATCCGCGGCAGAAGATACAGGAGCAGTCGGTGATGAAGCCGCAACAAGCATGTCATCTTGTTATTCATATGTGAGTACCTTATAACTTGTACAAATATTTAAAACAAATAACAACAAGTTGTATTTGCAGCAAACCAATTCTGCAAAAAAACGTCGATTGGACAGCGACCAGACTAAGAGTTCGGAGACCATTGCAAACATGTTTAAAGAGGCTCTAAATGAAGCCAAAACTACCAGGAATATCTTGCCCTACTGGAACGAGCTATTAAATAAGCTTCCAAGCAATGTAGCAACCGAAACCGAGGTGGAGCTCACAAATGTAATTTATCAAAAATTACAAGAACACCCTGGGCAAACTGAATAAAATAAATTTATTACACACACATGATTTAATTAAAAAATTCTTCGTTTTTATTGAATTACACCCGCTGACTCATTCTGCCAAGGTACTGCACCGGCTGCTGAGTTGACATATTCTTTGATAATGTTTCGGACATACTTCGGGTAATCCTGTACCCGACCTCGAAAAGCTTCGGTATCTGTATTTCTTTCCAGCCGTCCTGACTGCCACTCAATATTGGAGTACTCTGTTGCGCCCGTTCGCATCATAAAATTGTGCAGATAGCAGCATGCGGTAACAATGTTTTGTGCTCTTTCTGGAAAGCACAGCAATGTGCCCTGCACGGCCTGCCATATTTTTTACAAAATGCCAAATGCATTCTCTATGCAACGACGAGCGCGGCTCAGCCGGTAGTTGAAAATTCGTTCATCTGAAGATAGATTGCGCGAACCGCGATCCGCTTGTGTAGCGGGAATGCATCATCTCCTACAAGGTAGTAGGGCATACGTACTCCATTTATCGGGTTGTCGTTGGGAAACGAGATCTCGCCCGACAACACTGCTCGTCCCAGGGTGCAGTTCGAAAAAGCATTCATGTCTCCTTCGCTACCGTATGCTCCGACGTCTATGTAAGTGAACTTGTAGTTCGCGTCACACACCGCCAGAAGCACAATAGAATGAAAACCCTGTTTTGTAAGGGAACACATTAAAAATTATGTATGTACATATATATATATAATTTGTTTGCAATGACACTTACTTTATAATTATAAAATGCGCTGCCGCTGTTGGGTGGCGCCCTTATTCCGCAATGTTTGCCGTCAATGGCACCGATGCAATTTAGAAAATTCCATCGATCCATGAATCTTCTGACCCCTTCAATTTTGCTGAAACCTTAAGTTGCCATTAAACAACAATAATATTTATAAAATAATTTTTATGATTAAAAATTAAAATAATGGAAAATAATGGAAAATTTCCATTAAAATGGTTTCCATTATTTCCATTATTTTCCATTATTTTGCATTATTTTCCATTATTTTTCATTATTTCGACTATTTGAGACTATTTTGAGAGAAACAAATTATTTTCAACATCACATTTAATAACAAAAATGTTTCTGTACAAGATCGGCTTGTTGTTATTAAATTTGATGTTGAAGATAATATGTTTTTCTCAAAATAGTCTCAAATAGTCGAAATAATGGAAAATAATGCCAAATAATGCAAAATAATGGAAAATAATGGAAAATAATGGAAAATATTAGAACGATTATTTTCCATTATTTTCAATTATTTTCCATTATTTTTAATAATTCATGGTAATTTTCCATTATTTTTGATTATTTCTAATCGTAATCATTAAATAATTGTGTGAAACCGAAAATAATCGCAATTTAATCATTAATTCAACTTTTAAACAAAAATAATCTAATTAATAATAACTACAATTAATAATCATTACTTAACAGGTCTGTTGCTGAGTTCCATTTTGGGAACTCGTCGCGCAGCGCTAAACAGATGGCGTTGCAAACTAGGAGTATCGTGCGTCCCAAGTGCTGCTTGCTGGTCCGGTATATTGACCCCATGTGGCATTGCGAATCTCCAGTTGCTAAAAATCTTAATAATACAACAATTAAATACTACTGTTATATTACGTTAAGTTCTTGCAATGAGCTTACTCAAGAACAACGGCATATTTGGCTTTTAAGGGTATCGCGTCTGGGCGTGTGTTACGATTCGCAACCATATGCGGCTCCACCAAAGAAAACAGATAATTAAACTGAACTTCCGTCATATGAAAATTTTGTTGGATTCTGCACCATATTATTAAACTATAAGTACATAAAATTTTGTAATATGTTCTCGTCGTTCACACATCTTCCTTTTTTTGCCTTCGCTGCAAATATGGGTTGACCCACCATTTCTGTTGTCGGCGTTTGCGTTTTTGATGCTCCACTTCCTCGCTCGTCCTTGCAACAACATATGCTACCACCAACGGAATAAGCATATTCGCACTATTCATAATTAATTTGTTATTTTGTTCTTGTGGGTTTGTGTACTTTTTATACCCTTAACCCATAAAATGGGTAAATAAGGGTATAATGGTTTTGTGCAAAAGTATGTAACAGGCAGAAGGAAGCATCTCCCACCCCATTAAGTATATATATTCTTGATCAGCATCAAAAGCCGAGTCGATATAGCCATGTCCGTCTGTCCATCCGTCTGTCCGTCTGACCATCTGTCCGTCTGTATGAACGCGTGGATCTCAGAGACTACAAGAGCTAGAGACTTCAGATTTTGTATATAAGTTCTCCTATACCATGAGCAGAACAAGTTCGCTTCAAATTATCGATAACTATTCTGGTTTCCGATATACACATGGGATCGATAACAAAAAAATATCGAATTTGGAAAATGTAAAAATGAGGGTTGAAAGAATGAGTAACGAAAGATCTTTTCTGAAAATTTCGGTTAAGAAACACCGGAGATATCGAGCTTAATCGATTGAAGTTAAGTCAGTATACCAAAGTCTTATATAAATTTATTTTTTTTTTTTGCAACTGGGTTCAAGGTATCTTCTAGTCGGGCTCTCCCGACTAGAGCCTTCTTACTTGTTAAATTTGATGCCTCAGTGTGACCATGTCTCTCCTAAGCTATATAAGGCAAAATGCCATATTTTTAGCACAAATTATTGGACTATGATCATACTATAAAATCTTGTGCCCATGCTTCCAAAATATATCACAAATTCCTGCCAGGATTTTTTTATTGTACTGGATACGGTCCTTAAGCCAAAAACAATCGGGGCTTAGATCAAACAGAAGCTATACCAGGGACCGCAAATAAGAGTTATGGAGTTGAAAAAAATCAAAGCGAAATATAGGGATAAGGTTAATGCGAAAACAACCATACACTATTTTTTTTGCTGGGAATCCAAAAATCGAATAAACATTTATTTTCAATTTATATAAATAAATTAATCAACAACTCTTATTTTTTGACTTAAATTAATAAATTATTATTTAATTATTAAATTAAAATTTTTTTAAATAATTGTGAAATAACTCTTATTTTTCAATTTTTATACTCGATACCGAAGGTAAAGAGTATATTGGGTTTGTGCAATGTCCGTCATGGTGTCCGTCCGTCCGTCCGTCCGTCTGTCCGTCTGTATGTTCGCAACTTTTTTCCACACCCTTCAAGCTAGAGACTTGAAACTTTCCAATTCTCTTTATCTATGGGATAGTAAATTAAAGTGTCAAGATGGGGGTTCTACGATAACTGGGGGGCTGGCAAATCGATAAATACGATAACTCAAAACCGATAAATCCACATGTTTCGCACATCCTTACAGCTAGAACTACCAAATTCGGTTAACAGATAGCTACTAGCAACCCCCAAAAAACTGCATCAAAAATTTTGGAGCAACGCCCCCCCATTCCGCCCCCAGCCCCACCGCATTTTGAAATCAGAAATGGCTATATCTCCCACAGTTTTTGAGCTAGAGCCACCAAATTTAGTGCCAAGATAGGTGATGATGACCCCCCAAAAACTGCATCAAAAGTTTGGATGCCACGCCCGATACTGCCCTTGCCGCCCCCATCCACCCCAACGCTTTGTCAAAAACGGGAATGCGTGTATCTTCCAGAGTTGTGGAGCTAGAGCCTCCAAATTTGGTAGGAAAGTAGCTGGTAACGACCCCCAAAAATCTGCATCAAAGTTTTGGAGCCACGCCCACCCATTTCGCCCCCCTTTCCGAATTTTTTACAAACTTTTAGATAGATTTACCAAATTTGGTATGAAGATAGCAATTGACATCCCACATAGATTTGCAGCAAAAATTTGGATGCCACACCCTTCCATACTGCCCCAGCCCTCTTTTCACCACTTTTTACAATTTTCGAGCTAGAGTCACCAAATTTGGTATGGGGATAGCAATTGACATTCCACAAAGATCTGCATCACAAATTTGGATGCCACGCCCACCCATAAGGCCCCAGCCCCCCTTTCCCCACTTTTTACAAACTTTGAGCTAGAGTCACCAAATTTGGTATGAAGATAGCAATTAACATTGCACAAAGATCTGCAGCAAAAATTTGGATGCCACGCCCACCCATACTGCCCCCAGCCCTTCATTCCCCACTTTTACAAATATCGAGCTAGAGTCACCAAATTTGGTATGAAGATAGCAATGGACATTCCACAAAGATCTGCATCATTAATCTGGATGCCACGCCCACCCATACCACCCCCAGCCCCCCCTTTCCCCACCTTTTACAAACTTCGAGCTAGAGTTACCAAATTTGGTATGAAGATAGCAATTGACATTCCACAAAGATCTGCATCATAAATCTGGATGCCACGCCCACCCATACCGCCCCCAGCCCCCCCTTTCCCCACCTTTTACAAACTTCGAGCTAGAGTTACCAAATTTGTAAGGAAGATAGCTTGTGGCATCCCCATCTGCATCGGAAAATCTTTTAGGCAGTGTACACCTCTGCCGCATCCGTACCCCTCTGCAGTCAGTCCTCTTTTTACCGGTTTTAATACTGGTATCGAGTATGCCGCAGTCGGTTGCGTCCGACTGCAACGTTTCCACTTGTTATTATAAAAATTAAAAATAAAAGTTTTTTTTCAATTTTTATTTTTGCAATCAAAAATATGAGTTATTTTCCAATTTTTATTTTAAAAGTTGAAAATAAAAATTGATTTTAAATATCTTTTGAACCGAGCAGCTTACACAAAAGTTGATATATATTTATGATCTACACTTAAATACCTTTCCATTGATATATCACATGTCCTTCAAGGATCAATCAGCTTCAAGGCCTTCAATTTCCTCCCACTCAGCACATGTCAACTGCAAGTTTTTCCTTAGGTGCTCCGTTGAAAAATCCCTGTAAATTAACACATCAATGACTCCCAGTGTCCTTATATCAATATTCTTATTGCGATAAAACTGCACATTAACACCCAAAATGCCTCTGCTATGCCTATCGCTTTCAGCGTTACAACTTTGTTTTTCATATTCGCAATAAGACTTTCTTTAATTAAATTTAAGACAACATATAAATTTGTTCCTTAGTATTGATCCTTGAAGGACATGTGATATATCAATGGAAAGGTATTTAAGTGTAGATCATAAATATATATCAACTTTTCAAAAGATATTTAAAATCAATTTTTATTTTCAACTTTTAAAATAAAAATTGGAAAATAACTCTTATTTTTGATTGCTAAACTAAAAATTGAAAAGAAACTCTTATTTTTAATTTTTATAATAAAGATTGAAAAATAAGAGTTATTTCACAATTATTTAAAAAAATTTTAATTTAATAATTAAATAATAATTTATTCATTTAAGTCAAAAAATAAGAGTTATTGATTAAGTTAAATAAAAAATATTGGAAAATAATTCTTATTGTTCAATTTTTAATATAAAAATTATAATCGTTACAGTCCCTGAGCTATACTACAGCACTTATACAGATAATAGAAGATATAAGAAAACACATAGATAAAAGTGAAGTAACGTTTTTGACACTTCTCGATTTTAGTAAAGCTTTTGACACGGTAAACCCTGAAATACTCTTGACAAAGTTGCATAATATGTAAAATTTTTCCTCAACAGCTACAAACCTTTTACGTTTATACCTCAATAACAGAAGGCAAGCTGTTGTTGTAGCTGATATTAAATCGAACCTTAGATATGTTGCTCGGGGTGTTCCGCAGGGATCGGTACTGGGACCGCTACTTTACTTTACGATACGATATATGTCAATGATTTGCCTGATGTTTTATTTAGATGTGAAGTCCATATGTATGCCGATGATGTTCAAATGTATGTGAGTCGTCCATTATATCAACTAAATGAATGTATAAATATGTGTAATAATGACTTAATATATGTTATATATAAATGGGCACGTGAAAATGGGTTGGCCTTCAATCCAGCAAAATCTAAATGCCTTATAATATATAAGAAACTTAAACAAGCTTAATATAGATGGAGTAGAAATTAATTATGTAGACAAAGCTGATAATTTAGGTGTAACACTTAACAAAACACTTTCTTGGACAGATCATGTCCAATAAAACTGTTGGAAAAGTTTATGGTGCCCTAAGGCAACTTTCCTTAACTCAACGTTTCATGCCAGTCAGCATTAAGACTAACATTGCATGTGCAATGGTTGCACCCATATTAATGTATGGTATTGAGATTTTTGGCAAAGGCAGTTCAGCTAGTCAAAATAAATTAAAGTTGGCGTTTAATAAGATTGTTCGCTATGTATGCTAATAAATTATTTGACTTAAATTTGACTAACCTCATTGACCATAAGATTCTAACTCCTCTCCATAAAATTATATATACCAAGCAGCCTGAGTATCTTTTTAACAATCTTAGATTTAGCACGTCCCAAAGAACCAATAATTTAATTTGTTTAAGAACAAACTTGCCTGTTCTGAAAGGCAGTTCTACATCTGGGCTGTTCGCCTTTGGAACCAATTACCAACTCAATTAAAGACCATTAGAAACGCATCTCAATTAAGCAATAAATTAAATGCACACTAAAGAGTAAGAATGTAAAAATAATTAATATACAGTACATGGGAACAATAATTGTAATAATAATTTTTTTTTTTTTTTGTGGTTGAGGAGGAGATATGCGTGCACGCATCTCTCAATCTGCCGTCGCAGAAAGGTATGTGGGGCTTGCACCCACTAAAACCCCTCCTCTCTAGGCCTCTTTCTACTTCGGGATCGCTTTCGCATTACTTCGAAGTGGTGCCTATTTCGAGCGCTGCGCCAGTCGTTCGCGCCTTGAACGTTCACCGAGTTGATATTCATGATTATGCCTCAATTTGTGCCATGCGACGCTCTTCCATTAAAGCAGCGTCCAGATCGAGTTTCTTTAGCACTAGAACATTTTTCGCAAAGCTTGTTACTGCGTCCCAGGACTCATTTCTCAGTAGCATTTTTCCTACAATATTTTCAGGCTCAATGGGTCCAATTTCGTTCACTAGCACGCATCTGTACTCTTCAAACTTCTGGCAGTGGAAAAATGTATGTTCTACATCGTCAACAGCCTCACCATATATACAGGCAGCACCCTCTGTTTTACCCATGCGAAACAGGTTTTTGCGGAAGTATCCATGTCCAGCCAGTAGCTGCGTTAGGTAATAGTTTACCTCGCCATGACCTCTGTTCATCCAGCTCTTAACTGTGGGTATAAGCCTAGACGTCCATCTGCCGGTTGCTTCTGCATTCCATCGCTCTTGCCACTGTTCGATTGTTTGCTGTCTAGCTTCAGTGAATGTCAAAAATCTTCCCTCCTGCTTTGCTACCCAGCGTTTCCTGCGTTCAAAGGCCAGCAAGTCAATTGGTATGCAGCTTCTAATTACCAGCACTGACGCTCCGGATACTGTCCGATAAGCAGAAGCGATTCTAAGTGCTGCAGTACGTTGTGCTGACGCGTAGACCTTGCGTCGGCAGTTAGCTTCTAGAGCTTCAGCCCACACCTCACACCCATACAATAAGATGGTGTTGGTGATTGTCAAGAGCATTCTTCGCTTGCTTTGCGTGGGGCCTCCGATGTTTGCCATTGACACCTGTGCAGCGCCAGACGTGATCGAACGTTGTCTGCTACCTTCGCTTGTGTCGTAGAGAAGAACACGCTTGCTAAGATAGCTCCTGATCATTTTCATTAACTTATCGTTCTCATTGGGGATCACCCCAGCGCCCAGGCTAAGGGAAATATATAGGGTCAAACAACAACAGGCCACTAATACCGTGGTTGACCCGGTAATTTTAATAAAATTTGACAGCCTACATGACAAAATTACAGTTCTGCGCGCGGCAGCTGTTTACCGGCGACACACGTGCTAATGCAAATGTTCCCATTTACCTCAACGAACAGCTCACAAAAGATAATTACCAAATATTTAAGCAGGCGATGCAAATGAAGAGAAGCAAGACGCTTACAGCAGTTTTCTGTCGTCGCACAGTGGGGCCAAATGAGATAATCGAACAATTTAAAAAGCATATGATAGATAATTAATCAACCTATAAAATGAGCGTTTAAAATGAATTCTACGATTTTTGGGTGCCTATTTATGGTTATGCAAAGTTGAAATTTGTGAAAAAACCAATTTTACGGGAAGGAAAAAAATTTTTTTTAAATTTTTTGATTTTTATTGTTTCATTTTAATGGTTTTTATAATCTAAAATTAATATTAAAATAATTAAAAATAATTTATTTTTTTTTTCATTAATTTTTTGTAAAATATTCATCACAATCCGTAAAAGATAGTATATCTAAAAGAGAAATCATCTCTGAACTATAAGTATTTTCTAATTCTTTTCGTGACTTAACATGCCTCAGTGATGATATAAGTGGATCTGAAGATGCTGCTAACATGTTGAAGAGGTCCTCATTTTGTCTCACCCTTGAAGCTTTGAAAGTGTTTAGCAATCTGTATTTTTTATAAAATTTATTCAATGATTCCTGTGCTTCTTCAGAAAGTTTTCGTTTGGATCAAGGGTTCAAGAAAAGAGTTAGCTTTCATGCCTGCAAAATTTACCTAATATTTGTTATATATTTGGGCTTAGGTCAATTTGTGCAATTAGGGTACTACGCACGTGTCCGAATAAGATTTGTGCCTACCTGTATGGGATGTTACTACTTGTACACCAGGGCAATTTCTATATATGGTGTGTATCAGTTAGTTTATTTGTATATCCTGTAACTGCACCTGAGTTTAGGGACCAGGATTTAAAAAAGGGTTTCAGGAAAGCATAACTGAATGAAAAACAAAAATCATGCATCTTAACAATAAGGAACGAAACAACAACAATATAAATGGGTTTTCACGGTTATATGTCATAAATTGCCCAAAAATTTTTTTCCTATGACTTTTTTTCACTTTTTTTACATTTAAAAAAAAAAGGGGCAAAAACGGGCAGCTGAAACTTTTTGCATTAGATAAAGGAATAATCAAAGAAATTATTTGGAAAATATGGCAGAGGTAAAAAGGGTAATTTTTTTAATTTGCCATCAAAGTTGAGAAATAGTGAAAAAATGGATAGTTGGTAAATATTGAATTGCCTGGCCAAACGCAAAACAAACAGTACAATTTTTTTTTATTCTTTTCTTAATAAAAAGATTTATCAATAGAACCAAAAATAATGACGATAGGAGATATTGTATCTCAAAGCCGACCAAATTACCTTTAAATTGTGATTTTTATGTAACACAAAAAATCAGACAGCTTTGAAAAGCTATATCTTCTAAACAAAAAATCCGGTTACATTAAGGATTGCAGATTTGAAATCGCTGGAAAATTTCCTATAAAGTAGGTTCATTCAATATTTTTTAGAGGCACATGCAATTTTTGATTTTTGACACTTGACTTGTTCTACGGGCGCCACTGTGCGTCGTGGGCTCGTGCAGGTGAAGATAAGAGAGTCGGATGAAATTATCTGCATTGACAGCAAACAAAAACTCTCTCGACTGCAAGCCGAAAGCTCAACTGTAAATGCACCTGATCTTTTCTTTGATAATTCTCTTTTCTCTTTTATCTGTATTGTTAAGTGTTTTCTCTTATACTTGTGTTTAAATGTTTTGATGTGCTTTAGATTTAAAATTAGATTAACAGATGTGCGCTTTATGATGTTTATTCCTATTCAACTCAATTCCGTTAAGAAATAACAATTCCATAACGAACAGCCATGCGATGGTTAGGGTCTTATGCAAGAAGGATGGGCTGAAGATATGTCATATAAATGCTCAGAGCTTAGTTAATAAGATAGAGGAGTTTCGTTATTTGTTTGTAAATTCCCATGTTGATGTTATTTGTGTGTCTGAAACATGGTTTGTCCCTGATCTTTGTGATTTGTCTATTGAATGTAGTGGTTATAGTGTGTATCGTTCTGATCGTGTTGGTCATGCTGGGGGAGTTGCAATATTTGTGAATCAAAAACTGAAATGCAAAGTCGTCCTCAAGCAGTTAAACGATAGCTTAATTGAATATCTTTTCATTGAACTTCTACATACGAATTGTGATACAAATATCCTTATTGGCTTCTTGTATCGACCCAACAGACATACTGAATACTCCAGCATAATTGACATAATTGCTAATTTATCACTAACTTACACTGACATCATACTGACTGGGGACTTTAATAGTAATATACTTAAGGAGAAACATCTTTCGAATGACCTGGCTTAAAGCTTGTTAACTCCTCCACACCGACACACTATACAGCTACAACGAATACCTTATTAGACTTATTTTTTGTTAATAATTGTGAACGTGTCATATTCTTTGACCAATTTTCTGTTCCTTCGTTTTCCAAGCATGACCTTATTTTTCTAGCCTACAACATCTCTCCCAATTACAATGACCAAACCGTGACGTATCGTGACTTCAAAAATATAGACTACACTAGCCTTTACGAAGAGTGCCAAGGCTCTTCGTTAAACTTAAATTTAATTTACTCATTTCCCTCAGTCGACACCCAAATTAGTCATGTGCAATATAGTATCGGTTACCTGTACAATAAATATGTACCACTTAGGTCTAAAAAAGTTAGGCCTAAAATTAAGTCATGGTTAAATAATGACATCAAGTTTTCTTACAAATTAGGAACGAGGCCTACGAAAGATGGAAACGTTACAAGACTGATAGACTGTACACTACATTTAAGTTACATAGACGTAATGTAAACCAAATGATCAGCAGAGCCAAAAGCCTGTATTTTAACTCAAAATTTAAGAATGCGCTGACCACCAGTAGCATTTGGAAAGATATAAAAAGAATGGGGATTGGTAAGGTAACTTCTGTTTTAGATAGTAATGTAGATGTTAATGTTCTAAACAACAAATTTGTAAATCTTAATGTTCCGGTAACAGTGTGTAATCCGTATGTATGTTCCCAGTCTTTTAGTAACTATAGTAATAGTTTTGATTTTAGTATTGTCAACCAATGTGATGTTTTGCAGTCTATTGGAAAAATAAAATCCAATGCTACTGGCTTGGATCACATAGATCCGAAATTTATAAAAATAATTCTACCGCTTATAATTGGTCACATTACTCATATTTTTAACACAGCGATCACTACATCCCATTTTCCTGACCAATGGAAAGTTGTAAAAGTATTGCCAATCCCTAAGGCAAATCAAGATTTTAGGCCCATATAAATTCTGCCTTACATGTCAAAAATTTTCGAACACATACTGGCTTCGCAAATAAATTTCTTCCTAAATGTAAATAGACTTCTTAATCAAAAGCAATCTGGGTTTCGAATGGGTGGAAGCTGTACAACGGCGCTAGTAAAAGTTGGACAATAGTGAAGTTACATTCTTGACACTCCTTGACTTTAGTAAAGCATTCGACACGGTTAACCACGATATATGACTGACGAAGCTAAGAAGGATGTATAATTTTAGTCAAACCGCAACCAAATTATTGTCCACATATTTATGTAATCGCAGACAAACCGTTGTTGCCCATAACAAAATCTCTGATCTTTTGTCAGTCTCTCGTGGTGTCCCACAAGGATCTATTTTGGGACCTCTCCTCTTCACGATATATATAAATGACCTGCCTAGTGTATTGTAAAACTGTTATTTTCACTTATATGCTGATGATGTCCAAATTTATGTCAGTCGTCCTGTAATTCTAATCAATGAATGTATCCGTATCTGTAACGATGATTTGTTATGTGTCAGTAAATGGGCGTCTCGTAATGGTCTGTGTATCAACCCGTCAAAGTCTAAGTGTATAGTAATATACAAAAAGTACCTGAATATTGACAGTTTTATTAAGCTTAGTATTGACAACGTAGAAATAAGTTATGTAGATAAAGCCGAAAACCTAGGAATAACATTTAACAGGACACTATCATGGAGTGACCATATAAATAAAGTTGTGGGTAAATGCTACGGTGTTCTTAGACAACTGTCCTTAGCCCAACAATTTTTAACTATAGAGATCAGGTCGATGATAGCAAAGGCGCTAGCAATACCAGTACTATTTTATGGAATAGAGATTTTTGCAAAGTGTGATGCAAGCAGCTACAACAAACTCCAAGTTGCATTTAATAGTATAGCTCGATATGTGTTTGGTCTGAAAAGGGGCGACCATATAACTAGCTTTGCTAAGCTACTATTTGGCCTAGACCTTTTGTCTTTAATAAATGTCAGAGTCCTCCTCTTCTTACATAAAGTAGTTTACACGAAAAGCCTGAGTACTTGTTTGATCAACTAAAATTCGCCAAGCCACCCCGAGTCCTTAACCTTACTTGTATGAGAACCAAGCTAGCATGCTCCGATAGGCAATTTTACATCTACGCTGTTCGGCTATGGAATAACCTGCCGTCAGATTTAAAATCCATCTCCAGCGCACATCAATTTAATAATAAGTTAAAAGCACATTTTGGTAATTAAAAACTTAAAAACTTAAAATGTAATAATCGTATAATTAATTTAATAGAAATAAAATAAATAAATCATGTTAAAATTATACCTTAAGAATTAAATGTATAGCCTAAGTTTGATTTTAAGAATGTTGACATATAGTGATTAGTGCATAAATTTATAGTAGCGATACTGTAGCACTAAGAATCGTACATGAATAAATAAACTAAATAGGTACCGCAGTGTCCGGTACCTGATCTCTAGCGTGTTGATGATGTCAGCCCATTTAATGCTGTTGAACGCGTTGCGAGCATCCAGTGTCACTAGCAGCACTATTTTCCGCGAGTAATGGTTACCCATCTGCGCAGTCGTGACGGTGTCAATCACGTTTTTGATCGCCCCTAATGTGGAGTGGCTGCTTCTGAATCCATGCTGCCTCGGAGACAATCCACCAGCGTTCTCCACCGCAGCAGCGAGTCTTGGCTTAACCAGCCTCTCCAGCAGCTTGCCAGACGTATCTAGCATGCACAGTGGTCGGTATGCTTCGGCGCACTCCGGGTTGCCCTTGCCTTTGCTTATTTATGTAAGCCTACCAGGCAGGCATTGTACATGTCCAGCAGCACTTGTGGATGTTCGGCTGCAATCGCTTTCAGCACCTCGGAAGGAATGCCGTTTAGTCCCGGGGCTCTGTTATTCTTAAGTGCGCTAGCAGCGAGTGAAAGTTCTTGCACAGTAAACAAGGGCGGCAGATCATTTGGCAGCTCCTCCGTTATTAGTTCCAGTGGTTGGTGTGTCGAAAACAGTGTATCAACTATCTCGGCCATCGTTCTGCTGTTTAGGACCGGAGGGGATAGGTTTGCACCCACCTTCTTCATGACTACCTTGTAGCCCATGCCCCAAGGATTGTTGTTTATGTCATTTCTGAGCTCCTCCCACTTGGTCGCTTTGAATTTGCTTATAGTTATATTCAAAGTCCGTCTTGCCATTTTGTAGGCTTCTGCTTCTGCTTCTGCTGGACCCCGTCTTCGAGCTCTGGCGAGTTTCCGTCTGCGTCGGAGACACGCGTCTCAGCTTAGCGATTTCTCCATTCCACCAGTATGCCGCCTTCTTTCGGGTTGTATGTAGGCACAGCAACATCGCAAGCCCGGGTTAAGCTCTGCATGGTCTGTTGCACGATCATTTGTGCGCTATTAGCTTGAACCTGTAGAGCCGTGTTTCTGTCGAGTGCTGTCAACAGGACTGGTATGCTCAGGCGCTCACTCTTCCACTTGCTCGTTCCTCTCTGGACATTGGTTCGTTCCGGGCAACCGGTCAGCTCGATATCGTACTGAATTTACTGATGGTCGCTACCAGTGTAGTCTTCGAGTACTTTCCAGTTTCTGAGCGCTCTAGCAAGCATCTCCGAGACGAGGGTGATGTCCGGTGTGGTAGACATCCATCCTGGTCTTCGAAACGTTGTGCTAGTGCCAGAGTTTGCAACAACAAGGCCCAGTCTAGACGCCATGTCTAGTATCCTTCGACCTCGCGAGTCCGTGTTGCTCGATCCCCATGCTACTGCTTTGGCGTTAAAGTCACCTGCCAAGACTAGAGAATCTCTGATCCCGCGTTCACAGTCTTCGATGCTGTCCAGTTTGGATTCGAAAGCCGCAATGGTGTCACTTTGTGTTAAGTAGCAGCTCATAAGCGAGTATTTGCTGCCCTTTGCCCAGACATGATAATAATAATGATAATAATAATGATAATAATAATAATAATAATAATAATAATAATAATAATAAAAATAATAATAATAATAATAATAAAAATACATAATAATAACAATAATAATAACAATAATAATAATAAAAATAATAATAATAATAATAATAAGTATAATAATAATGATTTTTTTTTTTTGTTTTGTTTTTTTTTTTTTGTGAGGAGGGGAAATGCCTGCACGCATCTCTCAATCTGCCATCGCAGAGAGGTATGTGGGGCTTGCACCCACTAAAACCCCCCCTCCTTAGGCCATTTCCACTTCGGGATCGCTTTCGCATTACTTCGAAGTGGTGCCTATTTCGCACGTTGCGCCAACCGTTAACGCCTTGTACGTTCACTTAATGGATCCGCGTCCGGATCCTGCCATCACTTAGACACATCACGTCATCATTGTGCCTCAATTTGTGCAATGCGCCGCTCTTCCAGTATAACGGCGTCCAGATCGCGTTTCTTTAGCAGGAGAACACTCCCCGCAAAGTTTGTAATTGCGTCCCAGAACTCCTTGCGCAGCAGCATTTTTCCTACAATGTTTTCGGGTTCGATGGGTCCAATATTGTTTTCCAGCGCGCATCTATACTCGTTCCACTTCTGGCAGTGGAAAAATGTATGTTCTGCGTCGTCAACAGCCGCATCACCATAGATACAGCAAACACCATCCGTTTTCCCCATGCGGAAAAGGTATTTCCGGAAATATCCATGTCCGGCCAACAGCTGTGTTAGGTAATAATTTACCTCGCCATGACCTCTGTTCATCCAGCTCTTGACGTTAGGAATAAGCCTCGACGTCCACCTGCCGGTTGCTTCTGCACTCCATCGCTCTTGCCACTGTTGGATTGTCTGCTGTCTAGCTTCCCGAAAGTTCAAAACTCTTCTTTCCTGCTTTGCTACCCAGCGTTTCCTGCGTTCAAAAGCTAGTAAGTCGATGGGTATGCAGCTGCTAATCACCAGCACTGTCGCTTCGGGTACTGTCCGGTAAGCAGAAGTGATCCTAAGCGCTGCATTACGTTGCACTGACGCGTACACCTTGCGTCGGCAATCAGCTTCCAGAGCTTCAGCCCACAACTCACACCCATATAGTAGGATGGTATTGGTGATCGTCAAGAGCAATCTTCGCTTACTCTGCGTGGGGCCTCCGATGTTCGCCATAAGTCTGCTTAGGGATGCTGTGGCTCTTCTGGCTTTATTGGCTGCGTGTTGGATCTGCGCCCAGAAGTTGAGCCTGCAGTCTAGCTGTAGTCCTAAGTACTTTGCCGTTCTCTGCGTACTTTTTGTATGGCCACAAACCTGCAATGGGGTTTCGAGCTGTATATGGCTTTTCGTAAGTAAAAGAAGCTCCGTTTTTTCCGCAGCCAGCTGTAGACCGTGATCATGGAGCCATGCTTGGACCTGAATCATTACAACATTTAGCTTACGCTGGGCTTCAGTGGTGTCACGCGCAACAATCACAGCAGCAACGTCGTCGGCGAATGCCACTAAATGGGTATTTTCTGGCATTCTCCTCTCGAAGATGCTGTCGTAGGTGTCGTTCCACAAGTCAGGACCGAGGATTGACCCCTGTGCAGCGCCAGATGTGATCGTACGTTGTCTGCTACCTTCGCTTGTGTCGTAGAGAAGAACACGCTTGCTAAGATAGCTCCTGATCATTTTCATTAGGTACCGAGGTGTCCGGTACCTGATCTCTAGCGTTTTGATGATATCATCCCACTTAATGCTGTTGAACGCGTTACGAACATCCAGTGTCACTAGCAGCACTATTTTCCGCGAGTAATGGTTACCCATCTGCGCAGTCGTGACGGTGTCAATCACGTCCTGGATCGCCCCTAATGTGGAGTGGCCGCTTCTGAATCCATGCTGCCTCGGAGACAATCCACCAGCGTTCCCCACCGCAGCAGCGAGTCTTGGCTTAACCAGCCTCTCCAGCAGCTTGCCAGACGTATCTAGCATGCACAGTGGTCGGTATGCTTCGGCGCACTCTAGGTTGCCCTTGCCTTTGCTGATTAATGTTAGCTTTTGTTGCTTCCAGACCTTAGGGAAGTTTCCTTCTTCCAGGCAGGCATTGTACATATCTTGCAGCACTTGTGGACGTTCAGCTGCAATTGCTTTCAGCACCTCGGAAGGAATACCGTCTGGTCCCGGAGCTTTGTTATTCTTGAGTGCGCCAGCAGCGGATGCAAGCTCTTGCACCGTGAACAAGGGTGGCAGAACATTTGGCAGCTGCTCCGGTAGTAGTTCCAGCGGTTGGTGTTTCGGAAACAGTGTATCAACTATCTCAGCCATCTTCCTGCTGTCTAGGAGCGGAGGGGATAGGTTGACACCCAACTTCTTCATCACTATCTTGTAGCCCATGCCCCAAGGATTGCTGTTTATGTCATTTCTGAGCTCCTCCCACTTGGTCGCTTTGAATTTGCTTATAGCTGCATTCAAAGTCCGTCTTGCCATTTTGTAGGCTTCTGCTTCTGCTTCTGCTGGACCCCGTCTTCGAGCTCTGGTGAGCTTCCGTCTGCGTCGGAGACACGCGCGTCTCAGCTCAGCGATTTCTTCATTCCACCAGTATGCCGCCTTCTTTCGGGTTGCATGTTGGACCCTAGGCATAGCAACATCGCAAGCTCGGGCTATGCTCTGCATGGTCTGTTGCACAATCGCTCGTGCGCTATTAGCTCGGACCTGTAGAGCTGTGTTTCTGTCGAGTGCTGTCAGCAGCGCCGGAATGTTTAGGTGATCGCTCTTCCACTTGCGCGTTCCTCTCTGGACGTCCCTTCGTTCTGGGCGACCGGTCAGCTCGATATCGTACTGGATATACTGATGGTCGCTACCAGTGTAGTCTTCAAGTACTTTCCAGTTTCTGAGCGCTCTAGCAAGCCTCTCCGAGACGAGGGTAATGTCCGGTGTAGTAGCCATGCATCCTGGTCTTCGGAACGTTGTGCTAGTGCCTGAGTTTGCAACTACAAGGCCCAGTCTAGACGCCATGTCGAGTATCCGTCGACCTCGTGAGTCCGTGCTGCTCGATCCCCATTCTACTGCCCTGGCGTTAAAGTCGCCTGCCAAGACCAGAGGCTCTCCGATTCCGCGTACGCAGTCTTCTATGCTTCCAAGTTTGGCCTCGAATGCCGCAATGGTGTCGCTTGGTGTCAAATAGCAGGTCATAAGCGAGTATTTGCTGCCCTTAACCCACACGAACCCATTTCCTGTTCCACTGCTAGTTATTGGAAAGCTTCCATTGGACAAGATCCAGATAGCTGCAGTCCCAGTATCATCCTGTATCCAGTTACCGTTTCTTGCTTTTGTGTACTGTTCGCTGATGATCACTGCGTCTATCCCCCTCTCTAGCAGTAGCTGTGCCAGGAGGTTGTCCGCAGTTCTACTCCGGTGCATATTTGCCTGGAGAACTCTCATTTCTTCTTTGACACTTTCCGCTGCTTAAGCGCTCCGCACCTGCTGGAACCCGGTAAATGATCCACGGGAGAAAGCTTTGCATCGATACATGCCCAGCATTTGGGAGTCGCATGGCATTGCGCTATTTTGTGGCCGACTTCGCCACACCGGAAGCACAAACCTTGGGCTTTCCTGTTTGGTCCCTTGCAGTCATACTGTATGTGTCCAATACCTAGACATCTGAAGCACTTCTTGATAATAATAATGATAATAATAATAATAATAATAATACGCTTTCGCAATAATTCGAAGTGGGGCCTTTGTGCGCCAAGCGCCTTCTTCTTAAATAAGCATGAGCCCTTATTGTAAGATGATCCAAGTGGGACCCTCTACGCAATAAGCGCTTATCTGCGTCCAGATACCAAATTCCGACCTCTCATCTAGGTCTTTTTCGTGCTTTTTTGTGAGTCCAGATTATTTTACATCCTCTCCTCTAAGTCATTCTTTTTGCGTCTCAAAATGTCGCCAATGAAGATAGATACTTTTCTCCAGGAATCCTCGCTATCTATCATCTTAGCTAGGATGTTCTCCGGTGTGAGAGGGCCCGTTGTATGCTCGACTTGTCGCCTTTCATCTCTGAAACGCTCGCATTGGAAGATTGTATGTTCCACATTGTCGATTTCTGCATCTCCATATACACAGCTAGCTTCCGTGCTCTTTCCTATTGAATTTAGGAAGGCACTAAAGAAGCCATGTTCCGTCATCATTTGAGTGACGTAGTAGGCTACGTCTCCATGTTTTCTTAAAGTCCAGTCTTCAACCTGCATTTAACTTTAAGCGTATCTGCCCATATCTCGCATCCATATAAAAGGATGACTTTGTTGATCTCTATAAGAAGTTTACGCTTAGACTGGTACGGGCCGCCAACATTTGCCATAAGTCTGCTGAGTGATTTTGTAGCCTCTACTGCCCTCGCTTTTGCGTATTGGATCTGCGCTTTAAAAGTCATCTTTGAGTCAAACCTCATTCCTAGGTACTTGATTACTTTCAGCGTCTTCATAATGTTTTCTCCGACTCTCATATTTATCTCCAGTGGTATCTGTCGTCCGGTTATCATAAGTAGCTCCGTCTTTTCCAGTGCTAGTTTAAAGCCGTGTAATTCTAACCAGTCTTTGACCCGTATCATTACCTGCGTTAGTTTTCTTTGCGCATACTCTGCATTACGAGCCATAATAACAGCCACAATGTCGTCAGCGTATCCTAACAGGAATGTATCCTGCAATTCTATGCGAAGGATTTCGTCATAGCTTATGTTCCACAAATCTGGGCCGAGTATGGAGCTCTGCGCTGCGCCTGACGTAATCTCTATGCAATTTTGTCCGGCAGAGAACGTGAATATTAGTTTTCGGTTATTTAAGTAACTGCCTATCAGCTGCAGGAGATATTCAGGTACCCGAAACCTTCTCTTTAGTGCGTCAAGTATGTTGTTCCATTTAACACTGTTAAAGGCGTTTTTAATGTCCAACGTCGTGAGAAGTGGTTGCCCTGTCTGCTTTTGAGGGCAGCGTTTGCAACCTCTGCTACAGCCCCAATAGTTGATCGCCCGCGTCTAAACCCATACTGTCTTGGGGACAGACCGCCATATCTTTCTATGGCATCCACTAATCGGGGTTTGATTAGATTTTTCAATAGCTTCCCTTCTGTGTCTAGCATACATAAAGGTCTATATGCGGATGGTTTTGTAGGATCGACTTTTCCTTTGCTTATTAAGACCAGTCGTTGAATTTTCCACTGATCGGGAAAAATTCCGTTTTGAAGGCATGCGTTATACATTTTTAGCAGTATGTGGGGTCTGCACTCAGCTATTATCTTAAGGACTTCTGAAGGAATGTTGTCCGGACCTGGAGCTTTCCTGTTTTTTAGACTTCTTGCAGCCTCTACGAGTTCTTCTTTGGATAATGGCTCGCCGCTTTCTTCGGTCCTTCGGTCTGGCGTGCTGGTTGGCCTAAGTTGGTCAGACGGAAACAGAGCACGGACTATATCGTCCATCTGATCTTCCTCCAGGTTTGGTACCGCACTTTTGGATCTGAGCTTCTTCATGACAATTTTGTATCCCAGGCCTCAAGGGTTATTGTTTATGTCGTCACAGAGAGATTTGCATTTTTCACGCCTGCTCTTCTTGATAGCTGTGTTTAATGCAAGGTTTACAATGTCAGCTTAGCTTGGAGTGAAGCTTTTAAAAATCTGAAATGCACGCTGATAGTTTACAATGTCAGCGTGAACAATGCAATCAGCTGATTCGAACTCAGCTAACACATTTGCAATGGCGCAAAAATTAGCGATTTTTTTTTTCATTTAACAATGATTTTATTGTTATATATTCGTTAATATATACCAAATAAATATAAAAAGTGAATTCTATTATCATTTACCTCAGTTGTGAGCAAAATAGAGGCAAAAACCTAACTAAGTTCGATAAAACGCCATCTATTGACAGCTTTTAAAACAAAATTTTTGAATAGCTTTTTTCCACTCCCAGCTGAGATGCAAGCGAAAGCGGTTACAGATTGGGAGTGAGTGAGACGAACTTATGTGAAAAATATGTGTGGCAGACAGAAGCAAAACATTTTCCAATCTCACGCTGACATTGTAAACGCGCCGTAATTCTTTTTTCGCTTTTCTGTACTGCTCATCCTGTGTGATAAAGTCACATCTCCGCCTAGCCCTAGTAAGAAGTCGTTTTCTTTTTATGCAGGTCTCTCTCAGAGTTCTTATTTCGTCCGTCCACCAGTATACTTCCTGTCCTGGTCTATGTGGATTTCCTGTTTTTGGCATTGCTTCATCGCATGCTCTTTGTATTTTCTTCATTGTTCTGTGGACTACGTTGTCGGCGCTTTTTAAGTAAAGCTCTTCATTGTCCCTCCTGTCAATTTCGTCAATAAATTTTAATTTATTAAGGCGGTTTACGTTCCACCTTCGGCGTGTGGGCCTGGCTGGGACATTTGCCGTCCTTGAGTAATATATGGAGTAGGTAATGTACTCATGGTCGCTTACATTGTAAATGTCCAGAACTCTCCATCCTGTTATCTTATGTGCCCACGATTTTGACCCCATAGTTATGTCAGGGATTGTGCCTGTATTTCCCAATCGCCTTAAGGTAGTTGTCGATCCTACGTTTGCAACAACGAGACCGAGTCTTGGGGCCATGTCTAGGACCCTCTGACCTCTGGAGTTGGTTGCAGGCATTCCCCAGTCCAGAGCAGAGGAGTTTAAGTTACCGGCTACAATTAGTTTTCCCGTTTGCTATAGTGCTGTATGCTCGATGTCGTCTAATTTTTCTTGGAATGTTTGGATGTTGTCACTTGGTGTCAAATAGCAGCTAATTATAGTATAGTCCTTGAATTGAATGTAGACGTGGCCCCTTCCTCGTCCTTTATTCAGGAATTTGACGTCACTTCTGTCTGGAGTCCATATTGCCGTCGTCTTTGTTTCGTCTTCTAGCCATGTGCCAGTTTGCTTAGCCTTGTACTGCTCGCGTATTATCACCATGTCTGCTTTCTGCTCAAGGACAATTTGGGATAGTAGGTCATCTGCTGTTCTACTTCTGTGTTGGTTTCCCTGGAGGATTATCATGTTTTTTTCATACCAGTACTGGCAGCTCAGATACTCGTCCCTGGGAGATGATTTATTCGTCAAGGTTTTTATGTGCGCAAAGAACGCATCTAGGCGGCTTTGTGCAGCTCGTCATTTTGGGGACTTTCTCCCCGCATCTAATGCATAACTCTTTGCGGTCCGGACCGGTGCAATGCATTTGAAGGTGTCCTGTGCTGAAGAATCTGTAGCATCGCGGAGTATTTACACACCGCTTAACTCGGCATCGGGTCCATCCTATTTTAACTCTTAACTCTTCTAGGATTTAATTTGCGTCCTCTGTGCTCAGCGTGACAAAAGCTCGCTTTTGTTCCATGCTGTTTACCTTTGTCAAGTGGATTTGGATGTCACAGGGGTTTCCTACTATATTTTTGATAGCAGCTAGCACCTCTTGTTCGTCTACGAGACTATCCAGATCGCGAATCTCAATTTTGGCTTTTGGCTTAATAAGCTTCACTGCTGCGTTTTCCTTTAGCGTGTCTCTGATGCAGTCGCGCAGCGTGTTGGCTTCGCTTCCTTTGGCCACTTCCAGTAGCATATCTCCGGACTTTGTCTTTCTGACTGATCGGATCTCCGCCTCTCCTAGTTTCATTCCCGTTTTTAGCTCTTTTAGCACATCCACATAGCTTTTACCCTCTGCTGGTCATACTAGCACCACGTCCAGCCGCGTCCTTGTTCTTGTTTTTATAGGATTTACTTTGTGTTGATGCCAGAAAAGGTAACCGACTCAGAACCATGACGCATAACGAACATTTTACTTATATATTGAGTTTTCAAAAATACCGTTGAAGTTTCTGTTAACACTAACAAAGCTTCAACAGTTGGTTCTGGGCGCGGTTACTAGTCCCAATTTCTTACTTGAGAAACACAGACGTGTCTACGCTTAATCCTACCAGATCTACAATTACTACAATTAAATTTACAATTACTACAATTAACAAACAAAACTGGAAATAAAACTTCATATGTCCAACAACACACACGCTGAATAAATTCACTACACATTACAACATCACCACTTGTGTCTTATCATTTTGGAGCCTCCGCTACAAAACATTGGTCCTTCGAGCCGGATATCCTTCTGCACTCGCCCCAGCTAGTTCCCTGGTGAAAAAAGATAAGTAATACACATTAGATTTCTATTTTCAACTGTGTAAAAATTGTTCGTACATACCGGCATCCCAACTCCGCGATATTGCAACATACATATATTTCCATATATATACGTTGTATGTATGTAATTCCGATCTGTCCAAAAAACTGTGAACAATTTTCCAAGTCCGCACAAATATCCTACATAGAACAACATATGTTAAAACTCAAATATAGTTGAATATATTTATTAGCATATGCCAATTCCATTGTTCCGTGCAAAGCAAAAATATATGTATGTACATACATACATCCACACCTACCACGACTGAATAATATTTTGTCCTAAATATTATTCAGTAAATCCGCTACAACAATTCACTCTCGTCCTTGTGCTCAAGTGTTATAATTAACATAATTTTTTTACACACTTTTTGCACGCAACCCAACGTAAACAAAGCCGCCGGCAATCCGCCAGCAGTCCAACATACCTGCATATGTGCACAAAATTGATGTGCGCATAAAATACAATAAAAAAAAACATCAAACAATATTCTAATTCTTAATACACTCGTTTTATTTCATTGGTAAAAACATTTATCATTAACACATTAACAAACACATTAGTTGCACACAACAAAAACATACACAAAGGGCCGCTGGCAATCCGCCAATAATACGACATACATATGTATAAATGTATCCACACAGAAAATTGTGCGCACAAAAAACACAATAAAGATTAAGAGCGTTTCATTTTTCTTAAACGCTGCCTTATTATTAACCTTATTTATAAAATAAATAACAAACTACTTACCACGACCCAATTTTTGATGCAGATCTTTGTGAAATGTCAATTGCTATCTTCATACCAAATTTGAAGACTCTAGCTCAAAGTTTGTAAATGGTGGGGAAAGGGGGGCTGGGGGCGGAATGGGTGGGTTTGGCTCCAAAACTTTGATGCAGTTTTTTGGGGGTCGTTACCAGCTATCTTCCCACCAAATTTGGAGGCTCTAGCTCCACAACTCTGGAAGATACACGCATTCCCGTTTTTGACGAAGCGTTGGCGTGGATTGGGGCGGCTAGGGCAGTATCGGTGGGCGTGGCATCCAAACTTTTGATGCAGTTTTTGGGGGGTCATCATCACCTATCTTTGCACCAAATTTGGTGGCTATAGCTCAAAAACTGAGGGAGATATAGGCTTTTTTGACTTTAAAATGCGGGAGGGCTGGGGCGGAATGGGGGGCGTGGCTCCAAAATTTTTGATGCAGTTTTTTGGGGGTTGCTAGTAGCTATCTTCTTACCAAATTTGGTAGTTCTAGCTGTAAGGATGTGCGAAATATGTGGATTTATCGGTTTTGAGTTATCGAATTTATCGATTTGCCAGCCCCCCAGTTATCGTAGAGCCCCCATCATGACACTTTAATTTACTATCCCATAGATAAAGAGAATTGGAAAGTTTCAAGTCTCTAGCTTGAAGGGTGTGGAAAAAACTTGCATACATACGGACGGACAGACGGACAGACAGACAGACGGACAGACACCATGACGGACATTGCACAAAACCAATATACTCTTTACCTTCGGTATCGAGTATAAAAAAGGAATAAAAGTTGTTTCTTATTCATAGAACATTTAATTTTTTTTTTTTTTATACCCTACATATATAAATATTTTATGGTATATCTCTTTGTGCGTGCAACTTATTTATTTTATTTTTATACTCGATACCGAAGGTATCTCTCATTCGCCTTGCATCGCAACGGACGTGTTTTTTTTTATGCGCTTCGCTTTTTGTACTATTGTGCGTTTTATTTCTGCTATTAATTTCGCGTCTTTGTGTAAACTAATAGATTTGTGACTTTGTGTTTTGTCGGTTTGCCTAAACCCAAAGTGGACAGTAAATTAACAATTTAATTTGCATTTGTTTTAAAGTGATTCCAAACACAACAACAAACTGCAGTCCAGCATACTGAAAAATTTGCTCAACTTGCTGCCGCCTGCGTTTGTTTTGTTTTTTGTGTTTTTACGCTCACTCTCTCTCTCTTTTTTTTCAAGCGCTTCGCTCCCGGTGCATTAAACCGTTTCTTGATCGTTTACTCTAACGCGCTCTTTTGTGTTGGTGTTGGTCGCGGTCAAACTTTTCTCCGTTGCTTGTTGCTTTCGGTGGTCGCGCTCGCGCCGTTTTTGTTTGTGAAGCTGTGAAGTAAGTTTATTTTGTAGCTTTACTATTTGCACATTAGGGTGGACCTGTATTTTAATCATAACAATTTTCTGCAGCGATATTTTTTTATTTTTTATTTGTATTTTTCTTTTCTTTTAATAAATTAAATAAAAATGTCTGTCTGCTGCTATGCGAATTGTCAAGTCCGCGCAAACTCTAAAATGGGTTTTGTCTGCTGCTGGATGTGCACAAATGTTGCTCATGAGCAATGTGCTGGCATTAATGGCCGTGTCTCAGACCTCATGAAGGTTACTAATTTAGAGTGGCCGTGTTGGTCATGTTTGGAGAAAAAAAAGACATTGCAAGATTTTTAGAAACTCAACTTGGCTTACAGAGCGTTTTCTACCAGTTGAATAAACTGTGTACGAGAAAATCTCGTACAGGATTCTCCAAAGCGTAAAAAGGCCAACGTTGGGCAGTTATCGGGCTCTGTGACGTCGGACAATACTCCAAACGCTCTGATACCACAGTGTTAAGTAAATAAAAATCTTCATGTCCCTTCTACTAAAGTTATTTTAAACTTAGATGATATACCAATAACTACCATGGATATTGTGTTATCTGATCTGAACAAAAAAACTCTATCAAATCCAAATAGCCAAATATTCAATTATCCGAGACTGAATCTTCCAAACCAGCCTCAGTGGAGGATATAATTAAAAAATTTGTTGCTGTTCCACCTAAAAAACAAATATTTGTTTCAAAGCTTCCCCCTGATCAGATGATGTCAAGGTCTATTATTACGAAAGGGGAGGTTAGTGCACTGCGACCACCTGGGTCTATTGTGCCCTCAGCCTAGTGTATGAGCTACAGCTCCCCGTACAGTGCAATCGATCGCAGAAACGCGATCATCTCCTCAGTGTTTAGTGTGACCCGCCCGAGCTGAGATAATCTCAGCCGACCTATGGCAGGGCATTCCTCTAGTAAGTGTTCTGGAGTTTCGTCCCCCTCCAGACAGAGCCTGCATGTGGCCTCGTTCCCTATGCGTAACCTATGTAAATGCCTACGCAATCTGCAGTGTCCTGTCAAGAAGCCTGTGACAATCCGAAGAGAAACCTTGCTCAGCTTCAGACAGTCCTCAGTCCTCGTCTTGTTATAGTTGCCTAAAAGCCTTTTACTCTGTCTCGCCCCCTGCGAACACAACCAGAAGTTCGCACTATCGGACCAAAGGTCAGAGCGGCTGCTCTGCTCGATGACCCCAGGGCCCAGCCCACAGAAGGGTTCCGGCCCGCAGAAAGGAGTGCTTGCCCCCTTTCTGGCCATTTGGTCCGCAACCTCATTACCCGGGATTCCCGCGTGCCCAGGGACCCAATAGATGTTGACTCTATTATTAGTCCCTAACCTGTTTAATGTTTCTTTACATTGCCAAACCAGCCTGGAAGCTATTTTATAAGCACCTAGTGCTTTTATAGCTGCCTGACTGTCTGAAAAGATGGCTATGTCTCTGCGATCGTACCCTCTGTCGATGTTGAAAGCGGCACATCTCTCTATCGCGTGTATTTCCGCTTGGAAGATACTGGCGAACTTGCCAAGGGGTTCATGGTAATTGAGTCGAGGTCCGCAGACTCCGGCCCCGGCCCCCTCCTCTGTAAGCGAACCGTCTGTGTACCACCTAATGGCATGTGTGTTCACATTATAGGTAGTTGACAGGTTGGTCCATTCTGCCTTATTGCTAAGCTCTATGTTAAAGAGCTTACTGTAGCTAAATTGCGCCATCTGCGCATCCTGTGGGTATTCTAACAGTGAGCCTGTGGCTCCTGCAGCCGATCCGGTTGCTAATGCCCCCGTTATCCTCATATGACTTCTGCTTGCGTTGTGTTTTATGTATATATGCAGCGGTGGAAGCCCTAGTAGAACGTCTAGAGCCGTGGAGGGGCAGGTGCGCATTGCGCCCGAGATGCACGAGCATGCAAGCCTCTGGAGTTTACCCAGTTGCTTTCTCGCACCTTCCCGGTCCATGCGTTCAGCCCAGACCACTGCTCCGTAGCACACCATGGGCCTCACCATAGCAGTATACATCCACATCAGAATCTTAGGTGAAAGCCCCCAGTTTTTCCCCGCAAGAGTTCTGCAGCTCATCAGGGCCAAAGTGCCCTTCCGAGCAGCATGCTCCACCTGCTGTTTCCAGAGGAGTCTTTTATCTAGTATAACCCCCAGATATTTGACCTCCGTGGACACTGGTATAATTGTACCTCCAATGACTATGGGTCTCATAGACTTAAGCTTGTACCGATTTGTGAAGGCGACAATCGTGGTCTTTGCTGGGTTGATGTTCAGCCCCACGTCCCTACACCAGTCCAGGCTTAGTCGAAGGCCCAGGGTGACTCTATCACATAATGTGCTCTCAAAATTCCCCTTGCAGATTATGGTTATGTCATCGGCATAGCCTAGACATCGAAAGCCATTAACCGTAAGCTTAGCTAAGAGATCATCTACCACCAGACTCCAAAGGAGAGGTGATAGGACACCTCCTTGAGGACAGCCTCTGGTGGTTTGTGCTCTAATCGTCGAGTTATTGACGGTTACTTCTGCTATGCGAGAGTCCAGGAGCTTGCCTAAAAAGGACGTGAGTCCTGATTCAACTCCTCTACTCTCAAGAGCTCTGACCACCACGTCATGCGCCGTGTTGTCAAAAGCACCTTCTATGTCCATAAAGGCGCAGAGTGCGACCTCTTTTGCTTTCACAGACTTCTGGAGAGTGTTCACTAGGTCAAGCAAAGCTGACTCCGTTGACATCCCTGCCCTATATGCATGCTGATGTGCATGTAGTGGCTTGGCCACTAGGTGCACAGATCTAATGTGATTGTCTACTATCTTTTCGAGGGTTTTTAGCAGGAATGAGGTAAGGCTGATTGGCCTGAAGGATTTGGGAAGAAATGGGTCTTTCTTTCCTGCCTTCGGGATGAAAATCACCCTCGCCGTCCTCCATTCCCTAGGTATGTACCCCAGGGCAATGCTCCCACGGAAAATTCTGATTAAAAATACTAAGAGAGGGTCTATACCCTTCTGTAAGAGGATGGGCAGGATGCCATCCACCCCCGGGGCCTTATAGGGACTGAGTGCTCCGATGGCCCACCTCATCTTATGCTCAGTTACAATTTCTGCAGCTAATCTCCACTCGGGTCTCTTCCCAGAGGTCTGTACGTAGCTGCTATCACTATCTGAAATGGTCCTACAAAGCGGGAAATGAGTTTGTAAGAGAAGTTCAGCCTTCTCTACCTCATTGTCCGTGAAAGTCCCATCCTGTCTCTTAAGGCAGTTCCGAGAGCACTTTCCCTTTTGAGATGGCTTTGAACACCCTTGCAGCGGGCGTGGCCTGCTCTAGAGTGGAACAAAACTTCCTGAAATGATCCCGTTTGCTATTGCGTATCTCCTTGTTATACTCAGTAAGCTTCCTGGTATAACAATCCCACTTGTCATTATTCTTTTTAGCTGCGTTAAACATTTTCCTAACCTCCACTCGAAGTAGTCCTAGCTTCTTAGTCCACCATGGATTATCCCTGCTGGATTTAATGCTCTTAATAGGACAGCTTGAATGATATGCATCCAAGATAGTCTTGCCCACGTCTATAGATAGCTGCTCAATCTCTTCCTGTGAGGAAACTCTTTTACTGTAGTTTAGTCTGCTCAGATTTAACCGCAGACAGGACCGATATTGTTGCCAATCAGTCTTTCGAGGATTTCTGATGTCCTTACTAAAACTTAGGTTGCTACAGATGTCGAATAGGATAACCCTATGGTCCGACAATGATGGTTCATTAGAGACTCTCCAGTTGCGAACCAACCTGGAGCCTCCTTCATTGCCAAAGGTGATATCTAACACCTCGGCCCTGCTTTTGGTTACAAACGTAGGTTCTGCCCCCACGTTGAAAACAGTGAGATCCTTAACTAGTTGAAAATCAAGTAAACACTCACCTCTGCTGTTTGTATCTGTGCTGCCCCACGTGATGCTATGTGCGTTGGCATCGCACCCCAGCAGCAATGGTAGCTTCTTGCTGCTGCAGTAGTCCACTAGAGCCTGAACCTCTAATGGAGGAGCCTCCGCCTCATCTCCCGGGAAGTACGCCGACGCCACCACGATTCTTCCACGCTCTCCAGTGATCAGCACTGCTACTAAATCTTTGGTGAGAAAGTTAGAAAGACATAGAAAGTTAGTATTCTTCCGTACCAAGATACAAGCTCTTGGCGATGCCTCTCTTACATCCGCAATTACTCTTGCACTTACGTGGTTAAGGCCGCAGATCCTGCCTCTGACGACCCATGGCTCCTGGATGAGCACCAGCCCCAGGTCCAACCTGGTGACCAACCTGCCGATGACAGCCGAAGCTGCCCTCGCATGTTGCAGGTTAATCTGTGCAACGCTGGTGGTCTCCATCCCTAGAGCTCTTCTTCACCCTCCGAGAGCGTCAGATATGCCTCTGACTGCGCCCCGGTGGGTGTCCGCTCATCATCGGATGGCCCATCCTCACTGGTGATGTCACCATCTCCGCGGACGTTGAGTCCAGACAGGTCCAGACCCTGGAAGGACACCGAGTCTAGCTCGGCCTCCACTACCGCCAACGCCTCTGCTTCCGCTGCTCCATCTGGCGGGCATTCATGCGTCGCTTCGGCTGAGGCTGCTGAAGTGCCAGGCACATCGTCAGCTTTCGCCTCCGCATCAGCCGCCGCCGCTTCCTCCTTCTTCCCATGGATCTTGCATTTGAGCTGCCCAAAGCGGAAGCTCAACAGCATGCCCCGGTTCTTTAGGAGAGCAAGTGCGTCATCCTCCACGCCTAGCGTCAGGATCTTGCCTCCCTCAGCCTCAAGGTCTACATCAAGGCCAAATCGAATGCCAATTTAACGGTGGAGAAATTTGAATTTGCTTATGGTCGGAATATTTGTCTTTTAAAATCAGTGTTTCGAATCAAGATTTTTGCACTATATGCTGCAAAGAATTTTGGCCAGAACACATAATTGTGAAAGAGTATACTATAAATTCGGCCTCCGATTGTATCTACCCTTCCGGTGGTTGGTTCTAAAGTAACTCTCCCAATATCTGATAGTTCAAAAAACTAACATCCTCCTTCCTACTTGGCTATCAGAATGTAAGAGGTCTTTGTAGTTTATATTTTAATAGTCTTTCTTTCCCTTTCCATGTCATTGCCTTTACTGAAACGTGGTTGAGGCAAGACATTCTCAATTCCAAAATTCTATGTAGTACATATTCTATTTATAGAAAGGACCGTACTCTTCCGCGTGGTGGTGGAGTGCTTATTACTGTGAATATAGACTTTCCTTCTGAAACAGTTGTATTAGATAGTTTGTGAGGTAGCATTTTTGCTGGCAAAGTGCTACCTCACATAAGCTGCCAGACGCGACACGCGATCGTGACACTGCCATGGTCACCCGAAAATGGCAACGCCGCGTCTTGGCACAAGCCATGGCCACCCGAAAGCGACAACTTCACGTTGTTCGACACAGCTGTGGGCACCCGAAAAATGATTTGGCAAATTTGATAGCAAATCAGTTTTCGGGCGGAGTTAAAACGAAGCGGGACACGTAAAAACAGAAAACCAGCGACCAACAACAACAACCACAGTAGCAGCGGGCATACGCACACACCGCACACACACCTCATCGACACTCACACAGGCATACACACACACCACACACACACGGCATTGACACCAGCACGCACACAGGCATACGCACTCACTCCACACACACACGGTATCGACACCAGCGCTCACACAGGCATACACACGCACCACACACACACGGCATTGACCCCAGCACTCACACAGGCATACACACACACTCCGCACTTACACGGTATCGACACTAGCGCTCACACAGGCATACACACACACCACACACACGGCATTGACCCCAGCACTCACACAGGCATACGCACACACTCCACACACACCCGGTATCGACACTAGCGCTCACACAGGCATACACAAGCACCTCACACACACGGCATTGACCCCAGCAATCACACAGGCATACACACGTACCACACACACACGGCATTGACCCCAGCACGCACACCGGTATACGCACACACCACACACACACGGCATTGACACCAGCACGCACCCAGGCAAACGCACACACTCCACACACACCCGGTATCGACACCAGCGCTCACACAGGCATACACACACCACACACACACGGCATTGCCACCAGCACATACACTCACTGGCTGGCGTTCAGCGCGTTTGCGGCGGCAGTCATGACGGATCTGCGCAAGGCTGAGCGCGAGCGTAGAAGACATGCAGACTAGGTGTAACTGGGCAGTAGCGACGCAATACCTCACGGCCGTACCGCTACTGCAAGGTTCCGCTTACATATACATATACTTAAGTCAATGTGTACATATATATTACATAGGGGATAAGCAATAAATGAATTAAAAAATAAAAATAAAAACACATACACTCCACAAACACCCAGGCTATACACACACACAGGCGGCCATACACGCACACACGGCCATACATACAAAACAGCTTGAATCGTGTTGGTGAAAGTGCCGGGTGTCTTACCTGTGCGTCCGTTTGCTGCCGTCACTCGCGTTCCTGGGCAGTTCTCGTGTTGTCTACTGAAGCCTTCCCAAGCGGCGGACCGCCCGCGCTCATTTCTGGTCACCTTCGGTAGTGTGCGTTACTAAAATACACACAGTGCCACACCATTTCTCTGTGGTGTGCTGTTTGTGTTTTTTAGACTGACCGCACTGCCAGCTGATCGCGTCGCATTCCAGGGCTGGCTGCCTGCATAGCAGTGCCAACCGAGCAAACAGCGCTCACTGGGTTCCCCTGTGAAGCAACAGGTGGCGCTTTTTGTCTCCGCTGTGCAGGGTTCGTGCATTGGGAAACCGAATTTTCTTAGCATACGCAAAAGGGCTGCGCTAAGTGTAGTATAGCACTCAGGCGCGCCACTTTTTTGTCGAACAAGTAGGAGTTTCCAAGCAGCTAATAGCAAAAAGCCACGGAACCGGCTACTACCAACCCCCTCCGTCGCGGCGGTGCTCCGTGGGGCTCTGGTGACCGACTCGGGGCGGTATAACCTCCAGCGGTTACACACCATAGGGAAACCTGTGGTCAACGTGGGACTGCTTGGAGCTCTACTTAAGCTCCTGTCCTTATATACGCCATGGATGAAATTGTGCGTCGTTCGGCACTGCCGAGATCCCCTCCACGGGTGGTTGTACCATCCCCGGTGAATAGCGAGGCTTCTCCCACGTCGCAACGAACCCCTCTGGCGGCGCACTTGCCGCAACCGGTCGTCTGGCCCTTGCCGATCACGCCGAGGCCACCAGCAACGTTGCAGAGTTCGCTGGAGAAATTGGGTGAGGCTCTTTCAGGTCTGACAGAGCTTTTTTAGTGGTCAACGCCATATTAACGCTTTAATGCGCGACGAATTGGCCAAAATCGTAAAGCTGCATGCGTCAGCTCTGAGGCTTAGCAAGCCCCAAACGGCAGTGGGTGCTACCCAGACGTCACCAGTGATCTTGGAGCGTCCTATTGACAGGGTCATGGAGCAACCAGCTCATCATACTGGCGTCGCCAGTCGTGCAGGCAACAGGGCACTGCCGAAGCGCCCAAGGGAGCTGCCAGAGTTGCGTAGCTCACCGCCCAAAAAATCAAAACAAGGCTCCGCTAAACCCCTCCAGGCGGCGAAGCAGGTAGCACCAGAGACGGCACCTAAGACGGCACCAGAAGCTGCTCCACAGGCGGCACCACAGCCGACCTGGTCAAAGGTGAAGCCAAGGAATCCGTCGCGCAAGCGAAACAGAGCGGATGCTATTGCAATCACTGGGGCTGACGGCTGCAGCTACGCTGACGTGCTCCGTGTGGTAAAAACTGACCCGTCCCTACGCCAATATTGTGAGGATGTGCAGAATGTCAGGCGTGCAGCAAACGGAGATCTGCTTTTGCGCCTGAACAAGAAACCATCGCACAGCTCGGAAGAGCTGCAATCAGCTATGGTGAAAGTCTTAGGCAACAGGGCAACGGTAAAGACGCTAGTTGACGTCCAGCGGGTCGAAATCCGCGGCATGGACGAACTGACTACTAAGGAGGAGTTGATCGAGTCGATCCAGGAAGCCTTAGACGCCCCCAGTCTGTCTGTCGAAGCAGTCCGCTCACTTCGAGCCCTACGTAGCGGCACATCGTCGGCGACGTTGGTGCTTCCAACCCCTTTAGCCAGCCGGTTACTTGATCTGGCCAAAGTTCGAGTGGGCTGGGCTGTTTGCCACATACGGCCCATTGTACAGCCACTGCGTTGCTACAAATGCCTGGCGTTTGGGCACATTGCTGCAAAATGCACCAGCACGGATGATCGCAGGGGTGCGTGTTACAGATGCGGCGAGGCTGGCCACGAGGCTAAATCCTGTAGCAAGCCACCAAAGTGCTGGCTGTGCTCCAAACAGGGGCCAGGAAACGTGGATCACACCACGGGCAGCTTTAACTGCCCCGCCTACAAAGCAGCTGTCGGCCGGACGAGATGATAAGGTTACTCCAGCTTAACCTTAATCATTGCATGGCTGCTCAGTCGCTTCTGGAGCAGTCAACCAAGGAGCATAGGATCGATGTATGCATATTGAGCGAACCTCATCGTGTGCCGATTGCGCCATCGGGCATCTGGGCGTCGGACAACAGCAAGAAGGCTGCGTTGTGGGTGTGCGGTGCAACTCAGCAGCTTACTGAGGTGCAAGAGTTCCATGGATTTGTGAGGGCAAAATTGGGCAGTTTGTGCATATACAGCTGCTATCTCGCGCCCAGCTTGCCTATCGCCGCCTTCTCCTCTGTCTTGGAACAGCTTGTAGATGACGCCAGGGGACGCAGCAGAGTCATACTCGCAGGCGACTTCAATGCATGGGCTCTGGAGTGGGGCAGTGTTTTAACGAACACTAGAGGCAGGGTGCTCTTGGAGTCACTGGCTCCACTGGATCTGGCGCTACTGAATAGCGGCAACAGGTACACATTTTCCAGAGCAGGGGGCGGCTCGGTAATTGACCTTACGTTCGTCAGCCCTTCCCTATTTAACGCAGCACAGTGGACGATTAGTGACATGTACACAGCAAGCGATCACAACGCCATCGTATGTTCAGTGGGCGGCCTGCGAGAGTGTAGTGAGCATAGCGCGCCAAACGCTAAACACTACAGACAAGACACCTTTGACGCTTGGGCGTTTTCTAGATCAATTGAGCAGCTCACCACATCAGGATCTGCCGACTCCCGGGCAGCTCAAATGGCAGCGCAAGTCTCCTCGGCATGCGACAGCAGCATGGCACTACGCCGCCCCTACGCGCGACACCATGAACCCACGTATTGGTGGAACGCCGATATAGATATGGCGCGCCGAGCCTGCATAAGAGCGAGAAGGCTCTGCCAACGAGCAGCTAATAGGCCACACTTCGCATTAAGGCACGAAGAATATAGACGGGCGAGAGGTAAACTCAAGAAGGCGATCAAGGCGAGCAAGAGGGAATGCTATCTGCAACTGTGCGACTCTGCAGAGCACGACCCGTGGGGCAGAGCCTACAAAACTGTGGTTAAACGCATCTATGCTGGAAACCAACACAACCCCTCTATGGAGCCAGGCAGGATGCGGGCCGTCGTGGAATGCCTGTTCCCGAACGGTAGGCTGCAGTCCCTGCCCGCAGCAACAACACAGCATCAGGACTACATCGAACCAGTAGTTATCACGCCGGAGGAGGTACTCGCTGTTGCCAGGAGCATCGTGGCGTCCAAATCCCCAGGCCCGGACGGCATCCCTAATCGAGCGCTGAAGCTGGCAATGACGTTGAAAGCCCAACAATTCACTGACCTTTTCAATACGTGCCTACGCGAGAGGACTTTTCCGCTTAGCTGGAAAGAGCAGAATCTGTTGTTACTGCCGAAGCCTGATAAGCCGCCGGGGGAACCTTCCTCGTACAGACCAATCTGCCTGCTGAACAACATTGGCAAAGTCTTCGAGAAGCTGCTATCTGTGAGGCTCAGCCAAGCGATAGACAGAGCAGGCGGGCTATCCCCAAACCAGTTTGGATTCCGGAAAGCGAGGTCAACCTTCGACGCCCTGAGCATGGTGGTCGACATTGCATCCAGTGCCATCCAAGGCTCCAGATGGGCAGGAGGTGCCAAAAAATACTGTCTCATTGCCACGCTTGATATAAAAAATGCGTTTAACACAGCCAGTTGGGATGTTATCCTAGACGCTCTGGAGGTTCTGCAGGTCCCCTCATATCTGCGGGACACAATAAGGAGCTATTTTGACGGACGGGTGCTGCACTACCGGACCACAGAAGGCACCAAATCTCACGCAGTTTCTGCAGGAGTCCCCCAGGGATCCGTTCTCGGGCCACTCCTGTGGAATGTTATGTATGACGGAGTCCTTAGGCTTCAACTCCCTGACGATGCATATATCGTTGGCTTCGCCGATGATGTAGCCATCGTGGTCGTACGGAAGGAGCTGAGATGCGTGGAAGCTGCATGCAATACGTGCATTGCCCGCGTGCAGGACTGGCTTCAACATGCGGGTCTGGAGCTGGCTGCGCACAAGTCAGAGGCGGTTCTAGTCAGCAGTCGCAAGTCTGTGGAGACGGCTAGAATAGTTGTGGGCAACGCCACGATTCTGTCGAAAAGGGCAATAAAATATCTCGGGGTCATGCTGGACACGAGATTGACATTTAAGGAGCATCTGGAGTATACTGCATCTAAAGCAGCTGGAGCAAGCCGAGCACTGTCGCGGATAATGCTTAATACACGTGGGCCTAAACAGGAGCGGCGAAAGCTACTAATGAGTGTAGTCCGTGCCACCGTCTTGTATGGTGCGCCGATCTGGTGGAGAGCCGCGCAGGTGCCCAGCTACTGCCGCGGATTATGCGCTACCTACCGTCTGTGCGCCATCCGGGTTTGCTGCGCATTCAGGACAATCTCAGACGAGGCTGCCCTGGTTATTGCTGGCATGTTACCGATCGAGGAACTGGCTATCGAGTCGGGCGAGTTGCAAATGCACACAGCTGGTGACTTAGCGCGCATGGCTCGAGCAGCAGTGAGAGCCAGAACAATAGAACGATGGCAAGCACGCTGGAACTCGTCGGTGAAGGGGCGTTGGACTTTTGCCTTGATCCCGCAGCTGCTACCTTGGCTAAACCGCAAACACGGCGAAGTCAACTTCTATTTGACGCAGCTCCTATCTGGACATGGGTGCTTTCGGAGCTACCTTAAGCGGTTCGGCCACGAGCAAAGCGAGGAGTGCCTATGGTGCGGTGATGGTTCGCCAGAGGACGCACACCACGTGTTGGTTACCTGCGGGCGGTTCGCAACTCAGAGGAGTGCACTGGAGCGCGCTATGGGCTGCCCCATCACCGTGGATAATTTAGTCCCAGGCATGATGGATTCATCGTCGAAGTGGGAAGCGGCCTGCACATTTGCGGCAATGGTGATGAAGGAGCAGAGGCGAGTGGAGCGGCTTAGGAGGTCAACTTCAAGCTAGGCTTGCTCCAGTATAGGATGCGACAGTGGTTTGCGAAGCAATTCTTAACGGACGTACCGCAAATTACTGTCGCTCCTGTATATTATCATGTATTATTATGTATTTTCTAGTTATTATTTAGTTTAAATAAAGAATAAAAAAAAAAAAAAAAAAAAAATACACGCACACACACACACCCAAGTGGTCACACACATACACACTCGTATACACCCCCCCCCAACACATTTATGAGCCTGGTAGAGCGGGGTAAGTTGGCCAACAATGTAGTATTGCGATCCAATACCTTTCCCCCAGTCCCTTCATTAGAAAACAATAAAGAATTTAAATGTTTCCCCGTTAAGGTTTCTTTTATTACCTCTCTTCCCTTTTCAGCGGGTAGTCGAAGCCTCTGGCTTGGGGTCACCTCCCCATACGGCCCACATGGGATCGGCATGAGGGGCCAGACTAGCGAATCTTCCGAGTTTTACTATAGATTCTGCGACGTCTGCTTCTTGGCCTGTTCTGTGTGTAGCGACAACCGGCAGGTTGTGATGGGCTCGGGTAGGGGAGTCTGGGACGCATTCCGAGTCTTACTTTGTGCGCCGCAGATCCCTGCCTGGGTCCATCACACGCGTTTCAAAAGACGCGGCCGGTGGAAGCGGGTTGACCGGGATTAGGTGATCACTTGGTAAAGCTTCCGGGTCTTACCCTAAGCCGAGCCAGGTGAGTACCTGCTCCCGATCCTCTTCGCGTCCCCGAAGTCAAAGACTTTACGCCTGGTCGGCACCGAAGAGTGGTCTGAGGAGAGGGGTGGAAGGGTCTTCCTGGTGATCACCCTGGACTCCCTACTCCTCCCCTTAGCCCACTCCGACGATGTTGATCTGAGCGACCATACTATCCCTCACCCCCCCTTTTATGTTTGCGCACTGGTGTTCAACCTCGGTGCGGCTCACTCCAGGGTCCCAGAATTTTACAAATAATCTGTAAAAACACTCCGGGCGCGATTGAGACACCGACCTCGGCCCAAGAAACGTTCTTAAAAGTTCTCATGATATTATTATTATTATTATATATATATTTGGTGTTAACATTTTTATCTCTTGTTCGTATATACCTCCATCCTCTGATCTCTCTATCTATGAGTCACATCTATCTGCTATTCATTCTGTCTCTGCCTTGCTTTCTGATCGCGGTTTTCTTGTAGTTCTTGGTGATTTCAACATTGCTGAAGCTACTTGTATATGTTGTCCTGACTCTGGTGCCCTGAATTTTTTATCGACTTATTTGGGATGTCATTGAATCAAATTAATGCAATCCCAAATTCTCTTATCAAAATGCTTGATCTGATTTTTGTTTTGGATTCATCATCTTCATCCGTTTCCCGTTCCCAGCCTATATCTTGTCCCGAAGACTTATACCATCCTACGTTGGAGCTGTTGATTAATTTACCTTCCCGGACGCGTTGCAATATCAACATGCCTTTGAGTCGAGTTCGTCAATTTCGGAAAACTGATTTTGAGGGACTCGCTCTGCTTTTATCCCAAACAGACTGGTCTCCCCTCTACGAGTCTGACGACTTGGACGTGGCAATCAGTATTTTTTATAATACCTTATATTCTTTATTTGATTTATGTGTCCCGGTTGGTAAGCTAAACAGGTCTAACAAACCTGTGTGGTTTACCCGAGAGTTGACAATTCTCACAAATCGAAAATCTAAACTCTACAAGAGATTTAGAAAAAACGGCTCATCGGTAGCCTATTCTGCATACTTGATTGCTCGTGCCAGCTTTGATATCTTAAATAACCAATGTTATAAGAATTACCTGACTCGGTGTAGATTACAGTTTCAGCAGGATCCAAAGCGGTTTTTTGATTTTGTTAATGCGAAACGTAGGTCATCGACACTCCCAACGGAAGTATTCTTTGAGGAAACGAAGGCCAATTCTGATCAGGAGATTGCAAATATATTTGCCCAATTTTTTCAAACGACTTATAGCTCATTTCAATCTCAAGTCGATTTGCCTTACCCTTATCAGGTTAATGGCTCGATTCGCATCTTTGGACTGAAAATCACTGAAAACTGAATTTTAAATAATCTACATGTTTTGAAACCTATTTTTTCACCAGGACCTGAAGGAGTGCCAAGCTGCGTGCTTAGACACTGCGCTCATGGTCTTTTAAAGCCGTTGCTTAAACTGTTTAACTTGTCTCTGGAGTAAGGCTCCTTTCCAAAAATTTGGAAAGAGTCATTTATTATTCCCCTCCATAAAAAAGGAAACAAATCTAATGTTCAAAAATATAGGGGTATCTCCAAGTTGTCTGCTATTCCTAAGATTTTTGAAAAATTAATAACCTCCCATCTTCAACACCTTTGCAAATCTATTATTTCACCGTGCCAGCACGGATTTATGAAACAAAGATCTACTACCACTAACTTGTTTAAATTAACTTCATTTGTTGTCAAGGGTTTTCAGGACAAATTGCAGACTGATGTTATTTATACTGATTTTAGTAAGGCTTTTGACTCTGTAGATCATCATCTCCTAATAAATAAACTAGAGCTCTTGGGCTTTTCAAATATTCTAGTTCTTTGGATTTAAGACTACCTAACTCTTAGAACTCAGAGGGTTTTATTTAAAGGGTCTGTTTCCAAGATAGTTCAGGTCACTTCAGATGCTCCACAGGGTAGTCATCTTGGTCCTTTATTATTTATTTTGTTTATAATATATATAAATATTATGCACATTCGGCTGCAACTCCCCTTGCTGCTCAACAGCTTCAAAGAGATTTAGACAACTTTCAAATGTAGTGAAAATTAAATTTTTTAAATCTTAATTGCAGTAAATGTAAAGTAATGTCATTTTTAGATGTTTGCCCATTTTTTATATATATTTTCTCGACAACAAACCACTATTTAGAATTGAATGGGTTGACGATTTGGGAATCGTTATGGACCCAAAGCTTAAGTTTGACAAGCATATTTCTTCAATTTCCAATCGAGCATCTGGTGTCTTGGGATTCATTAAGCGCTGGTCGAAGGAATTTAACGATCCCTACTTAACAAAAACTCTGTATACTTCTCTTGTACGACCGATTCTGGAATATGGATCTTGTATATGGTTTCCCATATACGAAATTCTTCAGAATAAAATAGAATCGGTACAAAAACAATTTCTGCTTTTCGCTCTTAGAGGTCTTAACAGGAACACTAACAATAATTTGCCGTCTTATCGTAGTAGACTTTTACTAATAGATCTTCCCTCTCTGAATAATCGTAGAATAATGCTATCAGTTTCCTTATTTCCTTTTAGAAATACTAGAAATTTTGTACCTATATCTCTTCAAACCTGTAATTCTAATTATGCTCTTCATAACCCTTTTCGTATTCTGTGTTCTATTTATAACGATTTTTCCCACTTAATACACAGTGCCACTCCTACTTGCTCTATTAAAAAGTTAGTTTTGTGTCATTTGTCTACATGTTCGCGATCATCGTAACCGCACGATAAGCGGAGCGCCCCTCGTTCGGATGGGCGGGAGGTGGGTCGCTTTGTACGTGGGTCCGCGCGTTAACAAGCCGGTGCTTGGTATTGTTGGGCCACTTGACTTTACTGTTCGTTAGTACATCTACGTCCAATATAATTATTGAACGCTGACTGTTGATTTGAATTCGCTTTGTTTTGTTTGTGCTTAGTTGCAGAAAAGCAGGCGACTAGGACGGTCGAGTCACGCGGTTGTGCTGTTTATGTTATGCCCACAAGCAACCACATAAGAAAATAATATTATGTACAAGCTTATTTATTTGTAGGAGCAGGGTTTCTGGGTTGGCAATTATTAATATATTTAGTTATAATAGAGAGTAGTGGGTTGGCAATAATTAAATTTAGCTACAATAAAAAGTGTGAGTTTGTGTGAATTCTCAAAAGAAGCCAAACTAAATGCACTAGACGAATGATGAATGTTGGATACCCTAAGAAAATATAAGTGCTATTGTGGATATGTAGTTACAAAATATATTTGCAATAATTGCATATTTTGATTAGCAAAGGTTTGCGTTAGCACTCACATAGGCCATGTATTGGCCCGTTGTGGTGCCGCGTTTTGAACTAAATCCAAAAACCATCTACCCAGAGTGTGTCACACTAATTTCGAGGGCGTAGTCCCAGTCTGAGGCTCTAATAAATTACAGGATATTTTTCAGGTTAATATCTGCCAGTTGAGTGAGGTCCGATAAAAAAAAAGAAACAAGATAGCGATTTCTATTATTGCAGAGTGCCGGACAGTGGATTAGGCCTGAAGAGCGCTTCTTGCAGCGCGTTGGCCAGGTTTGCCTAGCAATCCTACCTGTGGCGGTGGTAAGCTGCCATCTCTTTTAAGCTTCGAGTTCGAAGTGCGATTGAACTCTGAGCTTACAGCTGGCCATGTGAATACTCCAGCCCTCGTTATCTGTGAGGAGAGGCATGGTAGTGCCATGCCTTGCCAGCTCGTCTGCTTTGCAATTGCCCTCGATGCCGCTATGTCTGGGCACCCAAATGAGGTAAAACTCGAACTGCTCTGCCATCCCCTGTAGAGATCTGCGGCAGTTTGTAACAGATATCGAATTTTATGATATCGCTTTTAGTGATTTGATAGCCACCTGGCTATCAGAAATATGCAGATCCTAGCTGCGGAGCATTCACATTCGGAAATGCAGGAGAGTGCCTCCTGTATTGCAGCAATCTCGGCTTGAAACATGATCAGGAAGGCTGAAAAATTTACTGATGGGTAGCTCTTCGCAATAGACACCTCCCCCTACCCGGTCGTTAAGCTTTGAGCCATCGGTAAAAATCTTTATTGAGTCTGTCGGCCCTGGCGTGCCTGAGCACCAAGCGTCCCTTGCGGGGATGAGTGTATGAAATGAGGTTTTTGGGAATTTCTGAGGACAACAATAGTCCGTGTTTGAGGGTATAATTGAGTTTCCCACAAGAATATTAGTGTCCGTAAGTCTGTTCGGACCACTGCTTTGTTTCCCTCATGCTTAGAGCAGAGAGAGTTGCTACTAATTTCCCCATCATGTCTATTGGTAGAAGATTAAGTATATTGTCAAGGGCCTCAGTTGGGGTCGTTCTGAGGGCTCCGGTTGTGGTCAGTCCAGCGGCACGCTGTACTCTGCCGAGCTTGTGGACTGAGGTCTTCTTGGACAGAGTTGGCCACCATACTGACACTCCGTATATTAGGATGGGCTGAACGATGGCTGTGTACAGCCACAGCGGGATGTGGGGTGCCATTCCCCATTTCAGTCCAATGGACTTCTTGCATGTATATAATGCGACCGAGGCCTTCTTAGCCCGTTCTTCAGTGTTAAGATTCCAGTCAAGTTTACTGTTTAAGGTGAGCCCTAAGTATTTGGCAGATTTGCTGAATGCGAGTTCCATCCCATTTAGATTGGAGGTCTGAGGGGAGGAATCTTATACTTCCTTGGGAAGAGGACTAAATCAGGTTTGCCTGGGTCCATTTGAGGTGGCCCATGAGGACAAGGTTCGAAGTGCAGCGGTCATACGCTCGCACAGACTTTGGGGGTATTTGCTCGCGAAGGCTATGGCAAGGTCGTTCGCGTAAGCGATCACCCGACAGCCCCCTCCCTCCATGGAGCGCAGCAAGCTATTAACAGGTACATTCCAAAGGAGAGGAGAGAGAACACCTCCTTGCGGGGTGCCCCTATTTACGGATCTGGAAATGGTCGAAGACGCCAAAGTGGCCCTGACGGTCCTGCACTTAAGCAGTTGATCAATCATCTCCACAATGCGGTGGCCAAACCCTAGCTCCGACAATGCCTCGGTAATCGCTCCGGGAACGATATTGTTAAAAGCGCCTCAATGTCCAGAAAGGCTATAATGCAGTTCTCCTTGTGGTGGAGTGCCTTTTCTATTGTAGAAATAACAGCGTGAAGTGCTGTCTCAGTAGATTTACCTTTTTGGTAAGCGTGTTGAGCTTGGGAAAAATAATCAGTCGTGATCGAATCTCTAATAGGCCCAGCACCCTTTCTAGTATCTTGAGTAGAAAGGATGTTAGACTTATGGGACGAAAATCCTTTGGGTCGTGTATGAGGCTTTGCCAGCCTTGGGAATGAAGACGACTTTAGATTCGAGCCATGGCTTGGGGATCGAACCTGTCGTCAGGATGTCTGAAAAGATTTTCTGTAGCCAGTTTATGGCATAACCCTTGCAGGCTGCAGTTGGGCTGGAATGATTCCGTCCGGCCCAGGGGATTTATAGTGTGAAAAACTTCGGATAGCCCATAAAATGATATCTTTTGAGAAAAGGTCAGTGGAGTCATGCTCCTGAATTTTTCTGAAGATAGGGGGTCTTAATCCTTCGACTGAGCATCCGGGAAAGTGGGTTTCCACCAAAAGTTCCAGTGACTCTAGACTGGTCGTTGTCCACGAGTCATCGGGTTTTTTGAGAAAGCCCACGGGTGCTTGTGTGCTGGAGAGAACTTTTCTAAGCCTAGCGATTTCTGCAGTACTCTCGATTGTAGAGCAGAAATTTTGCTAAGTGGAGCGTTTGTGATGTGTCCCGACTTCAGCTCAAGGCACGCAGCAGTGATGTCGCCATTACTGAAATTGGGGAGCAGAAAAATGTCTAGATGTTTTCTGGCTAGTATGCAGGTGCGGATTTTACCTTCTTTTCGGGCTACAATTAGCTTTTAGTCTTTAGTCCCCAGTCCAGAATTTTTGCCACTGCAAACCCAAGGTTCCTGAATGAGGACAACATCTGCTCAACATTGGCTTATGTGGAGCAGCAGAGCGGCTGCAGCTGCCTTACAGTGGTTGAGGTTGATCTGCCTCAGAGACATCTCCAGGTTTCAACTCCACAACTGTCAGATTAGCCTCTTCGTCCGTGTCGTCGTCGAGGCTAATCATATTAGCCATGTCTTCGGCTAGGTCGAATCCTTCCGACTGGTGGCCTGCTTGGGCTTCTGCCGTCGCATCACTTTCGGTGACTGGGTTTGGCGTACCACGGGCTGTGGTATCGCCTGCGACGGCCTCCATCCGTATTACTATCGGATTAAAGCCGTAGTGGGCCAAACAAACCATTGGATGCGATTAGGGCCTCAGCTGACTCTTCATTTAGGACTAGAATCACCTGCCGATTTTTGCCTTCTGGCGCCTCGGCCTTGGCGATCTTCCAGTCGTGCGTAACCAGGTCTGAGTTACTCATCTGAAGGCGTTTGAGGATCCTTTCGGGATCCTCGGGCTTGGCGGAAACCCAAACTCTAGCTCGTGTTCGACTGGGCACATCCTTCCAGTCAACTGCCTCTAGCTTCGCACCAGGATAAATCTCTCCCAGGAGGGCGACAGCTTTTTTATAGAGCTCTGTGGATTTTTCGTCCTTGATAACTGGACCCAATAAATAAATATTAAACTTAAACACCCAAAGCGCACTTTCAAGAAAAATGCAAAGCAAAATAACGGTACACTTCCAGAGCTCACAGTTATTCTTAGAATGAGTGAAAAAGATGAAGAATAAAAGAAAAAAAAAACATGAGCATGAAACATATTCAGAGTAGGGAGTTATTTGCCTTTAAACTGATAGGTTAGAGAGTTTGCTAGTCGGTTGTCGGGCAGCGTAAGTCGCAGAATGAATAGCTTTGTTGTTTGTGGTTAATGTTTCCCAAAGTATATCATCATGATCGCATGAAAGCTTTTGTTTTTTTTTCTCGATTCGTAAATTATTCTGCAGATTTCCGTTCAGAAAGATTGTTGTCTTTTCACCGGGGAGTTACTTGAAGATTGTTGAAACGATCTTACATGTTTTTAAACTTGATACCGGAGGTAAAGAGCATATTGAGTTTGGGCAATGTCCGTCATGGTGTCTGTCTGTCTGTCCGTCCGTCCGTCTGTATGAACGCAACTCTTTTTCCACACCCTTCAAGCTAGAGACTTGAAACTTTCCAAAAATCTCTATCTCTGGCCGGCTTGGGGTTCTACGATAACTGGGGGGCTGGCAAATCGATAAACTCGATAACTCAGAATCAATAAATCCACCTATTTCGCACATCCATACAGCTAGAACTACCAAATTAAGTAAGCAGATAGCTACTAACATCCCCCGAAAAAAAGCATCAAAAGATTTGGAGCCACGCCCAACCATTCCACCCCCAGCCCCCCTTTCCACACATTTTACAAACTTTGAGCTAGAGTCACCAAATTTGGTATGAAGATAGCAATTAACATTCCACAAAGATCTGCAGCAAAAATTTGGATGCCACGCCCACCCATACCGCCCCCAGCCCCCCTTTCCCAACTTTTTACAAATTTCGAGCTAGAGTTACCAAATTTGGTATTAAGATAGCAAGATCATAGAGAGATCTCAGTTTGAGTGTGATTGACGTGTTTTACTTAAGCTCCGATTAATTTATTAATTTTGTGCCGTTTATCAGGCTTTTATTTATTTTTTGCAGTCTACTGTTCGTAAAACATAGGCTTACCTAAGCTGTGCAAAGTGCTTCTTTTTGTGCGTCGTTTAATTTGCTAATTATTATATTTTATCAATTGCGGCGTCAGTTCTGTGTGGTTGTTAGTGTCTGTTTTTGTTATTCTGCAATTCTGCCGCTTATTCGTGCACTCATTTGTTTGTGTGTTTGTTCGCTGCGTTTACTCTTGTTTGTGTGTTTATTCGCTGCGCATACACTTGTTTGTGTGTTTGTTTCGTTTAAGCGTTATCTGCCTTGCTTGTCGTGCTTTAATACATTTTTGTTGTTGCTTATCGCTCCAAACAAGAAGTATTTGTGTTACGATTCCTCTTAATTTGTGCGATTGCTCTTAGATTTTCTGTGCGCCGTTTTGTCCGTTCTGTGCTCTCGCAACCTATTTTCGTTAGTTTGACCCCAGTGGTAAATATGTCGTGCTGCAAAAAGTCTTGTACATTTAAGCAGTCTGACGATTCTGCACGGCCTCAATTTGTTCATTGCTGGTTGTGTGAGAATTTTATGCATGCTAAATGTGCAGGTCTTACTGGGCGTGAGTGTGACAAGATCATTGCTGTAGCCAAGCCCGGCTGTGGTGGTGTGCGTTGGTCATGCCCTATGTGCATTGATAAGCAAACTGATTTCTCTAGAATGTATAACTCTGTGAGAAATCAGTTTTCAAAACTAAAAAAGACGGCAAGCATGCTAGTGACTGACATTGATTCGAGTTTGGAATTTCTCAATAATTTTAAATTTGAGTCATTGTCTACTCGCCGGTTGGAGTCTGAATTTTTGAATGTTCCGTTAATGTTTGCCCCTTCACCATCGTCGCTTTCACCCGTGCCTAGTAACGTAGAATTGTCGCCAGTTCTATCATTATCTCCAACTCCAAGCGATTGTCCGAATATATCTCCTGCAGTATCCCCTGCTATTAGTAGTATGGTTCCCGTCTTGGATCCTGCCGAAATAAACGCGGTAAATAATGATCTATCTGTCCCCATACCTCAGCCACCTCCTATTTTAACAGTAGTGGCTCCTCGCAAGCAAGTTTTTGTGTCGCGACTTTCCGCTGAAACAACTTGTGATTCTGTTGCTGCCTATATTGCTAGCAATACTAAGTTTAACTTTTCTTCCCCTCGCGAAATATCATCTTTTAAAATAAATGTCTCTCTAGAATCGTTTTCAATCATATGTGATCCCAAATTTTGGCCCCCTCATATGGTTGTTCATGAGTTTTTGCAAAAAAAAAGAACTCTGCCTTTACCTGTCAACCTTCCAGCTGCAACATTCTCAAATAATAACTCTGTCGTTTCAAAAAACTAAATTCTGATGAAATATCTATTATTTATCAGAATGTGCGAATGTATCCCTTACTCTGCTCCGTTGTCCGTTTCTTCTAAGCCCCCTTGGTTCACTCCAAGACTATCAACTTTACAAAATAATAAATCTAAATATTATAAAAAATTTAGCAGGTCTGGCTTGAGTGCTGACTTGTCTAAATACATTATAGCCAAATCAAACTTTCTTCTCCTGAACTCACAGTGCTATGAGAATTACCTTATTTTTTGCAAACGGCAATTTACGCTAAATCCCAAAAAATTTTATAGTTTTGTTAATTTTAAGCGTAAATCTTCCACTTTACCGTCATCTTTCATGTTTGGGATGGATAAATCTAGCATCGATAGCGAATCCGCTAATATTTTTGCCAATTTCTTCCAATCAACTTACTCTTCTGCATCCCCTATTAACATACCTTACCCTTATAGTATTGCTTCTACAAATTATATTCCTGATTTTACCATCTCTCAGTCCACTCTGCTATCAGCTTTAAATTCGTTAAAGTCTTCTTACTCTCCTGGACCTGACAATATACCTAGTTGTCTTCTTAAAGAGTGCAGTGCTTCTCTTCTTCGCCCATTGCTTAAGCTTTTTAATCTCTCCCTTGAATCTTCTGTCTTTACGTCTCTTTGGAAAGAATCTTTTATAATCCCTCTTCACAAAAAAGGTGGGAAGTCCAATATTGAAAATTATAGGGGCATTGCAAAATTGTCCGCTATCCCTAAATTATTTGAAAAAATTATCACTTCATCTCTGCAACATTTCTGCAAATCAGTCTTATCCCCTGCTCAACATGGCTTCGTAAAAAATCGGTCAACCATGACCAATCTATTAGAATTCACAACTTTAGTAAATGATGCTTTCCTCTCGAAAATGCAAACTGACGTCATTTACACAGACTTCAGTAAAGCTTTCGACACTGTACACCATGACCTATTACTTCTCAAGCTTGTCCGTATTGGTTTCCCTCCCTCACTTATATCTTGGCTTTCTTCTTATTTAAAGGGTCGGACACAAAGAGCACTCCTAAGATTGGCTACCTCGAAACAAGTTCATGTTACTTCTGGAGTACCTCAGGGTAGTCATTTTGGTCCTTTACTCTTCACTCTTTTTATAAATGATCTTCCCTCTGTTTTATCACATTCACGCATTCTCATGTACGCAGACGATGTGAAACTTATTTTCTCCTACTGTAGTTCTCTAAATCATACTTGCTTACAAGATGATTTAAATTCAATGCAACTTTGGTGTAAGACTAATCAGTCTAAATGTATGTTTATGACTTTCAGCCGAAATAACCCTTTCATTACCAGCTACTCAATTGACAGTACCCAGTTGCAACGTATTTTTACAGTCAAGGACCTTGGTGTTCTTTTTGACTCCAAACTCTCATTCGGCCTTCATATTTATACTATTCTTAATGAAGCCAAAGGTGTTCTTGGTTTCATTAAACGATGGTCTAAAGAGTTTAACGATCCTTACGTTACGAAAACTCTGTACACTTCCCATGTCCGCCCTATCCTAGAGTACTGCTCTTGTATATGGAGCCCACAGTATAGAAATAACCAGGATCGTATCGAATCTGTTCAGAAGCAGTTTCTGCTTTTTGCCTTACGACGCTTAAATTGGGATAGTAACCTTCGCTTGCCTTCATATTCCAGTAGACTTCTTCTCCTTAACCTCCCCTTGTTGAACAATCGTAGGATAGTCCTTGGTGTTGCCTTCCTGCACAAGTTGATTAATGGTGATATAGATTCTTCTTTTCTGTTAGGTCATCTCCATTTCTCTATTCCTTCCAGACCTACTAGAAACTTTCGCCCGTTATTTTTGAAAACGTGCACAACAGATTACGCTATGCACAGTCCATTTCGTGTTTTATGCGTCCAATTTAATAATCTATACCACGTGTTCTCTAATGAGACCTCTCTCTCCTTAATCAAACCATTGCTTTCAGTTTATCTTCGGGAAGTTAATGACTGCTCTCAGCTACGAAACGGGGCTGAGCTTGCTGGACTGGCTAAATTCTTTTCCTCCATCGGGTCATATATATATACAAATATTTTTTATTATATTTTATTTATTTATTTTTTTATTTTATTTTTATTTTTTTTAAACTTTTATTCTTAGTTTTCACCTTTAAATTTTTTCTTTTCTATTTTCTACTAACATCTCTGTTTTGAGTATAGAGTCTATAATATCACTGACAGTTTTGGCTGTGGAAAGGGGCATAGCTGGCCGGACTGGCAAATAAAACACCCCCATCGGTCGGTGATGTTATTAGAAATTTTTGTTCTCTGCCTAGGCTTTTTACTTCTACTATTTTATTGTAACTTATTTTTTATAAGTTGACTCTAGAATTGTCAACAACTTTCAATAAAATACAAAATTGACATTCCACAAAGTTCTGCATCACAAATCTGGATGCCACGCCCACCCATACTGCCCCCAGCACCCCTTTCCCAACAAACTTACAAACTTTGAGCTAGAGTCATCAAATTTGTAAGGAAGATAGCTTGTGGCATCCCCATCTGCATCGTAAAATCTTTTAGGCAGTGTACACCTCTTCCGCATCCGTACCCCTCTGCAGTCAGGCCTTTTTTTTTACCGGTTTTAATACTGGTATCAAGTACGCCGCAGTCGGTTGCGTCCGACTGCAACGTTTCCACTTGTTTTTTCTATTTCTTGCCAACTCATAACTATTCCTTATACATTTTGTTGTTAATTGGAACTATCACTTTCTGAACTCAATAGTTCTACTTTTATGATATGTTCAACAAATACTAAGTGAATTGACAGTGGCATTTTGACATTCTTTTTAAGCAACTTTTTATATTGCAGTACAATTATTCTCTTAATTTTTTCATACATATGTCTACGTATTGTTGTATTATTTTTAATCCACTTTAGGATTAAAACTAATTTTGGGTGTGCTGGTGGAATGCTGATTTATAGTTCTAAAAACGGTATGTAGAGTGCCAATAATTTTGACTCAACCATGTTGCTTATCTGTGCAATGGGACTATTAAGATTTCAATTGAACCATTGAAAATGGGTTCTCTTCATTAATGGCCTTTACTGTAACGTATGTAAATGTATTATAACTTTCCATAAATTCGCTTTTAAATTTATAAATAGTTATGTATTCACTAAATCGTGATAAAATTTGTATAGCTTGTATACGAAAGTCTGGGTATTTACTATAAATTGTATCAATTTTTGCTTTTAACGTAATGAACAATTTTTGGGAAAAATTTATATTTTGTCTAATTCGTTTGCTCGACTCATGTACTTTTTTTTATAGTATTCTTATGGATTTTATATAATTTGGACACTGTGTCCAATATAGAATAACGATAATCAATACTAGTATGAGCATGTATTTCTAATCTGGGGACGACACGTCAACTTTATTTATTACGTTGGCTGTCGATTCCACAGATTTGACGTCTACAAGACCCATAATTTGATTGGGTGAATGATAACCTTTCTTGAATATGTTTAATTTATCTGTGTCATAAACTGACATTAAAGTCTGATCAATCTGATTTTTATACCCTTAACCCATAAAATGGGTAAATAAGGGTATAATGGTTTTGTGCAAAAGTATGTAACAGGCAGAAGGAAGCATCTCCGACCCTATAAAGTATATATATTCTTGATCAGCATCAACAGCCGAGTCGATATAGCCATGTCCGTCTGTCTGTCCGTCTGTCTGTCTATCCGTCTGTATGAACGCGTGGATCTCAGAGACTACAAGAGCTAGAGACTTCAGATTTTGTATATAAGTTTTCCTATACCATGAGCAGAACAAGTTTTCTTCAAATTATCGATAGCTATTCTGGTTTCCGATATACACATGGAATCGATAACAAAAAAATATCGAATTTGGAAAATGTAAAAATTAGGGTTAAAAGAATGGGTAACGATAGAACTTTTCTGAAAATTTCGTCCAAATCGGTTAAGAAACACCGGAGATATCGAATTTAATCGATTGAAGCTAAGTCAGTATACCAAAGTCTTATATAAATTTATTTTTATTTTTATTTATCTTTTATTTTTTGCAACTGGGTTCAGGGTATCTTCTAGTCGGCCAGTCCCGACTAGAGCCTTCTTAATTGTTTAAAACAAAATTAAATTTCAACTTTCCATTTAAAAAAAAAAATTTATTATATTATTTTTTTTTTTTATAGTGTGTAGTGTTCATATGATTGGCTTACATTTATTGCCAATCATATGATGTTAGTTCAAAACCTACCAGAAGTTAGTATTTTTCAACCGGCAACTAGTGCACCTGGTTGAGGTTTTTAGGTATGTATTAAAAATATAGGCAGAACGGTGCATGACATTTAGCTACTCGTTTGCGTTACTTCGCTCTTTTGCGAAGTTGGTTCTCGATGATTTTTATCCTCTCCTTGCAGGCCAGTTGATCCTCTTCTGTGTTGTATGTTTTTAGCATTTCCAGTTCCAGACGTCTTTCTCCTTTTAGTTTGTGAACGCGGCCTCCGCGCTTGGTCTTCTTCGCGGCTGGTTTTGCTGTCCTTGCCCTGTTCTCAGCTATTGTGAGGGGGCGTGGTCCATCGTTTGGACACACCTCAAGCGCCTCTTTCAGCGTCCTTTGCTCTGTAGGAGCAGCTTTGAGGAATTCCAAGTCCTCGCTCATGGAATTCGGTTGGTGTGCCAGTGCTGGTCTTCGCACAGGTTATCGTTGTTTTTTGTCTGAACAATTCATCTTTTATTTTACTGATTGGTGAATAGTTTTCTTGTTGCTGTTTTCAATTATTTGCGGTTGTTGTCTTTTGATTTTTGATTGTACTTTTGACATTTGACGCGCAACATTTCTCACAGTTTTACCATTTAAAAAAAAATTTTTCGTATTATTTTTGCGTAGGAATACATACTTGTTTAAATTAGTTTTAAATTATCTGTTGTACTTGCGCTTAGGCAGAATAAAATTTTCACTTTTTAACCGAATATATTATTGTTGTTTCACGTCCTGTCACGGTCGCCATGTAGAATATGTATCCTGTGGGAGAGTGTCTTTGGTTGATGAAGAAGACATCCGTTTACGTTTGTGAATCTTTATTGAATGCTTCAAGATTGTTACTTCTAAGTTTATATAGTATAAGGCAGACCGCTGCTTCGGCAGAGAAGTCAGCGCGCGAGCCATAGTCTATTACATAATAAAGAGAGTGTGAGTATGCACATATGTATATGAGGTCACAGCGTGAGAGTGCTGACGCTGCATCGTTTGTGCGCGTTGCAACCTTACGCGATCATTTTACCAGCGCTTGAAGGCGAGCTGGGTGACCCACTTAATGTAAGCGAGCTGGGTGACCCACTTAATGTTTGCGCGACGACAAAGTGACGCTGTTCTACTTAATGTTTAGGCAAAGTGTTGATATTTAATATGTTTGAAGTGTGTACAGTGTACACTCGATAAATGTGTATACTACAATACTCGTTACCAATTTTAAAAACGGTAGAAAAAAAGGCCTGATTGCAAAGGGGTACGGATGCGGCAGGGGTGTACGCTGCCTTAAAAATTCTCCGGTGCAGATGAGGATGCCACAAGCTGTCTTCCTTCCAAATTCGGTGACTCTAGCTCAAAATTTTTAAGAGGTGGGGAAAGGGGGGCCGGAATGCGTGGGTGTGGCATCCAAATTTTTGATGCGGATCTTTGTGGCATGTCAATTGCTATCTTCATACCAAATTTGGTGACTCTAGCTCGAAATTTGTAAAAATTGCGGAAAGGGGGGCTGGGGGCGGTATGGGTGGGCGTGCCACCAAATTTTTGCTGCAGATCTTTTTGGAATGTCAATTGCTATCTTCATACCAAATTTGGTGACTCTAGCTCGAAATTTGTAATAAGTGGGGAAAGGGGGGCTGGGGGCGGTATGAGTGGGCGTGGCATCCAAATTTGTGATGCAGATCTTTGTGGAATGTCAATTGCTATCTTCATACCAAATTTGGTGACTCTAGCTCGCAGTTTGTACAAGTTGGGAAAGGGAAGGCTGGGGGCGGTATGGGTGGGCGTGGCATCCAAATTTTTGATGCAGATCTTTGAAAAATATCAATTGCTATCTTCATACCAAATTTGGTGACTCTAGCTCGAAATTTGTAAAAATTGGGGAAAGGGGGGCTGGGGGCGGTATGGGTGAGCGTGGCATCCAAATTTTTGCTGCAGATCTTTGTGGAATGTCAATTGCTATCTTCATACCAAATTTGGTGACTCTAGCTCGAAATTTGTAATAAGTGGGGAAAGGGGGGCTGGGGGCGGTATAAGTGGGCGTGGCATCCAAATTTGTGATGCAGATCTTTGTGGAATGTCAATTGCTATCTTCATACCAAATTTGGTGACTCTAGCTCGAAAATTGTAAAAAGTGGGGAAAGGGGGGCGAAATGGAGGGCGTGGCTCCAAAACTTTGATGCAGATTTTTGGGGGTCGTTACCAGCTATCTTCCCACCAAATTTGGCTCTAGCTCCACAACTCTGGAAGATACACGCATTCCCGTTTTTGACGAAGAGTTGGGTTGGATGGGGGCGGCTAGGGCAGTATTGGTGGGCGTGGCATCCAAACTTTTGATGCAGTTTTTAGGGGGTCATCATCACTTATCTTGGCACCAAGTTTGGTGGCTCTAGCTCAAAAACTGTGGGAGATATAGGCGTTTTTGACTTTAAAATGCGGGGGGGCTGGGGGCGGAATGGGGGGCGTGGATCCAAAATTTTTGATGCAGTTTTTTGGGGGTTGCTAGTAGCTATCTTCTTACCAAATTTGGTAGTTCTAGCTGTAAGGATGTGCGAAATATGTGGATTTATCGGTTTTGAGTTATCGAATTTATCGATTTGCCAGCCCCCCAGTTATCGTAGAACCCCCATCTTGACACTTTAATTTACTATCCCATAGATAAAGAGAATTTTAAAGTTTCAAGTCTCTAGCTTGAAGGGTGTGGAAAAAACTTGCAACCATACGGACGGACAGACGGACAGACACCATGACGGACATTGCACAAAACCAATATACTCTTTATCTTCGGTATCGAGTATAAAAAAAAAAATCTAACACAAAACAATTTCAATTTTTTTTAATTTTTAATACTTTTTAATACACATAAATATAACAATATAATTATTTAATTATATATCTATATTGTAAAACATAAACATAAATACACTTTTAAAATAACTTCATATTATTACGTTATTTTTCAAAAGGAGGGAGATGAAGTATACACATATATTCAAATGTAATAAACAGCAACACTTTGTTGTTGTCTAAACATTAAATCGAGCAACGACACTTTGTCGTTGCATAAACAATAAGCCAAGCACCCAGTGCTGGTAACATGATCGCGTAAGAATGCAACGCGCACAACGATGCCGCGTCAGCGTTCCCACGCTTTGACCATTTACAATACATATGTGCATACTCTCACTCTCTTTACATTATATATTAAACTATGTACGGCTCTCGCGCTGACTTCTCTGCCGAAGCAGTGGCCAGCCTAAAACTTAGAATCTAAAGAATCAAAAAGACATTCAATAAATGAACATGAAGACCAACGGTTATGTTTTCATTTATTTCAATATACCTATCTTCAGAGAAGGAATGCTCATCTAGCTCTCTCCATCTTGTATGTCTTTGGTGAAGGGAGGCTGTGGCTGGCGTTAAGTCTAGGACTTCGTCCCTTTTCTTTGTAATAAAGGTTGTGTCGTTTCCTATATTACAAATATTCAGACTCGTTGCGAAGATATAATTAAAGAGTGACACACCCCTTTAATTTATATCCGAGCTAACCTTTTGATGTCGGTGAGCGTTGGCGTCGCATCCTTGAATAAGCACGGTGCTTGTCACTTCGCAGATGGCAATTAGCGCACGAAACAGTTGACGTGGGAGTGGCCCTTGATGGTCGTTTGCTATGTAGGTTGAGCTGAGCCTGATGTGGCACGACTTCAGCTCAAGGCACGCAGCAGTGGTGTCGCCATTGCTGAAATTGTGGAGCAGAACAATTTCTAGGTGTTTTCTGGCAAGTGTGCAGGAACGAACTTTACGGGATTTTGTGGGCTACAAGTAGCATGTAGTCCTTAGTCCCCAGTTCAGAAACCTTGCCACCGCAAACCCAAGGTTCCTGAATGATAACAAAGTCTGCTCCGCATTGGCTTGTGCGGAGCAGTAGAGCGGCTGCGGCCTTACAGTGGTGGAGGTTTATCTAAAGGAGTTTTACAGCCATCTTCAGACTTCCACTCCACCACTGTTAGATTTGCTTCCTCGTCAGAATCGCTAATCATGTGGGCCATGTTGGCTAGGTCAGAGCTATCTTACAGGTGGCTGGCCTGAACGTCACCCTCCTTCTCTTCTGCCGGCGCGTCACTTTCGGTTACTGTTTTTGAATCATTGGCTGTGGTTTCGCCCGCACTTGCCTCCTCCAGTGGGTGCTTGCTCGGGCCTACGACGTCTGGTGCGTCGTCCTGAGCCGAAAGCTTGCCAGCCGCATCTGCGTCTACCGATAATTATAGGCTTAAAGCCGTAGAAATCCGCACCGTTCGATCGGGCTAGGGCCTCGGCTGATTTATCGTTGAAGACGAGGATCACCTGTTGGCTGTTACCTTCTGGCGCCTCGACTTTGGCGATCCTCCAATCTTACGTCACCAGGTCCGGATTGCTCTTCTGTACGAGTTTGAGGATCTTTTCGGGTTCCTCGGGTTTGGCAGAAACCCACACTCGTGCTCGGGGTCTACTGGGCACATCCTTCCAGTCAAACGCCTCAAGCTTAGCTCCGCGGTAGACTTCACCCAGCAGAGCAACAGCTTTTTTATGTAGAGCTGAAGACTTCTCATCCTCACAGGCAATAGCTTTGATGTTGCCTTGATGCCATCCGGCATCAGAGCAACGGGGTGGTGGTCCACCCCACTGCACCATCAGATCAACGACCGCCACCGGTCCTGAATGGACGGCTTTTTGGCCGCTGTTGTAGCGGACCCGTGAGCTGACGCCTGCGTCGCAGATATGAAAGCCAGTGTTGCAAACTTATGCTGCAGCCTCCAAGCTCCAGAAGCCGTTAAAGTTCACCGGCCGGGGTGTGAGGACGTTTGGCTTTTACGTCCTGCACCTATGCTGCTATACCAGGCGTCGAGGAAGAGGTGCTAGCACCTGTCTTCTCCCCCGGGTTTTTGAGTGTCCCAAAAACTGGGTTTTTGTTTATAGTTGTTGAGCTCATTTTGGTCCCACGAGTGGACGGGAATGGAACTTCACCAGCGACATAGCCCGTGTATAGCGGGAAACCTAATGAAACTGGAGGTCGGCAGGTATTCAGAGTTCGCAAAGTAACGACCGAGCACCCCTCTGGCTACGAGTCCCTCTCTGTTCCATCTTGGACTAGAGTAATTTTTTAGAGTTTTCTTCTCTCGCCCGACTACCATTCGTCAGCACCCTTGGCAGAGACATGACCGCACCAAGGGCCTGCTTCCAGCTGCCTTCGTGTGGAAAGAATAGTCACACTTCCAGTTGTGAGCCACAAGGACGGCACGGACTGCACGGGTGCGCATTCAAATTGGTGGTATGAATGCGTTTCCCTGCGGAGCGCGTACTTCCCCTTGTAGCTCCAATTGGCTGACGGCCAGGTGCCAATTAAATAATACGTTAATCCATCTGAAGTCTCAACAACTATAATTCAAAGCAAGTGGAATTGTTGCAGTCGGACGTAAAAGACTGCGGTATACTCGTTACCAGTATTAAAACCGGTAAAAAGAGGGCTGATTGCAAAGGGGTACGGATGCGGTGGGGGCTTACGCTGCCTTAAAGATTATCCGATGCAGATGGGGATGCCACCAGCTATCTTCCTTCCAAATTTGTTGACTCTAGCTCAAAGTTTGTAAAAGGTGTGGAAAGGGGGGCTGGGGGAGGGCTGGGGGTGGTATGGGTGGGTGTGGCATCCAAATTTTTGTTGCGGATCTTTGTGGAATTTCAATGGCTATCTTCATACCAAATTAGGTGACTTTAGCCAAAGACCGTACAATATCAAGATGTTGCAATTGTTAAGAAATGGGTTTGCAGTTATTTCGTCTCAGGGTTCCGCTTTCAGAAACCATCTGTGCAATGAGTGTGAAGAAGCGCGATAGCGTTTTTGTTTCAGTTGCACATGCACTCAGCGGCCCGTCAAGTCTACGACAAGCGGCAGGCCAGCGGCAACCAAGAACACTAACAATTTGTCGTTGTATGTGTGCGTGTGTTTCCCTTTTTGTTGGGCCGCTTTTCTCGAATTTTGCTAATTTTGATATTTTGGTTTTTTCTGTGTCGGCAACTGACATCGACAAGTTCACTACTGAACACACTTTCGAAATTTGTGTGCATCGCTGCATAAATTGCGATGGCATAATTTGTGTCTAGTGTCATAGTGTCAAAAAAAGGAAAGAGTATGAATGACCAGTTATCGTAGAACCCTCATCTTGACACTTTAATTTACTATCCCATAGATGAAGAGAATTGGAAAGTTTCAAGTCTCTAGCTTGAAGGGTATAAAAAAAAACTTGCACTCATACGGACGGACAGACGGACAGACGGTCAGAAAGACAGACGGACAGACACCATGACGGACATTGCACAAAAGTAATATACTCTTTACCTTCGGTAACGAGTATTAAAATTTTATGAATTCTTCATGGCGATTTAAACCTTATTTCATTATAGTTTCTATCTATCTATAATAGCTATCTATCTATAACTGAACAACAAAATTGCTTATCTTGACACGGAACTAACAAGAAATAGGGAAAATATCGGATTCAAATGGTACACCAAGACGATCGCATCCAATAGGATTATGAGTTTCCACTCACATCAACCTATGAGCCAGAAAATAAACACTGCAAAAAACATGGTCAGAAAAGCATACACACTGAGCGACGAACAACACAGGCCCGAAATATATATTAAATTAAAATCAATATTATTAAAGAACAGCTACCCGGAACGATTAGTGGACAACATAATACTAGAAATCACAAACGAAAACAACAAAATCTTAAAAACACAAAACGACAATTCAGACGATCAAATGAACCAATACGTGAGCATACCATATATAGAACATTTAACTAATAAACAAACACTCGCGAAAATTATGCCAGCTGATGCTACCAAACACCTAACATATGCATACAAAGCGCACAAAAATACACGTAGATTGTTTACGAATACGAAAGACAAGATCGACAAGGAACAACAACAAAACGTCATCTACCAAATCAGCTGCATGGGAAGAGAGGGAGAGCGATGTAACGGGGTTTATATCGGGACAACCAAAAGAGCGTTTGGAGCGAGACTCAACGAACACCGGGGGGATGCGAAGAAGGGAAAAATGACCACAGCTCTTGCACAGCACACAACAACAACAGGTCACACAGCTGACTTCGAAAACGCAAAACTGTTGGACATTGAACGGAGAGAGAGAACGAGACTGACGCTAGAAAGCTTACGAATACAACAAAGCAGCATGAACGCTGTAAACCACAAAGAAGACTTAGAACAGACAAACAACATTTATTCGGCAGTAATAACAGATGACTACAGCAGCAAACATACAAAACGGACAAAAACGACCAACGTCGATAGAAAGTAGTTCAATTTTAATTTTAATTTTAATTTAAATGTTGATGACAATGCTGTAATGTTTTATGTGAAAAAGATGTATGTATACGTGTATTCATAAGTGGTTGTTTTTACATTTGTTTTTGTATTTTAATTATAAAAACACAAAATATTATGCAGGCTCCCTGAAGAAGGCTTAATATAAGCCGAAACGACGTAGGAGAGAATTGATGGGTTAATAAACAAAACACCATTAAGAACAACAACGGCCTTTTATTCCGATAAATACTATTTACAAAAATTGTCAACAATGGGCCCAAAATCACAACACAAAAATCATACCCGGAGGAATCACCGGTTCTCAACACAACAACAATCCACAACCAAGATGGGATACATGCAACTAATACGAACAACATATGGAAACAATACAGTTTGTTATATTAAGAATTACTTTAAATGCCAGAAAAACTTAGCTAAACAACGGGGACGACTAAAATACTTACTGAAGTGTAAAGACTATAACATAATACCAAAACACCTACAAGGCAAAACGACTTCACTACAACACAATTTCAGATTACACGACACGAAAATTGAACTACAGAAAATAGAAAAGACGTTTCTACTTAAAATCGTAAAATTAGAGATAAAAGAAACACAACGAAACATACACATAATAAACAAAACACAGACGCATACTTTTCACAAACTAAAAGACATACTTAATGAACAAGACCTGGACAAATTAGAATCCAAACAAAAACTGGCCTATCAACGACTAAGAACGGACACAGATGAGAATACGAATAAAAAACTGGAAAAGGCTAAAATACAAGTGCAGGAAAAACTAAACATTAAATTAAATGAGGAATGGTTCATAAACCAAACGAACGTACATTTTCCTAGAGAAAGCAAATGGCTGCTCTCACTCGGACCTAAATTTGCATTACCAGTTATAAAGGAGAACGTATCACCAATACACGTAATAGCAGATTTAGAACAAGGGATACAAACTATCAAAGAGGAAAAACTGAAGGATGCTGCGAGGGGAAAGCTTACAGGCGCTATACACAATTTCAAACACAGCAGAAGACCAGACCAAAAAGAAAAAGTTATCCTAACAATAGCAAAAAATACTGAAAATTTAATTAAGGAACATAAGGACAAAATAGTGATCACACAGGCAGACAAAGGGAACAAAACTGTAGTTATGTATAAAAAAGACTATCATGACAAAATGGAAAACCTATTGGAGGATAAATCTACATACAAAACAGTGAGGAAGGATCCAACACAAATACTAATAAGGAAAAACAATACTATTGTAAATGACCTATACAAACAAAACTATATAGATTACAAATTAAAGGCGACACTATACTGTTCAAGTGGGCACGCTCCCAGATTATACGGATTACCCAAAATACACAAAAAAGACACACCCCTAAGACCAATAGCATCATCGACGAACGTACCATGTTACAAACTGGCAAAACATATAGGCAACATTTTGAACAATATAACTTCAAAACAATACAATATACTGAACGCGGTACAATTAAAAGAAAATCTTAAGAACGAGAAAATTGAAAATGATGATAGACTCGTATCGTTCGACGTGGTATCATTATTTACAAATATACCCGTAAGCACAGCAATTCAAACCATAATGGGAAGATGGACGGATATTACAGAACATACACAGATACCAAAGAAAAAGTTTAAGGAAATACTTGACTTCATTCTAATTGATAACAACTACCTGACATACAACAACAAAACTTACCACCAGATTTTTGGTATGCCCATGGGCAACCCCATCTCCCCCACAATAGCGAACATTGTACTAGACAAGATATTAGACAACGCAATACAGGACTTAGCCAAAAATAACATACACATTAAACATATATACAAGTACGTAGACGATATCATATGCATATTAAAAGAAAAGGATGCACAACACATACTTGATACACTCAATAAGCAACACAAAAGAATACAATTTACAATGGAAAGGGAACTGAACAACAAAATTGCTTATCTTGACACGGAACTAACAAGAAATAGGGAAAATATCGGATTCAAATGGTACACCAAGACGATCGCATCCAATAGGATTATGAGTTTCCACTCACATCAACCTATGAGCCAGAAAATAAACACTGCAAAAAACATGGTCAGAAAAGCATACACACTGAGCGACGAACAACACAGGCCCGAAATATATATTAAATTAAAATCAATATTATTAAAGAACAGCTACCCGGAACGATTAGTGGACAACATAATACTAGAAATCACAAACGAAAACAACAAAATCTTAAAAACACAAAACGACAATTCAGACGATCAAATGAACCAATACGTGAGCATACCATATATAGAACATTTAACTAATAAACAAACACTCGCGAAAATTATGCCAGCTGATGCTACCAAACACCTAACATATGCATACAAAGCGCACAAAAATACACGTAGATTGTTTACGAATACGAAAGACAAGATCGACAAGGAACAACAACAAAACGTCATCTACCAAATCAGCTGCATGGGAAGAGAGGGAGAGCGATGTAACGGGGTTTATATCGGGACAACCAAAAGAGCGTTTGGAGCGAGACTCAACGAACACCGGGGGATGCGAAGAAGGGAAAAATGACCACAGCTCTTGCACAGCACACAACAACAACAGGTCACACAGCTGACTTCGAAAACGCAAAACTGTTGGACATTGAACGGAGAGAGAGAACGAGACTGACGCTAGAAAGCTTACGAATACAACAAAGCAGCATGAACGCTGTAAACCACAAAGAAGACTTAGAACAGACAAACAACATTTATTCGGCAGTAATAACAGATGACTACAGCAGCAAACATACAAAACGGACAAAAACGACCAACGTCGATAGAAAGTAGTTCAATTTTAATTTTAATTTTAATTTAAATGTTGATGACAATGCTGTAATGTTTTATGTGAAAAAGATGTATGTATACGTGTATTCATAAGTGGTTGTTTTTACATTTGTTTTTGTATTTTAATTATAAAAACACAAAATATTATGCAGGCTCCCTGAAGAAGGCTTAATATAAGCCGAAACGACGTAGGAGAGAATTGATGGGTTAATAAACAAAACACCATTAAGAACAACAACGGCCTTTTATTCCGATAAATACTATTTACAAAAATTGTCAACAATGGGCCCAAAATCACAACACTATAATAGCTATCGACAACGTTTTACAATTAACATATAGCTAGACTTTTTATTTGCGATGCGTATGTTGTTGTTATCAACAAGAATGGAACTTATATAGAGTCTTCATGAGGCCAAATTCTGACTGCCAGTTGGAATATGGAATCGTGGCGACACCTCTCTCTCGGAGCGCTGTTTCTCTGCCAGCGCATTTCGTGCCCGATTATCAAGCCACTCGGCTTGCCGACTGTGCTACGCTTATTTTCCCTCATAGCACAGCCAGCCAGCCATTCTCTGTGTATATGCCCATAGCCAGCGATTTTGCAGCGCGCAGTCGCTTCTTTTCTTGCTGTTCGCCCTTCTTTTCCTTGTATAAGCATATGAGCGTGTATACGTCACACGATCATATGTTATGTTTATTTCTTATCACTTTTTGCGACGTTGCTATAGTGAAGCTATGCAGTCTTTGCTATTATTTTTATGGCGATCTACTTTGCTCAGCAGACGCTGTTGCTGCATACCCACCGATGTTACCGATCGCCATAGATCGCCATAGATCGCCATAGATCGCCAGCGTTCCCAAGAGACAAAATAAAGACTTCCAAAGACTTGCAGCAACAGGCGCACAGCAAAATAAACAAGCGATAAAACAAAATTTCTCCATCACAGCAAAATGTAGAATAGACACTAAGTCTAGGTTTTAACATTGGCGATAAGCAGCAAAATAGTGTACAAAATATATACATATACGACTATGTAATGTATGTAAACATTGGCCCTTTATTTTAGTTCTTAGTTTATTTTCTTTCATTCTTTATTTTCTTATATTCCGTTCCAAATAAAAAACATATGCACAACTAAATACACTTTCGCAGTTTGTGCGCATCGCGCATAAGTGTATGGTAGTTGCGATGGCAAAATTGAAAATGGTCCTAAGAAAACATGATAGAGTATGAAAGATCAGCAATGCAAAACTGATATTTGCCTGCTTATTTTACTAGACGCTTGTTTCTTTTGCTGTTTGCCTGATAATGCAAATGGTCGATCAGCACAAAATATGATATTTGACTGCCTTGGAAGGTCTTGGTTTTAAGATTTTGTAGGCAAAATACAAATTCTGCACCAAATTGAATTGATAATATAGTTGAGAAAGGTTAATGAATTGCCTAACAAATGCTACGCATACAATTAAAAAAGTCATGTAGAAATACAAAATCACTAACACACTAACACTAGCCAGCCCAAACAAAATAGCAAAATTAGTAGAAAGCCTACATATATTCCAGCAAAACTGCAAACATATATGTATGTGGGTATAGTGCATAGCTTCACTATGGCAACGTCGCAAAAAGTGATAAGAAATAGGCAAACCATATGATCGTATGACGTAACACGCTCATATGCTTATACACAGGCAATATAACAAGCAGCTGTGCGCTGCAAAATCGCTGGCTATGGGCATATACACAGAGAATGGCTGGCTGGCTGTGCTATGAGGGAAAATAAGCGTAGCACAGTCGGCAAGCCGAGTGGCTTGATAATCGGGCACGAAATGCGCTGGCAGAGAAAAAGCAGCCCGAGAGAGAGGTGTCGCCACGATTCCATATTCCAACTGGCAGTCAGAATTTGGCCTCATGAAGACTCTATATAAGTTCCATTCTCTTTGGTTTTTTTTTTTTTTTTTTTTTATTTTTATATTTTTTTTTTTTTTTTTTTTTTTTTTTTTTTTTTTTTTTTGGCCCACCCAAAAAAAAAATAAATTTTGTTGTTGTGGGGTTGGTGTTTTTTTTTTTTTTTTTTTTTTTTTTTTTTTTTTTTTTTTTTTTTTTTTTTTTTTTTTTTTTTTTTTTTTTTTTTTCTCCCCCCTTTTTGGAGGGGGTTTTTTTTTTTTTTTTGGTTTGAAAAGGAAAAAAAAAAAATTTTATTTTTTTTTTGTTTTTTTTTTTTTTTTTTTTTTTTTTGTTTTTTTTTTTTTTTTTTTTTTTTTTTTTTTGATGTAATAATGTATTGGTTTTTTGTTTCCGCGTAACAAAGTAAACATTTTTTTTTTTTTAAAAAAATCTTTTTTTTTTTCAAAACAACAAAATTATTATTATTGATTTTTGTGTTTTTTTTTTTTTTTTTTTAATGCCAATCGAATTGGGAATTACAATCTTTTAAAAGGAAATGGTATATCGGTCGGGATGATGGGTATTCGAGGATCGAGGAAATCTTCATCTTTGAAAGGCCGCTTTAAAATCGTTGCTTTCACTACGTTATTCATTAATTTGTTAACTGCAAGTCGTGTCCCGTTGCAGAGTTTTGGCTGATTAATATTCCGAAAGAGGTTAATTAGCACACCTTTTTTAAATTTTGGTATGTCTTCATCTGCTTCGACAACGGTGTCTATTGAATTATATGTAATTTCATAACTTTAAATACTGGATTTAATAGCATTATTAATTTGATAGACATCTTTATTCTTATCGACAAGGATATCTCTTTCACTGAGCCAATTGTGATTTGTATGATTTATTTGAAATACTTTTTCGATCAGTTCTTCTTTTGATTTTACCATATTACATAAAATGGCAGCTGTCCGTTTCCAATTTCTAGTAACTGTCGTGAGAATACCTCAGCTCATGGATCATTCTTCAACTGGACACGCATATCCGTAGACAACTGCAATGTACGTACGTGCCGCCACAGTGTTGAATATATCAGGCAAGCATTTATTTAGTCTACTGATGTCGATCGAGAAATTAGAGGCATTGTTTGCCTAAAATCTCCTCCGACCAATATCAATGCATTCCCGAATAGTTGAACGTTTCCACGCAAATCTAGTAATGATCGATCAAAAGCTTCAGCCCAAACAATTAGCTTACATTTTTCTAATACTTTTTCCATGCCGGATGCTTTGGAAATATTGCACGTAGGAGTATCGATGATTTGCATGTATAATGACACCTTTAGATCTGAGTGCGCAGTTTTTCCACTTGGTAACAATGTCGCAGCTATTCCAAACGAAGCTAGAGCTTAGGCTATGTCATTGTTTGATAAAACCGTTGCTAGAATCAATCTAGTGAGGAATGTTTGCCCAGTTCCTCCTGGCGCATCCAAGAAGAAGATCCCCCCAACTCCGTACATCAAATGCAGCAGTCGCAGTTCGGGTTGGTGCTGGCTTTCCTAATTGACAAATAGCTTATTTTGCAATACCTAAGCACTTGCCTTCAATATTTATCAATGCTTCGTTGTAAATGCCTTCTGTTAATTCTAAGATCATATTGGCATTTTCAAGGCGTATTCTATGCAAAATATCCTCAGCCATATGCGATTGATATCTTTCCCATAACTCTGTATTAGATCCAATCGTCTTGTCCTTGATTTTAGGTGTTTAGGTATAAGTTGGAATAATCACATGCACGTCAGTGCTGTTTGTGGTGCTTTTTATACCCTGAACACAAAAAATGGGTAATAAAGGTATAATGGTTATGTGCAAAAATATGTACCAGGCAGAAGGAAGCATCTTCGACCCCATAAAGTATATATATGTTCTTGATCAGCATCAGCAGCCGAGTCGATATAAGCATGTCCGTCTGTCCGTCCGTCTGTCCGTGTGTCTGTCTGTCCGTTTGTCCATCTGTCCGTCTGTATGAACGCGTCGATCTCAGAGACCACAAAAGCTAGAGACTTCAGATTTCGAATATAAGTTCTCCTATACCATGAGCAGAACAAGTTTGTTTCAAATGCTCTGGTTTCCGATATATACATGCAATGGATTACAAAAAATTATCGAATTTGGAAAATGTAAAAATGGGGTTTGAAATAATGGGTAACGATAGAACTTTTCTGAAAATTTCGTCCAAATCGGTAAAAAAAAACACCGGAGATATCGAATTTAATCGATTAAAATTAAGTCAGTATACCAAAGTCTTTGATAAATTTAATATATTTATTGCAACTGGGTTCAGGGTATCTTCTGGTCGGGCTTTCCCTTACTTGTTATGAATGTCTTTAATAGATAACAGCGATGGTGTGTTATGTTAGCTTACATTCTGCGTGGTGCAAGCGGACAACTGGGGAAGCGGCAAAAAGCCAGTATTTCTTATCACTTGTTTACCTACTTCACTCGCTACAATGTCAGCTGGTGCAAAGTCGGCCATCATTGTTTAGCTTTTTGTTGTGACTGCAAAGTGTGCGAAGCGCAAGGCATAATTAATTGTTGCCGCTTTTCAGTTCTCTTGTTGTTGTCACAAAACTTGAAATCGACAGTTTTAGGCTTTTGCTTCAATCTGCTTGCTGCTGCTCAACAAGAAAGGGTGGTATATTAACTTTGTGCAATTGTAGAGCAAAACATGAGATACTTAAATATAATGTCTGTTCTATACGTTTATTTATATTATGCCAGTAAGTAAAGGCATTCATAACTAAAAATAAACAAGATGTTTATTATTAATTTAACTAACACTTAAGTAAACGTATTTTGTATTCATATACTGAAAATAAACTATGGGTGTATTAAAATTGTGTATTTGAGTTTAATTGACTTAAGTTGAATATTAGGACAAGGGGTATTTATATTTTGTTCAGTTTGTGCGTCTCATGTTCTGCTTTGTGTTCAGCGGCTTGTGTATTAAAGGAGTGGCGGCGGGCCAGCGGAAAGCAAGAACGGTAAAAATGTGCTAGTATGTGTATGCATTAGCGTTTATTTCATTCTTGCTGGGCCTTCCGAGTTTTCGGCAAATGCCTTGTACAAGTGAACAGCCGAATACACTTTCGGCATTTGTGCGCATCGCTGCATAACTGAATGTTAGTTGCGATAGCAAAATTGTTGGAAAGTGTCATAGAGCTAAAAACATGAAAGAGTATGTATGACCAGCAATGCAAAACTGATATTTGCCTGCCTATTTTATTAGACGCTTGTTTTTTGTGCTCTGCGCCTGATCAGCAAATGTTCGATGACCACCAAAAATGCCTTGGAAGGTATTGTTTTTCTGGTTTTTCTTAGGTTTTTGTAGGCAAATAATACAAATATGCACAAAATTAAATCAAATATTGGCTGTTTAGCGTTTGCCGAAATTCATTATAGTAGAGAAAGGTCAATGAATGCCACGGCAAATGCTACGCATACATTTAAATATGCACATGTAGATATACAGGGACGCGTACACAACAAAATACATATCAAAAATTATTACAAAGCCCAAAACTGCGTGGCTACGACGATCCAGCACGTGTTGTTGTTGCGTTTTGCCTATTTTCGAATGGCACACGCACTTGCATACACACCAACAAGACAGCAATGCAAAATAACAACAAAGCATATAATACATGGCATGTGTATTGTAAACAAAGAAGCAATAATCATAACAAGCACAGCTGCTTATCTTGGAAGAACCGACTTTTTTACTCGTTACTTCTGTCCGCTTCGAACTTGCAGAAAAGTCCAAGGCATGTTAACATCAACAATTCTGTAAACACGTCTTTATGTTAAATGGTCGTTGAGCTACAAAGAGAGGGAGAGAGATTGTACTCATGTATTTGGCACAAGTGCAAGCGCAGCGTTTCCCGTTGGTCAACGGTCTCACGCTGGCTTGGCTTTCTAAAGATTATTTATTTATTTATTTATAATTATGTACTTTGGTATTTGCATACATATACATATATGTTTATGCTGAGCGTGTTTAGGTTTATTTATACTTGCAACAAAGTGTTACAAAATGTATTTACTATATGTTTTGAAATTACATATATGAATATACTACAACTCTATGGGAAATGATGGAAAGCAAGCGGACAACATAATTGCGAGTAATGCGCTAATTTGTTTGGGATGTGCAGTGTTGCACGCCCTGTTAATGCATATATTCCACTGTTCGTATTGTTTTTCGCGGAGCGCTCTGTAAGCGCCTTAATCTAAGCAGCGCCACCTGTTGGGAGTAGGTGCCCAGTGGAAGTAGACGCCTGGTGGGGGTAAAAACGATTAAAATTCGAATTATTTATTTAAAACAAGTGGATAAAGCCTACTGGGGAAACCACAATAAAAAAACAAGTGGAAACGTTGCAGTCGGACGCAACCGACTGCGGTATACTCGATACCAGTATTCAAACCGGTAAAAAGAAGCCTGATTGCAAAGGGGTACGGATGCGGTAGGTATGTACGCTGCCTTAAAGATTTTCCGATACAGATGGGGATGCCACCAGCCATCTTCCTTCCAAATTTGGTGACTCTAGCTCAAAATTTGTAAAAGGTGGGGAAAGGGGGGCTGTTGGCGAATTGGAAGGGTGTGGCATCCAAATTTTTGCTGCAGATCATTGTGGAATGTCAATTGATATCTACATACCAAATTTGGTGACTCTAGCTCAAAGTTTGTAAAATTGTGGAAAGGGGGCTGGGAATGTCAATTGCTATCTTCATATCAAATTTGGTCACTCTTGCTCAAAGTTTGTAAAAGGTGAGGAAAGGGGGCGAAATGGGTGGGCGTGGCTCCAAAGCTTTGATGCAGATTTTTGGGGGTCGTTGCCAACTATCTTTCTACCGAATTTGGTGGCTCTAGCTCCACAACTCGTGAAGATACAAGCATTCCCGTTAGGCTAGGGCAGTATTGGTGGTTGTGGCATCCAAACTTTTGATGCAGTTTTTGGGGGGTCGTCATCACCTATCTTGGCACCAAATTTGGTGGCTATAGCTAGAAAACTGTGGGAGTTATAGGCTTTTTTTACTTTAAATTGCGGGGGGGCTGGGGGCGAAATGGGTGGGCGTGGCTCCAAAACTTTGATGCACATTTTTGGGCGTCGTTGCCAGTTATCTTCCAACCGAATTTGGTGGCTCTAGCTCGACAACTCTGGAAGATACACGCATTCCCGTTTTTGACGAAGCGTTGGGGCAGATAGGGGTGGCTAGGGCAGTATTGGTGGGCGTGGTATCTAAACATTTGACGCAGATTTAGGAAGTCATCATCACTTATCTTGGCACTAAATTTGGTGGCTATAGCCCAAAAACTGTGGAAGATATAGGCTTTTCTGATTTCGAAATGCGGGGAGGCTGGGGGCGTAATGGGTGGGCGTGGCTCCAGAACTTTGATGCAGATATTTGGGGGTCTCTGCCAGTTATCTTCCTGCCAAATTTGGTGGCTCTAGCTTTTCAACTCTGGAAGTTACACGCATTCCCGTTTTTGACGATGCGTTGGGGCGGATGGGGGCGGCTAGGGCAGTATTGGTGGGCGTGGCATCCAAACTTTTGATGCAGTTTTTGGGGGGTCGTCATCACCTATCTTGGCACCAAATTTGGTGGCTACAGCTTAAAAAAGTTGCGAGCTATAGGCTTTTTTTTACTTTAAATTGCAGGGGGGCTGGGGGCGGAATGGGTGGGCGTGGCTCCAAAATTGTTTATTCAGTTTTTTGGGGGTTGCTAGTAGGTTTCTTCTCACCAAACTTGGTGGTTCTAGCAGTAAGGATGTGCGAAATATGTGGATTTATCGGTTTTGAGTTATCGAATTTATCGATTTGCCAGCCCACCAGTTATCGTAGAACCCCCATCTTGAAACTTTAATTTACTATCCCATAGATAAAGAGAATCGGAAAGTTTCAAGTCTCTAGCTTGAAGGGTGTGAAAAAAACGTGCAACCATACGGACGGACAGACGGACAGACACCATGACGGACATTGCACAAAACCAATATACTCTTTACCTTCGGTAACGAGTATAAATAGCACTTGAGGACATAGATAACAACCTTCACACAGACCTAACGAATATGTATACAAAATTTCATCAAAATCGGTCAAGCCGTTTGGGAGGTGTATGTCCTCGTACACTGTGACAGGAGAATTTTATATATAGATGTGTATGTATAAAAATGTATTGTAGTTTGTAATTGTTTATGTAAGTTACAACAAAACACGATTATCTTTAAAATAAGTTTGAAGAAAATTAGAAGTTTATATACTAAAATATTAATGATAGTTATATTCGAACTTTTTCCATGGTGATGCAAGATCAATAGTTCTGTGCACAGTGGTGCAAACCGGACAATTTCACTCAAATGTCGTCAGTGCAGTTCTGGCATCAAAAGCACCACGAAGACTTGTGTGTCCAACGCTCAAAACTCATGATGCAGGTTGTAGTTATGTTGAGGTGGCGAGAGTTTTTATTCCTTAATGCATGGTCGGGTTTTTGTGTTTTTCATCCCTGTGGCTTAGCATGTCAAGATCGGAAGAATATAGCGCGGTCTTACTACTTTGCAAACTTATGGAACACCGCATGGCTCGAGCGTTGGCTTTGGTCGGTACTGGTATTTATTGGTATTTTTCCTCAAAGTAAAACAAAATCGTTGCAGCGGCAGGCTCGGCTTGGGTTGCCGATATGGTGAACCGCCAATTATACTGCAACTTTAGCAATAATGCGCTGGATGCATCGAGATTTCAAAATCCTTCCACAAATTACTTTTGCTCCGTGAGGGAAGCGTTCTTTATTTATTTTTTTTCAAACGCTGCACAGTGGGGCCTTTGCTCATTTAGCTTATCAAAAATCATATCTTCTAAACTAATGTAGCGATTTCAAAAATTTAAAAAGCAATTAATAGATGACTTTTCAAGCTTTAAAATGAATGTTCGCCAAGAGTGCTAGGTATCCGTGGTGCTTAAATATTCAAGGTCAAAGTCAAGAAATATTTCCAGCACATTTTACCTGTAAAATTCCAATTAAAAACGTTTGTTTTTAATCATAACTGAAAATTTTTTATAACTTCAATGACTATTTCGCATTTTTTGTTGTTTTTATTCGATTTTCTAACTTAAATACATAAAATTTAAATTCTAATTTTTGGGTGATTTTTTGAGGTTAATTTTTAATATTTGCTATCGATGGCTGATTTTCAACCAAATAATCATCAACATTAATGCTAGTAAGGTTAACATCTAATAAACTCAACATTTCGGAACTATAGTTGCTATCTTCCAAATCCTTTCGTGATCGCACATGTCTCAGCGATGCAAGAAGTGGATCCGATGAGGCTGCCAGCATGTTGAAAAGATCTCCATTTTGTCGCACCCGAGAAATTTTGCACGTATTAGTGTATCTGAACCTCTTGTAGTCCTTGTTCTTACATTCCTGTGCTTCTTCGGACAGCTCTCCAATAGGTAAGCACTGATATTCTATTAATTCCTTTCCATGAGCCAAAATCCTATGTACCGTGGGGGTTAGTTTTTTCTGAGGATACAATCCAGTCAAAAGTTGAGCTGTTTTTGATGCGTATTCGCCAAATTTTGCACCATCTATCATTTCTTTGCAGTTTATAACATTTAGGATAACAGCAAACCTTTTAATGATCTTATTATGAACACCTGTTATCAAAGTTGTTATTTGATCATTTTCAAAAAATCTCCTCGAAGTATTTCCATCATTCGTATTCCCGTATCCGTGCTTTGGACAGTCAACTTTTATTCCTAGCTTCCGAGAGAACTCAGCTTGTATAACTTCCTTTCTTCTCTGTATATCCTCACGAGGCGTATTATCCGTTTTTGTTTCTCCTGGCCGAGGAAGTGTGTACGCGAGCTGCAGAATAAATTCCATACACTTTATTCTGCAATGCAACGGAGAAATTCCATATTCGTAGCAGTTCTCCTCACCCGTTGAGTCGTCTAAACTGTGAAAGTCTTTTTGAGTTTTTTTACAAATGGGACACCTCAATGTCTACAGATGTCTCTGTTATTATTGTATTAGGTGGCACTGCTTCCTTTTTGGCAAATACAATTTTTTTATATCCGGGAAGAACTTTGACGTTATGTTTTTTTAAGGAGCTGCGTAAAATATCATACTTCTCCTTAGTCAGTCCCAAGTCCATAAATAGGGAAAACGCTTCTTCATCAGTGTACTTAATGGCGACTGAGTTTGGTGGCGTTGGAATACTTTCTTTAATCCTGCACAGCTTTCGTAATTGTCGCTCTTGTCCTCTCTTGTTCCTTCATAAACTTGGATGAAAGTGCTTCCGACAGATGTTCAGCTGTTAAGCTATCCGTAGCATCCTCAAGCTTACGTTTCCTTGTAACACATGAACACTCCTCCATACTTTTTTGCGGCCTTCCTCTTCCTCGGCTAGTCGATGGGTAAACTTATTCCTGTTCTGAATATCCGAATGTTGTACATTCCTCCAACCAATTTTCATGCTTTTTTATGAAAGCCGACATGGTTCTATGGATTAAGTTCCATTTTCGCTTCAAGTTAGCGTGAATGAATTTAATTTGTGTCTAAAGCGCACAACTAGCGTTTTCGAGTACGCCAATCTCTTTAAGCAATGCCACTTGAAAATCGTTAATATTTTCAGAAGCACGAAAAAGTTCAAAAATCTTTGAATTTGTTAAATCCATTATTGCGCTTATTTATCAAAATTTCGTGAATTATATTGAAAAATACTATTCAATCTGAAAATTTCTTATTGTTCGCAGCAATAAACAACAAGTGTTTCCTCTTATGAAGTTATGAAATAACTGTTGCCATCAAGTGACATATTTTGCACTTTATACCATATTTTTGAGTTAGCTAGGTAAGCAAGCAAAATTGGTATAACCCTTTTCCAATTAGCTAGGTAAAAAACAATATATACCTAAGGTATTGATTTACATTAAAAATAGGTAAACGGGGAAATACAGAAATTAAAAAAAAAATAACCTGTAGTACCGCAACTTTCCATCAACTACAATTATATTTACCTGCCTCCTCAGACCTTTTCCATTCAGGTAATTAGAAAGGATAGGAAGGAAAAAAGGATTAGAAGGGATATATATAGACAGGTAGTACTTATAATACAACATTTAGAAATGTTGTCAATAAACAGCACACACGCTACAGCCAAATTTGTATGCGCTCTTCTTCTTCCTTATACCTGCCGCTTGTTTTTAACTCGAGGTATCCCTAGTTTCTTGGCTCGCGTTTCCAAAATGCAGATTTTCGCAGATTGTGACTATATACATATGAAAGGTATATATTATAGCTTTCAAATGCATGTGGTCCCACCGTGACGCTGAGAGATACATTTTTGTTATAGTCCACGAAAGTTCAAAAAATGCCAAAATTTAGTGTATTTTTTAAACGATTCTAATTTAATAAGTATTTCAGCTATATTTAAACTGTATACAGAAAAACACTGAGATTGAACATACTTTTCAGATAAAGAAAAAAGATTGAAGATTGGTTGTGTACGTCGCCCAATATTCAGTTCGAAAGTGGTAAATTTCTGTAAATTTTGTCATTTTTTCGTACTCACGTAAAATTACTCAACTTTGAGGAGCTCTACCACCCATAATTATTAACCGATTTAAAAAGTCTTTTGGATCCATAATCTTTGAAGTATTCTTTATCGATTACATATTTCTTTTTTGCCAAACGCGTTCATGAAAAAAATGATTTTTGATAAGCTATCCGAGAAAAGGCCCCACTGTGCGCTGCTCAATTCTTCGAAAGTCGTGATAAAAGTGAAGTTAGCCACAAACGCAAAAAGTGACGCTACCGGGGCACATTGCAAAACAGAACATTGAATTGAATTATCTAACAGAACATTATTAGTGGCAATCTTGCCCACGTGCATCTAAATCAGCTTATGCTGTTTGGAGCTACCAGACTTTTAGCAGCGGTGGCCCTGCTAATTTGCAATCAAGATTAGCTGCTGTTTGGGACAACGACCGTTGTTAATTTAAATGCAACAAAAGCCATTATAATTTGAATCTGTACAAATAAATCGCACCGTCACCACCAAAACCAAAAGGTTGGGATCACCTCGAATACCACAGGTCCTTAGCATGGAACCATCCCAACTCCTTGCCATTTAAGTCTTCGATTAAATAAATCGACTCACCAAGTTTTGCTTTAATGCTCACATAAGTGCCTACTGGAGCTAATTTTGCAATTATGATTTCACGCAAACTCACTTAGTACTAAATTACTTTAGCCGACCTTTCACTTATTATTCCCAACCGGTTCCAGGCTTGATAGGATGGTATACCTGGCTTGAATTCCATTTCTTCTCTCAAAATTGTTCAGCTTAACTTTCATTACAACCGATGTTCTGATCAAACGGTCGATGACCAAATATGTATTGTGCTTACAACAAGCCAAACACAAACTGTAATAAATAAAATCCAAATAGTTAATAAAGTGTTCATGTCAGTCATATTGACTGCCTTAACTTATATGTCAATCGATAACTAGAACAGCAACAAGTAAAATGTTAATTCATTTTGACGTGATAATGTTTATTAAATCGATAGAGCAGGCTGCTCGCACGAAAAAACATGACTCATTTGCCGTTACATTGCTCATGTGTCGTTACCTCATGACGTATGTGTCGTTACCAAATTTATAAGGCATACTTTAAGGATGATACATAAAATCAGGAATATAATTATCAGAAAAATAGCAAACTCTGTGTTTACAAGCAATCGGAATAAGGCAAAGCAATGAAGAATTGAATGAAGAATTTTATGAAAATTTGTATTCAATTGTTTCGAACGACGATTTATTTTGCAAAACCGCTTACAATCCCACCATGGAAAACCAAACTAGAAGTCAACGACAACACGCGCAACAACAATCTACCACCACTGCAGATCAGCCTGATGAGCGTGTCAATCTCACAAATGAGCTACTCTTTCCTGCAATTCCTGTTCCCATGGAGGTTCAAGAAGCTGTTGCATCTACCTCTGCGACGCTATTTGCAAAACCAACAACTGCTGCTCCAAAAACCAGGGCACAAATTCAACGTGAGTACAGACAGCGGATTGCTGCATCCAAAACTCCTGCACAGGCAGCAGCTGCAAGAGAAGCACGTAATGTAAGAAATCGAAACAACAGATTACGCCAAGCTGCTAACTTGGTTTTTGCCAGTGGTTCTCTAGAAGCGACAACTACATCCTCATCTCGTTCAGGGGAAGAGTCGAACAATGTCCAAACTAGAAGTCAACGACAACACGCGCAACAACAATCTACCACCACTGCAGATCAACCTGATGAGCGTGTCGCACTATTTCCGTATGTTTATAACAGCCAGTATGTACATCCCATCATGGAAGTGGATACCGATATACTAATTCTTCTTTGTGGCGACTTCAACCCAAATGTGAAAAATGACGAAACATTCATAAAATTCATGAACGACATGTTTAATGTCGATTGTGCATCAGACGTTAATAACTCAACAACACTAGGAGGCACCACCATCGATTTGACTATTTCAAGACACATTAAACTCGAAACACTCCCTTTCATTTCCCACTTTTCCTATCATCGTCCTATTCTCAACAGAATAACACAGATTAAAAGAAATTAAATATTACACATATTTAAAAGTTGTAAAATAATTGCTCATTTATACTTGTAAAAACTATTAAATTGTAAAAAAAAAAAACTATTAAATTGTAAAAAAAAAAATTGACATAATTGTATTTATGCGTACAAATAAATCTAACTTGATCAATTTCATTGTGATTTCCAATTACCTCCTTTTCTATATACATACAAATCTATTAAGCAAATGAAATTAAAATTTTCTTTTGAAATATGCTACTGTTTGTGTATATATTTGTTTGTAAGCATTCAGTACATAAACTGACTGCAAAAAAGGCGTCGCAACTAGCACTTGTAACTAGGTGGACTACGGAGGGGGAATTCCTTGATGATGAGTAAAATACTTGGTTTGTTTTTACAAAGTAAAGAACTGATCTTTTATTCATGAAAGTAACAATATTTATAGGAAAAAGTAGCTTAGTTGGCATAAGTGTAATATCAATATAAATTGGGTTATTGTAACGCAGCAATTGCTTGCCAATGCAGAATTGCATATTGGCAATTTCCGCGTTGACCCGCTGTTTTGGTAATTCGTTATGTGTGTCGTTTTCGCTGTGATCAGCAGTTTTTGTACTTAAGACAATAATATGTAGGGTGTAGTATTTAATTGACCTAGTTAAATTATAATTGTCTGTAATATATTGTGTGTGCTGTAACTTAATTGTATATACGCCTAAACATTCTCCCGGCCGTTGAACAGGTGTTCAACCATCATCTTGTTCTATTGTGAATCGTCTTGGTGATGCGGCTGGATCAGGTGTATTGATGACTTCATTCCTGGGAACCGTTGATTGCACAGTCCATAGTCGTTTCTTTCGCATTGCATAGGCACATAGCAATATGATGGATATAGCTAAGGCAGCATACGATGCTATATGATTGTGTAGGACTGAACTTGATTGGTTAGGCAACTCTAGATTGTTCAGTGCTGCCAATTGCTGCTGTAAGTCGTCCAGATCCTTGTCTTCTTGAATCTTGTAGTCTGAGATGTTGATATTTGTCGCAGGTACATGGGTGATGTTTGGCTTGATTATGTCGCCAAAGTGTGCGTAACTTGGCCTCACTTGACTTATGATAGTGCCAAAAGTACTGATGCTAATCTCCAAGTTGCGTGCAGTACAACCAGATGATAATGAGAGTATTCCGGTGTCTGCTAGCTGTATTGTGGATGGTGTTCCGTTGCATACGGCTTGTAGTTCCATTGCAGAATGTGTTGCAAAGATCCACCTGTTAGGTTGGTGTGTCTTTTCCCAAACCATCTTGGTGGTTCTGTGAGTTGTTTGACACACTGTTGGTGTCTTGTTGTTAAAGAGCTGAAACTCACAACGATTGTTTACATTAAACACAGCTTGATGGTCAAAACATATGTATTCTTCATTTGGTAGTGTGAGGCAGCGTCGTAGATCATCTTGAGTTAATCCCATGAATTGATCCCTGTGGTTGTTAACTGCTATTATAGGTGTTTTAAGCTCAAACAATCTCCAACTTGTTGAGTCCCACACCGGAATTGGCACGATATTAAACAGCTCTAATTTTGATGTTGACACTAGCGGTAATATTACTCTGAATGTTACCTGAGTGTCGGTAGCTGTTCCTTCTGCTCGCATTAGTCTGTATAGTTGAATTACGTTGGATGATGTCACAGGCAGCATTTGATCTGGTGGCAAATGATCCCGTATTTGATCCAATTGATCCTTTAGTTGATTAGGGGAAATCAATGTTGGGCTGATTGTATGGTGGCGAATTCCTGTCAGAACGTCCACTATTTCTGATTGCATGCGCTGAAGAGTGGCTGCCAGAAGTGTTAGTTGAGTTGTCAGTACCAGGTAATTCTCGGTAAGATGTGCGCCTGTGTACCTTCCTCTGCTTTGGCTAAGGATAGCCACTTGTTGTTCAAGTAGTTTTAGCCGTTTGTCCGATGTAGATCTGGTCTTTTTGACAACGTTGATAGTTGAATCAAGTACTGATGTTTGATTTTTCAGTAAGTGCAGTAGAAATGCTTCATTGGTTTTAACTTCTTCTATGACTTTGGTCATTTTATTGGCGTAGTCCGAGTCTAAAACTCCAAATAGACTGTTTGCAATGTTGCCAACTGCATCAAATGGTGATCGACGTTTTCGTGTGTGTTGCAAGAGTGCGTTTGCCATTTGTAATTCGTCGAATAGGTGCCGAAAATGCTGTGATATGGAATCACATGTGTGTTCATTATTTAGTTCTGGACATATGTATTTGAACTCCTTTATTCCCAAATCGAATGTTTTCATATCGCGCCAGTAAGGTTCCAATTCATAATATATAATTATGGTCCAGTCGGAAATTGCTCTCTTTGTTGTTCCAATTTTTTCATAAAATATTCCAGGCTTTGTGTCGAACCTTTCCACGGACACCGACTGTGTCAGCACCAAGGGCAACATGAGAAGAAGAATTAGAATGGATGATGTGATTGTTGGCGACATAAGGCGTTTTCGCTGTACGGGTGGCGCATCATGTTTTTCTGTGTCCTCCGTTTCGTTAATAGTTCGTTTTTTGGCCATGTCTTCTGGAAATAGTGGCGCAAGTCTGTTTATAGGGCGCTTGTAGGTGCCAGAGGCAGTTTTAACGTCAACCACCCTGACATAATTGTCCTGTCCTGGGTATGTTTTAACAATGCGTCCCATTGGCCAACTCATCACAGGTATGTTATCTTCCTTGACTAGCACCAGCATGCCTTCCTTTATGTTGGAATTGACGGATTTCCACTTGTGCCTGGCTTGCAGTTCTTGCAAGTATTCTTCCGACCATTGCTTCCAGAATCCTTGCTTTAGTCTGGATACTAACTCCCAGCGCTTTACCAAGGATTTTTCATTGCGGTCCGTGTTTACATCAGGGGGAGCAGTCAAAGTTTCCCCAATCAAAAAGTGTGCTGGAGTGAGGGCGGTTGTGTCCGTTGGATCATTTGACATGGGTGTGATTGGGCGAGAATTGAGGATTGCTTCAATTTCGATAATCACCGTATTTAATTCTTCAAATGTTAGAGATGCAGTATTGGTTGTGGTGACCAAAAGTCTTTTTGCAGACTTGACCGCAGCCTCCCATAACCCCCCAAACGATGGCGCGCGTGGTGGAATAAATTTGAAGGCAACTTGTTTTTTGTTGAACTGATTGATGATCTCGGCTTGGCTCCTTTCGCCAAATATTGATCCTTCCAGTTCCTTCAGCTGGTTGTTTGCTCCCACGAAGTTAGTTGCATTGTCACAATGAATTGTTTGACACTTGCCTCGACGGCTTAAGAAGCGTCGTAAGGCTCCCAAAAAGGCGTCTGTTGTTGATCACTAACCAGCTCAAGGTGTACCGCCTTGGTGGCGAAGCAACAGAAAACAGCTATGTATGCTTTGTCTGGTCGCTTTCCTCGAAGTTTATGATGAATCCATACTGGTCCGCAATAATCTACGCCTGTTGTAAGAAATGGGCGTGTTGGTGTTACTCGATCGGCTGGCAAATTACCCATAATTTGGTTCATTAACTTGGGCCTTGCCTTGTTGCATGTCACGCAATTGTGAATGATATTCCTTGACATTGTTTTGTCGTTGAGGATCCAATATTGTTGTCTAGCGGTTGCTGGTAAGGCTTGGGCACCGCAATGCATATTGTCCTCATGCAGATCTTTCAACAGCATTTTTACTATTGGATCATTGTAGGGCAGCAGAATCTGGTGCCTTGCATTGTAAGGTAGTGGGGCTTGATCCAATCTGCCACCAACTCGTATAAGTCCGTCGGATCCTTGTAGGGGGGACAGCGATGAAATGGAACTCCTTTTTTCCACCATATTGTGACGCTGCAGCGATTTTAGCTCAGCAGCAAATTCCACTTGTTGTATTGTCCGCAAAATTACGTTGCGAGCGTGATTCAATTCCTCGACGCTTAGAGTGACAGTTGCTGATCTCTGTTTGTTGTAGCAGAAGCGTAACATGTAAGCCACAATGCGTTGTAACTTGTGGAACGAATGACTGTGTCTGCAAGTGTACAATTCTTCACCTATTGTAGATGGGGATATTGCCAGGCTTATATGTTTTGTTTTCCTTTCCAGGTTGCTCGGAATGATGTTGGGTATGGTTGCCCATTTATCTGGAGACCCATGCAGGAACAGTGGTCCATATAGCCATAGATTATGCTCAGGTAATCTACGTGCAGATATTCCTCTTGAAAGAACATCCGCTGCGTTGTTAGCGGATGACACATGACGCCATTGGTTTTGGCTTGTTAGTGCTTGGATCTTAGCTATCCGGTTGGCCACAAATGTATGGAATGTGGAGGCAGCTGCATTGATCCATGACAAGACGACCGTAGAATCTGACCAAAAGTATCCTGGTACTGTGTTGGAGTTCAAGTTCAGGTCCCGTCGAATTGTGTCCGCGAGCTCAGCACCCAATAGTGCAGCACAAAGTTCTAGTCGCGGGAGTGACTGCTTTGCCGTTGGGGCTACTCGAGATTTTGAGCATAGCAACCGCACAGAAATTTGTTTATTCTTGTACGTTGCGCGAACGTATATTGATGCGCCATATGCGCGTTCCGATGCATCCACAAATGTGTGCAGTTCCTTTGTGACTGGAACCTTTCCGTCGTATAAATGTCGGGGAATTTGCATCGAATTTAGGCTCTTCAAGTCCTCTCGATAGTCCTTCCAGTCGTTCTGAAGGGATGTGGGTAATTCGTCATCCCAGTCGAATTTGTCTTCCCAGAGTCGTTGCATGAAGATTTTGGCTTTCACTACAACGGGAGCGAACAAGCCTAGGGGGTCGAAGACTTGTGCCAGCTCAGAGCAAACGACACGTTTAGTAATTTTCGTAGCTGTGCTGCTCTGAGCGCGGCCACAGAGTTGGTCTCCTTTGGGCATCCAAATGAGACCCAATGTCTTGATCCTGTAACTGTTCACTGTGTCCTCGAAGTTTACTTCGCTTGCAATGTTGTCCTTATGAATCCCTTGCAACAGTTGCTCGTTGTTCGCGCACCATTTTCGTAAGTTGAATCCATAGGGACGCAGGATCTTTACTAACTCTTCTCGAATTTGGACCACTTCTTGGACTGAGTCTGCTCCTGTGAGGCAGTCATCTACGTAGAAGTCATCTACTAATGCAGTGGCTCCTACTGCTGATTTGTCCATATGTGTTGTGCCCAAGTGATTCAGACACTTTGTTGCTAAAAATGGAGCTGAGGCCGTACCGTATGTAACTGTTTTTAGTCTATAGTACCTTAGCTGCTCCTTAGGATTGTTTCTCCAAACAATCATCTGGTGAAATTGGTTCTCTGGATTGATCCAAATCTGGCGGTACATTTTTTCAATGTCCGCAGTGAACACATATTTGTGTGTTCTGAATCTTAACAAGATTGACATAAGGCCACTTTGCACAGTGGGTCCTACTTGCAATATGTCGTTAAGTGACTTTCCTGTCGACGTCTTGCAGGATGCATCAAAAACTACTCGTAGCTTCGTGGTGCTGCTATCTGGTTTTTGCACACAATGATGAGGGATGAAGTAATGACTTTTGGGAATCTGTTGTGGTGAAACTTCTTTCATGTATCCTAGATCCTCATATTCCGACATGAACGCTGCATATTGCTTCCACGTATCTGCAGAAGCTCTGCGCTCTAAAAATAAAAATCGTTTTGTCGCAATCTCCATGGAATCTCCCAGGGCTGAATAGTGTTCAGAAAATGGAAGCTTCACAATGAGTCGGCCGTCCACCGCTAACTGCAAATTCTCCAAAAAATGCTTTTCGCAATGGGCCTCAACTGGTGTTCGATGTTTCTCTGCTGTTTCCATGTTGTCCAGCGTCCAAAATCGCTCTAATAGTTCATTAGTCTCCTCATTAGTTGCTGCCGCACAAATGACTGATGATTCATTTGCTGCCTTAACCTTTCCTGCAACAATCCAACCGAATTCGGCCTTTTGCATAATTGGTCCAGAATGTAATATTCTGTGTTGCTGAGGGAGCAGTATTGAGTAATAATGCTCTGCTCCAATCAACAGATCGATTTTGCCTGGTTTGCTGAAGTACGGGTCAGCAAGTGGTAGATTGCTCGGTATGCTCCAACTCGAATTGTTGATCGCTTGGGCAGGTTGATCCGATATTATATTTGGTAGCACAAATGCTTCAATTCGCATTGTAAAATTGCTGTGTAGTGACTTAATTGTCACATTTACACGAGCTTTGCTGATCCTTGTATTTCCTCCGATGCCTTCAATCCGGAGAGTTGTGTCATGACGTTTTAGTGCCAGCATTGTCACTAGCCTTTCAGAAATGACGTTGATCTGTGATCCAGAGTCCAGGAGTGCCTTGAATGTTGCCTGCTGCCCATTATTTGCTTGTACAACTACCTTGGCTGTTGCAAGTAAATTGTAATTTTGGTTGTTAGCGGATGCCACAACTTGTGCGTGTGGCTCTGCTGCTGAAGCGATAGCGTTCTCCAAGTGTAGCACAGTGTGGTGTTTCTTGTTGCATTTAAAACAACTGAACTTGCTAAGGCAAGCATTCGTCTTATGGTCATTTTTAAAACAGTTGACGCATAACTTTTGTCGTTGCACCCAATTAAGACGTTCGCTAACTGTTTTAGCGCGAAAGTCGTCACATTTGGATAAATAGTGACCTGTCTTTTTACAATAAAGACATCCTTTGGGTGCACTTGAAGACGAGGCACATGTTGTATTTTTAGGCTCCTTCTTATAAGTCGCAGATGCCCTTTTTCCAGTAGCCATCACTCGAACTCGCTGTTCGAGGAACTGGAGCATGGTGTCCAGTGGCTGGATTTCCTTTGTGTTACCCAATGATTGTTCATATAGGGTTTTGTTTGTGCCATCCAGTTTGTTCCTAAGGATGGCAATGATGATTGGATCCCATGTTGAGATGTCAATCCCGAGTCCCTTTAACGAAGCTAATGACTCAACTGTTGTGATGTGCAGTTCTTTTAAAGACTTCACATCGTCGCTGCAGGTTTGTTGCAGCAGAAGACGATTCAATATCCTAGAAGCAATATCTCTAGGATTATTGTACGCATCAACTAAGATTTCCCATGCGAAGAGGTAATTTTCCTCCTTGAGATCAATGTGACGGATTAGTCTTTCCGCCTCTCCGATTACGCTGGTCTTGAGGTACCACATTTTGCGTATGGTTGGCATTCTAGTTTCATGTATCATACATGAGAACATATCAAAGAACTGAGACCACTTGAGTATATCACCATCAAACTTTGGAATGGAGATGCGTGGCAAGTTAATGTTATCAGACACCGTACTATTTGACTTGTCTGTCAGTACGTTCCTAACCTCAGCTTCTGCTTTGAGATAGTCAGTGGCGTCATAGCCTGCTTCCTCCGGGTCCTCAAGCTCCTCGTATATTTGGAAGTGGACCTCTTGAAGTTTTGCCCATAATGAGTTTACAATTTCTGCATTAAGGGGCTTGTGTTGAATGGCGCGATTTATTGACTCAATCATCGCCTTTTGCCGACGGCACAATGCAACTAGCTTGGCATTTGTGTTTGCTTTGGCATCAACAATTCCTGCAGCAATGGCGGTCTTTGGCTCCGTCCTATTGCTGCTAGACTGATCTGCAATATCAGCTTGTTCTTTTAAGTAAGTTCTGGTTTTTTGAACCAAATCGTGAACTTCCTCGAAGAACTTGTGATAAGGGTGAGACTCCTCTAACTTAGAGTTTTTGATCAAGACATTGTTTGTCTTGAAAATAGTCCATTTTTCCTCAAGGATTTTGGCCTTGGCTTGGTAGTAGCCAGGTTTTGCCTTCCGATCTGCTGGGTCCTTTTTTGTGTTCTTTATAAGCCTTGATATCTCCTGGCTTATTTCTTCCTGATTGTCCAGGACATCTTCCAACAAGAGTGATTTCTCTGTGCTCATTTTGTCGCCTTGTTGACAATGACTAAGCTACCAGAATCACGTTTGTTTTGTTGTTGTATATAGCTCTTTGATAACTCCCGACCCGGTGGAAGTGTTTTATTCGCTCGTCCTGAGCTGGATTACGCTTCTATTCGCAACCGTGTGGTGTGGTCGAAGGAGTAGCGAGCTATATGTTGTAGACAGGATCCTTCCTAGGAGTCCTTTGTCGGGGTCACCAAAATGTTTGTGTATATATTTGTTTGTAAGCATTCAGTACATAAACTGACTGCAAAAAAGGCGTCGCAACTAGCACTTGTAACTAGGTGGACTACGGAGGGGGAATTCCTTGATGATGAGTAAAATACTTGGTTTGTTGGTACAAAGTAAAGAACTGATCTTTTATTCATGAAAGTAACAATATTTATAGGAAAAAGTAGCTTAGTTGGCATAAGTGTAATATCAATATAAATTGGGTTATTGTAACGCAGCAATTGGTCGGACCTTGGAGACAGTAGCAGTGACGTGTTGGTTAAGATTAAGCTTCACATCCAGAAGAACACCTAGGTAAGTGAGCGTCGGACTAGATGTAATCTCGCTACCAGACATGATTGGTAAAACGCTCGGGCTGGCTGCCCGCAGCGTATGCAACACGTGCGCCGTTTAAGAGATATTAACTCTAATGCGCCACTTGTGGGTCCAACTGGAGAACGTTCCCAGATACTGGTTGATGTATACAATCGCGTTCTCTTGGCGAGTATGCTTGGCCATGATGACTGTATCATCCGCATATGTCGCCAGGAGCATATCACCAGAAGGCAATGGCATGTCAGCTGAGTATATATTATACAGGATAGGTGCCAGGACGCTTCCCTGCGGTACACCAGCATTTATCCACTTGATTGACGAGCGCACACCTCCACTGCACTCAACCACAAATGTTCTCTTAGCGAGGTATCTACTCAGCACTCTAAATAAGACCACAGGAAGCAAGCCCTTAAGCTTGTATAGCAGGCCGTCATGTCTAAGTTGAATGTCTAAGTAGACCGCTGGACAGTATTCATTGTTCTCGAAAGCTTTAAGGATGTATTGGGTTACCCTTCCCAGCACTGCCGTGCTCCTTCCGGAATCCAAACTGGTGTTTGGGAATTGCTTCAGCAAATGCGTCACTTTCAAAAAGTCGTCTGAGTATAATTGCCTCAAGGATCTTCGAGATTCCAAATAACAGGCTAATGGGTCTATATGACATTAGCGGTTCCGAAGGTTTCCCAGGCTTTGGTATCATCTTGACCACGGCACACTTCCACTTGCTTGGAAAATGCCCGTATTTGATAATACTATTGAATATTAAAGTGATATATTCAAGAGCGGACTCCGGCAGAGCCTTGATAGTACGGTTGTCCACAAGGTCAAGCCCGGGGGATTTTTTGGGTTTGAGCTGCTTGAATAAAGCTTGCACCTCAGCCAGCGTAACTTGCCTGAAGTTAAGTTCAGAGGTGGGAAGACACTCTTGCACTTGTCTGGTGATCTCTGCTCCATCATGAGACTAGCTGGTAGGGAATGGACTGAATCTGCCCTCAAGATGTAACCCCAATGCTTCTGCCTTGACAGCTGCTTCCTTAGTAGGAGCTTGGCTTCTATCATTAGTAGAACAGTCTTACTAGCAGCGTGAGAGTTCTGCTGGGAGCAGCGAGGGGAATGCTGTCGCCTAGCCGCATAACTGGCAGCACGTTGCGTTCAAGAATGTCAATGCAGTCTTCAATGTCCGCACCCGATCTGATCTCAGTGTCAGTGAGCACATGTTCATCAAGCCACCTTTGAAACTTCTTGATGTCTGAGCCGGCAGGGAGCAATTGCAGCTTCTTGGCTCTTAAGGGTTCCGCGCTCAAAACAGTAATCTCAAGCGGGAGGTGATCAGATCCCAAATAGTGAAGGGCTTTGATTAGAAGTCTTAATCCTCCATACACCGCAAAGTCAATTGCCGAGGGTGACTGTCTTGTATTGTTCGGGAAATGAGTTGGAGAGCCCGTTGCCAAAACGTTGAATCTGTGCGACTGGATGCACTGTAACAACCTTGTACCTCGACTACAAGCTCGGGAATTTCCCCACCAGCTGTTCTTGGCGTTCCAGTCTCCGGCAACCAGGAACTTTCTACCCATGCTACTGAAAATTTTGTGAAAATCATCACTTGTCCATTCAAGAAGTGGAGGCAAGTAAGCCGATGAGATGCAGAATGCTCCTCCGTCTTGGAGAGCGACTGAGACAGAGGCGCATTGAATCTTAGGTAGCAATAAGGGAGGTTGCGCTAGGTGACGTATTGCGTGTTTAACAAAGACAGCGGCTCCTCCGCGCCTTCGATTTGAGGGTTGGTTGGCAACGTATGTTAGGAACCCAGAGAATATTACATTGTCCGAGCCAATAGATGGGTTTCAGTCACCAGGAGAATGTCCACATTGTTACGGATAACAAGTACTTCCAACTCTTCTAGCTTGTTTAAAAGCCCAGCAGCATTCCACGAAACAATTTTTAAATGAGTATTGTTTGGAAATGCTGCTGGAGCTGTATTGGCAAATGTGGGAGGATTACACATTGACGTTTCCATTGGCTTCTATGGTACTCATCATTCTTAGCATTACGCTTAAGAGCTGGTAAATTTTTCCTTCAATACTAACTAGATTATGCGGCGCGCTAGAAACAGTCCTCCGAGAACGATCCTGAATGATAGCTTGTCTAGTTTTTGGCAAATCAATAGGTTGTAGTCCTGGTGAGGACCATGGCTATTCCAACGATTGCTGCTACTACGGCTACGGGAGGTCTGCCTAGAAGCCGATCGCGATTGAGCTGGGGCTATGCGCATCGGCGCCTGCTTGGGCTGGGCCAGCCTGGGCTGCCTTTGCTGATTAACATGCTAAATTGGTTCTGGTTGCTGATTCGCTCGCGGAGGAGCACCTCTAGCAACTGAAGCGTAGGAGGGAGCAGTACTGCTTAGTGGCTGAGGATATGCCAGCTTCTGACGCTGGTGCATATTCTGACGAGATTCTGCTTGCTGGTTCTGCTAAGGAGGCAGTAAGCGTAGAGGCTGAACCTTGCGGCTAGCTGGATAATGCTTGTTTCCATTTACAGCTTGCTGAACAGAGGCAGGTACCTGCGGAATCTTAAGCTTCGCTAGGAAGCCGTTAGCTCGTTGAATGCTTGCCGGTTCACGTACCTTACAAGCTTCAGCGAATGCTTTACAGCCACGGTAGCTCGCAGCGTGTTGACCACTGCAATTGGCGCATTTTGCTGGTTCTTCAAGAGTCTTTTTGCATTCAATGGACTGGTGGTCGCCAGCACACTTCACGCACACGAATCGCCGGCGACAGTAGTTTTTCGTGTGTCCATACTGCTGGCATCTATGGCACTGCACAGCATGAACTGCTTTCAGCGGACGTTCCCAGCGTGGTCAGCTTCAGAACCTCCGTTATGCTGTCAGTGGTTTCAAAATCAACCTCGAAGAGGTCAATGGGTTCCTTGGTGAACTTACGTTTAATGACGTTCAAGTATCGAACCTTATAACCAAGGTTCGTAAGCTTGGTTCGGATCCAATCCGGAGGGGTATACCGGTGGAGGTGCCGATGACCACTCGGAATCCCCGGTCATGCTCCAACTGGTATGTATGACTCTGGATACCATTCTTAACAAAGTGGGAGGTGAGTTTCCTGTAAGATTCAATGTCGCTGCACAGGATTCGCAGACCACTCTTAGCAGTGGGCTTAGTGACAAACTTGTCTCCTATGACACTGGAGATAGATTCGAGCGTCTCCATGATGTTATCCACTTGAGGGATGATAATAGGTTTTGGCTTCTCAAACCGCTCAAAAGAGACTCGCTGGCTACCCTTCTCTCCATCGATCACGTTAGCGCTTGCCTTGAGAGAGGAATGTGGAGGGTTATTTGTCTGTGTTTAGCTCATAGTCACAGAGATTTTCGTGATTATCGCGAAAAAGAATTCTCTGGAAAGGGGTGTGTTCTGGATGGACAAGTATCTGACGATACATTTTTGTTATGTAAGCATTGAAAACATATCGAAGGAAAAGCCACTTTAAAATTTGAACGGTCAAATCGGACTGCAGAATGGGCCCCGGATGAAGGATATCATTCAAACCACGACCGTTCGAAGCGGGACCGAGGAAGAGGGAAGCGTTAAACACGACGCGGTCCTTTGTGGTGGTGCTGTCAGGTTTGAACACAGCATGGTGGGGTAAATAGAAATTGGTCCCTGTTTCGGAATGACTTGCCGCATGTGGCCTAAGTCCAAGTACTCTTGAATAACGGAGTCATATTGCTCCTTGAGGGAAAGGTCTCTCTTCAGACTGCTCTCGTTCCTTAGAAATTGAACGAGCGCTATGGATCTCGAGTGACCTACTTTGTAGTGACCTTGATCGTGAAATGGAAGCGTCACTTCATATCTGCCCTGCTCATTTTTTGTGGTCGTTTCGACGAAGTTCTTCTCACAAAAGGAATCAGACTCTTTAACCCAACAAGAATGGAACTTATATAGAGTCTTCATGAGGCCAAATTCTGACTGCCAGTTGGAATATGGAATCGTGGCGACACCTCTCTCTCGGAGCGCTGTTTCTCTGCCAGCGCATTTCGTGCCCGAGTTTCAAGTCACTCGGCTTGCCGACTGTGCTACACCTTTTTTCTTCATAGCACAGCCAGCCAGCCGTTATGTGTGTATGCGCCAGTAGCCAGCGATTTTGCAGCGCGCAGACCCTTGTGTTTTGGGCTGATCGCCTGTTATCACATGCTTATGAGCGTGTGTATTCTTCATATGATCATATGGTATGCGTCCTTCCTTTTCGTTCTTGTGACCCAGCTGTAAAGCAGCAATACACAAATGCGTATTCATATCAACATACATAAATTTCTATATATGTAAATGTGCGTTATCATATGTTTTGCAGTTTTGGTGGTCGGGGCTTTGAAGTGATTTTTGCTATTTTGTTTGGGCTGGGTTCCATAATCAATTTTGCGACGTTGCCATAGCTTCATAGCACTATATCCACATACATATATATTTCCATATGTTTGCAGTTTTGCTGGGATAAAGGCTTTGTAGCGATTTTTGTTATTTTGCTTGGGCTGGCTAGTGTTAGTGTGTTAGTGCATTTGTATATCTACATGACATATTTAGATGTATGCGTAGCATTTGCCATGGCATTCATTGACCTTTCTCTATTATCAATTAAATTTGGTGTATTTTGCCTACAAAAACCTAAAAAGCAATACTTCCAAGGCAGTCAAATATCATATTTTGTGCTGATCGACCATTTGCATTATCAGGCGAACAGCAAAAGAAACAAGCGTCTAGTAAAATAAGCAGACAAATATCAGTTTTACATTGCTGGTCATTCATACTCTTTCATGTTTTTAGCTCTATGACACTTTCCAACAATTCAGCCATCGCAACTATCACACAGTTATGCAGCGATGCGCACAAATTGCTAAAGTGTATTCAGCTGTGCGTATGTCGAATATATTATGCCGAAGAAGGTGGAAGAGAGGCTGGGGGCGGTATGTGTGGGCTTGGCACCCAAACTTTTGCTGCAGATCTTTGTGGGATGCTGTAAGGTAGTAATTTTGCCGAGGTACAGATCTCAGGGTGGCCAAGGCCCACGTCACAAGAAATATTTATATTTGAATCGCGACACTCTCATGAAATTGAGGTATGTGGTGAAATCGCTTAAGTTGGGGTCGTGCGGCATAAACAGCTGTTTTACTAGGGGAGACAGTGCTGTCTTCTGCACATTTTACACCAATCACAAAGGCTATATTTTAGGCGTGGCTATGTCGGTTGCGTACGGGCGCAGGAATTGGTACGTTATCACTTTCCACTGTACCTGTGTCTACCGCTACCGAACGCCTACGCATGCCCGTCTTATACAACCCAAGCCAAAGTTAAAACACGCGGGGTTTGAGGTTAGTTACATATTTAATGATTTCAATAATTTATGCCGTATCCGCCTAAACTTAGTCTATTTCTTACTCTTCACCCGCTAAAGAATAACCTCTTCTTTAAAATACAAACTACTCATCACCCATTTGCAAATTTGCCGTCGCGCTTAAAACTCAAAATTACTCAAACTGATATGCACTCCGCCGTCTGATCGCTTTAATCTCCGGCTATCGACCCTTTCCAGTGCGACATGACCGCTTTTTTCAATCCCGGCTACCGACTAATTTGCTGATCCTGCGCTCAGCCTGAGCGCGCCAGTTCACCTGTTGTGGATCGTGTCATTTGGACTTTGGGTCGCGAGCGTGCACCCGATCTCCGCTCTTCTACTCGCTCGTTCCTTATGTCTACTTATACTATTCTTATCTATGTTAATGTAAAAATGTAATATATAATTTGGAATACTTCGTGGTTTGTTTTAACTTCATTTGCTTGTCTTATAATTACATCTCTCATTGCTTGTTTTATATCTATGTGCCTTTGCATTTCATATGCGTTATTAATTAGTATATATGTACTTCATTTGTGGTTATATAGTTCTGTGCTTATTATAAAGAAGGGGGAGGCCTGTAATTGGCATACCTCTCTGAACAAGTAGTGGGGCTTCGCAACAGGTTTTAGAACTTCTGGTTGTAATTAGTCGTAGGATTGAAAACACTTGAGGTTTTAATATTAAATCGGAATTTTATTGAACTTGAACTTGATTGCTCGTGATCTCTGTGTTACGCTTGTTAAACGTAACTAGCAACAGCCGCTTAAGCATAAGCGAAGGAAGGGTGCCATCGGCTATAAGGCTTGGCTTGTGGTGAGTTTTCTAGCCGTGGCAGCAGTGCTGCGCAGTTAGCGGAAACTCAGCTGTTTGGTATAAACATACTCCCCCCCTTTGTAAGGATTGCAAGATTGAGACAGAAGGGGGATCGGAAATTATGCCGGGATGCACGCTGGAGTTAAGCCGGACACGATCCCGAGAGCATCCAACCAAATATGGTGTTTTGTGCCACCGGAAGACCACTCTGGCCGGGAACGAGTCCTGGTACCAAGAGCTCATGCTACAGATCAGCTCCTAGCACCAGGGACACATGCTTCGGGCGAAACCAAGTTTCGTCAGATGGCACAATGTCGGTGAAGTGTGTCTGGACGCTCTTTGGGATTGTTTTAGGTGGCGTCACTATATCGGCGCTCTCTTCTACCTTTTACACCGCCTCCCTCATGAAAGTCGTTCGGTCGTGGAGGAACACCGTGCAGGCCTCATCCGCACCGACGCTGGTGATGAAAAGACCGAAGCTTTTTGCCAGTGAAGTGCCGATGCGGCTTATCGGACTACACGGGTCCACGAACGCGGCCAACTTGAACGATGTCGTTCCGTTGTTTAGGAAGAAGGAGATGATCGGCAGGAGCGTAACCACTTGAATTCGAGCAGCGACACCAACGAAGTTGACATCGCCGGCTGGGGACTCTCCGCTGGTGTTGTGGATCACTCCCTGGAAACTTCCAAGCGACGCTGGATTGTGAATGGTGTGCTGGAAGTGGATGCCGGTGGTCGTGGTGATTCGGAGAGGTGGAGCAGCGTGTGGTGATTCCAATTGCACTTTCGACATTTGGCCTTGCTCCGGCAGGTGTCTCCGGAATGCTGATGGGCTAAGCAGATTGCGCAATATTTGTTTGTCAACACGGCCCGAAGCCGTTTATTTCCCGACAGCCGCAGAAATCTCTCGCGTTTTTGAAGTGGATGGATTCCACTGCAAACACGGAAGCGAAAGGATTGCACCCCGCGTACCCGACGTGACTCCACTACCTGTGCTTTTCTGGGTGCCATTCTGTATAATGAGAAAAAAAAAATAAGAAAAAACGTACTCGAATTCACACCATGGACGCCAGCCACAGATGGGGAGGACGAGAAAACGCGTTAGGAACTGGGAACGGAAGTGTCCATCGGGAGTAGGAGTAATTTAGCGGCTGGTCGGGGCTGGAGGACGTCCACCACCCGGAGCTTATTGTACGAACCAAGATAGGTAACCCTGACACGACCTAGCCGCCACTCTATTGCCGGGAGATTATTTTCATTTATGATAACCATGTCGTCAATTTGAAGATCTCGTGTTGGGGACTGCCATTTGTTGCGCTTGTGAAGCTCCTTTCCGTGAGGACATGACCAGGAGTAAGCGCAAGAAGATCGCTAGGATCCTCTGCCATGGGTGAGATGGGCCTGGAATTAAGGCACGCTTCAATCTTGGATAAGAGCGTAGAGAATTCTTCAAACGTGTACTTTGTGGCCGACGTGGATTTGTAGAACAGGGCCTTGAAGCTTTTAACCCCTGCTTCTCAAGTTCGGTGCACTCGGTGGATTGAAATGCCAGGATAGGCCGGTTTGGGTGTAGTTTGCCAGGACGGTGGATTTTGAGACTTCTATGAAATCTCTTCTTGAAGCTCCAACAAAGTTCTTCGCAATTTTGGAGTATAAATGACGGGGAAAACCGCGTCGGGATGCAAATTTCGAGAAGGCCGCATGAAACTTTTTGGACGTTAAATCACTGGTAGCTTCAAGATGGATCGCTCGTGTACTAAAACATACAAAAACGCACACTTACCCCTTAGTAATTAGGCAGGGCCTGACTGCATAATTTTTTATGTCGAAGGGGCTCGCGAAATCCATACCCGTGTGACTGATTGGCTTGGAGAAAGTGGCCTTTTCAACGGGTATGTCTCCCATAAGTTGGAATTGGAGTTTTTGCGGTGAATCGCGCAAACCTTACAGGAACTAATCACGTATTTGATTAAGCTCTTGAGCTTTGGAATCCAGTATTTTGACCGGACAAGGCGCATAGTTAGTTGGTTCCCACCAAGAAGCGATATACGATTTTTGAATTGCACCAAAAGGTGCGAAAATCTGACTTCATATGGAAGGAGAATCGGAATGCACTCCTCGTATGTCAGAGCTTCGGAAGGACCCAGACCTCCACATGCTCTCATAACTCCGATTTGGTCAAGATAAGGATTCAGGTTGAAGATGCTGCTTGACCTTGGAATCTGCTTCTTTTGGAGCAGATAGCAGTGTTCTTGGGAATACCCTGATTGCTCCGTGAGGATTGTCAGCCTTTCTTGGGAGTCACTCAATTCCTTGCTGCTTAGCTCATTCGGAAAAGAAAACGCTTTTCCCCTGCTGCGCTGAATGAACCTGAGGATGTAGGCCATGACTCGGGGCGCTCTATGGGCTCTAGAAAAGCGATCAAGGAAATCGAATGTATCATATTGCATTTGACTGCACTGGTCCCTGGGCTGAGACAACCACTCTGGGTCATCCCACCACAAGGTGCTGTTGGTCAGCTCGTTGGGTGAAACGCCTCTACTAGCCAAATCCGCTGGGTTTAGCTCGGAGCACAAATAAGACCATTTTCTGTTGTCAACGGACTGCGTGATTTTTGCCACTCTGTTTGCCACAAACGTGGTCCAGTTGCAAGGAGGATTGCTCAACCATGCCAGCACAATACTGGAATGTGTCATATAGTATGTGTCATACTTATTGGCAGGTAATTGTGGAAGCAGTACTGACGCCAATTTTGTTAAAAGTACAGCTCCGCAAAGTTCGAGGCACGGATAAGGTTTTGACTGGAGCCACTCTAGTTTTGGCAGTGACAAGGAACACCGACACGCCATTGTGATCCTCAACACGGGCAAACAAGGCAGCGCCATAAGCACGCTGCGGCGCGTCACAAAACCCATAAAATTCAAGCTTGGATCGATCATGGAAGGTGATCCATCTCGGAATTCGGATTCCACTGACATCTGGATACGTTTGGAGGAAATTCTGCCATTTTTGGAGAAGATCGGTAGGCAATGATTCATCCCATTCTCTTGAATAAAGATTCTGGCACGAATAATGAAGGGTGGAAGCCACCCAGCGGGATCAAACAGCTTCGCTATCTGAGAAAGGACTTCTTGCTTAGTGAAACTCTCCTTTGAAGGTAGAGGAGCTTGAGTAAAGAAGAATTCATCTGTGGTGGCTTGCCACCGGATACCTAACGTCTTCGCTGTACTCGCATCCTCAATTTCCAAGAAATCCTCGCACAATAGGTTATCTTTTGGGATGTCCCTCAAAACTTCTTTCGAATTCGATGTCCATTTCCGGATAGGAAACCCAGTGCTAACGAGAGCGGACCGTAGTTCCGAAATGGCTACTACGGCTTGTTGCTTGGAATGGGCTCCGGCCAGAACATACATGTAATTGTCTATTATGTCACTTGCAAGCGGATATTCGGTCTTTACATCTACAGCGAGCTGCTGTAAGACCCGAATGGCAAGAAATAGAGCGCAATTGACAACGAAAGTGTCTATGCTTAAGTCATAGTCACAGAGATTTTCGTGATTATCGCGAAAAATAATTCTCTGGAAAAGGGTTTTTGATGTTGTCGCTTCAGTATCGAAACGAATAATGATTTCAAACAGTTTTTCCCACAGCCCCAGGACCGAATATCAGTTCAGCCTACTGGGATCAAGACAAAAACAATCCCAGAGCCGAATTATAAATCCGGCCTACGTTGATTGCTTCGTCCCAACACCCAGCATCGAACCGAGTACTCGGTCTACTGGGACTGTGGAAGGCTGGATGAAAAGTTTTTTTCAATTTACAATATTAAAAAACATTTTTCTTGAATTTAGTAGCTCCGCATTAAACATTAATGATTTTGGCTCCGAGTGGAAAGATTAAAATAATCATAATGGCTACTTAGTTTCCTGGATTATGCAAGTTGCCGGTCCAGATGGCTAGAGGGCGCTATTTATCCACATACATAAGCGCAGTTGCTGGGAGAGCATCTTTCGCGTTTGAAGATTTCATACCCGTGAAAAAAAGCTGAAGACGTAGGTTATGGTCCCGAATTCTCTGTATAAGTGGCAGGTGGATTGATGATCGCCAAAATGCCAGCCACCAGGCTATTTCCAGGGGCTAACCACAGGTAGCACTCTAAGGTTCTCGCGTTGTGGCGACGCACTCGTAGCACCTGAGTAGAGAAGGGTCGCTGGGCACTGTGGATCTCCTGGACTGAGGTCAGAAGTGGATTTGCAAGGGTATGTGTTGCAGATAGGTGAGCAATGGGTAGCACGCCGGACACCAGATCATCACTATGCATATCACTCCGATCAGACAGCTGTTGGGCGGGTACTGCATGCAGGTTCCCTGATCTTCCTAAGTTGGCCGACTCCAGCATTGATGACAATTCATGCCTACGATGATTGATTATTTCAAGAAGCTCCAGTCTAAACTGCTGCTGTCGTTCGCGCGCTCGAGGGCTGATTATTGCTTGGATGCCTCTCACAAGCTCAGTGTTGGGGTCCGCTGTCGGCGCGTTCCGACGAGTAAGCTCAGCCTCACGCCTGGCATGGTCTTCACGCCGCCTAGCTGTTTCTAGGCGCTCTTGACGTCGTTCCTCTCTTATTTGCATCCACTCAGGGAGTGGACTGGTGATGAAATGCGCACTCCTGGAGGAATGTGTCTGTCGACCATATTCATGTATCGTGGACGGGTGAGTCGATTAGGTAAATAGACATGGGTCGCAAATCTTAGGGTCTCTGGATTCACATGGGTAAGCAGTCTATGAATATATCTACCACAAGCGTCAGAGTAGTAGTCCTCAACCTTTCTCACTTTTAGATCAATATGTAAGGCGTTGTTCCTCACGTACCACGGAGCGCTTGCAATCAATCTTAGCGGTTTGTTCTGGATGACTTGCAGTCCATCAAAGTGTGACTGCCTTGTTAGTGGTCCCCATACTGGCATGGTATATTGCCAGATCGGCGCAATGAGCTGCTTATATATGAGCACTTTCGTCTTAATGGGAAGCTTAGAGTTGCCGCCTATTAGCCAGTGGAGCTTCTTCATCCTTGAGCGGACCTTGGAGACAGTAGCAGTGACGTGTTGGTTAAGATTAAGCTTCACATCCAGAAGAACACCTAGGTAAGTGAGCGTCGGACTAGATGTAATCTCGCTACCAGACATGATTGGTAAAACGCTCGGGCTGGCTGCCCGCAGCGTATGCAACACGTGCGCCGTTTAAGAGATATTAACTCTAATGCGCCACTTGTGGGTCCAACTGGAGAACGTTCCCAGATACTGGTTGATGTATACAATCGCGTTCTCTTGGCGAGTATGCTTGGCCATGATGACTGTATCATCCGCATATGTCGCCAGGAGCATATCACCAGAAGGCAATGGCATGTCAGCTGAGTATATATTATACAGGATAGGTGCCAGGACGCTTCCCTGCGGTACACCAGCATTTATCCACTTGATTGACGAGCGCACACCTCCACTGCACTCAACCACAAATGTTCTCTTAGCGAGGTATCTACTCAGCACTCTAAATAAGACCACAGGAAGCAAGCCCTTAAGCTTGTATAGCAGGCCGTCATGTCTAAGTTGAATGTCTAAGTAGACCGCTGGACAGTATTCATTGTTCTCGAAAGCTTTAAGGATGTATTGGGTTACCCTTCCCAGCTGCTGATCACTGCCGTGCTCCTTCCGGAATCCAAACTGGTGTTTGGGAATTGCTTCAGCAAATGCGTCACTTTCAAAAAGTCGTCTGAGTATAATTGCCTCAAGGATCTTCGAGATTCCAAATAACAGGCTAATGGGTCTATATGACATTAGCGGTTCCGAAGGTTTCCCAGGCTTTGGTATCATCTTGACCACGGCACACTTCCACTTGCTTGGAAAATGCCCGTATTTGATAATACTATTGAATATTAAAGTGATATATTCAAGAGCGGACTCCGGCAGAGCCTTGATAGTACGGTTGTCCACAAGGTCAAGCCCGGGGGATTTTTTGGGTTTGAGCTGCTTGAATAAAGCTTGCACCTCAGCCAGCGTAACTTGCCTGAAGTTAAGTTCAGAGGTGGGAAGACACTCTTGCACTTGTCTGGTGATCTCTGCTCCATCATGAGACTAGCTGGTAGGGAATGGACTGAATCTGCCCTCAAGATGTAACCCCAATGCTTCTGCTTTTTCCTCCGTGGTTTTACACCAGGCGTCTGTGCTGTTAGCAGGTAGATTCACATCGGTGTGCTTTTTTACAGGCAGGTTGGGCGCAGGTTTCCGCTTCATGGAACTTGTTATGCGCCAGAGCTTGTTAATGTTGTATCTATCATCAGGATCCAAATATTCCAGCATTCTATTAGTTCTATTTGTTTTTATTTTTTAAGCTCTTTTGATATGCAATTTGTGGGGCTGTTCACTAAGACTCTTATCAGAGGGTGACGATGCCTTGACAGCTGCTTCCTTAGTAGGAGCTTGGCTTCTATCATTAGTAGAACAGTTTTACTAGCAGCGTGAGAGTTCTGCTGGGAGCAGCGAGGGGAATGCTGTCGCCTAGCCGCATAACTGGCAGCACGTTGCGTTCAAGAATGTCAATGCAGTCTTCAATGTCCGCACCCGATCTGATCTCAGTGTCAGTGAGCACATGTTCATCAAGCCACCTTTGAAACTTCTTGATGTCTGAGCCGGCAGGGAGCAATTGCAGCTTCTTGGCTCTTAAGGGTTCCGCGCTCAAAACAGTAATCTCAAGCGGGAGGTGATCAGATCCCAAAAAGTGAAGGGCTTTGATTAGAAGTCGCGTATGTCTTAATCCTCCATACACCGCAAAGTCAATTGCCGAGGGTGACTGTCTTGTATTGTTCGGGAAATGAGTTGGAGAGCCCGTTGCCAAAACGTTGAATCTGTGCGACTGGATGCACTGTAACAACCTTGTACCTCGACTACAAGCTCGGGAATTTCCCCACCAGCTGTTCTTGGCGTTCCAGTCTCCGGCAACCAGGAACTTTCTACCCATGCTACTGAAAATTTTGTGAAAATCATCACTTGTCCATTCAAGAAGTGGAGGCAAGTAAGCCGATGAGATGCAGAATGCTCCTCCGTCTTGGAGAGCGACTGAGACAGAGGCGCATTGAATCTTAGGTAGCAATAAGGGAGGTTGCGCTAGGTGACGTATTGCGTGTTTAACAAAGACAGCGGCTCCTCCGCGCCTTCGATTTGAGGGTTGGTTGGCAACGTATGTTAGGAACCCAGAGAATATTACATTGTCCGAGCCAATAAGATGGGTTTCAGTCACCAGGAGAATGTCCACATTGTTACGGATAACAAGTACTTCCAACTCTTCTAGCTTGTTTAAAAGCCCAGCAGCATTCCACGAAACAATTTTTAAATGAGTATTGTTTGGAAATGCTGCTGGAGCTGTATTGGCAAATGTGGGAGGATTACACATTGACGTTTCCATTGGCTTCTATGGTACTCATCATTCTTAGCATTACGCTTAAGAGCTGGTCAATTTTTCCTTCAATACTAACTAGATTATGCGGCGCGCTAGAAACAGTCCTCCGAGAACGATCCTGAATGATAGCTTGTCTAGTTTTTGGCAAATCAATAGGTTGTAGTCCTGGTGAGGACCATGGCTATTCCAACGATTGCTGCTACTACGGCTACGGGAGGTCTGCCTAGAAGCCGATCGCGATTGAGCTGGGGCTATGCGCATCGGCGCCTGCTTGGGCTGGGCCAGCCTGGGCTGCCTTTGCTGATTAACATGCTAAATTGGTTCTGGTTGCTGATTCGCTCGCGGAGGAGCACCTCTAGCAACTGAAGCGTAGGAGGGAGCAGTACTGCTTAGTGGCTGAGGATATGCCAGCTTCTGACGCTGGTGCATATTCTGACGAGATTCTGCTTGCTGGTTCTGCTAAGGAGGCAGTAAGCGTAGAGGCTGAACCTTGCGGCTAGCTGGATAATGCTTGTTTCCATTTACAGCTTGCTGAACAGAGGCAGGTACCTGCGGAATCTTAAGCTTCGCTAGGAAGCCGTTAGCTCGTTGAATGCTTGCCGGTTCACGTACCTTACAAGCTTCAGCGAATGCTTTACAGCCACGGTAGCTCGCAGCGTGTTGACCACTGCAATTGGCGCATTTTGCTGGTTCTTCAAGAGTCTTTTTGCATTCAATGGACTGGTGGTCGCCAGCACACTTCACGCACACGAATCGCCGGCGACAGTAGTTTTTCGTGTGTCCATACTGCTGGCATCTATGGCACTGCACAGCATGAACTGCTTTCAGCGGACGTTCCACAACAATCTGCTGGTTTCCCAGCGTGGTCAGCTTCAGAACCTCCGTTATGCTGTCAGTGGTTTAAAACTCAACCTCGAAGAGGTCAATGGGTTCCTTGGTGAACTTACGTTTAATGACGTTCAAGTATCGAACCTTATAACCAAGGTTCGTAAGCTTGGTTCGGATCCAATCCGGAGGGGTAGACCGGTGGAGGTGCCGATGACCACTCGGAATCCCCGGTCATGCTCCAACTGGTATGTATGACTCTGGATACCATTCTTAACAAAGTGGGAGGTGAGTTTCCTGTAAGATTCAATGTCGCTGCACAGGATTCGCAGACCACTCTTAGCAGTGGGCTTAGTGACAAACTTGTCTCCTATGACACTGGAGATAGATTCGAGCGTCTCCATGATGTTATCCACTTGAGGGATGATAATAGGTTTTGGCTTCTCAAACCGCTCAAAAGAGACTCGCTGGCTACCCTTCTCTCCATCGATCACGTTAGCGCTTGCCTTGAGAGAGGAATGTGGAGGGTTATTTGTCTGTGTTTAGCTCATAGTCACAGAGATTTTCGTGATTATCGCGAAAAAGAATTCTCTGGAAAGGGGTGTGTTCTGGATGGACAAGTATCTGACGATACATTTTTGTTATGTAAGCATTGAAAACATATCGAAGGAAAAGCCACTTTAAAATTTGAACGGTCAAATCGGACTGCAGAATGGGCCCCGGATGAAGGATATCATTTAAACCACGACCGTTCGAAGCGGGACCGAGGAAGAGGGAAGCGTTAAACACGACGCGGTCCTTTGTGGTGGTGCTGTCAGGTTTGAACACAGCATGGTGGGGCAAATAGAAATTGGTCCCTGTTTCGGAATGACTTGCCGCATGTGGCCTAAGTCCAAGTACTCTTGAATAACGGAGTCATATTGCTCCTTGAGGGAAAGGTCTCTCTTCAGACTGCTCTCGTTCCTTAGAAATTGAACGAGCGCTATGGATCTCGAGTGACCTACTTTGTAGTGACCTTGATCGTGAAATGGAAGCGTCACTTCATATCTGCCCTGCTCATTTTTTGTGGTCGTTTCGACGAAGTTCTTCTCACAAAAGGAATCAGACTCTTTAACCGGTCTTTCTGATAGATTTAGATAGATATATAGATATTTCCACCTCCCAAAATTTTGTGAGAAGATGCTCTAATCGCGGCTCGGACTTTACAGCAATGCGTATAGAAAAGGACGAGATGGAATCGGGTGTGTTCTTGAGATCGGGCCGGTGAGTATCCTACCAAAGACCGTCTCTTGCCCCAAAAGAGACGAGAAGCTCCCAAGAAAATGGACGGAGAGACATCCACCCCTAAAAGCACATATATTTGTGCACTTTGTAAGAATAACGGATCTGCCAATTGGAAGTCTGGTAGATCCTTAAGTAAGGTTGGAGGAAGTGAGTATGACGGCAAATTTCCCGACAACTCTGGAAGCACATATACTGAAACTTCAATTTGAAGTCTAGGCCTTATAGGAGACCCAACATGAAAATGGCATAGCAACCGCTTGATTGAGCCCTGAAACGTTGACTTCAACCCTTTGGAAGGCATTTTGATTTTGTCAAAGTGGCTCCCAAGCCTGAACCTATCAGCGCTCTCTCCGTGAACTTAGTGCCCAGATGGATAACATTTATTAGAGCAGTACTTAAAAGCACACCACGCGTATCAGTCGCAATATAACTTTGAATGCAGGGTTTGTTCGAAGTGGACTGTATTTGAACTTGAACTTTGCGTTTGTGGAACGGAAGGAGGGCTGCCCTTCCGCTAAAGCGTGCTATGGCGGCCCTTGCACGTGAAGCAATTGTGAGCACTCGTGCAGTCTTTAAGTTGGTGGTTCTTTGCAAAACAATTCCAGTATAGACTCCGCTGTTTCACGCGGTTGGCTCTATCGGACACTGACATCTGTAGGAATTTAGTACATAAGCGGATTGGGTGGTTTTCTTTGGCACATTCATTGCAAGTTTTCCCTTTGAATGTACTTTAGCCTCGAATGTTTGAACATTCCTAGCCGAGGCTTGAGGCTTGCTAGGCCTAGGATGGGTTTGAATGCTGGAGCTAGGCTTAATATCTTCGATAGCTTCCAGTGTCCTATAGCGCTCACCAAGGAAACTGTTTAGATCCTCCCACTTTGGAATCGCCACTTTCTCTGACAGGGACTGTTCCCACAGAGACAGTGTGCTCTTTGGTTGTTTGGAAGAGCATAGGAATACCAGGAGGCAGTCCCATTTGTCAGTCTTCACATCGGAATGCTCCAGGGCTGTGAGACAACTCTGAATAGTGGTCTGAATCTCTTTCAGGGCGGAACCGGTTTCTGCATTGACCGTCGGCAAATTGAAAAGGATTTTGAGCTAGCTGTTAACCAGGAGCCTCTTATTTTGGAAACGCTCGTATAACGCCTGCCACGCAGAGGAAAAACCGTCATGGGTGAGCGGAGACTTGGATACAATTGCCTTAGCTTCACCTCCAGTTTTTGAGTTAAGGTGAAAAAATTTTTCGACTGGAGTTAATCGAGGGTTATCAATGTACATAGCAGTAAACAGGTCTCGGAAGGTTGGCCATTTTAAATAGTCTCCGAAGAACACTTCTGTGTCTACAGGCGGGAGACTACAGCCCCGAGAAACAGACGCTATTGGCTCAGCATTTCTATTTGTTCGCACAACTGAGCCGTACACCGCTCGTATACGGAGTAGCAATGGTCGTATGTTGCTGTTAACGACGCAGCATCGCTACTCCCGGAACCTTGGCTAAGTGCCCTAAAGTCTCGTACTTTTTTCTACCTTTTCCCACCGAACCTTGACATGGCCACGTCGGACTTGGAGCGTGTAAAGTGATGGTTTTGAAGTTGCCGGGTGACCAATTCTTGTTTCGAATTGGGTCAGCTTATCGGAAGCGGAGATAAAATCGGACGTTGCCATGCTTGATTTGGAGTTAAGTTTGGTAGCGGCCCGAGTGGCTATTTGCTTCAAACTTGAAATAGGTGGTTTGGCCAAGACCGACGGATCTTGCATTTCGGCGTAACGGCACTGGAGGGTTTCTTCACTGGAAGATTTGGTAAGGAAAGTGAACTTCTTCTCAGGCTCTTCACGGGCGGAACGTTCAACTGATTTTTCTCTCCTTGATCTGGCCTTGTCGGCATTAGTGGACTTGAGAATAATTTATAAAAGAATATTTATAAATTATTTGGATTATTCCACACGGACTGTTTGACGGGCACAAGATATATCGGATCACACACTTTAGCGCCTCTTTGGTTTTTATTTAACTTTATGTCGATACACTTTGCTAATTCAAAAAAATGGAACTAGTAAGGCTTAAAAGTGCATATGTTTTTTTGTATGTTGTATTTGTATGTTATGCCGGATAATTGATTCTCTATTAATTTTAATCTCTTTGTGTGCTCGGCCAGTGTTTGTTTTATATTTGTTTTTTATGTTATAATGCACTTTGCATTGTGAATATGTAATAAAGTGCCGGCAACTTGACAGGTGTTGAAAACAATTCACTTGTAAGTGCGGCTTTTAATATGTTGAAATGCGAATTTAATTATTGTGTGTAATATGTTTGCATAAATGTGAGAAATTAATATTTATATGGATGTTGGAGTGATGTTATGCGTAGATATATATATGTGTGTGGAATGTATGAAAAGTAGCAAAATATGTAGAAATGTTATGTGTTCTGTAGGAGTTTATGTACATACATACATACATACAATACGCATGCGCGCTTAAAAGTGCTGATCAACTGGTGGAGATTTTGTGTAAATATGTTTGCGTGTACTTATGTATGTCGGATGCATAAATGTATTAAGCAGAACGGAGCTTAGCTGCGCGTAGGTATGTACTTATGTACATACATATAGGAGATTATTTAAATCGCGCAGACAGATTTTCGCATATTATGTTCAGCCGCTCGGAATATTGTTTTAAGTTGTCTAATAAAGACAGCGGAACACAAAAGGAATGCTTTTCCTTTTCACTTGGAAAACACTTTGACGGACAGAACAAATATGGCGGATCGTATGGTTATGTAATTACGTATTTTGTATTTATCTATTGGTTTCTTCTATTGCTGCCGAAAACTGAAATAGTGCCAACTGATGATAAAAGTCCGGCTCGAAGGACCATGAACAAGAAGGGGGGCTTCGCAATAGATTTTAGAACTTTTGTAGTAATTAGTCGTAGGATTGAAAACACTTGAGGTTTTAATATTAAATCGGAATTTTATTGAACTTGAACTTGATTACTCGTGACTTCTGTGTTACACTTGTTAAACGTAACTAGCAACAGCCGCTTAAGCATAAGCGAAGGAAGGGTGCCATCGGCTAGAAAGCTCGGCTTGTGGTGAATTTTCTAGCCGCGGCAGCAGTGCTGCGTAGTTAGCGGAAACGCATTTGTTTCGCATAAACACTCTCAATGTATATTGCTATCTTCCTGCCAAATTTGGTGACTCTAGCTCAAAGTTTGTAAAATGTGTGTGAAGGGGGGCTAGAGGCGATATGAGTGGGAATGTCATCCAAATTACAGATGCAGATCTTTGAGGGTCGTTAACAATTATCTTCATTCCAAATTTGTTGGCTCTAGCTAAAAAGATATACGCAAACTAGATTATTAATGGTTGGGGGGCTGGGGCTTTGGGCGCGACGGCCAAAACTTTATGCAGATCTTTGGGGGTTGTTACCAGTTACCTTCCTACCAAAGTTGTTGATTCTAGCTGAAACACTATGAAAGATTCAAGCATTCTCGTTTTTAATATTGGGGCAGTTGGGGGTTATGGGCGTCCTAAGTTTGGATGCAGTTTGGGGGTCGTCATCACCTATCTTTTGCTCTTAAACCAAAATATGAAAGAGTGCGTTATTTTATTCATAGCATTGTCTAATGTCGTCTTATAAATAGAGAGAGTCAAAGGGACAAAAAACAGTTACTGGTTGGAAAAGCCGTGTCTATTGTGCCTTATTGTCAAGTGAGTGTTTTTTTTTTTATAATACTCAAAGTTTCCCATGAACGAAGAGTTAAAGTTTTCATTGATACGATAGTTGGAAATTTTTTTCCTCCCGAATTTCGACCTGTTACAGACCAAAACGCTCAGCTATTTTGGGCGGGGAAGGTTAGATTAGGGTGAACCGGCAGATACTCTCAGGGGATTGTCACATAGACCGCTCAAGGGTCCTTAGTGAGGCCGGTGATCGGAGATGGGTAGGACTATCTCTGTGTGTGGTCCGGCGGAGTATGTGTGCTTCGGACATACGCCAGATACTTTTTGGGTTCCTGCTTGCTGGCTTCTTCGAGCGAAGCTAGAAAGGGAGTTTGGAAGTAGCATAGTCTTTGTGCTGCCAGTGCGAGGCAGCTGCAAAGGAGGTGCTCAAGCGTTTCCATGACACCTGGTTCCTTGCGTTTCCTGCATTCCTCGTTGTCTGTTACGCCTAGCTTTTTCGCGTGTACAGCCACTAGGCAGTGGCCTGTCAGGAGGCCTACAAGCCTTCGCCAGTCATGCCTTTGTAGCTTTAGCATATATTTCGTAAGTTTGTCGTCTTAGGTTTTGCACATTATTTCAGAGATCTTGCATTCAGAGGTATTTGTCTACATAAGTACTGATAAGTCCCGTGCCTGTGTTTCTATGTAGGAGAGTAGCGTTCGCAGGGAGATTGGAACTTCCTCAGTATCACTATTGAGTCCCGTTGCACCTTGCTTAGCTAAAGTGACTGCTATTTCGTTGCCCTCGAAGCTCTGATAGCTTGGAATCCACTTGATGCGCACTTTTTTAAAGGTGCCAAGTGCATCTAGCGTTTCTGTGCTCGCCAGGACATTCCGAGAGCTTATGTGGTCGGCCTGCAAGGCTTTAATTGCCACCTGACTGTCCACGAATATGTTTACTTTTTCCTGCGTTGTGTTTGTTTTTTAAGACTGCTTCTGCTGCTTTCCGAATTGCGAATATCTCCGCTTGGAATATGCTGCAGTGGTCCAGGAGTTTGTAAGACCGGCTCATGGGTGGTTCGGCACAGTACACTGCTGCACTGACTCCCTTCCTCATTTTTGAGCCGACTGTATATATGTTGATGGCCGTCTGCTCTGCTCCTGAGCGCCATTCGTCTTTTCCTAGGAGCCTGGGGTCATATAGTCTGTTTCGACTTGTGTCCTTCTTCCAATTTTACTATGCCCGTAGTTTTGTATCTTCATAATGCCTATCGTGCAAAGAAGTTGTGCAGTCTTTTTTGCTATTAGGCGTGCCTGAATGTCCACGGGGTTGACATTCAATATGGTCTGAAGTGCGTTAGTAGGTGTAGTTCTCAGCGCCGCTGTGATTCACGTTAGTGCATGTGATTGAGTTTATTCCGTTCTTTTAATTATGTGGACTTCTCTGTGTCTCTCCATCATACCAGTATACCGTAAAGCAGTATGGGGCGCACAATCGAGATAAGAATCCAATGTGTCAGTCTTGTTGAGAGTCCCCAAGTGCTACCCAACATCTTTTGCGATGTATAAAGTGCATTGGTGGCTTTCTTCACCCTTTCCTCCACATTGAGCTTCCAACTCAGCTTGCTATCCATTACTATCCCTAGGTATTTGACACTCTCTTTTGGTATCAGTACCTTGTCGTTTATTTTCGGTGGAGTTCAGCGAGGTACCTTGTATCTCTTTGTGAAGAGAATGAGGTCCGTCTTGTCCGAGCACAAATATATTCAACTGTATGACAGCAATGAAGAGTTAATAATGCAACGTCGTAATGAATTTGAATCGTCATTATACATCGCGAAAACAATTGAAATATGTAGAAACCTATGTACTGAGAATGATGCTGACAGCCGAATTGCAGAAAACTTGAATACCATGGCAGCACGGGCTTTACAAACGGATGCTTTTGATGTGTTTTTACGTGATCCTGATGCTGAGTTAGTGCGTCTGCTGGTAAAGCAGCTGTTGCTAAAGATGGAACCACTATTCATACTGCTTTTAAAATATCTGTAGCAAGAGAATCGGGAAATTCCTTTGAAGTTTTACAGCAGTTTCATAGCCTGTTTAAATTTATCTCTACTGTCATCATTAATAAAATAAGCGTGGTTTCAGCAGAACTTAAAGAAAAAGTTTGTTCACGGCTAAAATTAATAACTGGAAATGGTATTTCTTACGGTAATAGAGATATGTATCTAATTGGAGATCTCCGCCAGTTGCTACCTGTACGTTCTACTCCGATATGTAAACAAACCCGAAATAGTTTAGCGGGATCAACTGAATGGAGAGGCATAAAATATTATGAGCTTACAGAGGCTATGCGGCAGGCTAATACAGAATTTTCAAATCTATTAACTAAAGTCGGCAACGGCGAAATTTTAAACGATTCCGAACAAAATTTGAGTCCCGGTTTTTTACAAAGGAGATAGCAGACGAATTGTGTGTAAGCGGATTAAGATTATTCTTCAAAAGCCAGTCTGTTTTAAATACGGCGTCTAGTAGAGTAGTATCAATTGCAACGGATTCGTTTATTAGGTACCGCAACGCAGAACAGTTGGCATTCTGTCGTCAGAAGCTTCATAACATGCCTATTTTGGATACTGTAATCCACAAGCCATGCATCATTACCACCAATATAGACGTCTCTGATGGTCTTGTTAATAGTGCAATTGGCTTGTTCATTGAATATACGACTAACACTTCCAATATTACTTTTGTAGCCGGTTCTTTAATACATTTTAATGTTTTATTCTCTTTTTTTCCGGCCTGCTCGTGTTACATTTACCAATTAATCAAGTTGGTTGCGCTCCGTTGTTATCGAGTCATTTCTATCGTCTCGATAGTCAGATCGGTGTGTTCATTCATTTTTTTTTTTTTTCTCTTACATGCTATTTACAACTTATTCATAACATTTATTTCTTAAGCCAATGCCTAATATTATGTGCACTCCACAATCCATGGTATGGGTTTCGGGCTAATTGAAAACCCTCAATGTCTTCAATTAAATATTTATAATTTTTTAATACTTTATCTATTACATACGGACGGACCCTTGCTCATTGGTATAAGTTTCCTTGAGACTCCTGCTGTTCTGTCAAAATTCTTTACCATAATATAGTCCGATGTTTGATGTGGAGTTTTCCTTTTATTATTATAACTCCTTTCTTATTTTGCTTGCGCTACTAACTGATTCTGCTCACCTATTTTTCTTATATTTTCCAAATTTCTTCCACTCACTGCATCTAAATGTGCTGATTCTTTTAATTTTTCTTTTAATTCATCACTGGTTTCTCCTTTTTTTTATTAATCAAATAACATTTTACTAGGAAACTGTTTTGTGCTACGATGCTGCGTATTGTTTAAAGCAAATTCGACTTTTTCAATTACTATATCCCAATGTTGACCGTTTTCAAAATCAGTAAGCTTCGCCAACATTGGTCCTTAACTTCTATTAATCATTTCTACTTGTCCATTAGCTTGTGGGGAGCCCGTTGCGATTTTTACATGTTTCACCTTAGCTTCTCCTAAAAAGTCTTCAAATTCAGCTGACGTAAAACAACTTCCCCTGACCGATACAATACAATTTGGCCTACTGTATGCTCGGAAATAATAATTTAATGCGCTTATTGCTTCTTTAGTACTCGTTGTTTTGGTGGTGTACAACCTTACAAATTTTGTAAATGCATCAACTACTACAAATATGTATATAAGGGGTTTTCACACGCAACGTTGTTATTCGTTATTCGTTGTTCGTTAAATTTGTTAAAGCTTGCCAACTGTGAAGACTCGTTTTTTACGTCTGCTGTTAATCGTTAAAATATTTTCAACACAGCTGATATTGCAAGTAAGACACAGAAACACACGAAAAGAGTAAAATGCCTAAAAAAAGTGAGAAATCTAAAATAATTTAACATTTGATTGAAAAAACGATTCAACGAATAACGTTGATTGAAGGTAAATATAAGTTGTAATATTATTGGAATACACGCTTCTTCTTTATGTTTTCCTCTTAAGACAAAATCTTTTATTAATAAAAAGGAAATAAATAATACTCATATCATATTTAATGCCTACTTTCAATCAATTATTTGCAACACAACTGACAAAACACAAAGCACAAAACAGCTGATTAATGTTTTACCGAATAACATGTAATTTGTCAGGGTTTCCAGCTCGTTAAAGTGTTATTCGTTAAGCCGGCATTTTGTTAAATTTACAAAAACAAAATACATCTAGAACTTTAACGAATAACGAATAACATCGTTGCGTGTGAAAACCCCTATACTGTTTTGCTCTACCTTTGTTTACTGAACCATAATGATCAATATGAATTATTTCAAACGGCTTATTGCCTTTTGGTATGCTATGTAAGAAACCCTTTCCTTTTCCTTTCTAAAGGCCTGTACGCATGAGCCCCGTACAGCTCCCGTACCGTATACTAAGTTTTACGGACCTTAACGAGCAGTGTTAAAAAATGCACATATTGTGGCGGTTGGTTGATAACTTTCTTTTAATAAATCGGAAATGCAGCTGTGTTTTGTATACTTAAATTCAAAATAATGATTCATGACCAAAGCGCGCTACTGTTGTGTTTGAGTACAACTAACGCTCTGCTGCTGGCGGTTGTTTAAAAAAAAGGCAGGCTGCAAAACCAAAAAGCATTTTAGTGAACCCATATATGATGGGCAGAGCTGAGATTACCAAAGATTATGCTAAACATAACTGAAACCACTAAAAAGAATCCCCAATATGTGGAACACTCAGCGAACAGCCACCAGCACTGCCACTCTTAATGTCCCACAAGACAAGCCGACGTTCCATAGACTATTAGAGCAATTTTCTCCGAATCGCACTATGTGTCCTTGTTGCGTGGTGTTCCTCAGGGCTCTGTCCTGGGACCCTTACTGTTTACCATGTATATTAACGATCTACCAACAGTATTGTCAAAGTGTGAAGTTCATATGTATGCAGACGATGTTCAATTATATGTTAGCTGTCCGTTGAGTCAAATTAGTGAATATGTAAATATGTGTAATTATGAATTATCTTGTGTTAGTAAGTGGTCTGGTAGTAATGGTCTTAGCTTAAATCCGTCTAAGTGTAAATGTCTTGTTATTTATAAAAAGAATCTTTGTACCAGGAACATACCAAAACTGTCTATTGAAGGCAGAGAAATGGAGTATGTCCTTAGGGCTGAAAATTTGGGTATTACTTTAAATAACACCCTCTCATGGTCTGATCATGTCAATAAATCTGAAGGTAAGACATATGGAATTCTAAGAAAATTATCACTAACCCAGCAATACCTCCCCACACACATCCGTCTCATGGTGGCAAAACTCTGTGTAACGTCTGTATTGAGATTTTTGCTAATTGCGATGCTGCGAGCCAAAATAAACTTAATGTTGCGTTTATTAGTAAAGCTCGTTATGTGTTTAATTAAAGAAGATTTGACCATGATACATGTTATGCCGAAAAGATCTTTCGACTAAACCTTAAGGTATGGATAGAGGTAAAAGTCTTATCATTTTTCCATAAAATCATTTACACAAAACAACCTGACTATTTAAATGACATAATTAGACCATCCTCCTCCCAGCGAACCAACAATATTATTCCGATTAGAGCAAAATTATCAAGTTCTAATAGACACTTTTATTCCTATGCTGTTCGGCTTTGGAACCAGCTCCCACACGAAATTAAAACCATCAGAAGAACACCAAAACTTGTTGTTAAAATTAAGGAATATCTATCAAGCACACACTAGGTAAACCAAAATGCATATGTTTTAAGAAAATAACTATAATAATATAAATGTTAATTGTTAAAATGTTACTGTAAATTACTATAAAAGCCATAATGTTTAAGTCTAATTATATACTATATTGTGACTAACGCGACAATGTTAAAACAGAAATGCTGTAGCGTTAGGAATGCTTAAAAATACAAATAAATAAATAAAAAATAAAAAATCGCTATTAAAATTTTCGAATCTACTTTTGTTTGCCGACATCTTGTTTCACAAGGCCCGTAAAGAATTGCTGAACATTGATTCCAACAGTAACAATAGGACGGCTTTTATTTAACATTTTCATTGTTAAACACTTAGCTACTGCCAGTGACTAACAGAGCTGCAGACCAGTGTTTCGTAATACGGTACGGGTGCTGTACGAGACTGTTTTTATACTCGTTACCGAAGGTAAAGAGTATATTGGTTTTGTGCAATGTCCGTCATGGTGCCTGTCCGTCTGACCGTCCGTATGTGTGCAAGGTTTTTCCACACCCTTCAAGCTAGAGACTTTAAACTTTCCAATTCTCTTTATCTATGGGATAGTAAATTAAAGTTTCAAGATTGGGGTTCTACGATAACTGGGGGGCTGGCAAATCGATAAATTCGATAACTCAAAAATGATAAATTTATATATTTTGCACATCCTTACAGCTAGAACTACCAAATTTGGTAAGAAGATAGCTACTAACAACACCCAAAAAACTGCATCAAAAATTTTGGAGCCACGCCCCCATTCCGCCCCCAGCCCCAACGCATTTTAAAATCAAAAAATCATATATCTCCAACAGTTTTTGAGCTATAGCCACCGATTTTGGTGCCAAGGTAGGTGATGATGGCCCCCCAAAAACTGCATAGTTTGGATGCCACGCCCACCAATACCGCCCTAGCCGCCCCCATCCGCCCCAACGCTTCGTCAAAAACAGGAATGCGTGTATCTTCCAGAGCAGTGGAGTTAGAGCCACCAACTTTGGTAGGAAGATAGCTGGTTACGACCCCCAAAAATCTGCATCAAAGTTTTGGAACCACGCCCACCCATTCCGCCCCCAGCCCCCCTTTCCCAACCTTTTACAAACTTTGAGCTAGAGTTACCAAATTTGGTATGAAGATAGCAATTGACATTTCACATAGATCTGGGTAAAAAATTTGGATGCCACGCCCACCCATTCTGCCCCAGCTCACCTTTCCCCACTTTTTACATACTTTGAGCTAGAGTCACCAAATTTGGTATGAAGATAGCAATTGACATTCCACAACGATCTGCAGCAAAAATTTGGATGCCACGCCCTTCCATACCGCCCCCCTGCACCCCTTTCTCCATTTATTACAAACTTTGAGCTAGAGTCACCAAATTTTGTATGAAGATAGCAATTGACATTCCATAAAAGATCTGCATCAAAAATTTGGATGACACACCTACCCATACCACCCCCAGCCCCCGCTTTCCCCACCTTTTACTAACTTTGAGCTAGAGTCACCAAATTTGGTATGAAGATAGCAATTGACATTCCATAAAGATCTGCATCAAAAATTTCGATGCCAGTCCTACCCATACCGCCTCCATCACCCCTTTCCCCACCTTTACAAACTTTGAGCTAGAGTCACCAAATTTGGAAGGAAGATAGCTGGTGGCATCCCCATCTGCATCGGAGAATCTTTAAGGCAGCGTACACCCCTGCCGCATCCGTACCCCTTTGCAATCAGGCTTCTTTTTACCGGTTTTAATACTGGTAACGAGTATACCGCAGTCGGTTGCGTCCGACTGCAACGTTTCCACTTGTTTTTATATGAAGTTTCTACGGTACGGGCGATGTACTGGCATCTGCGTAGGAGCCTTAAGGTGAAAATGCTATACACTTCAAACAATTCTCAATGTGCTGTTCTGCTTTTTTTTATGTTTGGAAACCAATAACTTTTTCCTATAGCATGTATCATCTTATCTCTATCAACGTGTCTTAACTCATCATTATAATTTTATAATATATGATGCTCCATTACGTCAGGTACATAAAACAACACCCGTTTATCATTCGTTTTTCTAAATACAACTCCATTTCTCATTTCAAATAATTTAAGCTCTGTTTTTTTTTAACAATTTTCTAAAATATTGTATATTTTTTGATTTGTAGCTCTCAAAGGAGTCTATAGCCCACATTATCCGTCGCGTTGTTCTGATATCCTCCGGAAATTCCAATCATGTGGCTGGAGATATTGTTTTTGTGTTTGAATTGACTTCTGTGCAGTTAGGGAAATGTGCCTCCAGGAGCACATTTGCCGCATCTTCACTGCTTTCCGTCCATCTGCCATCTTGGCTAGCTAGCAGCTTCCTTAACCTTGCGGTGACCGCTGTCTTCTCAATACCTGAACAGAAGTTTTGCCATGCGTGTCTTTTAGCTTCTCGTACTTTTTTCTATTGTCTTCGATCCATACTAGCTCTTCTTCCGCTTGTTTTGCGATTTTGAAGAGTTCTAGTACGTCTTTCCTTTGTCTTTTGAGTTGTGGAGTCCAGCATGGGGGCTTGTGTCTCTTCTTCTCTTGGGACGGTCAACATGTTTTGTGATAAGGCGCCACCAGATTTTTATTGAATGTCTCCAGGGACTTCTCTACTAAGGACTCTCCAATCTTTTACCACGGTATTTGTTACCGACGCGAGGGTAATATCTTAGATGTTTGATGAGGTAGGACCAACATATATTGGTTCTTCTCCCTCGTTTGCTATCTTAAGATTAGCATTAGCGCTACCACCGTGAGGTCGTCAGTACTGTAATTAAACAATAAGTAAGCATAGATACCTTTCCTTACTAGGATAACGGTCCTTGCTCTACTCACTGTTGTCGGGTAAAATATCTTGTAGTTTGGACTTTTCAGTCCAGAAACCTTGTTTTCCGATGCTATCCAAGGCTCCTGGACTAAGGCGACGTCGGCGAGTCCTGTCTCCAGGGCTATCAGGAGCTTCGCGAAGCCAACTTGCTTTTATTTAGGTTGACTTGGGTGACACTCAGCTCCATGGTTGGCTGTGGTATCCTCCACGGATGGAACTTCCACTTTGGTTATGTCCGCATCCTCGTCGTCATCCCATTCGAGACTTTTGGTAGCGTGGGTGACCTCCGCCAGGTCTCTCTCCACTTCACCCGCCTCCAACGTGTTGGTGTTGGTATCGTCCGGTTGGTGCTTTTTAAGTCGCAGGTAAACACTACCCACGCCCCATGCCATCTTGCCGAATCTTCCGTTCAACATATCGTCGGCCTCCTTTTTAATCTAGATCACCATTTGTTGACCCTTGCTATCAGGCTTTGCTACGTGGATCTCCTTCCAATCAACCGTCGGCACGTCCGGGTTTTGCCACTTGAGTAGCTGCAGTGCCTGGTCCGCTGGTACATACAGTACTTTTGCCTTCGGCATGGACGGAATACAAGTTCTGTCCACTACCTCCAGCTTGGCACCCTTCCACGGAGCGTCCGGAGACCCACTTCAGAGTGAGGTCATCCTTGCATGCTCAGTATTCTGACGCCAAAAGCCAATCCGCTCCATCAAAAAAGATAGGAAGCGAGTCCGGTTCTCCCAGAAGCGCATCGAACAGTAGCGCGCTCACCTTCTTCCACTGTTCGGGCTTCATCTTGCCGTTTGGGTCGCTCCGGTCGATGAGCGCGACGACTAGATGCCGCCACGCCACATCACTGGCCGTCGGCTTTGCCCGCGACATTGGCTTTTTGCAGGGCCGTTTGCTAGCTGGTACCTCTGCTTTTGCAGTTTCAGCGGATCGCTGGCGTTTGACGGCCAAACTCTCCTCCACCTTGTTGGCAAAACTGACGTCCTTCTGCGCCATGTTCCTTTTTTTCGGAAGTGAGACTTACCCTCTTCGATCTTTTGGTCAACACACTTTTGTTGGCGGATCTCATCCTCTGTGAGATCTCGCTTACAGTCAGCGAGCCAAGCCCGTATTTAAGGGCTGCCTTGTATTGGGCCTTGGCTCTCATGCCCTCCTTTGACCTGCTGGTACTTTTCGGGTTTTAGGTAGATGGAAGATCCTCGGCCTCTGAGGTAAGAGACCCACCGTGTGATTCGCAATCCGAGTCTTTATGGACTGCGGTATCACGCTAAATTTAGGGTTTTAGTTGATGCTGCAATCTAGTGCGATTCACATTTTTTGATGTCAGGGTCAGCAATGCCACATTTCTCAGACAGAATTTGGAGTAATGTATTTAACTAAAATAAATAAATAGTAAACCACTCCTGATTTCTTTTAATTAAGCATTAAAAAACTAGCTCTTTGAAGTTAGCGCAAGTTTTACTGCGAAATTCTTCAACTTGTTGTGCAATTTGTGAAAACATTAGTGGGCAGTTATAATTCTGTCAGGTGGCATTGCCTTTTAAACTGAACTTCTTCTTTCTCGCGCTCAAAATGTAGTTACAATTGATATGTTTTCATAACTATTTTGAAAACGGATCAGATGCACATCTGCGAGCCTATGCTGCCGAAGCTCTTCGATGGCAAATAGTCTCGCTTACGGCAATCTTATGCAATTTCATTTAAAACAATTTGGGGATGATTATTGAACAGCTGATTGCTGCCAGTCATAAATAGTTGTCAGACAGTTAGCATATACCTGCTAGAGCTGCCGCATAGTTTTAATTACTTTCCCACCAAAATTGAAATGTATTATTTGTATTTTAATAAGCTAAAAACAGTCAAATATTGCATTAAAATCTGAAATTATTTAAATAATATATGCTAAAATTAAGAAAGCTGCTAAGCAAACACTTGGCCGATTTAATCTGGCAAGGTGTAAGCCCTCAGCAGCCAAATCCGATTAGGTTGGTGCACAAACTAAAACAATGAAATCACTCGGAGTTCTGTGGCACCGTGAACATTTCTAGGCGGAATTGCTGCTACTGTAATTAAATTTCACTAGCGTCTTCTGTGGCACCCCTGTATATCTGTTTTAACGTAGAATTCGTTATTCGGAAGGTACGGGTTGCATTTTGAAGTAGAAAATTTGTTGATCATTTTCGCGGCAATAATTCTAATTTTCTTATACTTTACACATTCCCAAATGAAATATCAAGTATTTAGGGATTTAAATAAATATTTTAGCTTTCGAACTGTATATAAAGAATAATAATGCTATATATATCTATTATCTAATCGTAACCACTAACTACTAAGCTAACGCTGGTTCTGGTTTTTCTGGGTTTTTCCCAATCCACGCAACAAATGTTGGACCACTAATTTTATTGTTGCATTTCCTAGAGCTTTAACGTAAACTTTATAAATTTTTTTATTTAAACTTACTTTCAGATTTATATATAATTTTATTTTACATAATATTAATTTCAATTTTTAATTTTATTTTAATTTTAATTAATTTGGATTTTTCGTCAGCTGATCATAGTTGACAATAAAAATATAAATAAATAAATAAAGTTTTTGAATCCATAAGGAAATAAAAATTTTAGTGCATTAAATTTTGCATTACTTTCCATATGCGTGTTTTATGCGATTATGTTAATTGATGTAAGCAATAGGTGTGAGCGAGCGAGATAGCGTATAGCATATGTGCAAATGCTTTTTTTTTTTTTTTTTTTAGTATAAAATCAGACCATTTTTAATATAGTAGATTTGTCACGGTTTCAGCCTTAGTATTCATAAGCTGTTAATTTATGTTAATTGTATTTTAGAAATAAACTAAAATTTGCTTTGCACTTTCTGTCCAAAAACATGTGCTATAAGGATTTCGCCTACGTCTACAGGTTCTCCATTTGAATTGTGTGCATTATAAATTTTCAGTTGACCTTGCGTTAATTGGCCCTTCTATCGTAAGAAAAGCAGCATGTGAGTTTTGTATGCATGTGAACTTTTATACTCGTTACCGAAGGTAACATATTTCGCACATCCTTACAGCTAGAACTACCAAATTTTGGAGCCACGCCCCCCATTACGCCCCCAGCCCCACCGCATTTTGAAATCAAAAAAGCCTATATCTCCCACAGAGCTATAGCAACCACATTTGGTGCCAAGATAGGTGATGATGACCCCTAAAAAACTGCATCAAAAGTTTGGATGCCACGCCCACCAATACCGACCTAGCCGCCCCCATCCGCCCCAACGCTTCGTCAAAAACGGGAATGCGTGTATGTTCCAGAGAAGTGGAGCTAGAGCCACCAAATATGGCAGGAAGATAGCTGGCAACGACCCCCAAAAATCTGCATCAAAGTTTTGGAGCCACGCCCACCCATTCCGCTCCCAGCCCACCTTTCCCCACTTTTTACAAACTTCGACCTAGAGTCACCAAATTTGGTATGAAGATAGCAATTGACATTCCACAAAGATCTGCATCAAAAATTTGGATGCCACGCCCTTCCATACCTACCCCCTGCACCCCTTTCTACACCTTTGACAAACTTTAAGCTAGAGTTACCTAACTTGGTAGGAAGATAGCAATTGACATTCCACAAAGATCTGCGTCAAATATTTGGATGCCACACCCACCCATACCGCCCCCAGCCCCCCTTTCCCCCCTTCCCGACTCTTACAAACTTTGAGCTAGAGTCACAAAATTTGGTATGAAGATAGCAATTGACATTCCACAAAGATCTGCATCAAAAATTTGGATGCCACGCCCTTCCATACCAACCCCCTGCACCCCTTTCTCCACCTATTACAAAATTTGAGCTGGAGTCACCAAATTTGGTATGAAGATAGCAATTGACATTCCACAAAGATCTGCATCAAAAATTTGGATGCCACACTCACCCATACCACCCCCAGCCTCATCCCCCCCCCCCTTTCACCACTTTTATTAACTTTGAGCTAGAGTCACCAAATTTGGTATGAAGATAGCAATTGACATTCCATAAAGATCTGCATCAAAAATTTCGATGCCACTCCCACCCATACCGCCTCCAGCACCCCTTTCCCCACCTTTACAAACTTTGAGCTGGAGTCACAAAATTTGGAAGGAAGATAGCTGGTGGCATCCCCATCTGCATCGGAGAATCTTTAAGGCAGCATACACCCCTGCCGCATCCGTACCCCTTTGCAATCAGGCTTCTTTTTACCGGTTTTAATACTGGTAACGAGTATACCGCAGTCGGTTGCGTCGGACTGCAACGTTTCCACTTGTTTACATTTCTTGCTGGGACTCCTTGTTGAGATTGTTGTTATTTTTACTTCTAACGTGTCTTCGAGAAATGCTTTACGGAATAATGCATCACTTAATCGTAGTTGCGTTGGCAAAATTGTTGACTAGAGTCATAGAATGAAAAAAATTTATGAGTATGTATGACCAGCATTGTTTTGTCATTACGTCTTTTTTGTTTGATAAATTTGAAATACACTGCACTCTGGCTAATCGGGCTCCTGTCTAATACGGCACCTCTACAATCCGACAAATTTTAATTTATTTCCGATTTCGCTAATCCGGCATCCGCTCTATAATCCGACAATTTTTCCCGCTTTTATTTAAATTTTTTAAATTATTCTACACAAATATATGTATTGAAATTTTTTTTTTTTTCATAGTTTTGTCGGATTACATATGTTTATTTTTTTCAAATTGTTTGACTATAGAGGTCATTGATTTCGTCTATTTAATCCGAATAACTGGACAATCCGAAAAATCTTAGCGGTAATTGCTCCCGGTGCGACGCTATTGCGAGCGCCCTCGATGTCTGCAAAGGCTTTAAGGCAGTACACTTTATGGAGTGGCAAACCAGAAACCTTGCCACTACAAACCCAAGGTTCCTGAATGAGGACAATATCTGCTCCGTATTTGCTTATGCGGAACAGCAGAGGTTGGAGTTTTATCTGGAGGAGTCTTAGAGACATCTTTAGATTTCCGCTCCACCACTGTCAGATTTGCCTCCTCGTCAGAGTCGTCCGAACGCTGGCTTGCGGGGCCGGCTCTTCCTCGGATTAATGAAGCTTCTGCTTGGCTTTTCCAGAAGTGGCTGGAATAGCTGGCTTTAAGGCCGGCAGAATGGTTTAAGCCCGCTCTATAAATCAGACGCCATCCGGAGATATAGGCTGTGTGGTTAGCTTCTGTTGCAGAACTTTTGCCGCACGCCGCCGGTCCTGAACGGATGGCTTTTTGGCTATTGTGGCGTCGAGGAAGAGGTTTTTGAGTGTTTCCCCACTGGGATTGTGTTTTTATTTGTTGAGCTCATATAAGGTCCCATGAGAAGACGGGAATAGAACTTCACCAGTGACATAGCCCGTGTATCGCGGGAAACCTAATGAAACTGGAGGTCGGCAGGTATTCAGAGATCGCAAAGTATCGACCGAGCACCCCTCCGGCCACGAGTTCTTCGACACAATGCTGTTCCATCTTGAACTGGGATAATTCTATAGAGTTTTCTTCTCTCGCCCGACTACCATTCGTCAGCACCCTTGGCAGAGACATGACCGTACCAAGGGCCTGCTTCCAGCTGCCCTCGCGTTTAGAGTATAGTCGCACTTCCCGTTGTGAGCCGCAAGCACGACACGTACCACGCGGATGCACATTCATAATGGCTTTACGAATGCGCTAACATGCAGGCACGCGTCTTCCCCTTGTTACTCCAATTGGCTGACGGCTTCTTACAAATTTAAGAAATGGTAATTTTTCTGCACGACCTCGAGGGAAGCATAGCCCGTTCTATCGGCAGTACTTGTACTGTGTCTCCTGATCACCAGCCGTCGCGATGTTTTGACTCCGGTATAGCGGCGAGAATAACTTGCCTGCAACTCGTGAATACGTTTTGGCAAATTTAAATATTTCTTGTAACGTTGAATCTTGGCCGGACTAAGTTTCATACCCCGCCAAAAATCACTACTTTACAAGTGGCACCAAAGCAGGGACGTAAAAGCGTAAAAGGTGTAATGTAGTTTGGAATTAAAATTCCCAAAAATAAAAAACATTACTAACGTTAAGTTTTCACGCGCGCATAAAATAGAAGAGATACAAGATAACGAAATCGGTTTAGTTTTGTGTGCGTTATTGTCACAGCGCAGCGAAAGTGACGGTGGAAGTGGGGCGTAGATCAAGAAAACGGGAATTGCACACGTACAAGTTGGGTCATTTAAAAAAAAACAAGTAAGAAGGTTCTAGTCGGGAGAGCCCGACTAGAAGATACCCTGAACCCAGTTGCAATAAATATATTAAATTTATATAAGACTTTGGTATACTGACGGTGTTTCTTATCCGATTTGGACGAAATTTTCAGAAAAGTTCTATCGTTACCCATTCTTTCAACCCTCTTTTTAACATTTTCCAAAAACGATATTTTTTTGTTATCGATTCCATGTGTGTATCAGAAACCAGAATAGTTATCGGTAATTTGAAGCAAACTTGTTCTGGTTATGGTATAGGGGAACTCATATACAAAATCTGAAGTCTCTAGCTCTTGTAGTCTCTGAGATCAACGCGTTCATACAGACGGACAGACCGACAGATGGACGGACGGACGGACGGACAGACGGACATGGCTATATCGTCTCGGCTGTTGATGCTGATCAAGAATACTTTATGGGGTCGGAGATGCTTCTTTCTGCCTGTTACATACTTTTGCACAAAACCATTATACCCTTTTTACCCATTTTATGGGTTAAGGGTATACAAATTATTGAACCTGGTGACAAAGACAGTTGAAAGTGAATAAAGTTTTTGTTGTGCGATTACAAAATAATTGAACGTTTGGACAAGAAGAAAAGACTAGAAGAAAATAGGACACATGTATTTTTTGCTGTTTGTTAAAAAAAAACAAGTAAGAAGGCTCTAGTCGGGAGAGCCCGACTAGAAGATACCCTGAACCCAGTTGCAAAAAAAAAATTAAATTTATATAAGACTTTGGTATACTGACTTAGCTTCAATCGATTAAATTCGATATCTCCGGTGTTTCTTAACCGATTTGGACGAAATTTTCAGAAAAGATCTATCGTTACTCATTCTTTCCCATTTTTACATTTTCCAAATTCGATATTTTTTGTTATCGATATTATGTGTATATCGGAAACCAGAATAGTTATCGATAATTTGAAGCAAACTTGTTCTGCTCATGGTATAGGAGAACTTATATCCCAAATCTGAAGTCTCTAGCTCTTGTAGTCTCTGAGATCCACGCGTTCATACAGACGGACAGACGGACAGACAGACAGACGGACAGACGGACAGACGGACAGACAGACGGACAGACGGACATGGCTAAATCGACTCGGCTATTGATGCTGATCAAGAATATATATACTTTATAGGGTCGGAGATGCTTCCTTCTGCCTGTTACATACTTTTGCACAAAACCATTATACCCTTATTTACCCATTTTATGGGTTAAGGGTATAAATACAAGTGGACAATAGGACAAGAACATTCCAGAGAGAAATTTTTAATTGCTGGCTGAAACAATTTACAATCGAACAGTGGGACGAAAACTATTGCAAAAAAGAGGACGAACAGTGCAACAAGTGAAAGTGAAAAACGGTAGACTTAAAAAACTTTAATTAAATAAAAATAGTGCAAATAAATTTCAATAATAAAAAAAAGGTATGGAGAAGAAATTTATAGAATGTAACAAATAAAATTAAAAAAAAAAATTAAAGTATTAAATAAATTGGAGAAATTTTTAATAAAAATCAAATTTCAATAAAAACTATAATTTGATAAATAAAACTAAATAAACAAAATTTATATAAATTTTTTTTGTGAAATTAAGTTCAATAGCAAAAAACCTTCAATGAAGAACCCTAGAAAGAGGATTTCAACAACCAACCCATGGCATGGATACTGGCTATACGGAATATGGAGGTCACAGGCAATATATGGTCATCGCGGAACAGGTCTGTAGATGGGGTATCAAGTTTGGTGGGAGCACCGATCCGATAGAGTTCGTGGAGGCAACTGAAGATTGATCCATATCATACCGCATCAGCTTTGATCGTATGCCCAGGGCTATGAGTGAGACATTGATCCAAATGGTGGATTGTTGGTTCACGACGAGTGGACGCGACAAGGGTGTAGTTTAAGAAAGATTTCTTTAGAAGATTAGAAGATGATTAGGGCCCGCCGACAACGGATGGTCAGGCATAAAACGAGTACCTGGTTGACCTGAAGAGACTGATGCGTCACTCCGGATATAGGCCCGACCAGGAGTTGAACAGGGTGTACGAGAATTTAGCTGGGGAGTACCGACTGTACATTCGGAGAAGGGACTTTTCAACGGTAGCTCAACTGACTCAAATAGCCGCAGAGTTCGAAAATAAACCAGGTCAGTGCTGCGTGGAGACAGGGTACAGGCAGTAAATTGGGGAAGGGTACCCGACTAAATTGGGAGGTGTGAATGGTCCTACCGGGCAGACTAATCCGTTCCGGAGCCCGCCAACCCAGCCACCGTTGACGAGTAACGCGCCCTGCGCTTCCCGAACAAAAAGAACGGAAAAAAGTTCGAACAGGATGATCGGACACGAGCAGCGTAGGCCACACGAAGCTGGTAGGCTATGTTATAAATGCGCACAGGGAGGACATTCGCAAGGGAATACCAAAATCCGCGAGTTGTATATTGTCAGGCAATGTGGCACTCAGGGCGTAAGTGGAGAAGAAAGCCGGGTAAAGAAAATGTGGGAAAGAGCAATGGTGTCATCCGGAGTGGGATCAGATTGGCACCGGCGTGATCCAGTCCAAAAACTGGAATTGCACTACCCACTCTGGGTCGAGAAGAATCGCTTAGTCGCCACAGTGAAGGTTGGGGACTAAATTGCGAAGGCGACGGTCGACACCGGGGCTACTCAAAAGCGTTGAAACTAGAGGGACAGTGTTGGTAGCCGAAGGAAAAATACACTTAGCGGACGGCTCGACAGTGACCACAGAAAAGTTGTTGCGGACGAACGTGGGTCTAGACGGTAAGGAAGTAGATGTAGACATGCTTGTGATGCCATCCATGCGAGATAGTATAATTCAGGGAATGGACTTTCTAGGTTAGATGGGGTTGACCATGCAGTGCAGTGAGGCGAAGCTAGTTTTCAGAACACCGACCATGGAGATAGGCGGAGGCAACGCGGATCCTAAGGTGGAGAAAGAGTGCAAGAAGGACTGTGCAGAGCGGGAACGACAAGGGAATGTCGTGGGGATTTCTCAAAAGGTTCCACGAGAGAACTTATCCCGGGTCCCCGTACACATCAGCGGTCACAAAACTCCCGTCGAGACCACCCCCATTATAGGGAAAGGGAAAATAATGTGTCCCAACCTAGAGAAGCGACTCTCATCGGGAGAAAGGCGCCGAGGGAGTGGATTAGGAGGAGGCACACAGGAGGTCGACGGTGAAGTCCCCATCGCCGAAAGGGAAAGTTGCCAAGCGTTTTCGGAAACCGGCGAGCGCAGAGAATATAAAGGAAAGGATCAGTAAGAGGCATCCAGGAGGTTGGCGTCAGAATCCCTACCCTCGCAAGAGAACGCCACTAAGCGGTATCAAACACCGACGACCGTAGCCAACCACAGGGAGAGATAATCAGAAAATGATAAGGCGGAGGCGCTGAAACGAGCGGTGAACGGGGTAGAAGCACTGGAGTGGTTTTAGGATATAGGAGGATGGCAGGAGGGCTTCGAATCAGAGAGCTTTCCGATAACTCGGATTCCTATTCCAACGTCGCACAGTGGGGCCTTTGCTCATTTAGCTTATCAAAAATCATATCTTCTAAACTAATGTAGCGATTTCAAAAATTTAAAAAGCAATTAATAGATGACTTTTCAAGCTTTAAAATGAATGTTCGCCAAGAGTGCTAGGTATCCGTGGTGCTTAAATATTCAAGGTCAAAGTCAAGAAATATTTCCAGCACATTTTACCTGTAAAATTCCAATTAAAAACGTTTGTTTTTAATCATAACTGAAAATTTTTATAACTTCAATGACTATTTCGCATTTTTTGTTGTTTTTATTCGATTTTCTAACTTAAATACATAAAATTTAAATTCTTATTTTTGGGTGATTTTTTGAGGTTAATTTTTAATATTTGCTATCGATGGCTGATTTTCAACCAAATAATCATCAACATTAATGCTAGTAAGGTTAACATCTAATAAACTCAACATTTCGGAACTATAGTTGCTATCTTCCAAATCCTTTCGTGATCGCACATGTCTCAGCGATGCAAGAAGTGGATCCGATGAGGCTGCCAGCATGTTGAAAAGGTCTCCATTTTGTCGCACCCGAGAAATTTTGCACGTATTAGTGTATCTGAACCTCTTGTAGTCCTTGTTTTTACATTCCTGTGCTTCTTCGGACAGCTCTCCAATAGGTAAGCACTGATATTCTATTAAGTCCTTTCCATGAGCCAAAATCCTATGTACCGTGGGGGTTAGTTTTTTCTGAGGATACAATCCAGTCAAAAGTTGAGCTGTTTTTGATGCGTATTCGCCAAATTTTGCACCATCTATCATTTCTTTGCAGTTTATAACATTTAGGATAACAGCAAACCTTTTAATGATCTTATTATGAACACCTGTTATCAAAGTTGTTATTTGATCATTTTCAAAAAATCTCCTCGAAGTATTTCCATCATTCGTATTCCCGTATCCGTGCTTTGGACAGTCAACTTTTATTCCTAGCTTCCGAGAGAACTCAGCTTGTATAACTTCCTTTCTTCTCTGTATATCCTCACGAGGCGTATTATCCGTTTTTGTTTCTCCTGGCCGAGGAAGTGTGTACGCGAGCTGCAGAATAAATTCCATACACTTTATTCTGCAATGCAACGGAGAAATTCCATATTCGTAGCAGTTCTCCTCACCCGTTGAGTCGTCTAAACTGTGAAAGTCTTTTTGAGTTTTTTTACAAATGGGACACCTCAATGTCTACAGATGTCTCTGTTATTATTGTATTAGGTGGCACTGCTTCCTTTTTGGCAAATACAATTTTTTTATATCCGGGAAGAACTTTGACGTTATGTTTTTTAAGGAGCTGCGTAAAATATCATACTTCTCCTTAGTCAGTCCCAAGTCCATAAATAGGGAAAACGCTTCTTCATCAGTGTACTTAATGGCGACTGAGTTTGGTGGCGTTGGAATACTTTCTTTAATCCTGCACAGCTTTCGTAATTGTCGCTCTTGTCCTCTCTTGTTCCTTCATAAACTTGGATGAAAGTGCTTCCGACAGATGTTCAGCTGTTAAGCTATCCGTAGCATCCTCAAGCTTACGTTTCCTTGTAACACATGAACACTCCTCCATACTTTTTTGCGGCCTTCCTCTTCCTCGGCTAGTCGATGGGTAAACTTATTCCTGTTCTGAATATCCGAATGTTGTACATTCCTCCAACCAATTTTCATGCTTTTTTATGAAAGCCGACATGGTTCTATGGACCAAGTTCCATTTTCGCTTCAAGTTAGCGTGAATGAATTTAATTTGTGTCTAAAGCGCACAACTAGCGTTTTCGAGTACGCCAATCTCTTTAAGCAATGCCACTTGAAAATCGTTAATATTTTCAGAAGCACGAAAAAGTTCAAAAATCTTTGAATTTGTTAAATTCCTTTTTGCGCTTATTTATCAAAATTTCGTGAATTATATTGAAAAATACTATTCAATCTGAAAATTTCTTATTGTTCGCAGCAATAAACAACAAGTGTTTCCTCTTATGAAGTTATGAAATAACTGTTGCCATCAAGTGACATATTTTGCACTTTATACCATATTTTTGAGTTAGCTAGGTAAGCAAGCAAAATTGTTATAACCCTTTTCCAATTAGCTAGGTAAAAAACAATATATACCTAAGGTATTGATTTACATTAAAAATAGGTAAACGGGGAAATACAGAAATTAAAAAAAAAATAACCTGTAGTACCGCAACTTTCCATCAACTACAATTATATTTACCTGCCTCCTCAGACCTTTTCCATTCAGGTAATTAGAAAGGATAGGAAGGAAAAAAGGATTAGAAGGGATATATATAGACAGGTAGTACTTATAATACAACATTTAGAAATGTTGTCAATAAACAGCACACACGCTACAGCCAAATTTGTATGCGCTCTTCTTCTTCCTTATACCTGCCGCGTGTTTTTAACTCGAGGTATCCCTAGTTTTTTGGCTCGCGTTTCCAAAATGCAGATTTTCGCAGATTGTGACTATATACATATGAAAGATATATATTATAGCTTTCAAATGCATGTGGTCCCACCGTGACTCTGAGAGATACTTTTTTTGTTATAGTCCACGAAAGTTCAAAAAATGCCAAAATTTAGTGTATTTTTTAAACGATTCTAATTTAATAAGTATTTCAGCTATATTTAAACTGTATACAGAAAAACACTGAGATTGAACATACTTTTCAGATAAAGAAAAAAGATCGAAGATCGGTTGTGTACGTCGCCCAATATTCAGTTCGAAAGTGGTAAATTTCTGTAAATTTTGTCATTTTTTCGTACTCACGTAAAATTACTCAACTTTGAGGAGCTCTACCACCCATAATTATTAACCGATTTAAAAAGTCTTTTGGATCCATAATCTTTGAAGTATTCTCTATCGATTACATATTTCACTTTTGCCAAACGCGTTCATGAAAAAAATGATTTTTGATAAGCTATCCGAGAAAAGGCCCCACTGTGCGTCGTGGACGGTCCATCCCAGCAACACGATTTTGAATCCAGTGGCCATACCCATCATTGCGGCAGAGCTGGAGCGGAAGAGGCCCAAAGGACACCGAAGCCGACGTAGGTGTCGGCGACGACGGAATTATTTCAGGTGACTCAACACCGCGAGAGTGAAGTCATCATCACGAAGAAAGGGGGGGGGGGTGAGGAAGGCCCAGCACAGGCCTCCCCCACAATACATGACATCCAGAATATATATATACCTTTAACATTATAAACAGAATATGCTATTCCATTTTCTGTTTCTGTTATTATTGTATTAGATTTAACATTAACATAGACCATAGATTTATCATGGCAAAGGGTTAAGGTAAAGAGTAAGCAATGTATAAGAACGGCCAGACCAGCGTAAGAAGAACGAAGGTTGGGCACGCGTTCGCGACCCACGATCAAGGTGTCGCGATCCACGAGAAGAAGAGTAGCGCGCCCAAGCCGAGCGCGAGACCGGAAAATTAGTCGGTGGTTGGAGTTAAAGGCGTGCGGTTATGTCCCACAAGAGGTAGTCAGTAGCCGGGATTGTAAAGGTGCGGTCATGTCCCACGGAAGGGAGTCGATAAATAGAAGTGGAAATAGCGAGAAAACGTGGAAAGTAGTGAAACGCAGAAAACGTCCGACGAAATTAGCATAAGACATTTGGAAAAGTAAATCTGTGTGGACGAATCTTTCCCTCTGGAAAGCGGAGAACAATTGTATGTAGATATAAGGCAGGAAAGAGAGTTTTTGTGAATCTTTACGAAAAAAAGCAGCGTAACCTTAAATCACGAGTGTCTTTATTCCGAAATGAGAGGCATTAAATATACATATGGCTTTTTCGACTTAAAAATGGGTGGCTGGGGGCGGAATGGGTGGGCGCGGCACCAAAACTTTTGATGCAGTTCTTTGGGGGTCATTACCAGCTATCTTCATACTTTTGGTGACTCTAGCTCAAACACTATGAATGATACACGCCTTCCCGTTTTTAAGGAGACGCTGGGCGAAGGGGGCGGCTATGATGGTGGGCGTCGCATCCAAAGTTTTGGTGCAATTTTTGGGGGGCTATCATCACCTATCTTGGCACGAAATTTGGTGGCTATAGCTCAAAAACTGTGGGAGATATAGGCTTTTTATACTCGATACCGAAGGTATTGGAAAGTTTCAAGTCTCTAGCTTGAAGGGTGTGGAAAAAAGTTGCGAACATACAGACGGACGGACGGACGGACGGACACCATGACGGACATTGCACAAAACCCAATATACTCTTGACCTTCGGTAACGAAAATAAAAAAATGTGCACTGTGCGAAGTGAAACACGTACATAAAATTATGAAATTTAAATTTTCAAGCGCATTCTTCACTTATTATACTCGATACCGAAGGTAAAGAGTATATTGAGTTTGTGCAATGTCCGTCATGGTGTCTGTCCGTCTGTCTATCTGTCCGTCCGTATGTGTGCAAGATTTTTCCACACCCTTCAAGCTAGAGACTTGAAACTTTCCAATTCTCTTTATCTATGGGATAGTAAATTAAAGTGTCAAGATGGGGGTTCTACGATAACTGGGGGGCTGGCAAATCGATAAATTCGATAACTCAAAACCGATAAATCCACATATTTCGCACATCCTTTCAGCTAGAACTACCAAATTTGGTAAGAAGATAGCTACTAGCAACCCCCAATTTTTTGAGCTATAGCCACCAAATTTGGTGCCAAGAAAGGTGATGATGACCCCCCATAAACTGCATCAAAAGTTTGGACGCCACGCCCACCGATGCTGCCCTAGCCGCCCCCATCCACCCCAACGCTTCGTCAAAAACGGGAATGCGTGTATCTTCCTGAGTTGTGGAGCTAGAGCCTCCAAATTTGGTAGAAAGCTAGCTGGTAATGACCCCCAAAAATCTGCATCAAAGTTTTAGAGCCACGCCCACCCATTTCGCCCCCCTTTCCACACCTTTTACAAAATTTTAGCTAGAGTCACCAAATTTGGTATGAAGATAGCAATTGACATTCCACAAAGATCTGCATCACAAATTTGGATGCCACGCCCACTCATACCGCCCCCAGCCCACCCTTTCCCCACTTTTTACAAACTTCGAGCTAGATTCACCAAATTTGGTTTGAAGACAGCAATTGACATTTCACAAAGATCTGCATCAAAAATTTTGATGCCACAACTACCCATACCGCCCCCAGCCCCCCTTTTCCCCACCTTTTAAAAACTTTTAGCTAGAGTCACCAAATTTGTAAGGAAGATAGCTTGTGGCATCCCCACCTGCATCGGAAAATCTTTAAGGCAGCGTACACCCCTGCCGCATCCGTACCCCACTGCAATCAGGCCTCTTTTTACCGGTTTTTATACTGGTTTCGAGTATGCCGCAGTCGGTTGCGTCCATCTGCAACGTTTCCACTTGTTTGACTTAAAAATGCGGGGGGCTGGGGCTACTTCTAGCTATCATCTTACCAAATTTGCTTGTTCAAGCTGTATGGATGTGCGAAATATATGGATTTATCGGAAAGAGTTATCGAATTTGTCGATTTGCCAGCCTCCAGTTATCGTAGAACCCCAATCTTGGCGCTTCAATTTACTATCCCATAGATGAAGAGAATTGGAAAGTTCCAAGTCTCTAGCTTGAAGCGTGGGGAAAAAGTTGCGTTCATACAGACGGACAGACACCATGACGGACATTGTAAAAATTAGATAAGAAAGCAATTGCCGAGAAATAAGAATAACAAAACAGTTTTGCATCGGCCTAATGCTAGCATATTTTACTCACCTCCATGCTCAATTTCTGATTGCTTTACATTTGAAGCATTGAATCATATTTTGAGCATGCGACATAGTAAGCATATTTCAATTGCTGGTATGCTCAATTTTTGATTTCTTCAAATTTTAGGAGATTCATCACATTTAAGGCATACATGCGAGTCGTTTTCGAGTCGTGCTTTAATCACACAAGCGATTAATCGTTTTTAAAGCATCAAAATGACTCGAAATAGGCTCGTAATGGGGTTGCTGATCAAAACAATTTTCCAACTGCTAGCTGCTTACCATAAAAACATTTGAAGAATACACACGCTCATAAGCATGAGATAACAGGCGATCAGCCCAAAAAACAAGGGTCTGCGCGCTGGAAAATCACTGGCATTCGAGCGCATACACATAACATGGCTGGCTGGCTTCGAGAGAAAATGTCGTAGCACATTCAGAATGCAGAATGACTTGCCTTTCTCTCACGACTCGCTAGTCCAGCAAAAATAGCCTACAAATGCGCTCTCTGAGAGAGTGTTAACCACGATTTCAGATTCCAACTGTGTACCCGACTTTCGCCCAATGAACACTCTATATTAATACATTCTTGTTAGTAAAGTTCGGGTAAATGAGCCTTTACTCGCTCGCTCACGTTGCCTAAAAAGTAAGTAAGTAAGTAAGTATGCCTTGAGCTATACTTAGATCAGAATATTTTCTGTAAAAGTGGCTGGCTGCGAATTCCGCTCTGTGAGATATACACTCGTTGGCTCGGAGATTATGTCTAATTTTTTAAGTTTTGAGTTCTCGTGGGCTCCGAGATCTGCGCGCTCATACAGACAAACGGACAAGCGTAGATGACTAAATCGACTCGGCTGTTGATGCTCATCAAGAATACGTGTACTTTACACAGTCGGAGATGATTCATTCTGTCTGTTGGATACATTTGCACAAAACCATTATACATCCAACAACGGAGAACGCCAAAAACCTTCTGTTTTACGATGTAACCCATGAGTACTTTGATATTTTGTTTGAATTATCGTGAATTGATGTCATGTCGATCGCTAGATGTTTCTCCTGTCAGTAACAAATTTTTAACTTCGGGCCATTTCAGGCTGCAAGATATTAAAATGATTAATTCTGGGCGATTGTAATTCTACACGTGAGTCATCGCATCTTGAGCGAAATCATGCATGAGGCGTGGGCTTCCAATATAAGATGCTGGGAAAATGGTCAGTCAACCTATTTTTGCCGGATTTACGCGTCTGATCGTTACTAAGACTGATTCAAACGAATAAAATTGAACGGGCAATATCTCATCAGATGATTGTCAACATCTTGTCGAAGTATCATTATTCTCCTGAAATACTAAGCTGAAGAATATAAAAAAGTAATGACTTGTTACCAAACCTGTGGTTGGATTGACCATTTTAATATTAAAATGATAGCCATCCACTCCACGACAAAAAATCAAAATGAATTGAAGGGCATCACATGACCGATGAGTCTCATACACACGCAACAATATTCAGCTTGAGAACAAAATTGCGTGATAGATTAGAAGAAACTTTAGATTTTCGATTGATAATGGTAACAAAGCGCCCGCTCGATTGTGAATTTGCGGTTGAATCTGAATGCTTGAAAGCAGTATTGAAAAAATTTAATTTTGATAAAGAGACTCCATTACCTTATAACTGTAGCCGGGTTGATCACCAACTTCGGCTCCAGATGGCTTAATTTGAAAGAATGCGTTATGTTTTATTGCTTTCGCTATGAAATGAATTGATTAGATTGCATTTTCATGGAGAAACGACAACAATAGCTCTGGCTGATGAGCCAAAACGTGCAATTTCACCTGCCACCAGCGCAGCATAGTCCAAGAGTTTTCAATTGAAACTTCAATGCATTGTAATGCTGGCATTCAACCGGCAATGAACCGATGTCAACGCAGCGTGGATCTTTAGAGGAGAGTGCGGAACCATTATATTCTACATTTACGAGTGATCTTCCAGTAACTTTTTATCGAATTCAAGGTGTTTGTTGTGCAGCGTGAACCCTTGCAATATCATCATCATATCACAGAAATTCTGACTTTTAATTGCATATGTTGCTTTGGCAACAGAACTTAAGGTAAAATCAAGTGAAAGGTTGCAGACGGAAGCGACCAATTGATACCTGTATGAAAACGGGTGCGCCCAGGGGTTGATGCACATTGGGGGACATCGCCAGCTGAATTGCCACCAAATTTGGTAACTCTAGGCTGTTATTTTTATTTTGAAAGACGGGTGGTATGGGTGTGCATGGCACGCAAATTTTGGAAACAGATCGTTTTGGGATGTCAGTAGCTACCATATATTGCTAGCAAATTGAATTACTCTGTCTCAAAAGCTATAAAAGATATGGTGATTCCCGATTTTAAAAGATTGTGTTAGGGGTGGTCGTGGCTTCAAAATTTTGGATGCAGATATTTGGGGGATGAAAATAGCTATATATATCCGGATTTGGTAACTCTTGCTAAAAAACTGTGGAAGATATTAAGACTTCTGATTTTAAAAATCGGTCTGCATGCGTGGTATCCAAATTTTTAATGCAGTTTTTTAGGTGACGTTAGTAAATGGCTCTTACAAATTTATTTTTCTCATAGCCAAATTTTGATGTAGTGTTATTATAACTAGCATCATAACGAAAGGCTACGAGATTCAAATCAGGGTGCATAAATTGTTTGGATTGAGCAGTGCGCGTTCGAATGGCTTCCAAACTTGTTTTTCGTCGTTTGTGTGATTCAGATGAACGCATTTGCTTTGTTCGCAGACGCATAATTTCCTATCTTGCTATCGTCGTTCGTATGATTCAGATGAAATCGTTTCTGCGGCTGCAGTTTTCAGTCTGGCTTCTTGTTGTTCGTTTGACTTAGATGAACGTGCTTTTGCCGTTCGCAGAAGTGCAGTTTCCAGTATTGCTTCTCGGTGTTCGTCTATTTCTGAACTTATTCTCCGCTTAAATCTTTATTAATTCAGAAAACTCTATAAAAGCATAGCTCCAGTACAAAAAATCTAAAAAGACATGTGTAAGTGTTCGGGAGGTACTCGAAGGATTGGTCCCTTCCCGGGCAGCGTAAAATCAAACTGAAAAAATTTTAAGCATAACCTTGTAATGGGCACATTAAATTTGGAAAAATAATTAGAAAAGAAAATAAAACATTTTTTTTTGAAATATGTATTTTGGCGCGCAGTCACTAATTATCGTTAGTAAATGCAACTTTGCTGTTAACGAAGCTTGCAACCGTGGCAGTGGTGAGTTTATTTTGAGAGAGTTGACAATTAGACACTCGGCTATATCCGGTTAAAGGGGGGTATAAAAGAAGCAGGCCTTTTTCGATTTGGACCAGACTTAGCAGCAGACGCAAACCTTGATTTCATTCTATCGTCCTTAACCTACAGGAAGCACGCGGGGCGTGAAATATAAAAAGAATATTTTTTATATGGCAAACAGGGTCAGCAAAATGTTTTTTTTTAAATATATATAATCATATTTGCGGAGATTTGAAATCTACTTAAATACGGATTTGGTTGCAGTCGCAATTTTTGGTAAGCGCGAATAATTAATTCTGACGTTGGCATTGTGTTAATGCAACATAAAAATATTTAATTCTGCAGCGAAAGCTTTGCCTCAGTGCAGGCGAAAAGCTTGGCAGCTGATAGTTGCGTAGATCGCACCTCAACCCAAACAAGATCAGTATCAGTGCAGGCGAAAAAGCTTGGAAGCTTTTATCTGCGCAGATCGCACATCAACGCAAGCCAGACCTGTAGCAGCGCAGCAGAGACAAAGAGAACCTCGCAATAGTGCCCAAAAATCGTGCCAAAGTGCAGTGCAATCAGTGAAACATAACCTAACGCCAACTAAAGTCACGCATGTCAAAAACTTAAAATATAAAAAAAACTGTGGGGGCTAACAAACCCAAATCCAGCAAAGACATCATAAAAACGTTTTAAAACTATATAATTCTCTCTACCGGCAGAAACCTTACACCTAGTTTAAGTTTTTTTAAGTTATATTTTTTTTGTTTCAAATGTCCCTAAAAAGTGTTTCATAGGCCTCTCAGAGAGAGTAAAAGTGCGGCAAGAAAAAGAAAGAAAGTTAAAAAAAATACAGAAAATTCACCTTCCAAAGTAAGTGCAAAAGAATTGGCACCAAGAGGCAGGGGAGAAAAATTAAAGAAAAAAAATGCAAAAAGTAGTTGCAAGTGAGAAAATAAATTCTAACGTGAAGTATGCAAGTAGCAAAATATTAGATAGTAGCAAAGAAATGGTAAAATTAAGAATTAAAATATAAAACACACCCACCTCACAACAATTTAATATAAAATATATTTAACAAAAAGAAGAAAGAAAAAAAAAAAAAAAGAACAAAAGAACATTAACAAAACATTAAACCACCAATAAAACAACAACAACATCAACACCTCGCACAGCGAGAAGGCCTTCGTCGTTGCAGCAAAGGGGTGAGTAAAAGAAAAAAAACAAAACCGTATCAATTTATATTTTTATATTTTATTGTTTTGGTGAAAGTGCATAAAGTGTTAATAGTCTAGAATCAAGTTTAAGGTTATTGAATCAAAGAAATTTATTGAAACTATGTACAAAAAAAATTAAAAAAAAAAATAAAAATTAAAAAAGAATTGAAATAAAATAAAAATACGGATAGAATACATATGTTCGCACAAAAGAAAATTTTAATCAAAAATTTATTTAGAATTTAATCAGTAGTTAACGTCATGGCAATTAAAAGAACAGAAAATATTTGAAGAAAAATTTGAAAATGTGAATATACCCAAATGAGATAAGCGTAGTGTTAGTTTTGCATGTTCTTGTTTCAATTTCGTATTAGCTGTGTTTGCTTGGCGTAAGCCTTAGGCTGAGCTTTAAGTGAGTTGCTTTGCTTTGCTGTTCTTATGATAAAGAGATAACGATTTGAGTCGCACCAAAATAAAAACTGCAATGCACTAAGAGAAATTATGAAATACTTTAGTTAATAATAAGTTAAGTTAGAAGAAGAAAGTTGTGGTACTGTTTTATTGCCTTAGGCCGAATCTCAAAAGTTGAAGAAGAAGATGGTACACTGAAGAAAATTATGGGGACTTAAAAATAAAAACAATGATTATGTTAAGAATAAATTTAGTTTGAATTAGACTTTATAAGATACCCTGAAGGGAAAATTGAATACACCGAAAAAAAAAATTTGTTTGTATAACCTATTTTAATAACCATTTTTTTGTTAATACTATGCATACCTATTGCAATATAATTTGGTGATAGTATAGTTTATTATTGTTTTTTTTTGGGCATACTATATAATGATGAGCTACTATCAATTTATTTATTCAAAGAATGAATTTAATATGATTTCTGAAAATAGTATGCAAAGTAACTTTGCAGATTTTGTTATTGTTAAGTTTGGAAGTTGAATAAAATTTGATTATGGAAGAATACATTTTGTATTTATGTTTCCTGGATAGTAAGAAGATTGCGTAATCAGTTTGGGAGTTTTTCAAATAAATCTGGCATTAGAAAACTCAAGGTAGGGTGGGTACAGAGCCATGCTACAACAACAACATGCAGTTACCTTAGCGTAGTTAAACTCAGTGTGTCCGATTTTAGATTCCACTCGAAGTCTGTTTGGTGATTATGTTCTATGTGTTAACAAAACAAAAGGCTCACGGATTTATAAATTTTAAATTTAATATTAATAGCGTCGGTGTTTGCGTGTGTGTGTACTTAAATGAGTCAACGAACCCCCCACAGGCTGTTTTTGCTAGCCGTAACAACCGAATTCGACCCGACTCATATAAGCTACGATCCCCTCACGCAAAAGATAGTTCCCGAATTCCATCAATAGGGGAAAACAACGACTGTTCGTTACAGTATATATATTAGATATTAATATTATATTGATAGATTATTAGTATTTAGATTTTGGCGCCCAGAACGTGTGGCCTGGGAGAATCCAAGAATTTACCAAAAGTAACGGAAAAAAATGCATAGGCCTAGGAGTCTAGAATCTTAAAGTGTCAAGCAAGGTCGCTACTGTAGGCATTTAAGGTAAACAAATCTTTTGGTTATTTTCTATGGAAGTTGAAAAAAAAAAAAAAAAAAAAAAATAAATAAAAATAAAAACAAAAAAATCTTTGTTTGTTTAAAAGGGAGTGTTCAAACGAGTGCTGGAATTACTAAGCGTTGAGGATTAATCCACAACATAGTCCACGCAAGTTTGTTCATAAATTTCTAATATTATCTTGTAAATTATTATTTTTGAACTCAGCAAGCAATAGTTTTCGGAATACGTTGGTTGAGGCTAGCCTTCGACAACGTCCAAATTAATTGTTTGGCAGTTGCGTCTCAAGAATAATATTTGTTTAATTTGGTGACGTTTTTCTGAAGGACTTTAATTATTAAATCGACTGATTGGAATTTTATTGTTTTGACACAGATCGAGATAATAACCGCAGCATAGATGTTTTAATTGGGATTTTCAGGAGATTATATTTGTACTAAGAGTTGGTAATCAGGATAGAGTTATTAAACAAGATTAGTTTATAAACAGGTACACACAATTTAGTGAGCATACGCAAGGTTTATACAATTCTTATGAAAGCAATCATTTACTGGAAGGGAAACATTAACAATCTAAGGATTACACATACTTACACTTGTTATTATTTTGAGAAATAGTGAAAATTAAAATGGGATTAAATAGAAGTGATGGAAATTTGCGTTTGCCGGAAGCAGATGATGCAGCAACTATGTCGGTGTGCAGCATTTGTGAAAGACCTTTATTGGGACTTCAGGAACAACTACTTAAAACAGGATGCCATCATATTTTTCATGAAAGTTGCATCAGGGACTGGATAGTTCAGTATAACCAATGTCAGCAATGTAAACAAGTTGCTAAGATTAACGAGTTAGTATTGGTTTGACAAGAAGAAGCGGATGCAGAGTAGACAAAGCATCTACTGGAGCAACGAGCAAATTACATAATACAAGGGCGACGGCAAGGTCACAAAGCAGCCATAGGCAAGAACAAGTGACAGAGGCAGGAGCAATGTCGAAAGTTTTAAATGCAGAGAATGGTGAACGCCATAGTGCAAAGAAAGTAGGGAGACCAAAAAGAGCTGGTCATGGACAATCAAGAACTGGTCAGTCTGGTAAGCTTTTGGGTGCAGGGGTTCCTGCAAATTCACGATCAGCTGAAATTGACTATAGCCAAATAATTGAGCACGTGGACAGATTGATTACTCGAAGACTGAGCAACCTTAACGTACAGGGTCAAGGGCAAACAAGTCCAGCTTTCGAGGTTGAGACTCAAGAACCTAGAGTTAGCCTAACTTCAGACAGAGGATCCAGTCGAAGCAGTCGTATTCAGGCGGATAAGGTGGCACAGATTATGCACAATTGGAACATTAAATTCGATGCGTTATCGTCGAGACTCGCCCAGATTTGTTTGGAGGGAGTTTAGTGAGGCATTACAAAGACAGTATACAAACTATACGAACGATTTTGATGTACTGGAAGACATTAGAGCAAGAAAGCAACTGCCTAATGAATCTTTTGAAGCTTTTTATGATGCAATCATGGTGATCGCATTTCGTATGTCAGTACCAATACAAGAAGCCCAATTATTGGAAATGGTGTCCAGAAATTTATTATTTGAAATCAGGCAAGAATTATTGTATGTTCGGATACATTCAATTTCACATCTCAGAAAAACTATTCAAATGAGAGAAAATTTATTGCAAGATAAACAAGGAAAGCGGGTTGAAAAAAACTACAGTGTAACAAATGTTAAAAAACGAGTAGTTTCTGCTGTCGAAGAAGAGGTTATAGATGATCCAAATGCAGCAGTAGAAGCTCCAAGGAGAGTGTATAGATGTTGGAACTGCGACGAAGAAGGTCATGGTTGGGATATGTGTTTGCAAGAACGAAAAGTCTTTTGTTACGGATGTGGTGCAAAGAAAGTCTACAAACCAACTTGTCCTGTATGCCTTGCAAAACGAGCGGAAAACTACCAGGTGGGTCCATTTGGCAATCAGAGTCAAGTGGCCCCGAAACAGTAAACGAAAACCATATTATGCGAGAGGTAGCTAGTTCAGCAGAGTCAGCTAAAGAAAAACCGGAGGTGTCTTATTTAAGTGCAAAAGCTGAGAGTAAATTACTTCAGGAGGCAGTTAAATATCCCAAATTATGTCCAATTCATCCTTATCATGAGCGGTTACGCGCATATATGCAAGTGAGGGATCGAATATTTAAAGATAAGGAAATTGAAAGATCGGTAAAAGCGTCAAAACGTTCTACGCGACGCATGCGTGATTTTTATCGTGGTATACGGAAAACCAAAAAGTTGTTGGTTGCCTCAGTTGTAAATTCATCAACAGACGGAAGATTATATGCTGAAGTTAAGTTTCTAGATTTTTGTGAACAGGGGTTACTTGACACAGGAGCTAACATTAGTTGCGTGGGGTCGGGCTTAGCGGCTGTAGATTGGTCTGAATATCCACAATATCAAAGCATTTCATCAACGGTGAAAACAGCGGATGGCAGTGCACATCCAGTCATAGGATATTTCTGTGCGGAGGTTACTTATAAGGATCTAATGAAACCCATTAAGTTCTTTGTAATTCCATCCATAAATAAAAGAGTTATATTAGGTGTGGACTTTTGGAGAGAATTTCGGTTGGCACCAGGAATTATCTCGACCATCGATTATGACAACAATGAATCAAATTTGGAAAGTACTCAAGATGCTAAATATCCTCTAACAGACTGGCAACGAAATCAGTTAAATACAGTGTTATCATTATTTCCCAGTTTCGAAAGTCAAGGACTAGGGCGTACTTCTCTTATCGAACACGAAATTGATGTGGGAAATGCGAAACCAGTTAAACAAAGATTCTACCCAGTATCACCGGCCGTAGAAAAACTTATGTATGTAGAGGTGGACCGTATGATTGAGTTAGGAGTGATAGAAAAGTCAAATAGCCCATGGAGTTCACCCATGAGGTTGGTAATAAAACCAGGCAAAGTCAGATTATGCTTAGATGCAAGGAAAGTTAACGAGTGCACAAGGAAGGATGCATATCCGCTACCAAATATAGATGGCATATTTGCACGCTTGCCCAAAGCAAATTTGATATCCAAAATCGATCTCAAAGATGCGTATTGGCAAGTTCCGCTTACTAAAGCTTCTAGAGAGTTGACAGCTTTCACAATTCCGGGTCGTCCTCTTTATCAGTTTGTAGTTATGCCTTTTGGGTTATGCAACGCACCACAGACGATGTCTCGACTGATGGATGAAGTCATACCTGCTGATTTGAAAAATTGTTGTTTTGGATATTTGGATGATCTTTGTGTAGTATCTTCAGATTTTGAATCGCATCTTACAGTGTTGATTAGACTTGCAGAACAATTTCGAAAAGCTAAGCTGACTCTTAATTTGAACAAAAGCCACTTTTGTGGTACACAAGTAAAGTATCTAGGATATGTTATTGGATGGGGAGGCATATCTACGGACCCAGGAAAGGTTGAGTCAATCTTAGCGTGGCCGGTTCCAAAGTCCGTAAAACAAGTCCGGAGATTTTTAGGATTAGTCGGATGGTATAGGAGGTTTATTGAAAATTTTGCTACAATAACAACATCGATAACGGACCTGCTTACGCAGAAACAGAAGTTCGCTTGGACTGAAGCGGCTCAAGAGGCTTTTGATAAGCTTAAAACCGTATTAACTTCAGCTCCAGTTTTACGAAATCCAGATTTTAGCAGAAAGTTTTATTTACATTGTGATGCTAGCGACTTTGGTGTGGGCGCAGTGTTGGTGCAGTTAACAGATGCAGGTTTGGAACAACCTATAGCCTTCATGTCAAAGAAGCTTAATTCTGCTCAACGCAATTATAGCGTTACAGAGCGTGAATGCTTGGCAGTGCTATTAGGCATAGAGAAATTTCGTTGTTACCTAGAGCTACAAGAGTTCAAAGTGATCACAGACCACTCTAGTTTAGCCTGGCTGATGAGACAAGCAGACTTAAAGGGAAGATTGGCACGATGGGCAATGAAATTACAGTGTTACAAATTCAACGTCAGTCATAGGAAGGGACGTGATAACGTAGTTCCAGATGCCTTATCGCGGATGTTTATGGATGAGATTGATGCGTTAGACAATTTTGGACCTGAAGTAGATTTAACTTCCATTTGTTTTAAAAGTCAAGAATATTTGGAGCTACAGCGTAAAATTAATGAGAATATAAGTTTGTATCCAGATGTGAAGGTGGTGGATGGTTTCGTTTACAAACGAACAGAGCATAGCGATGGTACAGAAGCATCAGAACAAAATGTATGGAAATTATGGGTTCCACCTGGATTGTCCTATCAAGTTATTAGTCGTGCACATGAATCAGTTCTTGCGCATGGAGGAATGGCAAAAACGTTAGACGTGATTCGTAGGCATTTATTTTGGCCAGGAATGGTATCTCAAGTAAAAGAATTTGTAAGGGGATGTGACATTTGTAAAGGTACAAAAGCACCAAACATGCTACTAAAACCACCCATGGGAGCGAAAGCAGAGTCCGCACGTCCATTTCGACGACTCTATATTGACATTTTGGGACCGTATCCTAGAAGCAAGCAGGGAAATATTGGGTTGTTAATCGTTCTTGACCATCTATTTACTAGTAAATGTATTCAAAAGTTTTTGGAGGACCAAATCTTCGATATATATGGGGTACCGGAAGTGGTAATTAGTGATAATGGCGCGCAGTTCAAAGCGAAAGAGTTCAATGCTTTTCTGACTACTTTTGGAATCAAGCATACGTACACAGCTTTATATTCACCTCAGTCGAATGCATCAGAAAGAGTTAACAGATCGATAATTTCTGCTATTAGAGCATATATTGGAACCGATCAGAGTGAATGGGATTTGCACATTCACGCTATTAGTTGTGCGTTAAGAAATGGGTATCACTCGAGTTTTGGTGTTTCACCTTATCATGCATTGTTTGGGTTGGACATGATAACTCATGGTTATCAATATCAATTGCTTAGAAACCTGCAAATGTTGGATGAACCCACAGCTCAGTTAGCAAAAGATGACAAACTAAAATTATTAAGGCAAGAGTTGCGAAAGAATCTTCAGGATGCATACAATAGGCAGGCCAACCAATATAACCTACGCACCAAAAGTGTTGAATATAAAGTCGGCCAAGAAGTGTTTCGAAGAAACTTTGGACAAAGTAATTTTAGCAAGGGTTTGAACGAAAAATTATGTCCACAGTTTTTGAAAGCTCGAGTCAGAGAAAAACAAGGTAATGCTTTTTATGTTTTAGAAGACCTGCAAGGGAGATTAATTGGTACGTTTCATGCTAAGGATCTGAGACAATAAACATTTTCTGTTTAATTCGACGCGTTAAGAACTGCGAATTAACCAGTGGTGTAATGGGCACATTAAATTTGGAAAAATAATTAGAAAAGAAAATAAAACATTTTTTTTGAAATATGTATTTTGGCGCGCAGTCACTAATTATCGTTAGTAAATGCAACTTTGCTGTTAACGAAGCTTGCAACCGTGGCAGTGGTGAGTTTATTTTGAGAGAGTTGACAATTAGACACTCGGCTATATCCGGTTAAAGGGGGGTATAAAAGAAGCAGGTCTTTTTCGATTTGGACCAGACTTAGCAGCAGACGCAAACCTTGATTTCGTTCTATCGTCCTTAACCTACAGGAAGCACGCGGGGCGTGAAATATAAAAGGAATATTTTTTATATGGCAAACAGGGTCAGCAAAATGTATTTTTTAAATATATATAATCATATTTGCGGAGATTTGAAATCTACTTAAATACGGATTTGGTTGCAGTCGCAATTTTTGGTAAGCGCGAATAATTAATTCTGACGTTGGCATTGTGTTAATGCAACATAAAAATATTTAATTCTGCAGCGAAAACTTTGCCTCAGTGCAGGCGAAAAGCTTGGCAGCTGATAGTTGCGTAGATCGCACCTCAACCCAAACAAGATCAGTATCAGTGCAGGCGAAAAAGCTTGGAAGCTTTTATCTGCGCAGATCGCACATCAACGCAAGCCAGACCTGGAGCAGCGCAGCAGAACAAAGAGAACCTCGCAATAGTGCCCAAAAATCGTGCCAAAGTGCAGTGCAATCAGTGAAACATAACCTAACGCCAACTAAAGTCACGCATGTCAAAAACTTAAAATATAAAAAAAACTGTGGGGGCTAACAAACCCAAATCCAGCAAAGACATCATAAAAACGTTTTAAAACTATCAGGGGTGTGCCAGCCATCAAAACCAACCGAATTCCAACCTAAAACCAACCTCGAGCTGGTTTTAGGTGTGCCAGAGCAGAGTTCGAGATGGTTTTGAAATCTCCACAAATTTGGTCAGAGATTTGGTTAGTTTAAGCAATATTAAATGTCTAATGCATAACAAGTGTTACTTTTTCGAAAAGTAATTTTAAGCTTAATTGCATATTGCAAATACATTTGAATTTTATTAATATTTTAATTCATGATTTTAGATATTAATAAATCTCTAACAAATCTCTAAGCCTATTTGCCGTTCCATGTAAGCGTGCAAAACCGTCCCTAACAAGAGAGGTGCCACCTTGTTCGTTTAACCAAAACTATTATTCGGAGTCTTTAATAGGTCAATTTAAAAGACACTTATTTGTGGCAAATAAACATAAAAAAATCTTACTTTTAGGTAACAAAATTGCATGGTTGAGCAGTGGAGAGTTTGTTGTAAATTTAACAAAGTTATTGCAGCAAACCTTTTTTATAAGGTGGCAGCTTTTGCGGTGTTTGTTAGGTGTGTGAATGTCTACAGTAAGAAGAAGAATTTAATTTATGGAAAGTCATTGTGCCGCCAAAATGTAAGTTGAATAAAAATTGCATTTAATTTTTTGTATTGCATTTATTTTATTTTTGGTCCATAGGGGAAAACACCGTTCACCACAACAGGACGAAATACGTAGAACAGCTATTCAAGCAAGCTATCACGGCAGGGCTGTCAAGCAACATAAGTTACTTGGTGGGCAAAATATTAAATATTTATTTTGTATAAGAATTACAAGAGATAAGACCTAACATATTTTTATTTTACCATTTATTAAATATAACACTAATGCCCTGTGGCCAACCTTGAAAACAATGACAAAAATAGCAAATACATTTTAGGCAATTTTTATTTTAAAAGGTAGAAACTCTTTTTGGCCATTTTCGTTTTACGTATTTTCTCCGAAAAAATTTACCGAAAAATGAAATCTCCCAAACTTCTGGCACACCTACGGTTTTGTTTTAGAGATTTGAAAACCTGCTCGAGCCAAAATCTCTAGAGATTTCTGGCACACCCCTGTATATAATTCTCTCTACCGGCAGAAACCTTACACCTAGTTTAAGTTTTTTTAAGTTATATTTTTTTTGTTTCAAATGTCCCTAAAAAGTGTTTCATAGGCCTCTCAGAGTGATTAAAAGTGCGGCAAGAAAAAGAAAGAAAGTTAAAAAAAATACAGAAAATTCACCTTCCAAAGTAAGTGCAAAAGAATTGGCACCAAGAGGCAGGGGAGAAAAATTAAAGAAAAAAAATGCAAAAAGTAGTTGCAAGTGAGAAAATAAATTCTAACGTGAAGTATGCAAGTAGCAAAATATAAGATAGTAGCAAAGAAATGGTAAAATTAAGAATTAAAATATAAAACACACCCACCTCACAACAATTTAATATAAAATATATTTAACAAAAAGAAGAAAGAAAAAAAAAAAAAGAACAAAAGAACATTAACAAAACATTAAACCACCAATAAAACAACAACAACATCAACACCTCGCACAGCGAGAAGGCCTTCGTCGTTGCAGCAAAGGGGTGAGTAAAAGAAAAAAAAACAAAACCGTATCAATTTATATTTTTATATTTTATTGTTTTGGTGAAAGTGAATAAAGTGTTAATAGTCTAGAATCAAGTTTAAGGTTATTGAATCAAAGAAATTTATTGAAACTATGTAAAAAAAAATAAAAAAAAAAAAAATAAAAATTAAAAAAGAATTGAAATAAAATAAAAATACGGATAGAATACATATGTTCGCACAAAAGAAAATTTTAATCAAAAATTTATTTAGAATTTAATCAGTAGTTAACGTCATGGCAATTAAAAGAACAGAAAATATTTGAAGAAAAATTTGAAAATGTGAATATACCCAAATGAGATAAGCGTAGTGTTAGTTTTGCATGTTCTTGTTTCAATTTCGTATTAGCTGTGTTTGCTTGGCGTAAGCCTTAGGCTGAGCTTTAAGTGAGTTGCTTTGCTTTGCTGTTCTTATGATAAAGAGATAACGATTTGAGTCGCACCAAAATAAAAACTGCAATGCACTAAGAGAAATTATGAAATACTTTAGTTAATAATAAGTTAAGTTAGAAGAAGAAAGTTGTGGTACTGTTTTATTGCCTTAGGCCGAATCTCAAAAGTTGAAGAAGAAGATGGTACACTGAAGAAAATTATGGGGACTTAAAAATAAAAACAATGATTATGTTAAGAATAAATTTAGTTTGAATTAGACTTTATAAGATACCCTGAAGGGAAAATTGAATACACCGAAAAAAAAAATTTGTTTGTATAACCTATTTTAATAACCATTTTTTTGTTAATACTATGCATACCTATTGCAATATAATTTGGTGATAGTATAGTTTATTATTGTTTTTTTTTTGGGGCATACTATATAATGATGAGCTACTATTAATTTATTTATTCAAAGAATGAATTTAATATGATTTCTGAAAATAGTATGCAAAGTAACTTTGCAGATTTTGTTATTGTTAAGTTTGGAAGTTGAATAAAATTTGATTATGGAAGAATAAATTTTGTATTTATGTTTCCTGGATAGTAAGAAGATTGCGTAATCAGTTTGGGAGTTTTTCAAATAAATCTGGCATTAGAAAACTCAAGGTAGGGTGGGTACAGAGCCATGCTGCAACAACAACATGCAGTTACCTTAGCGTAGTTAAACTCAGTGTGTCCGATTTTAGATTCCACTCGAAGTCTGTTTGGTGATTATGTTCTATGTGTTAACAAAACAAAAGGCTCACGGATTTATAAATTTTAAATTTAATATTAATAGCGTCGGTGTTTGCGTGTGTGTGTACTTAAATGAGTCAACGAACCCCCCACAGGCTGTTTTTGCTAGCCGTAACAACCGAATCCGACCCGACTCATATAAGCTACGATCCCCTCACGCAAAAGATAGTTCCCGAATTCCATCAATAGGGGAAAACAACGACTGTACGTTACAACCTGCCTGGTAGTTTCGGCGATCATATAGATGAAACACACAAAAAATTCTAAAAATTTTTAAGTTTGATCTTGGGGTATATATCTTTATCTTATATATATATACAGTACGACCTCGATTATTGCAACACCCGAATTCTTAACATTGTTGGCACTGTTAACGCAACTTTAAAAAATTAACTACCTCATTTAACGCAACTTTCTAAGGAAATCGTATGTATAAGTTCTTTTTTACCACTTTTCTTTCGTTCTCTTTTTGTTTTTTTTACATGCTTGCGTTCAGTAGTAGGTGAATGGGGGTTCTGGACCAGGAAGTAGCTGTCACTTTAATTACCCCCAATCAAAATTTATGACCCCATTAAATTTTATGACCCTTTTATCGCCCCCTTTTTTTTGACCCTTTTATCGCCCCTTCAATATGATAATTTATGACCCTTTTTTTCATGATCGTGCCTGCTTTAATTAGACTAAGGTGGAGAACAAAGGATTAACATTCCTAGACCACCATTTTACCAGCAGCATCTGTGAAAGCAGTGATCAGAGGAAAGGATTTGGTTATTTACCTAACTAGTGTTAGAGTCAATTGTGCACCTCTTTGACGTGCGTGGCATTGTAAACCTGTTTATGGTCATGAGGTGCAGTGTGCACAGGAAGAAAGGATAGATAAGAGAGAGTCAATTGTGCGCCTCTTTGACGTGCGTGGCATTGTAAACCTGTTTATGGTCATGAGGTGCACTGTGCACAGGAAGAAAGGATAGATAAGAGAGAGTCGAGAGGGCGCCTCTTTGACGTGCGTGGCATTATAAACCTGCAACACACGTCAAAAAATGAATGTTTATGATCATGAGTAGCAGTGTGCAAAGGAAGAAAGGATAGATAATAGAGAAAAGCAAACGCTTGTTCGATTTACTGGGGTTCTGTGAACAAGGCATGGGAATTTTCCTACGCAGCAACAGCACCAGCAGCAGCAGCAGCAGCGGCAGCGGCAGGATCAATACATTGCTTCTAAGCAAGAGTATTGATACTTGTTGATTAAGATTAAAATGTGTTAGAGGGGGAAAGAGTTAGGGGGAGAAAGTGTTAGAAGGAGAATGTATGTTAGAAGGGGAACGAGCTAGAGGGGGAAAGTGCTAGAAGGAGAATGTGTGTTAGAGGGGGAAAGAGTTAGGGAAAGAAAGTGCTAGAAGGAGAATGTGTGTTAGAGGGGGAAAGTGATCCTGCTTGTATTAATTTAATAAGCCACGCCCCCCTTATACGATTTTGATTGGTCCCCACCATCCTTAATATGAAAACTATTTTCCAATCCTTTGGGCTTGATATTTAAATATTTAGCGCCATCCCTTTCTAACCTTTGATATTATATATATATATTATATATACCTGTTTTTATTTTGGTCAAGTGCTAGGAAAATCTTATATCCTGCATTGACTTCAAAACGAATAAAAGAGGTAGTTTGGTTTAAGTTGTATAGTTTATTTATTATTCTTTCTATGTATGCTATAAAATATTTATTTTTAAATCTAGTATTCATACATTTTATGCCTTATTGACTTAAACGTTGTTTGTTAATTCTTTTGTTTAAATTTTTATATTTTGCCATTAGGCGTTCTAGCCTTGTCAGACGCATGCTGTAGTAAAAGCATCCACATGTGTCGACTCCCTCTGTAGTTAAATCGGATGACCAGCTACACGCTGAAAGATGCTCGCCAAATTTGGATGTAACTAGATGGCAGTTTTCGTACGCCAAGAAAAATTCTCGATATTCTTCAAGCAATTCATGATGTTCAGGAAAAATCATTTCCTCAAACTCTTTTAAAAAATCATCGATTTTCTTGACAATTGTTTTAAATCCAAAGTTAGAATTCAGCTCCATATTGTAGTATACTCGGCAAACGTTTATTTAAGACTGACTTAAATGATTATTTTAACTTTCCTCAAAGCATTTCATTTTTTATTTAGTTTCATATTATGATGAAATTGTGTCCTAAAAATATTAACATCCCTTTTTATTTCTTTACCCATCTTTTTTGAAATTTCAAACAGTAACCGAGTAAGATCAATTTCTGACTCATAATCATAAGTTGCTTCTAAATCTGAAAGTTGTATACTATATTTACGCATCTCTATACACTTTGGAATAATATAGTTATAATATATATTCTTTATTTGATTTTTCAATAATGTGTTCCAACACAAAAATGTTGTTAAAAAAATTCCTAATCTTATAAGCGTCCTCCATGAGTCGCTATCAAATTCAACTCTATTACCATACTGATTGAGTATTAATATTCGTTGCCTATCTGATTTTCGAATTTTAAAATGACACTTAACGGTCTCAAGCATTGGATGTTCAATTATTGTATCTGGCATTAAGAAGTCAAAGTGCTCCAGTTTCATTTGGATGTACTCCTTAAAAGTTAATAATTGAATCCACTCCTCTTTTTGCAATCCAATAAAGTTACGTTTATGTTGCTGCAGCCAAACCATAGGTGTGAAATCTCTAGTCGTAGAAAACCCACACTTTAGTTTAAGCTCTAGACTAACAAAGTACTCAAATCCAAAAATTATTTCATGATCTTGAATTTTCCTTGAATTTTTAGTTTTTTTCAAGTGTAGCGTATCCATCCTCTCTTAACTGCTTTTTCAAACTAAACGCAAAATAAGATAAACCATAATATTTAAGGTATTGATTTTCATATAATTTCTCAGTACATCATTAACGCTAGAGGAAAAATGGTTATTCTAGATAGAAACTCATGTATTTTAGTTGACTTTCAATATGTATTCGGAAACGAAAGACAGATGTTTGTCAAAGAGTTGGCATTTATGCAAGCTGGGTCCGTCACACCCAATTTTTTCCACTTTAAACCACCTTACCACATGAGGGAGCTGGATGAAGTGACTAGGAAAACCTTAAAGATAACCAAACAGTATGTGGACGGCTTAGATTGGTCTGAAGGTGACATCTCTTATCTAAGTCTTGGCGAAATACTAAAGCCATTGAATAGTTACGCAACTGTAGTAGTAAGAGGAAGAGCTAAAAAAGAGTTCTTAAATAAATTTTTACACACAAAAATAATAGATGTAAATCTTGAACAGAGCTTAGCGCAATATCCAAATATCCAAACTTCTTTACAAATTGTAGAATACACAAAGAAATAGTAAATCAATGTGCACTAAATAATTTATTTAAATTATTTCTCATCTTAGAAAACTCTCAATTTGAGGTATCTGAAAATGTAAATGTTTATGCTAGTATACTTGAATAAAATAAAAATTATTTTCTTATTAATTTCATCATGTTTCTATTTATTATTTAATTAAGAGAGGGTACATAATATTTAATATAATTAATTTCAATGATTATCAACTACAACTTGATTCTATATTAAATTGGTTTTAAACGATGCGTTGAACTAATCCAGTCAAAGGTGAATACTCTGCTAATCGATCATGCATAAGCAGACAATATACCTTAGTATTTTTTACACTAACAGTTTCTAGATCGATCGAAACTCTTACATCGATTGGCCCCGTTTTAACTGTTTCATTCTGATGTGACAAGTCTAAAACAACCATTGGTGCTTTCTCTTTAAACTCTATAGGTGTTAGTAATGGCTCAGATTCCTTCATATAGTAGCTTGCTTGAAATCCTGTATACATATCATACAAACTTGCATATCGTTCATGCTTAAAATTTATATTCATGTCATCGTACGGAAAGTTCTCCGAGTTAAGATACACTTTTAAATTCCTCAAATGATTATGTGTTAGTTTATCGTCCACTACAAAAGCTATTATCGCAAATCGAGGGCGTTCTCTATTAGCTGCTAGCTTAACATTCCAAATATGTTGTGTGCCTTCGGGTAATGTTGGATTCAGGTAACAATCCCAACTGCGGAATGCAAGTGGAAGTGAGCCTCCACTCTTAGTCAGACTAAACATTTATAACTTCTTTTCATCACTCAGAGTTACATGTGGTATTTTCCATACAATGCACTATGGGTAAAAACCCCGAATTTTTGGCATAAATTGTCCCTGAAGAGATAGAAACTTGAAATTTTGCATACACATTAGTAAACATTTTATATAATTTCAATTTTTTTTTTTTTAAATCGAACCACTCATACGCCCCCTCCCCCTTCATAAAAATTTATTAAAATATAAAGAAGAAGATTGTTGTTTACTTATATGCTTACAATTTTATGCTATATATATTTTATGCATGTTTTATATATATTTTACATATATTCTATTACACATTATATGTTTTCACAATAACGATAGTTTTGATCCATCTCTTTTGCTGTAAGAAACATATAAAAAAAAAATAGATAAGCATAAGTAAATCAAATTTTTTTTTCAATTTGCTTTCAATACCTGTACAAAAATTTTAATTTAGTCATCATTTTCTTCTTCTTCCAACTCAATACAATTAATTTCATAAGCGTCTTCATCAGCGTCTTCAGAATCATCCTCCTCTTCTTGGCTTTCGGTTGAACCAGCATACCAACCAAATTTTTTTGAAGATTCGTAAGAAAATTCCTCTAAAAGTTCAGTAACTTGTGTTGGCAAGTTCCTTTTCTTATTTCGCCTAGCTCGTTCTTTTAAACTAAGGCTAGAAATAAGTGGGTCAGATGAGTCTAGTGCCCTGTTGAACACATCACTTATATTTTGTAATCGACTGCACTTTCTAGCATGTGATTTACGATCGTTTTTGTAAATCTTGTTTCGCGCTTCAGACGCGTTTTCTCCCAAAACCCCAACTGGAACTATACAGTTGTCCATTATTTGATGTCCATGCACCAAAATTTTGTGGATAGTTGGAGACATTGGATACCAAGTATATTTTGACATGTACATATTGAATGTTTTCTCACACAGAGCTTTATATTTCCTGGAGTTCACCTTATACTCGCAAGATATGGCAATTAATATTATATAAAAGTTTCTAAGAATTTCTTTGTCCAAACCTAAAATGGTTGAAAACAGCTCGACATTTTCAAAAGCTCTTCTTGCGGTGTTGCCGTCATTGGTGTTACCACTTCCATTTTGTTTGGGACTGTCCACATTAAGACCCATTTCATTCCACAACCTTTTTTTGATGTAGTGTTTTCGTTGACATATGATTTGCTTGTCAGATCCTTTAACACGCCATTTTTTTATTTCTATTCTGTATGAAATTTTTAATACAAACTCCAGAAATCTTATCCACGCATGTAAAGGGCTAACCCCATATTGAAGACTTTTGGAATTAACGGTAAATATTCCTGAGTTGAAGTCAGTAGTTTTCAGTAGTTGATTTGGCTTTGCTCCACACAATGGGCATACTTGGCATGAATTGGTACCAGTTAAAACATTCAAAACCTTTCCGTCAATTAACGTCATGTAGGGTTTATAAGCCACGAGTAAACTTTTTTCTTTGAAAATATACAAATAATTCTGAAGGTTTCTTATTTGTGCATCCAAATTAAATTTTTCGTTCAATATAAGTTCAGTTGTTTCCTTAATAAACTCAATTTTCAATGGCCGACAAAATCTTATTGATTGTGGAGTAGAATTAAGCCAAATGACTTGATTACACTCATCATGTAATTGTAAAGGAATTATCGTTGTTACAAATAATGAATGGTCCAATCCGATACGATCATCTTCTTGAAATCGCTGCTTATAAATGCTTTGTCCTGTAGAACCGTCGAAGCCGTAACTTAATATTAATGTAAAACGAGTTGAGTTAGATATTACAAGAACGTCTTGCTGCATCTGAAGAATGCGATCAACTGTTGCTGGTCCACACTTCAAGCAGAATGGAATTGCAGAACTCGTGTGTAACTGCAACATGTCGATTATTTTGTAAAGGAGCAAAAATGAGCAAGAAGACTTTTTATTATTGAATTCTGGGAAGGTTAGTGCACAACTTGGTATTTAAACATTTCAAATACCTTTCTCGACTCAAAAGTTACATTTGACGAAACACACAAATAAGTTTTAGTTTTGATCTAGAAATACACATAGCAACACATTGGACAATTGGACAATAAATCACAAAAACAACGAAATCTATTTTAACACCTTATTTTACATACCTTCTTCAAGTTTTTCCATAGCAAAACCTTTAAACAATTGCAAAATATAAAGTTTTATTCACGCTGAAAGTCGAAGAAGCTTTCCCGCCTTTTTTTCGATTACCAATGCAACCCTAAAACAGCTGACTTTGACTAAACGTAAAACATAAAGGGTACTCCCTAAAAATTTTTTTAAGTTGTTTTTACATTACTTGGAATGTTTTTTATTAGAAATAAACAACAGAATTCATATCAGAACAAAAAAAAAAAAATGAATTAATGCCAAAATTTCGGGGTTTTTACCCATAGTGCAATGTTAGAAATATTTAGCTTATACTCCTTAGTTCCAATTTTAGTGTAGTATACATCTTCCATATTTTTAGTCATGAGTAATATCAATTCATGTTTACAATTTAGTAAGACCTTGTTATAATCTTCAGCAAATCCAAGTAAGTATTTAAGAGGTATAGAAAAATTAAAGTATCCGTTCGACAGCTCTCTATCATTTCCATTGAACCAGCCAGAATTCTCTAACATGCAGCTCTCCGTTTTGTTTAAGGAAGCGTAGTTTTTTAAGGTTGTTGAAATACCAACAAATCGAGTACGATCAATTTCAATTCCATTTAATTCATAACGAACCTCGTCAAAGAGATAACTCATACAATTGTTTTTAAGTTTTCCATCTTCAGCAAGCGAGTTATCCGCCAAACAAATTGTGCCCTCAACATTAATAAAACTCTCACAAGGCAATACATATAAGTCCTGATTCTGAATAGTAATCCTAACTTCATCATTGCTTTTAAATGCTTGTAGATAGGGAGAGTAACTATGATATTCTTTCTTGATTATACTCTCATCCGAATAGGCTTTCTCTCGAACATTCAATACACTACTCATTATTTTTTTTTTTTTAGACCCAGAGATTTTAAAAATAATTTGTTCTCAGGTGTTAGTACTTTTTCGTCGACCTGTATGCTTCTGAAGTAGAACTCAAAGTGCTCGCTGGGGGTGGATAGCGCACGTTTTTATTATTATAAATAATCATTATCGGCGCCTCAAGTGTAAGCGAAGTGTTACAACCTCTTTTCTTAAATTAACCAAATTTCCGTTCTGATCAACGATCCGTATTACTAATGACTGTATCTCGCTCGTATTAACTGGCAAATAAATAAGATTATTTGGTTTCTCACTCAATTTATAGCCTGGCGGAACGTTGAGTGCAAACTCATGCAGAGCATGACTTGATACCTCATTTACATATGAACCGCTAACAATGTTACATTCCAGACGAATTGTATTTACTTTTAAAATGTCAACCGGTTGATCTGATATATGCGTTGCATATGGCTTTAGTTCTCTTTTATTAAATCAAAATAATTGGCCAATGGAACGCTCTTTGTTAAAATATATTGAATCTTTTTAGATGAAATCACCACTTGAAGGGTATTATTATTGCTCTCGATTAGTGGGTGCTTTAATTCATTGGGCTCTATTTTCTTCATTTTCTCTTTAATAAATTCACTTATATCACTAAGCTCATATGATCCCACAGGTATCTCGAAAATATGCTCCCCAATATGGAATAAATTATTATCGTAGTCCACATTTGGAACCGAGTTGTACATATGGAAATCAATTAGTGCACATTCATAGCTCCCACTTAACTCTATGGGAGGATGATAATTAGCTATTAAAATCGAGTTGTTACCCGTTAACGTTAGTGTTGTTGCCATTCCGAAAGATAATTGATAAGTGAATGAATAATACTAGTTTATTTTATTTTATTAAATATTTTAAATTTGAATAAAATCAGCAAACCCCCCTTCTATAACGTCCATTTTCTAGCGGATCATCTTTACATATTAATAAAAATCCATATTTTTCTCTCCAACAAAATTGACAAATATTCTTAAATGCATCAAACGACATGTCTACGCCTACATGATCCTGATACACATGTTTCATATTGACTTCATCCTGCCTAAACATAATAATTAGGTTTGCATTGTCACGCACAAGATGCTTTGGGATGCGTGTATACGTTTGACACAAATAGAACGCATCTATATTTTTATGTCTGCCCATGCAGAAGTATGCACGAATATTATCCTGTTTTTCACATGCTACGTCATCAAAAATCATTATAGAGTTCTTTTTGGCATCGCTGGGTGCAACAACATTTTCATTTTCAGAAAATGTAAAGTAACCCATTCCTTTTATTGGTTTTATAAGTGTTTTTAAGTATTCATATTTAGGCTGATATAATGACTTTGAATATAAGTAAATATTCTCAAACTTTAATCCGTTAGGGCTTTCAATCAAACTAATCATAGCATTGGTTTTCCCGCAATTTGAAGGTCCGACAATTAGAGCTCTTATTGAATTGGGTAACAAGCTACTATGTCTAAGTTGTTTGACATCACCATTTTTACAATCGATATTTTTTACTTCTATGTCATTTTTTTGTTTGATTAAACGCATATTAATCTAACTTTTTTGAGTAGATCGTTACTTGCTAAAATCTCATTGAAGAATAAACAACAAATAAAATGGTGTTGCGCTTTTATAAAACTACTAGTAACAAACTACCACTCTACCTAGGAAGAGGTATTGTCAATAAAATAATAAACTCCCTACCAGTTGAGCTGCACATACCGGGATATCAGTTTTGTGGTCCAGGAACAAAGCTTAAAGCTCGTTTAGCACGTGGTGACAAAGGAATAAATCCCTTGGATGCCGCTTGTAGAGAGCACGATATAGCCTATTCTAAACATAAAGATCTGGAAAATCGTCATAAAGCTGACTCAATACTAGCTGAAAGAGCGTGGGAGCGTGTAAAAGCATCTGATAGTACACTCGGTGAAAAATCTTCTGCATATTTCGTTACAAACGCAATGAAAGCAAAGAAAAAATTTGGTATGGGCCTCCCACAAAAACAAAAGAAACAAAAGTTATGTAAAAACAAGAAAAATTTTATGAATATCGTTCGAGACGCAACCCGAGTGTTAAAGAAAGAAAAACCACTTGGCATTCAAGCTGCGATTAAAGTAGCCCGAAAAGCTTTGTCGAAGACCATTGGAAATAAGAAAAATACAGTTGTTATTCCTAGAGTAATCAACGTTCCTAAAATTGGAGGTTTTTTACCACTTGTGCCAATCTTGACAGCGCTCAGTGCATTAGGAGGAATGGCATCTGGTGGAGCAGCTATTGCTAAAAGCATTAATAATGCTAAGAATGCTAAAAAAAGAGCTAGAAGAGAATAAACGTCATAATAGAAAAATGGAAGCCATTGCTTTAGGTAGTGGTCTCTATTTAAAACCGTATCAAAAAGGTTTTGGTATAACCACAAATAAAAAAATTAATTTTTTATGAATAAGCTGCCCAATAAACCGCTTTCGAACATTGATATTATAAACTTCGCACGAAAACATATCCCACATTTTAGAGGGGTTTATATGAGAAACTCCTTACCGAAACATGTTAGAAAAAGAGAATGCGGTATCGTTAATTTGGACTCGTCAACTGGTGCTGGAACTCATTGGGTAGCTTACTATAAGGCGGATCAGGAATGCAGATATTTTGATAGTTTTGGAAATTTGCCACCCCCTATAGAACTTATAAGATATTTGGGCGAGAACATTCAATACAATTATAATCAAGTACAACAATTTGGTACTTTTAACTGCGGTCACTTATGTCTTAAGTTTTTAATGCTCACCTCAAAATCTTTTTAAAATAATTTTTATATCAAAATAAATACTTTACATTTAAATGGTTTAATAAAGAAGAAAAAAAAAGATTTATCATTTATGAGTATATATATATAAATATTGTCTGTAAACTATCTCAGTTTGTTTGGAGTATCTGATTAGTTCACATATAGCAGGCCCCCCTGTTTCTTGAAAACCAAAAACATCAAAAATAACAACAAAACAACAAGCTGTATCTGAAAAACATAAAAAATAACAGCAAAACAACACCTTGTTTCTGGAAAAAAAAATAACAACAAAACAAAAAGCTGTTTCTGAAAAAAAAAATAACATCAAAACAACACCTTGTTTCTGAAAAACATAAAAAATAACAACAAAACAACAAGCTGTTAAAACTACCCTCTTTTGCTCTGGCTGTTCAAGTTTATTGGCTTACTATCATAAATATACTAAAATGAATGAGCATATACTAAAGGAGCTAACAAAAACAAGAAACGCGCTAAAACGAAAATTTCGAAGCATTAAATTAGGTAAAGCCGCAAATAAATACCAGTTGGAGGAAACATTTAAGCCGATAACAGAACCACTCAAAAATATTATTAAAGGAAATAAAGAAATTAAGCCATATCCCAGAATCAAAAAAGAAGAAAAAGATAATAGTGTAAATGAGGTGGTGGAGAATGAAAATAATACTAGCGAATTTTATGACGCAATAGATGGGGAAATTGATGAAAAACAGTCAATCCATGATTCGCTTATATCGAGTGAACAAAGCTATATTAACTCTGCTACAGTAGGCAATAAAGATTATAATCAGTCAAATGTAGCAAGTGATGATAGTTTTAATCTTAGTCTAAATGAGTTAGAGCGAGAGGGACAGTTAGATAAAGCATTTGGACCAACTAAAAATAAAGGAGAAACTAAATTAGGCAGCTCTAAAATAAACGTAAACAACAAAAGGCTAGAACTGGAAACGGGTGAAAAGTGGAATCTTACTCCTGGATTGTATTCTTTAATCTTCTTAAAAAATCCACATGCTTATAACCAATTGGATCTGGTTACATATAAGGAAATCTTGTCAAAAACAAATGCTCATAGAAGAAATCATCAGCCTAATGAAGCACTGAAAGGTAATCGCTCCAAAAAGTATACTGATATAATAAAAAAACTTTTCCCGAAAGTTGTTGAGCCAAGTGCAGTGTCTACACCTTTGAATAATAAAAAATCTACACATAAAGGCGGAACTCTAATGATGCTCAACAAACATAAACCAAATTATATATACTGGGATAATCCTAATGAAATTGTAAATAGACTTAAGCTTTTGATCGCTTCACAGGCAGCTGGTAACAGTAGTCATAATAATGAAATTGTATCGATAATTGAAGAGTTGCGAGAGGCAAACATAATTTTTTAATAAATATGATATACACTCATTAAATAATCTTATTATTAATATGTCTCTTGACAAGTTTGGTCATTTCTCGAACGATAAAGAACGCTCAGACAAGTTGAAAAGGGGGATTGAAGCTGTGAGTGGGATTCATATTGATGAGGATGGTAGCCTAAATGCCCAAAACAAACGCATTAAAAATTCAATCAGCCCCATAAATAACGATGATTTGGTAATCAAAGAATACTTTGATGTTGAAGTATTTGAATTAAAAAAAAGTCAAACGGCTTATATTACTCAATTAGTCGAACAAAGAAATAATAAGTTAAAGGATATGGAAAGCAAAATGAATGAAATAACTAACGAAGTAACTAAGTTATTAGATGATGTTAACAAAGTTAGCAATGAAATCATTTCAAGAATAAACAGTAATAATGAGTTTGTAAGCAAGCAGTTACATCAAGAAAAAAACCAATTGTGAAATCAGATCGATGTTAAGTCAATATGACTCTAGATAAGTTTGGACACTACTCAAGCGATAGGAAGCATTTGGAGTATTTACACAGAAATGGAAAAAGATTCGTGGGTTTTATCGTTGATGAGGATGGAAATTTAAATATACAGAAAAAACGAATCATATGTTGTATACAACCGCAGGAGGCGAATGACTTGGTTATAAAAGAATACGTTGATCGAGTATTAATTCTAGTGAAAAATGATATAGAGCACACCATCTCATTATTATTAATAAGAGAGAGAAACCAAAAAATTGATCTATTTCAAGAGAACTTAAACAATACTATAAAGAGTATCGAAAATTTAAAAGAAATACTTGATAAATATTTTGCATTTGTAATTGGCTGTTTTGAGAATCCTACCATTTTAAAAATAAATAATAACAGCGGATGAGGTGCCTGTACCCCTACGTCACAAAAACGGAAGAAAACAAGTAGAAACGTTGCAGTCGGACGCAACCGACTGCGGCATACTCGATACCAGTATTAAAACCGGTAAAAATAGGCCTGAATGCAAAGGGGTACGGATGCGGCAGGGGTGTACGCTGCCTTAAAGATTCTCCGATGCAGATGGGGATGCCACCAACTATTTGCCTTCCAAATTTGGTGACTCTAGCTCAAAGTTTGTAAAATGTAGGGAAAGGGGGGGGGGCTGGGGGCGGTATGGGTAGTTGTGGCATCAAAATTTTTTTGCAGATCTTTGTGAAATGTCAATTGCTATCTTGATACCAAATTTGGTGACTCTAGCTCGAAATTTGTAAAAATTGGGGAAAGGGGGGTTGGGTGGGGGTGGTATGGGTGGGCGTGGCATCCAAATTTTTGATGCAGATCTTTGTGAAATATCAATTGCTATCTTCATACCAAATTTGGTGACTCTAGCTCAAAATTTGTAAAAATTGGGGAAAGGGGGGTTGGGGGTGGTATGGGTGGGCGTGGCATCCAAATTTTTGATGCAGATCTTTGTGAAATATCAATTGCTATCTACATACAAAGTTTGGTGACTCTAGCTCGAAGTTTGTAAAAAGTGGGAAAAGGGGGTTGGGGGTGGTATGGGTGGGCGTGGCATCCAAATTTTTGATGCAGATCTTTGTGGAATGTCAATTGCTATCTTCATACCAAATTTGGTGACTCTAGCTCGAAAATTGTAAAAAGTTGAGAAAGGGGGCCGAATTGGAGGGCGTGGCTCCAAAACTTTGATGCAGATTTTTGGGGGTCGTTGCCAGCTATCTTCTTACCAAATTTGGTGGCTTTAGCTCCACAACTCTGGAAGATACACTCATTCCCGTTTTTGACGAAGCGTTGGGGTGGATGGGGGAGGCTAGGGCAGTATCGGTGGGCGTGGTATCCAAACTTTTGGTGCAGTTTTTAGGGGGTCATCATCACCTATCTTGGCACCAAATTTGGTGGCTATAGCTCAAAAACTGTGGGAGATATAGCCATTTCTGATTTCAAAATGCGGGGGGCTGGGGGCGTAATGGGTGGGCGTGGCTCCAAAACTTTGATGCAGATTTTTGGGGGTCGTTAACAGCTATCTTCCCACCAAATTTGGAGGCTCTAGCTCCACAACTCTGGAAGATACACGCATTCCCGTTTTTGACGAAGCGTTGGGGTGGATGGGGGCGGCTAGGGCAGTATCGGTGGGCGTGGCATCCAAACTTTTGGTGCGGTTTTTAGGGGGTCATCATCACCTATCTTGGCACCAAATTTGGTGGCTATAGCTCAAAAACTGTGGGAGATATGGGCTATTTTGACTTAAAAAGACGGGGGGGCTGGGGGCGGAATGGGGGGCGTGGCTCCAAAATTTTTGATGCAGTTTTTTGGGGGTTGCTAATAGCTATCTTCTTACCAAATTTGGTACTTATAGCTGTAAGGATGTGCGAAATATGTGGATTTATCGGTTTTGAGTTATCGAATTTATCGATTTGCCAGCCCCCCAGTTATCGTAGAACCCCCATCTTGACACTTTAATTTACTATCCCATAGATAAAGAGAATTGGAAAGTTTCAAGTCTCTAGCTTGAAGGGTGTGGAAAAAACTTGCAACCATACGGACGGACAGACGGACAGACGGACAGACACCATGACGGACATTGCACAAAACCAATATACTCTTTACCTTCGGTATCGAGTATAAATATTAATAAATAAAAATGATATATAAGTAAATACAATTTATCAAAACCCGTTAAATGCTGATTGACCCCCACCACGGTTGGTTATATTTTATGTGATTATTACTATATCAAGAAACATGGGATTTAAATCGTGGAAGTGTATATGGATAGTATGGATTACGATACTGATGGAGAAGGCACCTATGGTGAAAAAGATGTGTTTCTCAAAATTTTTCTCTCGACACAATAAAAAAGACGTCGTCAACAACAACATTGTACTACGTTATAAAGGAAATAAATAAATAAAAAAATAAAAAAATAAAACCAACAAGACGTGCTACATTCCAATATGAGCAAACGGGAATTAGTGAAAGAATTACATGCTCCTGCACGTAAAAATTTTAAGCGAAGAAGAGTTGTAATGAAGGGAATCGATGATCATTGGCAGGCAGACTTAGTAGAAATGGGAAAGTACTCCTCATCTAATAAGGGATATCGATTTCTATTGACAATCATTGATACGTTTTCCAAATATGCGTGGGGAGTAGCATTGAAGTCAAAATCTGGAAAAGAAGTTACACAAGCGTTCGCGGACATTTTTAAAGGGAATAGAATTCCTAAGAATTTACAAACGGATGATGGAAAAGAATTTTTTAATACTGATTTTAAAAACTTGTGTAAAAAACATGACATTAATCATTACTCAAGCTATAGTGTACTTAAGGCATCGATTGTTGAGCGTTTTAATAGAACTTTAAAGGAAATGATGTGGAGAGAGTTTAGCTTCAATGGAACATACAATTGGATCGAAATGTATAAGCGGTTGATTAAAGAGTACAATAATCAATATCATAGAACAATTAAAATGCCACCTATAAAAGTGAATTCCTCAAATGAACAGATGTTATTAAATACTGTTTACAGTCACTTAAAAATATTTGGTGGTAGCAAATTCAAAGTAAATGACTATGTGCGTATAAGTAAACATAAACATTTATTTGAGAAAGGGTATACCCCAAACTGGACAAGTGAAATTTTCCAAGTTAAAAAAATACAAAATACATACCCTACTACATACATATTGAAAGACTATGAGGGTATCGAAGTGAAAGGCGGTTTTTATAAAGAGGAACTATCAAAAACAAAGTTTCCGCACACTTACCTAGTTGAGAAAATAATAGAAAAACGAAAAGGGCAGGTACTTGTTAAATGGTTAGGGTTCTCGAATGCGCACAACTCTTGGATAAATAAAAATGACGTTCTTTGAAGCAGCAGGTATTGGTCGCATCACTCCATTGAAAGCATCAGGTTTTTGGGTGTGTCAATTTATTGGTTGCTACAGTTATTGGGCGCGTCACTCTTTTTGTGACACTTTCCTATTTTAAATGTGGGCAGGATAATTGTTACCTGTATTGCGCATGTGTATGTGTGTGTGTGTGTGCTGCTGATGGGTATAAAAAGGCAGTGCAGAGCATAGCTCAATCATACAACGTCAAGAAAGACAACAAGCCAAGCATCATGCCAAAAATTAAGAAGCAGCACCAGAAGAACACCATGCTCAGCTGGCTGAAGCCGGCGGGAGAGCTCGTTGGTGTGCCGGAGAGGATGCCGGCACCAATGGAGGTGTACGATCCCATCAATCAGGGAAGAAACCGGAGATGCCGCCGCCCGTTTCCCGGAATGGCCCGCTGGGTCATTAGACTTAAATCCCCTGCCCCGTTTGACGCACCCTGGAGGAGACCACGAAGGACGCCAGAACCCGAGCAGAGGATCTGGGCTCCACGAGAGTCAACCCCATCGCCCTATTGGGAGTCGAGTGTAGGCGAACCGGAACCCCTGTTCCCGGAGCTGGACTCCACATTTAGGAGCTCGCTGGATATCATCCTCAACGGGATGGATTTTCCAGAGGATTTTTAAACTGAATTAGATTTATTTTTTTTTTTTTTTTTATATATAAATATACATATATATATACATAATATACATATACATAAACATACACAAATATAAAATAAAATATAAAATATACTTTTTTAAATTGAATTTTAAATGTTTTTTTATTTATTTTTTGTTTCAAAAAATTATTATTATTTACAGGCTTTTTTTTTACAGGTTTTGATATTATTATTATTACTTAAAGATAATTATTTATTTCGTTATTTTTAAATAAAGAAGAAAGTTTTTATACTATAACACCAATATGTTTTTTATATTTTTTTTTTTTTTTTTTTATTATTTACAGGTTTTTTTACAGGCTTTTTTTTTTTCTGTTATTCTTATTCTTATTTTTATTTTAATTTTTTTATTTTTATTTATTTTTTATTTAACAATATAAAGCTATTAATATATGTGGGAATCAATTTTATAATGACCCCAGGCATAGGTATTTATACCGTCAGACCTTATTTTTCTTTTGTCGTCATTAGAGCTTAAAGTAGTTTTTTTTATTTTATGTGTATACAAGTTGTGGATCTTAGATCTAAACAACATCATTTCATCATTAAATATCTTATTATCAAAAAGGCATTCTTTATAACTATTTATAGTAAGCTTATCTAATGCAGACTTCTTTACACCCTTTGATTTTTTAACACAGCCACCCCCCTCAAGAGACAATGAATACATTTTCGCTCTGAGACCAACAAACTCCAGCATTCGTTTGCCACAGTTCTCATCCTTCATCATACCCAAGACTTTTTTATTGCACCTCTTAATCCCGTATAACTTAGCTAACTCCTCAGGGTACTCGGACGTATCAAACTTCATTTCTACATCTTCAGCAATATCTGCGTAAAAGTCTTTAGTCTGTATTGAATATATAAACGAGTCTGTATCCATATAATTCAATGTGACTTTTTCTTGGAATTTAGGTTTAATATAATCATAATGGAAGTCATACATCTGCCATTTGGAGAGTTCTAATACTGTAAACCCTAAGTACATTGGCTTATCATAAACATTATGGAGCCGCTTCATCTGAATAGCATACATGTCTTCAGCAAATTGCGCAGAGCTGTGAAAACTAGCCTTTGCAATAAGCGAACGTGCACCTAAACGATTGCGTGTGGTTGATTCCCACGAAGTGACAATTTTAACATCTTTACGCTTTTCAACGTTCTCCATTGTCTTCCCATAGACTGCGTTATTCAACAGTTTAAAAAAGTCTTTTTCAAAATTATTTTTCGCTAAAGTTCTATGGGAAGTGTTTAGATCAATATACTTATTAAGCCAAGGTGCCTGTTTAAATTTTAAAACTCGATGTACTTTCGATAATATTAAACCATTACGCAAACATTGTTGAAGGTTTTTGTAATGTATAGGGTATTTATTTTTTGACCTAAGGTCAGCAACAAGTTTACACACCTTTGCTTCTGGTGTGGGTTTTTGGTTCAGCGGACAAAATGGTAGATCATTATGATAATCATGTAATGTATCTGGATATATAAGGTCTACTTCTAAAATGTAGCCATACTCAGAATTTGCGTCTATTTGAGCAACATCTAGTGACGCGATCTCATCATCATTCATCCACTGAAAACCAGTGTATGGAAGGCTCTGAGACATTGCCCAGCCATACAAATTATTTGCATCTAGATACATTAAGTATTCAGATGGTTTGCTTGCGTCATACGCATCCATATACATGTGGTTGGCTTTAGAGTACCGTTTACAGCACTGAACCAAACCACCCCTAATTCCACTTTGAATAAACCTATACATATCAATATCAGTTAGCAGATCTAATTCTATTTCGGTCGTTTTAAGCATAGCATCCCATGACAAACCGGGTGTGGTGTAACAATGTGCAGGATCTAGAGAATAAATTTTCTTACATATTGCGCGAAAATTTTGAAAAACGTCAGTCAATAAAAGAACATCTGTTTTGAGATAAAGCTCCATACATTCTTTTAATGATTGACAATTGAAAACTTTCCATACATGTTGTGCATGTAAGTAGTCCTCAAGCGAACATTCTTTATTGGTTAAACTATTAAAGAACTTCTCCCTTGGAGGGAGAGAGGTTTCAGCTAGTCGGTTTTCTGAGTCCAAAAACTCATTTGGAAAGACACCCTTTCTACGTAATAAATTAAACTCTTCCTCAGAGGGATAAAAACGCTTAACGCTCTCGAAACATTCAGTACTTAGATTACTACTTAAAGCATCTAAGCTGGTTGCCATAAAGCGAAACGTGTCTAAAAATCTAATTTCTAAATTTTTGTCATGGGACGCTATGTATGTAAATTTGGAGAGTGATATGTATAGCTCCTTATTTAGTGGGAGTACTTTTATATCACCCTCCACTTTGTTAAGTTCCCAAACGAAAAGATGGGAGTCATACCGCGAAAAATTGTGAAAGAAAACGGGGACAAAAGGTGCAATTTGAAAATTAATATTGCAAACATTATGGGCTGGACCCCTGTACTGGCCCGTTAAATGACAATGGTCACGCACTCGGTCGGTCCCCAGAATTTTCTTGCAGATATGACAATTAACTGCTTTTCGAAAACTGGTTTCCTCCTCTGCACTCATTGTCATTGGTTTAATATTAGAGAGGTAGGTCGTGTAAATTTCACTTACATCTCTAATGAGAGATGTGACAAATTTGACACCTGCATCCTTACCAGTCTCTAAAACAAACTTATCTAAAGATGAGTCAAACGAGCACTTAATATAATACGAGAATGCTATAGGCACATGCAATGATGTAGCTGTAACATTCTCGCTCACTTTTGAATTGAGGGGGTTAGTATGCATTCGAAGTCTGCATACACTACAAACGGAACATCTAAACTACGGTTAAAATTCTTAAATTTAAGACTTGCTTTTTCTAATGAGGGTAACGTCGAAACCATCTTGCCACAATTCATCCGGTGCTCCAAAGATAACTTCTCGCTGTGGGAGAAGTTGAGGCAGGTGTTGCAAAAGAAAAGGTTGTTTTTGTGTGCGGTTACCTGTGAGCGAACCAGTCTAAAAGTTTAAAAACAAAAGAAAATTTATTAGTACTGTAAATTAACAAAAATTATTTTAAATTATTAATCTTACCTTGATAAATTCTTGATCCATACAAAATGCGCCCGTCCATCGCTCTCCAAAAGCAATAAACTTATATGCCGTTCCCTTTCAACCTCCGTTAAATACAGCGGGCCAACCACTTTTCCTTTTTCTTCATCGAACCCAAACACGTTAATACTGATATTGGGGTTCCGTCTTTCGAACACTTTAATTTGTGAAAGTGGAAGCGGAAACTCCAGCTCCTTAAAATCTAATGTTAGTTTATCACTTGCTTAGATTTTGGAGTTGTCAATATTCACATTATAGCTCGAACATCTAGTAGCATGGATGTTGTTGCGTGGAGTTTTAAGGGCAGATATCAAAGCCCATTTGAAACAGTACTCATCGTTGTTTTGCACATTCACAATCGCCTTTTTATCCCTCAACACCTTTGGAGTTTCAATGTAATTTGAAACTTTAAGTGGGGTGTATTTGTTAAGATTACACTCCAATCTTATTATTTGGGACATAGTCCATCCGCTGTCCCTTTCCTGGAACTCATCCATTTTTTGTCGGATGATTTCTGCATGTTGATTATAGACTTCTTCTATATTTCTTCCAGCAGTTAGAACAGACATAGGTGTTTGATGCGACTTAACTTGCATCACCATCTCGTCTTGGTGGAATTTTATGTACTCCGCAAATAACTCAAAGTTTATCTTACACGATGTGTGTAAAGACAAAACATTGGTTATTATTGGAATAAGCTCTGATGAGGCATCAGTGAGGAATTCCTGAGACAACGTGAGGATGCGGTTTTTGAATCCACCTGAAATCTGCTTCACAGCACTATTCAGAGGTAGAAACACACGCATTTTGTGGATACTGGACCGTAAATGTCCATTCCACTTTGAAAAAAGTACATAAACCTGACATGTGTTGCACCACTTTGTTGTCGGTTTGGGGGTTGCGGCGGAAAGTGTGTTGGTGGAGGTGGTGGTGATGGGTGTGTTGTTGGCGGTGTAGGGCGTATTATTGCAGGTGGTGGTGTAGGCTGTGTTGTTGTAGGTGGTGCCGTATGCTGTGTTGATGTATGTGGCGGCGGAGTGTGTGTTGGTGGAGGTCGTGGTGATGGGTGTGTTGGTGTAGGTGGTGGCGATAGGTGTGTTGGTGTAGGTGGCGTATGCTGTGTTGCTGTATTTGGCGTTGAAGGGTGTGTTGGGGAAGGTGGCGTTAATCATCTTCATGAGGCTTTTTTAGTGATGGTAGAGGTGTCGGTAGATGTTTGAGATCCCCGAGTGTGGGGTCTCGTTTCGGTACCGAAAATCTCGGCTAAGTCGTTCGCTGCGGTGGTGGTGTAGACAACGTTGTTGTTTGCGTTGGTAGACATTTTAATTTTTATTTTTTAACTTTTGGGTTTTTAATAGCACAAACGTTTTAAAACTCGGAAGAAAAATTTTTAAAGTTACACTTGTAAATTTCGAGAGCTACTGATGGTTTTTTCAGTCAAAAGTATCTCTTTTATGCGTTTTGAAGTCAATGCAGGATATAAGATTTTCCTAGCACTTGACCAAAATAAAAACAGGTATATATAATATATATATATAATATCAAAGGTTAGAAAGGGATGGCGCTAAATATTTAAATATCAAGCCCAAAGGATTGGAAAATAGTTTTCATATTAAAGATGGTGGGGACCAATCAAAATCGTATAAGGGGGCGTGGCTTATTAAATTAATACAAGCAGGATCACTTTCCCCCTCTAACACACATTCTCCTTCTAGCACTTTCTTTCCCTAACTCTTTCCCCCTCTAACACACATTCTCCTTCTAGCACTTTCCCCCTCTAGCTCGTTCCCCTTCTAACATACATTCTCCTTCTAACACTTTCTCCCCCTAACTCTTTCCCCCTCTAACACATTTTAATCTTAATCAACAAGTATCAATACTCTTGCTTAGAAGCAATGTATTGATCCTGCCGCTGCCGCTGCTGCTGCTGCTGCTGGTGCTGTTGCTGCGTAGGAAAATTCCCATGCCTTGTTTACAGAACCCCAGTAAATCGAACAAGCGTTTGCTTTTCTCTATTATCTATCCTTTCTTCCTTTGCACACTGCTACTCATGATCATAAACATTCATTTTTTGACGTGTGTTGCAGGTTTATAATGCCACGCACGTCAAAGAGGCGCCCTCTCGACTCTCTCTTATCTATCCTTTCTTCCTGTGCACAGTGCACCTCATGACCATAAACAGGTTTACAATGCCACGCACGTCAAAGAGGCGCACAATTGACTCTCTCTTATCTATCCTTTCTTCCTGTGCACACTGCACCTCATGACCATAAACAGGTTTACAATGCCACGCACGTCAAAGAGGTGCACAATTGACTCTAACACTAGTTAGGTAAATAACCAAATCTGTTCCTCTGATCACTGCTTTCACAGATGCTGCTGGTAAAGTGGTGGTCTAGGAATGTTAATCCTTTGTTCTCCACCTTAGTCTAATTAAAGCAGGCACGATCATGAAAAAAGGGTCATAAATTATCATATTGAAGGGGCGATAAAAGGGTCAAAAAAAAGGGGGCGATAAAAGGGTCATAAAATTTAATGGGGTCATATAAATTAATGGGGTCATAAATTTTGATTGGGGGTAATTAAAGTGACAGCTACTTCCTGGTCCAGAACCCCCATTCACCTACTACTGCGTTCTCTTTTTGTTTTTTTTACATGCTTGCGAAAATGATAATATGGAAAACAAAGAGAGCGTAATTTTCCTATTTCTAAAGAAATTGTAATAAAGTACAGACTCCGATTTCTCAATTTTTCAAAAAATAAATAAAACAATATGAAATTTTTGCTTTAAACACAGTCTTATTTGATTTAATTTAATTTAAAGGTAAGCGAAGGCATCTTTATATTAAAAAAGGTCTCGTGGCCACCAGAAATTTCACCTCAGTTTTCGCAACCACCTCAGTTTTCGAAACTGGCCAAATTTTAATAGGTTGCGTTAACCGAGGTCGTAGTGCATATATATATATATATATACTATTGGACCCCAACCACGCGTCGTTTTGGTGCATTTTGATGTTTTCCCTGTGAATGTAACACATAATAGAATAAAACACAAAATACGTTTTTGGGACGATATGTAAGTAGCCTGCTGAAGACGCCAAGCTTGGGACTGCTCTGATGTCTCGGCAGCACTGTGAGCTACCTCACGCTCTGCCTATTCAAGCTTTCGCAGTTCGGCTTGTGGAAACCTCTCGTAAAGTCTAGCTACTTTCATAGTTCGAGCTTTATTAGAGCTTTGGGAAAGATTAGACTTACGCTGTCGTAGCATAGTTCCTAGCACGTGGTTTTTCTTCACTTCCAAAAAATACACTTGATTGCTTTGCTTTATTAACTTAATTCTATTTTAATAAACTCTTTAAGAAATTATTTATTTATTTATTTTTAAAGTTAGTTATAATATAGAAAAATATTAAAGCTAAGTGAATTAAAGACCGCTAGCGTCCAGGCCTTCAGCTCTACGAAGAATTATATCTTATTTATAAGATTACAATCATGTATATAACTATATATTTTATTTATATTAAGGGTAGTAACGGAGGGTAGGATGGATGAGGGAAGTGCGTTTGAAAAATGGGCTTTTCTAATGTTGTCTAGTTTCATGCAAGAGTCCAGTAAGTGTGTGGTAGAAAGCTGTAGACCACATAAGTGTCAGTTCGGTTTTGGGTCTCCAGATAGAATGTGTCCTATCCGGAGCCGGGTAAAAATGCTATTTTTTGTTCGCGATGTATTAACGGGGAAGTTTACCTTTTCCAAGTTTGGATTGCAGATCCTGTAAATGTGTTGGAATTGGGCCCAGATATTCGGTTTTTTGCAATTGCACTGAGAAAAAAAAAAAAATAAGAACAAATGTTCTTAATTTTTCTGACTTTTCGTTCTTGATTTTTTGGTATTAAAAAACGAACGGCGTTCTTAAAACATGTTCTTAATTTTGATTTTGTTCTTAAATTATGAACAGACGTTCTTGATTTAAGAACCATGTGTTGATATTGGTCCATTATAAGAACATTGGTTCTTAATTTGGTACAAATGGAACCTATTTCGTTCTATTTGTACCAAGTTAAGAACACTGTTCTTAAAATATGAACGCATTTACCACCCGAAGCTGAGCCGAAGATTGATTGGCTAAATTTAAACTTAACTGCGAACGAAATTAGTTCGGCAACAGCGCAATAGCTAAGGCTTCCGCGTGGTAATCGTGAGGTCTCAGGTTCGAATCTCGGCAAAGGCATCGAAGTTTCATTATCGGTAAGAATAAACATTTGAATTTAATTTATATTTAAAATATTTCTCTAGCATATTAAAGGTATTTGGTAAAGCTATTAACTATTAACAAAAAACAGCTATACAGTAAAATACTTAAAATGTCTCCCCACAGCCGCAATAAGTTTAATAACAATATTATAATAGCTTATACTTGAATTACACACCAATTAGCTTAATGATACTGATTTCAAAGGGTTATAAAAATTAAAATTTTTTTAAAATAACAACCAATGCTACTCCAAATTCAAGCACAAATTGTTCTTAAATTAAGAACCAATGTTATCATATTAAGAACAGTTTCAAGAACATGTCGTTCTTGAATCAAGATTTGCGTTCTTAAAAAATCCGTTCTTAATTTAAGAAAATCCTTCTTATATCAAGAAAATCCGTGCATGGCTGGGTTTCATAAACGGATGTTCTTGATTTTGCACTAGCGAGAACGGATTTTTTTTCTCAGTGTGGAGCTGTTTGATAATACCTTTCCGCATATCTTTTTCAGCTGATGGAGCTGTGATGAAAGTGGGGTACCTTGACATTTCTTTTGCGGCATTATCAGCTAGCTCGTTGCCACTATTACCTCTGTGGCTGGGTACCCAGAATAGGTTGAGTTTTAATGGAGTTTTTATCAAATTGTCCCGTATCTGCACGATTGTTGGATTTGTATTGGCTATACTTTTGACGGATTCTACAGTTGAAAGGCTGTTGGTACAGATTGTGAACTTTCCAATTTTGCTTGCGTGTATAAGATGGCTTTTAGAATAGCTTCCGCTTTGGCTGGGAACACAGAGTAGTATTCTGGTAATGATCCTGCTGAAAGAATTTTCCCATTGATGTCAACGCATGCGAACGCAGTGAGATCCGCTGATTTTGTTGCATCAGTAAATATCCACGTTCTATTTTCGTAGAATTTCTTGTTTGTTTCATTGTAGAAAAGTTGGCGGAAAGTTTCCCCGTTGGTCCGATCTTTTGGGTATTCCTGGAGCGCACAGTTTATGGATGATTGTCGAAGAAGCCACGGGGGGGTGCTGGACGTTCTCGGTGCTGCTTTCCGTTGTTTCAAAGCCTTACGTACCACTGTCTGAAGGAGGTGGTTGGGTGAGCAAAAAGTTTAGGAATCAGCAGGGCTGTTGTTTCTGCAACTATCTCTTCTTCTGTAGGCAAGCGGATATGTAACTTAGCGCACCATCCGAAAATGGGCAACGCATAGTCTACGTTAGTAAGGGTATTCCTATTTATAAGTGAGTGTTTAGAACTAAGATATTTTATTATGTTCAGTTTTTTTTCAAGACTATCTCTAAGGTATACACAATGATTTTTAAAAGTCATTCTCTTGTCGAAGTATAAGCCTAGTATCATAAGAGCCTTGACGCATTCTATGTTAAAGTTTTTAAAGCTTAAGCTGGAATATGTACATACTTTTTTTTTTACAAATGTGTAAAATCTTACATTTACTAGGAGACAGGGTTGCACCAGAGCCCAGACCCCAGTTGTATATTTCATTAAGTATATTTATTAAAATACTGTTTAGTTTTGATAAGTCTTTGATTTTGCTGAAGATTATAGCATCATCAGCATACATAATAAATTCAATTTGCTTGTATTTATATACGATTTTGCTGATTTCTTCAAATGCTATACTAAATAAAACTACTGACAGTGCCGATCCTTGATGAATGCCAGTATATAAATTGTGATAGCTGGAGAGTACGTTTTTGATCTTTACTCGAAATGAGCGGTGTGACATAAAAGCCTTCACTATATTGAAGGGCCGCTGAAGAACTGTATGGGCTCCCACGCGATCAAATGCCTTTTCGAAATCAGTAGCCAAAAGCGTGACTTGTCGTTGAATGTTTGCATTTTGTGTAAAGGCCTGTACGCAGAACCCCGTACAGCTCCCGTACAGTAAAAACTTCATATAAAAACAAGTGGAAACGTTGCAGTCGGACGCAACCGAATGCGGTATACTCGTTACCAGTATTAAAACCGGTGAAAAGAGGCCTGATTGCAAAGGGGTACGGATGCGGCAGGGGTGTACGATGCCTTAAAGATTCTCCGATGCAGATGGGGATGCCACCAGCTATCTTCCTTCCAAATTTGGTGACTCTAGCTCAAAGTTTGTAAAGGTGGGGAAAAGGGGCTGCGGGAGGTATGGGTGGGAGTGTCATCGAAATTTTTGATGCAGATCTTTATGGAATGTCAATTGCTATCTTCATACCAAATTGGGTGACTGTAGCTAAAAGTTTGTCTTAAGTGGGGAAAGGGGGCTGGGGGGCGGTATGGGTGGGAGTGGCATCGAAATTTTTGATGCAGATCTTTATAGAATGTCAATTGCTATCTTCATACCAAATTTGGTGACTCTAGCTCGAAGTTTGTAAAAAGTGGGGAAAGGGGGGCTGGGGGTGGTATGGGTGGGCGTGGCATCCAAATTTATGCTTCAGATCCATGTGGGATGACAATTGCTATCTTCATACCAAGTTTGGTGACTCTAGCTCAAAGTTTGTAAATGGTGGGGAAAGGGGGGCGGAATGGGTGGGCATGGCTCCAAAACTTTGATGCAGATTTTTGGGGGTCGTCAGCTATCTTCTCATCAAATTTGGTGGCTCTAGCTCCACAACTCTGGAAGATACACGCATTCCCGTTTTTGACGGAGCGTTAGGGTGGATGGGGGCGGCTAGGGCAGTATTGGTGGGCGTGGCATCCAAACTTTTGATGCAGTTTTTGGGGGGTCATCATCACCTATCTTGGCATCAAATGTGGAGGCTTTCGCTCAAAAACTGTGGGAGATATAGGCATTTTTTACTCTTACTTGCGGGAGGGCTGGGGGCGGAATGCGTGGGCGTGGCTCCAAAATTTTTGATGCAGTTTTTTGGGAGTGGCTAGTAGCTATCTTCTTACCAAATTTGGTAGTTCTAGCTGTAAGGATGTGCGAAATATGTGGGTTAATCGTTTTTGAGTTATCGAATTTATCGATTTGCCAGCCCCCCAGTTATCGTAGAAGATACAGATACAGATACAGAGAATTGGAAAAATTCAAGTCTCTAGCTTGAAGGGTGTGGAAAAAACTTGCACACATACGGACGGACAGACGGTCAGACGGTCAGACGGACAGACGGACAGACACCATGACGGACATTGCACAAAACCAATATACTCTTTACCTTCGGTAACGAGTATAAAAAATAATTATAAGAAATGAAGTGAATATACGCTGACACACGCAACAATCACAAGCATTTGTTATATTTTCTTCTTTTTATAACATATTTATCAAACACTGTTAAACATATTTTCTTTTAAACAGAATCACCGAGACATAAATTGTACTTCACTACACATCCATAAGCAACAACAATTTTATTACAACTATAAGCAACAACAATTTATTACAACTATAAGCAACATCAATTTTATTACAACTATAAGCAACAACAATTTTATCACAACTATAAATAACAATAATCACACTATAACCCTGCAATTTTTCGTTTTTTACAAAATAAATAGAATAAAAAATCAAATTTGAGTGAGTATTTAAAAGTAAAATATTTATTTGCATTTCACAAAGTTTATCTTACCTTGTCTTATCGTAACGAATTTAATATGGAGGAAATTAAGGAGACACTAGGGAAGTTCGACGAGTCCTTAAAGGCCCTATTGAACCAAGTAATGTCAGTTAAAGATGACGTCAGGAAGATCAATGGTAGATTGAGTACTTTAGAGACAGAGTACGATAGCCGAAATCCAGTAGTAGCTCAGCCTTTACCTTTAGCGCGTCCACGCAATGAATATGAGTTAAAAGAAACTTCAACTTTACCTGATTGTGTTAAGGAGTTGCAAACGTTTGAGGGCATACCCGAAAAATATGTCTCGTGGATTGGCAGGGCTCAGTCGATCTTAAATGATTATGAAATCGTTAGGGATAAACCTTTGTATAGATCCATAGTTTTGCATATCAGACAGAAGATACGGGGTATTGCAGACTTTGCACTTTGCTTCTAAGGCCTGTACGCAGACGCCTGTTCAGCTCCCGTTCAGCAAAAACTTCATATAAAAAAAATGGTCCCGTACAGCTTCAGTACAGTACTTACATTTTAGGTCTGCAGTTCTGTTAGCTACTGCTGGTACGGTAGTGTTGAACAATGAAAATGTTAAAACATTATGCTAAAATGTTACGACAGTAAATAGCTTTCAGCAGCTATTTACGGTTGTAAAAAAAAGCATCAACTTGTCGGGCAAGAGCCGGCTTATACATTTTCCTGATAATATTAACAAAGTTGACCTAATTCAGGCTCCAATAGAGCCATACTTATTGTTTTGGCAGTCAATGCTGCGCAAGAAGTATTGAATAAAAATATGTATATTAATTAATTAATAAGATACAATTTAAATAACATATAAACTGGATTGTACTGCCACTGTTCTATTACAGGGTATAGATCAGTAAGGTGAATTTGCTTTGAGTCTTTTGAGTGGTTTCACTAAAATGCTTTTTGGTTTTGCAGCCTGCCTTGTTTTTTAACAACCACCAGCTGCAGGGCGTTAGTTTAGTTTATTTATTCATGTACGATTCTTAGTGCTACAGTATCGCTACTATAAATTTATGCACTAATCACTATATGTCAACATTCTTAAAATCAAACTTAGGCTATACATTTAATTCTTAAGGTATAATTTTAACATGATTTATTTATTTTATTTCTATTAAATTAATTATACGATTATTATAAGTATAAGTATAAGTATAAGTATAAGTATATAAGTTTTTAAGTTTTTAATTACCAAAATTTGCTTTTAACTTATTATTAAATTGATGTGCGCTGGAGATGGATTTTAAATCTGACGGCAGGTTATTCCATAGCCGAACAGCGTAGATGTAAAATTGCCTATCGGAGCATGCTAGCTTGGTTCTCATACAAGTAAGGTTAAGGACTCGGGGTGATGTGGCGAATTTTAGTTGATCAAACAAGTACTCAGGCTTTTTCGTGTAAACTACTTTATGTAAGAAGAGGAGGACTCTGACATTTATTAAAGACAAAAGGTCTAGGCCAAATAGTAGCTTAGCAAAGCTAGTTATATGGTCGCCCCTTTTCAGAACAAACACATATCGAGCTATACTATTAAATGCAACTTGGAGTTTGTTGTAGCTGCTTGCATCACACTTTGCAAAAATCTCTATTCCATAAAAAAGTACTGGTATTGCTAGCGCCTTTGCTATCATCGACCTGATCTCTATAGTTAAAAATTGTTGGGTTAAGGACAGTTGTCCTGTAGTCGTGAATCATTATTTTGAATTCAAGTGTACAAAACACAGCTGCATTTCCGATTTATTTAGAGAAAGTTATTAGCCTACCGCCACAATATGTGATTTTTTCAACACTTGTTGTTCCGGTCGTAAAACTCATGTGTACGGTACGGGAGCTGTACGGGGCTCATGCGTAAAAGCCTTAATATAGGAATGATTATCGTATTTTAAACGAAACAATTCCTAATCAGCTAATTCGATTTTGAATTTTGGAGAGAACTTTGATTTTGCGAATTGAAGCTGATGTTGTGTTTCAGTTAAGACTGGAAAATGGTCGCTGCTGTATAAGTCAGGTAAAACTTTCCATTTGCAAAGTGGGAGCAGATTAGAAGATATAAATGTGAGTTCTATGTGTGTATATATTTTATATGTGGAGAAATGTGTTGCACTGCCATTATTCAAAAGAGATAAGTTGGTTTTAGAGACTGCATCGATAATTTTTTTTCCCTCTAGGAGTGGTGCGGGTAGAACCCAAAGGAGCGCCCCATGCATTAAAATCTCCAGTAACCAGTAGCGGTGCGGAGAAGCTATTTATTATTCTAAATATTTCGTTTCCCGAAAAAGATTGATCTGGGGGGATGTAGCTGTTCAAGACAGTATATTTTTCGTTAAGTTTTAGTTGAATGGCCAAGTGAAGTATGTTTGAACTGGTCAATGACGGGAGCAGAGAGTGCGGTAGGTGCCATTTAACAATAATATCCTATTCATCATAACAATTATATATTGTTTTTTACATATTATATTTTTGAATTGAAAGGTAGGTGAGTTTCTTAAACACATATTATATCTGGATTGACTTCATTTATTAAAATTGTTAATTCATCGAAATTATTTATGTATCCTTTTAGATTCCATTGAATAACTTTAATTGACATTGAAAATAAAATAATAATGATAAAATAATAAATAATAAAATGAAATATTAATTGATATATATATATGTCTACATGAAACCTTATTTTACTTTAATTGTTATTTTAATTTTATATTAATAATATTTAATTTGTTTATTGTTTTGATTTAGTCGGGTATTGACACCATTTCGTCAAGATCCGTGGTGTTGTGTAGTGTTGGGTCGGACATTGAATCAATTGAGTCAAGGTCCATGGTGTTGTTTTGTGTTAAGTATGGGAGAGTAATTAGTTTTTTTTTAAGTCTGTATGAGTTACAGTTTTTGTTTGGTCTTTGAAATCTTTTGCTAAGAATTCGGATAAAATAGTGGAGGGTTTTGATAAACAGGAAAATGATGTAGAGAGATTAGATGAAGATTGAGTGTTTCCTTTTGGGAACGAATCGGCCGACGAAAGACGGTCGTCAGAGAAGCTAATGTTGCTCTTATCAGTATAGCGGTTGTTGTTGTATTTTACTTTAAGTGTTTGCTGTGACTGCTGCGTAACTGTCGGGCTTGGATGGCTTAGGCAAGGCGGCTTTGAAATAAAACTTTGCTTCCCTCATTGTACACTTCTTCGTGGTTTTTATTTTTATACTCGTTACCGAAGGTAAAGAGTATATTGGTTTTGTGCAATGTCCGTCATGGTGTCTGTCCGTCTGTCCGTCCGTCTGGTTGCAAGTTTTTTCCACACCCCTCACGCTAGAGAATTGAAACTTTCCAATTCTCTTTATCTATGGGATGCTAAATTAAAGTGTCATGATTGGGGTTCTACGATAACTAGGGGGCTGGAAAATCGATAAATTCGATAACTCAAAACCGATAAATCCACATATTTCTCGCATCCTTACAGCTAGAACTTCAAAATTTGGTAAAAAGATAGCTACTAGCAACCCTAAAAAAAATGCATCAAAAATTTTGGAGCCACGCCCACCCATTCCGCCCCCAGCCCCCCCGCAATTTAAAGTAAAAAATGCCTATATCTCACACAGCTTTTGAGCTATATCTTTCACAGTTTTTGAGCTATAGCCACCAAATTTGGTGCCAAGATAGGTGATAATGACCCCCAAAAAACTGCATCAAAAGTTTGGATGCCACTCCCGCAACGACCATGCCACTGGCAGCCACTCCCATCCGCCCCAACGCTTCATCAAAAACGGAAATACGTGTATCTTCCAGAGTTGTGGAGCTACACTACGCGGCACAAATATTTCGACAAAACTGTTTTTAACTTTCGATGCTGGCAGTGCAGACTACCGTTAAGTAACGATGCGAAAATGATGAATAAAACAAAGATTCTAATAATAGCTCTCTGCATTTTCGTTGTTTACCTTTTTTTTTCTCTTTCTGCTGATAAGAATGCATGCAAACATCGAATTTAAGCGCGGCATAACTATTTTGACGAACTCATTTTGGACATGTGATTTCACTTATGAGCTCGTTTCAACCAAAAGTCTTTTGAATTTAAATTTAATAAATATTTAAGCTCGTGAAAAAATAAAAATTTATTAAAACATATTATATACCATGGGTAAAACGGCTGAGTTAATTTTGGAGGTCAGATCGGCAATGGTAGGTAAGTTTCACGCTGGAAAAAAAATAGTGGACATTGCCAAGGAGTACCACGTGTCCCGAAAAACGGTGCACTTCCAAATTAATAAGGCAAAAAAAACAACTCATTGAAAAACTTAAAGAGATCAGGCCCGAAACTGAAGACTACCCTGGAGGATGACCGAGCCCTGCTACGGGAATTTAAAAAAAACGTATTGCTGAAGCCTCAAAAAGCAGCCGATTTACACAATTTAACAGCCAAAACGTCAATCAGCGAGAGGACAGTCAGACGGCGCTTAAAAGAAGGAGAGTTCGGCACATTTGTAGCCAAGGACGTGCCTTTCATTTCAAAGGTTAACAAGCTAAAAAGGTTAGCCTTCGCAAAGGAGCATTTACACAAACCAAAGGAGTTCTGGAGAAGCGTTTTGTGGACCGATGAGAGCTCCTTTGAGTATAATTCATAAAAAAAAAAAGTATTTGTAAAGCTGCCCATCGAGCAAAGACGAAAGAGACGGCCCGTTTGTCAAAAAGTGAGCCATGGTGGAGGCTCTGTGATGTTCTGGGGATGTGTGGCATATAATGGGCTGGGGGATTTCATTCCCATCACTGGTTCGATGAACCATAGCCAATACCTGACCACCCTTAATGAAAATGCCTTTCCTTCCGGAGATCGGCTCATCGGTCAGTCGTTTATTCTCCAGCAGGACAACGCCCCATGTCATAAAGCCCACATGATAACCAACTTTTTTAAGGATCTGGATGTTCCAACGCTAAACTGGCCCCCCCAAAGTCCAGATCTAAATATTATAGAAAACGTCTGGTCTCTTTTGAAGCGCAAAAGAACAGTAGCGTTAAACAAAACCAGAGAAGAAACGATTTCTGAGCTCTCTTCCTTATGGGAAGAGATACCTCCAGAAACCCTTCAAAATTTAGTGGATTCTGCACCGCGACGCCTCCAAAAAGTCATTGAAGCTAAAGGAAATTATACATTTTACTAAATATGAGCTAGTTGAATTAATTTTGTTAAGCCTAAAATATATTTTTCAAGTGTGACAGGGCTTGTCAAAATACTTATGCAATCCTCTAAAATATAAAACGAATTATAATTTTGTTAAGTTTTTTTGAATAAAAATTTGTTTTCCTATTTTAAAGTTTGTATTAACCATACACAACATGGGAAAAAAAAAAATAATTTTCCATAAAAGAATTCTAATGTTAAACTACAAAATACGCAATTTTTTCTTCGTCAAAATGATTGTGCCGCGTAGTGTAGAGCCACCAAATTTGGTAGGAAGATAGCTGCCAGCGACCCCAAAAAATTTGCATCAAAGTTTTGGAGCCACGCCCACCCATTCTGCCCCCAGCCCTCTTTTCACCACCTTTTACAAACTTTGAGCCAGAGTCACCAAATTTGATATGAAGATAGCAATTGACATTCCACAAAGATCTGCATCAAAAATTTGTATGCCACACCCGCCCATACCGCTCCCAGCTCCCCTTTCCCTAGAGCTTGAGTCACCAAATTTGGAAGGAAGATAGCTGGTGGCATCCCCATCTGTATCGGAGAATCTTTAAGGCAGCGTACACCCCTGCCGCATCCGTACCCCTTTGCAATCAGGCCTCTTTTAAGCGATTTGCAACTCCCTTTGCTTCTCAACAGCTTCAAAGAGATTTAGACAACTTTGAAATGTGGTGTAAAGTAAATTTTTTTAAATCTTTATTGCAGTAAATGTAAAGTAATGTAATTTTTTAGATAATTGCCCTTTTTATACTCGTTACCGAAGGTAAAGAGAATATTGGTTTTGTGCAATGTCCGTCATGGTGTCTGTCCGTCTGTCCGTCTAACCGTCTAACCGTCTGTACGTCTGTCCGTCCGTATGGCTGCAAGTTTTTTCCACACCCTTCAAGCTAGACACTTGAAACTTTCCAATGGGATAGTTAATAAAAGTGTCAAGATTGGGGTTCTACGATAACTGGGGGGCTGGCAAATCGATAAATTCGATAGATCAAAACCGATAAATCCACATATTTCACACATCCTTACACCTAGAAATTTTGTAAGAAGATAGCTACTAGCAATCCCCAAAAAATTTAATCAAAAATTTTGGAGCCACGCCCACCCATTCCGCCCCCAGCCCCCCCGCAATTTAAAGTAAAAAAAGCCTATATCTCCCACAGTTTTTGAGATATAGCCACCAAATTTGGTGCCAAGATAGATGATGATGACCCCCCAAAAATGGATGCCACGCCCACCAAAAAGGCCCTAGCCACCCCCATCCGCCCCAACGCTTCGTCAAAAACGGGAATGCGTGTATCTTGCAGAGTTGTAGAGCTGGAGCCACCAAATTTGGTAGGAAGATAGCTGGCAACGACCCCCAAAAATCTGCATCAAAGTTTTGGAGCCACGCCCACTCATCCCGCCCCCAGACCCCCTATATTTTGAAATCAGAAAAGCAAATATCTTCTACAGTTTTTGAGCTATAGCCACCAAATTTGGTGCCAAGATAGGTGATGATGACCCCCGAAAATCTGCATCAAAGTTTTAGAGCCACGCCCACCCATTCCACGCCCCTTCCCCACCATTTACAAACTTTGAGCTAGAGTCACCCAATTTGTAATTAAGATAGCAATTGACATCCCACATAGATCTGCAGCAAAAATTTTGATGCCACACCCACCCAAACCACCCCCAGCCACCCTTTCCCCACCTTTTACAAACTTTGAGCTTGAGTCACCAAATTTGATATAAAGATAGCTATTGAATTCCCACATGGATCTGCAGCAAAAATTTGGATGGCACGCCCAACCATACCGACCCCAGCCCCCCTGTCCACAATTTTACAAACTTTGAGCACGAGTCACCAAATTTGGTATGAAGATAGCAATTGACGTTCCACAACGATCTGCGTAAAAAATTTGGATGCCACACTCACGCATACCGCCCCCAGCCCCCCCCTGTCCCACTTTTACAAACTTTGAGCTAGAGCCACCAAATTTGGAAGGAAGATAGCTGGTGGCATCCTCATCTGCATCGGAGAATTTTTAAGGTACAGCTTACATCCCTGCCGCATCCGTACCCCTTTGCAATCAGGCCTGTTTTTACCGGTTTTAATACTGGTAACGAGTATACCGCAGTCGGTTGCGTCCGACTGCAACGTTTCCACTTGTTTAATATATAATTTCTCGACAACAAACCACTAGATAGAATTGAATGGGTTGACGATTTGGGCATCGTTATGGACACAAAGCTTAAGTTTGACAAGCATATTTCTCCAATTTCTAATCGAGCATCTGGTGTCTTGGGATTCATTAAGCGCTGGTCGAAGGAGTTTAACGATCCCCACTTAACAAAAACTCTGTATACTTCTGTTGTACGACCGATTCTGGAATATTGATCTTGTATATGGTTTCCCAAATACGAAATTCGTCAGAATAAAATAGAATCGGTACAATTCAATTTCTGCTTTTCGCACTTAGAGGTCTTAACTGGGACACTAACAATTATTTATCGTATTAACGTAGTAGACTTTTACTAATAGATCTTCCCTCTCTGAATAATCGTAGAATAATGCTATCATTTTCCTTATTTCACAAACTAATTAATGGTGAAATTGATTCTTCTGAATTAATTAACCAAATTAACTTTTCTGTTCCTATTAAAAAATACTAGAAATTTTTTACTTATATCTCTTCAAACTTGTAATTCTAACTATGCTCTTCATAACCCTTTTCGTATTCTGTGTTCTATTTATAACGATCTTTCCCACTTAATACACAGTGCCACTCCTACTTGCTCTATTAAAAAGTTAGTTTTGTGTCATTTGTCTACATGTTCGCGATCATCGTAACCGCACGATAAGCGGAGCGCCCCTCGTTCGGATGGGCGGGAGGTGGGTCGCTTTGTGCGTTGGTTGCGTCCGACTGCAACGTTTCCACTTGTTAATATTTCTTTTTGTTGACACATTAAGGTGAACAATTACCAGAGTAGAGCATGCTGCCTTGTTTTTACAATATTTTTGGGTATGTCCGAGTTTTTGGCATATTTTGCACGGCATAGGATTCGGTATAAATTCGGATACCTTTACAGAGTGCCAGCATATGTCGATTTTGGATGGAAGGTTGTAAAGCTCAAAAGTGAGTAGCATAACCCCCGACGGTTTTGTTACACCCTCAACTTGCTTGGTGAAATTGTTAATAGATATAACTTTTTGGGAGGAGAGCTCTTTGACAATTTCGTCTTTAGAGACATTATTATGGTCGGGTGCACAAATGGTCCCCTTGACCGAACTAAGGGCTTGGTGCAATTGGCATTCTATTTTTCATATACCAGGGAGTTCGGTTGTGTTAATAAATTTTTTGGCATCGTGGATAGAGTGAACTAGCATTAATAAATTTCCGTCTTTTACAGGGGTGTGCCAGAAATCTCTAGAGATTTTGGCTCGAGCAGGTTTTCAAATCTCTAAAACAAAACCGTAGGTGTGCCAGAAGTTAGAGAGATTTCAATTTTCGGTAAAATTTTTCGGAGCAAATACGTAAAACGAAAATGGCCCAAAAGAGTTGCTACCTTTGAAAAAGAAAAATTGACTAAAATGTATTTGCTATTTTAGTCATTGTTTTCAAGGTTGGCCAGAGGGCATTAGTGTTAAATTTAATAAATAGTAAAATAAAAATATGTAAGGTCTTATCTCTTGTAATTCTTATACAAAATACATATTTAATATTTTGCCCGCCAAGTAACTAATATTGCTTGACAGCCCTGCCGTGATAGCTTGCTTGAACAGCTGTTCTACGTATTTCGTGAAAATAGTCTTAGAGATTTGTTACAGATTCATTCAAAACTCAAAAAAAAAATAAAATAAATGCAATGCAAAGAATTAAATGCAATTTTAATTCAACTTACATTTTGGCGGCACAATGACTTGCCATAAATTAAATTCTTCTTCTTACTGTAGACATTCACACACCTAACAAACACCGCAAAAGCTGCCACCTTATAAAAAAAGGTTTGCTGCAATAACTTTGTTAAATTTACAACAAACTCTCCACTGCTCAACCATGCAATTTTGTTACCTAAAAGTAAGATTTTTTTATGTTTATTTGCCACAAATAAGTGTCTTTTAAATTGACCTATTAAAGACTCCGAATAATAGTTTTTGTTAAACGAACAAGGTGGCACCTCTCTTGTTAGGGACGGTTTTGCACGCTTACATGGAACGGCAAATAGTCTTAGAGATTTATTAATATCGAAAATCATGAATTAAAATATTTATAAAATTCGAATGTATATGCAATATGCAATTAAGCTTAAAATTACCTTTCGAAAAAGTAACACTTGTTATGCATTAGACATTTAATATTGCTTAAACTAACCAAATCTCTGACCAAATTTGTTGAGATTTCAAAACCATCTCGAACTCTGCTCTGGCACACCTAAAACCAGCTCGAGGTTGGTTTTAGGTTGGAATTCGGTTGGTTTTGATGGCTGGCACACCCCTGTTGAAATTGAGGCAATATTCTTACTAACATGCTTAAGCGCCTTGTATACTGCGAAGCAAGAGTATTCTAAAGTGGTTATACTCGTTACTGAAGGTAAAGTGTATATAGGTTTTGTGCAATGTCCGTCCTGGTGTCTGTCCGTTTGTCCGTCTGACCGTCTGTCCGTCCGTATAGTTGCAAGTTTTTTCCACACCCTTCAAGCTAGAAACTTGAAACTTTCCAATTCTCTTTATCTATGGGATAGTAAATAAAAGTGTCAAGATGGGGGCTCTACGATAACTGGGGGGCTGGCAGATCGATAAATTCGATAACTCAAAAAAGATTAGTCCACATATTTCGCACATCCTTACAGCTAGAACTACCAAATTTGGTAAAAGATAGCTACTTAAAAACGGCAATGCGTGTATCTTCCAGAGTTGTGGAGCTAAAGTCACCAAATTTGGAAGGAAGATAGCTGGTGGCATCCCCATCTGCACCGGAGAATCTTTAAGGCAGCGTACACCCCTGCCGCATCCGTACCCCTTTGCAATCAGGCCTCTTTTACCGGTTTTAATACTGGTAACGAGTATACCGCAGTCGGTTGCGTCTGACTGCAACGTTTCCACTTGTTTTTCTTTGTTTTTGGTGGAGACTATGATATATTTGGGGCTAGAAATATTGGTTGATGGCAGTTCGGGAAAGTCATTGAAAGGTTTTGCAAGTGGTCTACGTTTTTTAGTTGTGGGACTCTCGGCCAGAGTGCTGAACCGATTTTGTAACAGATTTAAGGGGGGGGGGTACCGGGCCTCCCATGGCTTTTGTTTTTTTTTTAATTCATGCGCTGAGAGCAGCTCTTTTGAACAAATAACTTAACTTGAAAGAAATGTGTGAAGTGAGAAAAGAACTGATAAGAGCACGATTGGTTAGCAACTGACGTCTGCTCGCGATGAGTGTTAGTCGGCGACTGTCATTAAGAAAATATCTTGACAGATAAGACAAAGTGGCCAAAGAAGGTTGGCGTGGCAGGTTTTTTCGCGTTTGTCTTTATAAATTGTATCCTATGAGTTTCTCCTGGCTCTAAGCTACCTGCCACCAATTTTCAGCGAAATCAGATTAGCCGTTCTATAGTTATAAATAGTTTAACTAACACGACTATCCTACACACATATATAGATATATATATATGTTGGAACATTAAGGGTTGAAAGTTGAAACGCTTAGCTCGTGAACGCCATTTTTTGTGTCAATGACTTTCATATTTGTGCAGTCAGCTGTTGTTTGTTTACATATCGTTTACTTAAATTTTTGCCACTGTTACTGTTTACTGCGCTTACATTGCCTGGATTTATAAAAAACGCCATTTAAAAGATATGCGAAGCTTTAGCAAAGCAAGTTATTAAGGAAATAGAGGATATTGAAGGTGAGAAGAGCCCGTTGTTTAAATTAGTCTCGAAAAGCCAGCGTTTCGTTTGCAATTTGGGTTTAGTGTGCTGTACTCTGCAGAATATTTTACTGCAAGGTAATGAAACAGAAAATGTACAGGGAGAATTGGATGCAAAATCCGTTTGACAAATTGATGCAGAGTTTAGTGGTGTTAGCTGCGTGGCGGCAGACACGAAAATGCAATTTTTGTATAATATGATGTTTTACTTTTGTTTGAGGCATATATATTTGTTCATACTTTTTTGCACAAAAATACACAAAATTTACTGAAAAATACTGAACATCGATAGCTAATATCCACTAAATATCGTGCTATTCCCATCTTTACTATTTTGAAACTTGAAACACTTTTTGTATACAAGGGCTGGGGTGTTTCAACGTTTCAAGAAATTTTCTATGTAAGTTGTTGTTGCGAGACAATTCAAGTTTAAAACGTGAAACGATGAAACGAGCTGTTGAACACCCTAATTTTTATTACTTTCTGACATTGATTTAGCGCAGCGAGTTTCGCTCACACGGAAGTTCTTAACGCAACTATCCTGTGTCGCACACTTATTCTTTGTGCCTACTACCGAACCACACTCGGCGACAATGGCGTGCTGTAAAACGGTACTTCACAACACTACAACGAAACAATACTTCCCAAAGCTACATCGAATCAAAGCCACAACGATATAAAGCCACAACGAATCAAAGCCACAACGAAACAATACCACACGACTTTAGGCTGATGTTATAATGATGAAATTACCATTACGGTAAAATACTCGATAAAGAATACCCATACACTCACGTACACACACTCAGTTCGCGTCGACACGGCCATCCTGACCATTTCACGTCCTCGTGCAATATTACAAAATACCAAACCATATATAGATCATTTAACCAACAGATTATCAAACTCTTGTCAACTTAACTTCCATCATATACCCTGACCCCATAAAATGGGTAAAAAGGGTATAATGGTTTTGTACAGAAGTATGTAACAGGCAGAAGGAAACATCTCCGACCACAAGTTTGTTTCAAATTATTGATAACTATTCTGGTGATATACACATGAAATCGATAACAAAAAAATATCAAATTCGAAATATGTAAAAATTAAGGTTGAAATAATGAGTAACGATAGGACTTTCCTGAAAATTTCGTCCAAATCGGCTAAGAAACTCCGGAGATATCGAATTTTATCGATTGAAGTTAATTCAGTATACCAAAGTCTTTTATAAATTTAATTTATTTATTGAAACTGGTTTCATGGTGACTTCTAGTCGGGCTCTCCAGACAAGAGCCTTCTTACTTATTTTTTTTTTTTTTTTTAAATTATTACTGTTTAGGTGTATATATACATTTAAACTACAGCACACACAATATATGAAACACAATAATAAGTACAATTTAACTAAGTCAAATACTAACCTATGTCAATTAAATGCAGCACCATAAACAGAATTGTCTTACTTTTGCAATACTGCTAATTACACATAAAACCGACACACAAAACGAGTTACCAAAACAGCGGTCAGTCAACGCGGAAATTGCCAATATGCAATTCTGCATTGGCAAGCAATTGCTGCGTTCAAAATAACCCAATTTATATTGATATTACACATATGCAAACTAAGCTATTTTTTTTTTTTATAAATATTGTTACCTTCATGAATAAACAAGTGGAAACGTTGCAGTCGGACGCAACCGACTGCGGTATACTCGATACCAGTACCAAAGGGGTACGTATGCGGCAGGGGTGTACGCTGCCTTAAAGATTCTCCGATACAGATGGGGATGCCACCAGCTATCTTCCTTCCAAATTTGGTGACTCTAGCTCAAAGTTTGTAAAAGCTAGGGAAAGGGGGGCTGGGGCCAGAATGGATGGGTGTGGCATCCAAATTTTTGATGCGATCTTATTGGAATGTCAATTGCTATATTCATAATAAATTTGGAAACTCTAGCTCGAAGTTTGTGAAAGGTGGGGAAAGGGAGGCTGGGGCGGAATAGGTGGGCGTGGCATCCAAATTTTTGGGGCAGGTCTATGTGGAATGTCAATTGCTATCTTCATACCAAATTTGGTGACTCTAGCTCGAAGTTTGTAAAAAGTGGAGAAAGGGGGTCTGGGGGCGGTATGGGTGGGCGTGGCATCCAAAATTTTTATGAAGATCTATATGGAATGTCAATTGCATCTTCATACCAAGTTTGGTGACTGTAGCTCAAAGTTCGTAAAATTTGGGAAGGGGCTGGAATGGGTGGGTGTGGCATCCAAATTTTTATGCGATCTTATTGGAATGTCAATTGCTTTTTTCTCTAAAAATTAAAATCTTTATCTAAAATTTTTAAAAAGTGGGAAAAGGGGGCTGGGGCGGAAAAAGTGCCAAATTTTTGGGTTTGTGGGTTATTTTAAAAATGCCGAGTAAGGGGAAAGGGGGACTGGGGGCGGTATGGGCGGGCGTGGCATCAAAATTTTTGATGCAGATCTATGTGGAATGTAACTTGCTATCTTCATATCCAATTTGGTGACTCCAGCTCAAAGATTGTAAATGGTGGGGAAAGGGGGGCGGAATGGGTGGCCCTGGATCCAAACTTTGATGCAGATTTTTGGGGATAGTTGCTTGCTATTTCCTACCAAATTTGGTGGCTCTAGCTCCACAACTCTGGAAGATACACGTATTCCCGTTTTTGACGAAGCGTTGGGGCGGATGGGGGCGGCTAGGGCAGTATGTGTGGTTCAGTTTTTGGGAGGTCATCATCACCTATCTTGGCACCGAATTTGGTGGCTATAGCTCAAAAACTGTGGGAGATATAGGCTTTTTTGACTTTATAATGCGGGGGGGCTGGGGCGGAATGGGTGGGCGTGGCTCCAACATTTTTGATGCAGTTTTTTTGGGGTTGCTAGTAGCTTTCTGCTTACCAAGTTTGGTAGTTCCAGCTCTGAGGATGTGCGAAATATGTGGATTTATCGGTTTTGAGGTATCGAATTTATGGAATAAATCAATTTTCCAGCCCCCCAGTTATCGTAGAACCCCCATCTTGACACTTTTATTTACTATCCCATAGATAAAGAGAATTGGAAAGTTTTAAGTCTCTAGCGTGAAGGGTGTGGAAAAAAGTTGCGAACTTACAGACGGACGGACGGACGGACGGACGGACGGACGGACATTGCACAAAACTAGTATACTTTATACCTTCGGTAACGAGTATAAAAATCAGTTCTTTTTTTGTACCAACAAACCAAGTATTTGACTCATCGCCAAGGAATTCCCCCTCCCTAGACCAACTAGTTACAAGTGCTAGTTGCGACGCCTTTTTAGCAGTCAGCTTATGTACTGAATGCTTACAAAACAAATATACACAATTATTTTGGTGACCCCGACGAAGGACTGCACACAAGGATTCTTCAGCTACAAAAACACAAAATAAAAAAAACTCTATTATTCCTTGACCACATTACGGTTGCGAATCGAAGCGTAAGCTAGCTCACCAAGGAGCAAATAAAACTCTTCCAAAGGGTCAGGAATAGACATGAGTTACAATACAAACAGTTCTGAGATCAGAGAGAACAAAAATTGATTATATACAAACTCATTAAGTGTCAAACAATAAACAAAATGAGCATTGAAAAATCAAAGAATCTGGAAGGGGTCCTAGACGATCAGGAGGAAATAAGGCAGGAGATATCAAGGCTTATAAGGAACACAAAAAAGGACCCAGCAGATCGGAAGGCAAAACCTTGCTTCTACCAAGCCAAGGCCACAATCCTTGAAGAAAAGTGGACTATTTTCAAGAACAACAATGTCTTGATCAAAAACTTTAAGTTAGAGGAGTCTCACCAATTCTACAAGTTCTTCGAAGAAGTTCACGCTTTAGTTCAAGAAACCAGAACTTACTGAAAAGAACAAGCTGATATTGCAGATCAGTCTAGCAGCAAAAGGACGGAACCAAAGACCGCCATTGCTGCAGGAATTGTTGATGCCAAAGCAAACAGAAATGCCAAGCTAGTTGCATTGTGCCGACGCGTCGGCAAAAGGCTATGATTGAGTCAATAAATCGCGCCATTCAACACAAGCCCCTTAATGCAGAAATTGTAAACTCATTATGGGCAAAACTTCAAGAGGTCCACTTCCAAATATACGAGGAGCTTGAGGACCCGGAGGAAGCAGGCTATGACGCCACTAACTGCAACTAACTGAAACTAGAATGCCAACCATACGCAAAATGTGGTACCTCAAGACCAGCGTAATCGGAGAGGCGGAAAGACTAATCCGTCACATTGATATCAAGGAGGAAAATTACCTCTTCGCATGGGAAATCTTAGTTGATGCGTACAATAATCCTAGAGATATTGCTTCTAGGATATTGAATCGTCTTCTGCTGCAACAAACCTGCAGCGACGATGTGAAGTCTTTAAAAGAACTGCACATCACAACAGTTGAGTCATTAGCTTCGTTAAAGGGACTCGGGATTGACATCTCAACATGGGATCCAATCATCATTGCCATCCTTAGGAACAAACTGGATGGCACAAACAAAACCCTATATGAACAATCATTGGGTAACACAAAGGAAATCCAGCCACTGGACACCATGCTCCAGTTCCTCGAACAGCGAGTTCGAGTGATGGCTACTGGAAAAAGGGCATCTGCGACTTATAAGAAGGAGCCTAAAAATACAACATGTGCCTCGTCTTCAAGTGCACCCAAAGGATGTCTTTATTGTAAAAAGACAGGTCACTATTTATCCAAATGTGACGACTTTCGCGCTAAAACAGTTAGCGAACGTCTTAATTGGGTGCAACGACAAAAGTTATGCGTCAACTGTTTTAAAAATGACCATAAGACGAATGCTTGCCTTAGCAAGTTCAGTTGTTTTAAATGCAACAAGAAACACCACACTTTGCTACATTTCGATAACGCTATCGCTTCAGCAGCAGAGCCACACGCACAAGTTGTGGCATCCGCTAACAACCAAAATTACAATTTACTTGCAACAGCCAAGGTTCTTGTACAAGCAAATAATGGACAGCAGGCAACATTCAAGGCACTGCTGGACTCTGGATCACAGATCTACGTCATTTCTGAAAGGCAAGTGACAATGGTGGCACTAACACGTAATGACACAACTCTCCGGATTGAAGGCATCGGAGGAAATACAAGGATCAGCAAAGCTCGTGTAAATGTGACAATTAAGTCACCACACAGCAATTTTACAATGCGAATGGAAGCATTTTGGCTACCAAATATAATATCGGATCAACCTGCCCAATCGATCAACAATTCGAGTTGGAGCACACCGAGCAATCTACCACTTGCTGACCCGTACTTCAGCAAACCAGGCAAAATCGATCTGTTGATTGGATCAGAGCATTATTACTCAATACTTCTCCCTCAGCAACACAGAATTTTACATTTTGGACCAATTATGCAAAAGACCGAATTCGGTTGGATTGTTGCAGGAAAAGTTAAGGCAGCAAATGAATCATCAGGCATTAGTGCGGCCGCAACTAATGAGGAAACTAATGAACTATTAGAACGATTTTGGACGCTGGACAACATGGAAACAGCAGAGAGACACCGAACACCTGTTGAGGCCCATTGCGAAAGGCATTTTTTGGAGAATTTGCAGTTAGCAGTGGACGGCCGACTCATTGTGAAGCTTCCATTTTCTGAACACTATTCAGCCCTGGGAGATTCCATGGAGATTGCGACAAAACGATTTTTATCTTTGGAGCGCAGAGCTTCTGCAGATACGTGGAAGCAATATGCAGCGTTCATGTCGGAATATGAGGATCTAGGACACATGAAAGAAGTTTCACCACAACAGATTCCCAGAAGTCATTACTTCATCATTGTGTGCAAAAACCAGATAGCAGCACCACGAAGCTACGAGTAGTTTTTGATGCATCCTGCAAGACGTCGACAGGAAAGTCACTTAACGACATATTGCAAGTAGGACCCACTGTGCAAAGTGGCCTTATGTCAATCTTGTTAAGATTTAGAACACACAAATATGTGTTCACTGCGGACATTGAAAAAATGTACCGCCAGATTTGGATCAATCCAGAGAACCAATTTCACCAGATGATTGTTTGGAGAAACAATCCTAAGGAGCAGCTAAGGTACTATAGACTAAAAACAGTTACATACGGCACGGCCTCAGCTCCATTTTTAGCAACAAAGTGTCTGAATCACTTGGGCACAACACATATGGACAAATCAGGAGCCACTGCATTAGTAGATGACTGCCTCACAGGAGCAGACTCAGTCCAAGAAGCAGTCCAAATTCGAGAAGAGTTAGTAAAGATCCTGCGTCCCTATGGATTCAACTTACGAAAATGGTGCCCGAACAACGAGCAACTGTTGCAAGGGATACATAAGGACAACATTGCAAGCGAAGTAAACTTCGAAGACACAGTGAACAGTTACAGGATCAAGACATTGGGTCTCATTTGGATGCCCAAAGGAGACCAACTCTGTGGCCGCGCTCAGAGCAGCACAGCTACGAAAATACCTAAACGTGTCGTTTGCTCTGAGCTGGCACAAGTCTTCGACCCCCTAGGCTTGTTCGCTCCCGTTGTAGTGAAAGCCAAAATCTTCATGCAACGACTCTGGGAAGACAAACTCGACTGGGATGACGAATTACCCACATCCCTTCAGAACGACTGGAAGGACTATCAAGAGGACTTGAAGAGCCTAAATTCGATGCAAATTCCTCGACATTTATACGACGGAAAGGTTCCAGTCACAAAGGAACTACACACATTTGTGGATGCATCGGAACGCGCATATGGCGCAGCAGTACGAGAAACAAATTTCTGTGCGCTTGCTATGCTCAAAATCTCGAGTAGCCCCAACAGCAAAGCAGTCACTCCCGCGATTAGAACTTTGTGCTGCACTATTGGGTGCTGATCTCGCGGACACAATTCGACGGGACCTCAACTTGAACTCCAACACAGTACCAGGATACTTTTGGTCAGATTCTACGGTCGTCCTGTCATGGATCAATGCAGCTGCCTCCACATTCCATACATTTGTAGCCAACCGGATAGCTAAGATCCAAACACTAACAAGCCAAAATCAATTGCGTCATGTGTCATCCGCTAACAACGCAGCGGATGTTCTTTCAAGAGGAATATCTGCACGTAGATTACCTGAGCATAATCTATGGCTATATGGACCACTGTTCCTGCATGGGTCGCCAGATAAATGGGCAACCATACCCAACATCATTCCGAGCAACCTGGAAAGGAAAACAAAACATATAAGCCTGGCAATATCCCCATCTACAATAGGTGAAGAATTGTACACTTGCAGACACAGTCATTCGTTCCACAAGTTACAACGCATTGTGGCTTACATGTTACGCTTCTGCTACAGCAAACAGAGATCAGCAACTGTCACTCTAAGCGTCGAGGAATTGAAGCACGCTCGCAACGTAATTTTGCGGACAATACAACAAGTGGAATTTGCTGCTGAGCTAAAATCGCTGCAGCGTCACAACATGGTGGAAAAAAGGAGTTCCATTTCATCGCTGTCCCCCCCGAGAGCTTGCATCACTGAAAAACTGAAGGCGCATTTTTGAGCCCAAATGGCATTGCCAAAAATTCGTATTGTCCGTCCGGGGTGGGAAAAGCTGTACACTCTACCAAATCTTCGTGTAAGGGGATTTGATAATATCCACTTGCCATGCCTAAGCATGTAAAATATTTCGCTCCATGAAGTCTAGCTATCTGGTCTGATATAAGGGCAAGGGATATCTATCTGAGACTGTATTAGAATTTAATTCACGGTAATCAACTCACAAACGATGGGAGCCGTTTTTTTATCTTATTTAGCATTATGGGGCTTGAGTAAGGTGAGCAACTTGGTTTTATGACCTTACATTCCAAATGTTCCTTAATCTTGTTTCGTACCAATTCTCTTTCATTTGGGCTGAGTCTATATGGTCTTCTTTGAACAATTTTTCTTGGGTCTACTAATTTAATATTCAATCCAACTGAACTAACTCTAGACGAAGGAATGCCGTTAATAAAAGATTTTGAGTATTTTCCCATTATTATTTTTAATTCATCTCTATCTTCACTAACAAGATCAATATTCAACTCACTAAAATTTTAGAGATTTGAACAATAGTTTACAGTTTTTGGTCTGACAATTTCAAACTTATCTGGTGATATTCTAACGTTAAATCCAGGGGACAGTACTTCTCGACCAATAACAATATCATTTTTCAAACATACATTGTCATGGAACAATACTTCAATACAATGATTATTTATGTTTACGTTGCTAAGTATTTGCAATATTGAAGCACATTGTAGCACAAATGCTGTCATTGCCAATACCTTTCAACATCACTATATTGTTAATTCTTTTACCAACTAATTTTAGACTTAGCTTTTGTTTGATTAATGAACATTCCGCTCCAGCGTCGAACGTTGTTGTAAATATTTCACTTCTCTCCTTTGGGCTCAAAAACTTTGCAAATCTCCATTCTCTTCACCAAATGCGTATCCTTGACCTTGTCACTTTTGGGCTTACTGAAATATGTTGAAATATGGCCAAGCTCAACACAATTAAAGCAGGTTACGTTGGATTTTTGATGCTGGCCAAATGCGCTCCTGCCGTTGCTGTTCATAGCACGAGGCGAAAGATTTTGCTGCTGTTTAGCTCTACACTCGTTCATCTTGTGGCCTATTTTTCCACAGAAATGACACTTAAATGTTGAAAGATTCTGGCGCTTTATGTCAAACGAAGCTATTTCTTGTTGAAGGGTTTTCTTTCTTTTGTTGAAAGTAAATGCTTTAAGCTCGGTTTGCAATTCACTTCTGGTGTGCACATTTGACTTTACTTCAAATGACCTTTATTGACATTGTTATTACTTTCCGACATTGTTTTAGCGCAGCGAGTTTCGCTCATACGGAAGTTCTAAACGCAACTGTCATGTGTCGCACATTTATTCTTTGTGCCTACTACCGAACCTCACTCGGCGACAAACCTTGTCGCCCCGCTATAACGGTACTTCCCAACACTACAACGAAACGATACTTCCCAAAGCTACAGCAAATCAAAACCACAACGAATCAAAGCCATATTTTTGGCAAACATTGTCTGTTATTTCACGATTGACACCAGAAGACGAAATAAATACTTGCCTGAAATATTCAACATTATGGCGGCACGAACGTACATTGCAGTTGACTACGAATATGCGTGTCCAGTTGCAGAATGATCCATAAGCTGAGGTATTCTCACGTAATATTCAATCCAGTATTAAAAGTGATGAAATTAAATGTAAGTCGATAGACACCGTTGTGCCAACTCGATTGGCATTTGCAATCACAATCAATAATGCTCAAGGTCAATCTTTAGAATTGTGTAGCTTAGATGCAGATTGCTTTTCACATGGACAACTGTATGTTGCGTGTTCCCGAGTCGGCAGACCAGATAGTCTATATATCTGCGCAGACAGTGGAAAAACAAAAAATATTTTATATCCACAAGTATTGCAAATAAAACTTATGTGAAATGTATTCTTTGTTTTTTTTTTAATTTTTTTTTATTTTATTGAAAATGGTTGACAAATCTAGAGTCAACTTATAAAAAAAATAAGTTACAATAAAATAGTAGAAGTAAAAAGCCTAAGCAGAGAACAAAAATGTCTAATAACATCACCGACCGATGGGGATGTTTCATTTGCCAGTCCGGCCAGCTATGCCAGCTATGTTTCGCATTTCTCAACCATTCAATCACAATTTGCCACTGCGAAGCGTTTCAGGGTACAGCTAGTATTATAAATAAATATAGTTTGAAGAAACTAAAAAATACGCTTTTTAAAAACATTGAACTAAAAATTTAAAAAATAATTTCTAAAGTAAGCTTAAAAATTTAAAAATTTTTGAATTATTGTCAAAAAAGCGTGGGCGCTATGTGATATATTTGTCGTGTATCGAGCACCAGACGCTTTTTCACAATAATTCAAAAATTTTTAAATTTTTTAAGCTTACATTAGAAATTATTTTGTAAATTTTTAGTTCAATGTTTTTAAAAAGCGTATTTGTTAGTTTTTTCAAACTATATTTATTTATAAATTTTTAGTTCAATGTTTTTAAAAAACGTATTTTTTAGTTTTTTTCTAAATATATTTATTATAATTATACATATTTATTACTGAATATTAACTATTAAAAAATACAAAAAATCTAATAAAAAAAACAAAATTGGACTAAAAAACTAAAATACCATATTTTCTACACGGGGATTCGAACCCGCACCTGCCGTTCAAGAGTCTGGCAACCTTACCACTAGACTATATGAGAGAGTTACTGAAGTGCCTTTAAAACCTTATTTATACTTTTTTTTTAGTTACTCACTCACTCACTCCGCCTCAAGTGAAGCTAATAAAAAGCTATTAAAAAAAATCCATTAAAAAAACAAAATACCAAAACTACTACACGGGGATGCGAACCCGCACCTACTGGTTGAGAGTCTGGCACTCTTACCACTAGACTATATGAAACCAATTATACTTTTTTTTTGAGTTACATACTCACTCCGCCTCAAGAGAAGCTAATAAAAAGCTATTAATTTATATCATTATATTTAACATGCACATAGATTAATTTTTTATTTTTACAGATACAAAACTCGAGCAGAATTGGTAAGAGTATCTGCAGCAGTGATGGGTATAGAATTTTCCTACGCTGCAGAAACAGCATTTGTTTCGCCAACTTTGCTTAAAATTGGAGTGGAACATCAGCATATGACACTAGTTTGGGCTCTGTCCCCATTAGTTGGATTTTTTCTGTGCCCAATATTGGGTTCATTTTCGGATCGTTGCAAGTTAAATATAGGGCGCCGACGTCCGTTTATAATTATATTGTCAGTTGGAGTATTAATGGGTAAATACAACTATTAAATAATTATTAAGTTATAATGTTTCTACTTGCGTAGGGTTGATATTGGTTCCCAATGGGGAAACCTTGGGTTACTGGTTCGGTGATGAAGACCCACATTTGCAAGCTGCTGCAATGAATACCACGTATAATGCAACATATAACTACTTAAACATAATACCGCATAGAGCGTCAGCTACAACTTCAAAGATCGAAACCTATGAAAAGATATCCCATCCGTGGGGAATTTTTTTTACTGTGCTGGGAACTGTTTTACTTGACTTTGATGCGGATGCGTGCCAAAGTCCATCCAGGGCATACCTCTTGGATGTATGCATTGCAGAAGATCATGCTAAAGGACTTTCCACTTTTACAATCATGGCTGGTCTTGGAGGTTTTTTCGGATACTCAATGGGTGCCTTAAACTGGGATGAAACTGAAATTGGTAAGTTTTTATTGATTTTTTATACCTACGCACCAGATATTTATAAAATGCTTACACACAGGAAGACGTTTAGGAGGACATGTTAGGGCTGTCTTTACGATAATAACATTCATTTTTGTAGCCTGTGTAACGTTTACAGTAACCAGCTTTACTGAGATTCCTCTTTGGGCACTATCCTCTCCATCACGAACAAAGGAAAAACAAGAGTTAGGAAACGCCGCTGTAAACTACGGTTCTATTAATAGTGATGATGAGTGTAAAAATACAAAAAGCTATGATGAGGTGAGTGAAATTTAAATGCATTTTTTTACTTAATCAGACTGTATTGTTGATCGCTTTGCGAGCTGAGTTGATACAACCATATCTACCTATCCGATGTTTTATGCAAAAATATTCCTTCAGCTATTGAGCTATTTAGCTGAAACTCTGCTCACTTTTGATTTGCTACTATTCGATTATTTCTCATAAGCCAGCGCGGACAACAATGTTACATAGCTGCCATACAAATAAATTTCTAATATGATCTAAGTATAAACAAGTAGATTTTAAAAGTGTATATAATTGTTAGTTTGCCAAAAATAGCTGCCGTCATTAATTAAATTCTGATACCGAAAGTTAAAAGAATATTTTGTTGTTTGCAATAACCGTCATGGTGTCTGACGGTCCGGCCTTATGAACTTTTGCAGACATCTTGGTCCATGTGCGCGTCAAAGTGTCAAGTTTGAGCTACTACGTCTACTGGAGGTTTGGGAAACAACAAGTCGACACACCTCGTGCGATTTAATAAAAACACACTTATTTCCAGAATTTAAACATTTATAAGCACAAACTTTGGTAGGTAGATAGCTGATAACATTGCTTAGAAATCTAAAAAAAAAAAAAAAAAAACATTTGGAAGCCACCAAAAATTTGTTTTTACACTGTCATCAGAGTATTCCGCAGTCGGTTGCAATCCGACTGCAACATTTTTACTTGTTTTTGTTTCGATTCCTCAGTATTTATTTGTTTTATCTCATATATGTAAGTTTCAATAAACATGCAAATCAATATTTCCATTTCGAATTATTAACATCGAAAATCATTTTACTTATTTACTTTAAAATAGGTGACACCAACTGGGGTATCGGAAAATTTTTGTGCTGGTAAAGAGGAATTTGTTGAGACTTCCTTTACCGAAAATCAAGAGCCTTTAAGAAATTCTACAAGTGAATCTGTATGTGACATGGAAGTACAGTCGCTATCGCATTACTTACTTTCGATTGTGTACATGCCATATTCCCTGCGCATTGTATGCCTAACAAATCTTTTTTGCTGGATGGCGCATGTTTGCTACTCGCTTTATTTTACTGACTTTGTCGGGGAAGCTGTATTTAATGGAGATCCAAGAGCCTTGGAAGGATCAATCCCACAACGAAAATACGAAGAGGGTATTCGCTTTGGATGTTGGGGTATGGCGATGTATTCACTTTCATGTGCCTGTTACTCTCTCGTTATTGATAAACTTATTCAACGATTCAGGTGAATAAAATTTTTGTACGCTGAATTATTAATTGGACTTAATTGCATGAATTTAATTTGAATAATCTTTTAAAAATGTTAACTATCTTGGGCACATCTTTGATTGTTGTACATATCCACATGATTTAATCTAATTAAAGGCGTTTCTTAATGAACAGAAACTACACATCAACCTTGATACCAGTATAAGAAACGGGTCGAAAAAGGTCTGATCGCAAAGGTGTAAGGATGCGGCAGGGTTGTACGCTGTCCTTGGGGGATGCCATTAGCTATAATGCCACCAAATTTGGTGACTCTAGCTCAAAAACTGTTAAAGATAAGGTTAAAGGTCGCCAGCTATTTTTCCAGCGCACTTGGTAACTAAATCTGATGACTTCTTACCTTCGGTATCGAGTACAAATTTAAGGCCTGTACGCATGAGCCCCGTACAGCTCCCGTACAGTATACATGAGTTTTACGGCTGTAACGACAAGTGTTGAAAAATTCACATATTGTGGCGGTAGGCTAATTGTTTTTTGTAAATAAATCGGAAATGCAACTGTGTTTTGTACACTTGATTTCAAAATAATGATTAGCGCGCTACTTTTGTATTTGAGTACAGCTAACGCCCTGCTTCTAATAATCTATACCCTGCCATAGATCAGTGGCAGTACAATCCAGTTTATATGTTATTTAAATTGTATCTTATTAATTAATAAATATATTTTTATTCATTACTTCTTGTGCAGCATTGACTGCCAAAACAATAAGTATGGCTCTATTGGAGCCTGAATTAGGTCAACTTTGTTAATATTATCCGAAAAATTTATAAACCGGCTATGGCCCGACATGTTGTTGCATTTTTTACAACCGTAAATAGCTGCTGAAAGCTATTTACTGCCCGTAGCATTTTAACATAACATTTTAACATTTTCATTGTTCAACACTACCGTACCAGCAGTAGCTAACAGAACTGCAGACCTTAAATGTACGTACTGTACTGAAGCTGTACGGGACCATTTTTTTTATATGAAGTTTTTGCTGTACGGGAGCTGTACAGGCGTCTGCGTACAGGCCTTTAGGTGCGATCATAACGGTACTGAAATCGAAAAAATTTGAATACGGACAAAAAGTTAATAACAAAAAAAGTTAATGAGTCTTGGAACTAACGGGCGATGTGTTAACAACTGTTTGTTGGTGTGTTTGTATAGTATTATTGTTATGAGCACGTTTTCTTGAACAAAAACAATATTTTATTGAATTTGGGTTTACTTTTTGAATTTGGGTTCATCATTCGTCAGTTCATTCTTTTATTAAAGAAGTCCGCTATGTTAGTCTGTGCGTGTGTGTGTGTTTGTGTGTGTGTGTGGGTGTGTGAGTGTGTGTGTGTGTGTGTGTGTAAGTGTGTGTGTATTAACAAACGAATAAATACAGAATTGCACTAGCCCTGCAGTCCGGCTGGTATGAATTCGTTCCTTTTCTTTGGTGAATCATCGATTCTTTGGATTGATTCGCGAATCGATCCAAAAGAATGCAGAAGAAAATGGATCTTGGATCGTTTGTACGCGGCAAGATATACATACTTAGCATGCAAGCCTTGCTCGCTCTCTCGCTCTCTAAATTTTAGTTTCAATTCAACCCTAATAAACAACGCATATCCGCGGACGCATATGTTTTTAAGTTGCTATGGTTTTTGCTTAAGCCAGAATAAATTGTAAAATAAATATTTGATTACAATGTTTATTTATTTGTTTTTAGGGTTTGTTTCTGCCAAAATACTTGCATACGTATGTACATAACAATGCAATCAACATTTTAAATTCATTGATCTCTCACTCTCTTACTTTTATACGCTGTGAGAGAGCGGGTTGGGCCACCTTATTAAAGAGCGAGCATAGCGCGTATTTAGTGTATGAATAATAAAAAGGGCAATGCAGAAAAATTGGCATGTGAGAAACAAACAAGCAAGAACAAATCAAAAACAAAATATTAGTGCGCACCATTTTGCTTTAAATGCTATGCGTATAGAGGTAAGCGCCGACAACAAGGGTGGCACGGGAGTTCCTTATTCAAAGCGCCGAGGAGCTGGAGTCCATTTATATAAAAATAAACGACAACAACCGCTGTTCCTACGTATGTAAACAATGTACAATTTTTTTCCAATTATGATTTTGAAATAATTAATATATTTCGTTAATTCACAGATACCATCAATAAAAGTACTACTTAGCTCGGGTGTGGAAAAAAATCTCAAATATGTTCTGTCGGATGCCGTGTCACATGAATTCAACGTGGATGGCGTCCACGGAAAAAAACCTTTGACGTGCTTATAGGCAAGTAAATTACTTAACCCTGCTGTTAGCTCAAAAAAAACTTACGAATCCCATCTTAGGGGACCATTTGGTCCATACTGCATTTTTCACAAAAAATAACAATTTAATCGAATATTCAAAATCTATTTTGATTCAATACTTCGTGTGAATATAATATTCATAAATCATTGTGGAATATTAATTGTGGATGCTATCTTTTGCCGTAAACACAACACAGCTGATGTAAAAATTAGTTGTGGGATTCCCCTTATTGGGTTTTGTTATGAAGACGCACTGCGTTGTTCAGTTTGTGTTTTGCTATGAAATAGATAAGACGCTACTTTATATTACATACTGCGTGAAGAAATGGCGAGCCAACGTCGCTTGAACGAAAATGATATTCGTGATGTGCTCAATGCAGGAAGTGCTTCGGATATTTCAGATTTAGACATTGACTTTAGTACGGAACATAGTGATACAAGTGATTCTGAAACAGGGAGTGAAACAGACGTGGATGCAGCTTGCTCCAATGATCCCTTGTTTATTGCTAAAAACAAAATGGTATGGAATGCCACTTCATTACCTCAACCCTTTGGAGCTACCGTTGAGAATATAATTTCAATGCAACCAGGACCAACTCGATTTGCAATATCCCGATGCAATGACATGGTGTCAGCTTTCTTGTTGTTTTTTCCGCCATCAATAGAAACAAGTAAGAAGGCTCTAGTCGGGAGAGCCCGACTAATCAAGAATATATATACTTTATAGGGTCGGAGATGCTTCCTTCTGCCTGTTACATACTTTTGCACAAAACCATTATACCCTTATTTACCCATTTTATGGGTTAAGGGTATAAAAATTGTCATCGAAAATACTAACAAGTTTGTCGACAAATGGATCAATATTGATCAAGACACATTGCGAGCCTATATTGCTGTACTCACTCTTGCAGGTGCATGTCGGTGAGTGCCTTTTTATACCCTTAACCCATAAAACGGGTAAATAAGGGTATAATGGTTTTGTGCAAAAGTATGTAATAGGCAGAAGGAAGCATCTCCGACCCTATAAAGTATATATATTCTTGATCAGCATCAATAGCCGAGTCGATTTAGCCATGTCCGTCTGTCCGTCCGTCTGTCCGTCTGTATGAACGCGTGGATCTCAGAGACTACAAGAGCTAGAGACTTCAGATTTGAAATATAAGTTTTCCTATACCATGAGCAGAACAAGTTTGCTTCAAATTATCGATAACTATTCTGGTTTCCGATATACACATGGAATCGATAACAAAAAAATATCGAATTTGGAAAATGTAAAAATGAGGGTTGAAAGAATGGGAAACAATAGATCTTTTCTGAAAATTTCGTTCAAATCGGTTAAGAAACACCGGAGATATCGAATTTAATCGATTGAAGTTAAGTCAGTATACCAAAGTCTTATATAAATTTAATTTATTTTTTGCAACTGGGTTCAGTGTATCTTCTAGTCGGGCTGTTGTTTGGTTTACGTATTTCGAAAAGTAAGTTGACTTATATAAAATTTCTCTATGGCAGCGCAAGAAATGAAGACGTTCATGGTTTATTTGATGAAACTTTTGGCCGCCCCATTTTCCGATCAATTATGTCTGAAAGAAACTTCCACAAACTTACAAGTGCGCTCCGTTTTGATGATGTTTCGAGTCGAAGACAAAACCGTAGCAGCGATAAATTTGCTCCAATTCGTGACCTGTGGGAGCGTTGGCAAGTTATTCTTCCAATTTTGTACAACTGCCACGAAAATATCACAATTGATGAGCAACTTGTTGCATTCAGGGGACGTTGCTTTTTTCGTCCGTTTATGCCATCAAAACCTGCTAAATATGGTTTGAAATTTTGGGTATTGGTGGACTCAAAGTCTGGTTACGTATGGAAGATACAACCATATCTTGGAAAACCTAAAAATGCAAAGCCTGAAAAAAACCAAGGAGAACGCATTGTATTAGAATTTACGGAAAGCTTGAAAGGACAGAATGTAACAGCCGACAATTTATTTTCTACTTTTGAGCTGGTAAAAAAGCTGCTTGAAAGAAAACTTACATATGTGGGAACAGTACGCAAAAATAAAACATTTATTCCTCCCAAATTATTGATTGTCAAAAAACTTCCACTGTACACATCTACATTTGCTTTCAATGAAATTGCGACGCTAGTGTCATATATCAACCACAAAACCAAGCAGCGATATTGATTAGTTCAATGCACAGGATAGCTAAAGTTGATAGTAGTGGGGCGAAGAAAAAACCGTAGATTATATCTTATTATAATTCGACAAAAGGTTTGTAATTTTGTTATCCATCTATAATTTCTCATGCTTTGTCTCTCTTAGGAGGCGTAGATACTGCTAACAAAATGATTGGCTCCTACACAAGAAAACGCAAAACAAATCGATGGCCGAACATTGCATTTGCAAATATAATTGATATATCGGCTTTGAATGCGTACATACTTTTTTCCGAAATCGATGCTTCATGGGCACCAGCTGATTCGAATCGCAAGAGACCACACTTTTTGCGGCAGCTGGCACTCTCTTTGGCTAAGCCGTATATGATTAAGCGGACTAAACTACCTCATCAACAGTTTTCAGTAGATTTATTGGCTGAAATAAAAAAATCATCCTCCGCTTCAGAGCCCTCTTCAAGCAATGCTACTAACACTTCAGGATCTAGAAAGCGTGGAATTTGTAGTTGCTGCAAATCAAAGTCAGACATAAAATGTTCCATTTGCGGAAAGTTTATTTGTAAAGTAAACCGAAAAACAATGTGCTTAGCATGTTATGACAATAATGTTTTGTAAGCAAAATAAATGATTTTTTGGTTGTAATCAAAGAAATATATATATTGGACCAAATTGTCCCTTGAGCAACGATTAGTAAGTTTTTATTTTTCTCAGTCCCACTTTAAGTCAGACCATTAAAATTTTGGATTTAACAATGATTTATAAAAAGACCAACTGAAAAAAAAATTTTAATTCAATATGTATAACTGTTGGAAAGATTTCCAGCGACAGGGAATGCCTCATGTAGAAATGCGCTAATAAAATAGTCAATCAGACGTTCTGTATGCGACCAAAGTTTATTCACGACTGACTTTACTAATGTTAGCATAACAGTGCGTACATATTCATAACAGAGACTGTTAATATATTACATAGTACATTGTTGCATTGAATGTTAAATCGATACTTTCAATTATAACCTTTCAAGAGTTACAAAGGAATAAAAAAAAAATTGGACCAAATGGGCTAAAAGCTAACAGCAGGGTTAAGTGTTAACGCCACCGCATCAGAAGTTGCTCTAATGCGTTTAAAAAGAGCAAAATTGTTGTACACACGCGCACACATTTATCCTTAATTGTTATATTATATTTTACTACATATTATACCTTTTTTTGTTATGTGATTTTCAACAAATTAAATTATTATATGTAAGTACATGTATGAATTTCAAAAATATATAAATATAAATAAATCTAAATAAATTCTAAATATATATTTAAATTATAAATATATATAAATTATAAATATCTATTAAAATAAATATATTTGTATTTATATTTTTATTTATATTTGCTAATTTTAATTTGTTGAAAATCACATAAGAAAAAAAAGGATAAACAATAAATTCAAACAATTTCTAATAATAATAAAATTATTTTTCAGATGCCATCCAGGCAGTCGACATAGCTACACCGGCTGAGAAGCAGCTGCGTAGGGCAATGCAGCTTAAAAAAATATAATCAATAAGGCTACTTTTAAGCAAAAAACTTAAAAAATATTTATTTGTTTACAAAAAAAAAAAAAAAAAAAAATTAATATTAAAATTTTTCAAATAAAAACAATAATTGTATATACCAAGAATTTATTTTTAAATCAATTACTTGGAATTACTAAAGAATCGATTCGCGAATGGGTAAAAGGGATCGATTCGCTAATGGGTAAAAGGAATCGATTTGCGAATGGGTAAAAGGGATCGATTTGCTAATGGGTAAAAGGGATCGATTAGCGAATGGGTAAAAAGGATCGATTCGCGAATGGGTAAAAGGAATCGATTCGCGAATGGGTAAAAGGGATCGATTCGCGAATGGGTAAAAGGAATGCAGAGCGGAAGCAATTCATACCGTCCAATGACATGCCAATGTTAAATTCACCGATCTTTTACACGCGTAGTCATCCAGGCGAGAAGTAGTGGTGGTGAAAATTTATCGATGAATGAACAGTTGATTCATCGATTCTCCGGACTGCAGGGGATGGGCACACACACATATTGGCACAGTTTTCACACGCATACAAGCACAATTTGCGTGCGCAGCAGCGAAAAAACGAAATTTAATAAGTACAGAGTACGCTGCAAGTTAACGGTTACTCATTGTGCTTATTATTTATTAATAAATAATGCCATCTTGAAAAATATTTAACATTGTGACAAACATTAACATTATTGAAAATCAAGCATTTTGTTCTACCATCTTTATTTTCTATGTGCCCATTTACACGCTGAAGTTCTTTCATGAATTTTCTCTCTGAATCTATTGTTTGTGGGCAAGGGGAGTAGAGGGGTAAAAATTTCAAGCAAAAATTCACTACTTGTTAAGTCGTGAATTTTTCTTCTAATTTTGCTTTGCCTTATTCCGATTGCATGTAAACACAGAGTTGCACAGTGTTTGATGTGAATAATAAAGTTATCGATACGAAATATCGCACAAGCAAATATTAGCACAAATAGTAAATACATTGTTTTGGTTAAGAAATTATGCATAGAAATGTTCACTGAATCCATTTTATTTACTTGTTACTTCTTAAATCAATTATATGTTAACAAATAAAACAATCGATGGCAAAGATGTATGTTTATCGACCATAAATTTAAATCAGAGTTGCATTTACAAAGAAAATGTTGCATGAAAAAACTTCATCGTGTAAATGCGACCAGATTTGCGAAGATGTTTTAAAACAGAATGAAAAAAAACTTCATGAAAAAACTTCATCGTGTAAAAGGGGTCTAAGCGTAGCTACCACTCGCTCTGAGAGCGCACTTCGGGTTTCTCTCGTGCTTCGTGTGTCATTCGCCAGCCATTTCGCTTCCTAACTTTGCTACAACATTTTTGTTGATAGCACAACCAGCCAGCCATACTGTGTGTATGCGCCGCTAGCCAGCGATTTTCTAGCGCGCAGTGGCTTGTTCAATTGCTGTACCCCCATTTTTTTCCTTGTATTCTTTATGTGCGCTTTATATATACATATATATAAAATTTATTGCTTATCTTATTGCGTCGACCTAGCACCAGCAAAGCAAATGAGCGAATTAATAACAACATACATATATAATATATATGTATGCAGTTTTGGTGGTAGCCATGGTGAAACAATAATAACAAACAACAACTTTTCCGCAACACGACTGCTCACTTCAAAGTGTCAATGCATACTGACAAAAACTAAGTACGGCCAAAGAGAACAGGAATGCGGAATAGAACACCTTATTATAGTTTCATCATGGTGGTAGCCAGGCATTGATTTTTGATTTTTGCTAGCCGAAAGGCTAGCTACCATAAGCATGTGTGTGTCCCTGTCTCTATGCATGTCCATATTTTAATGTATGTGTACCATTTGCCAGGCAATTTATTGACCTTTCTCAACTAATATGAATTTCGGCAAACGCTAAAGAGACAATTTTATATTAAATTTGTATTATTTGCCTACAAAAAACCCAAGAAAAACCAGAAGAACAATACTTCCAAGGCAGTTTTGGTGCTCATCGAACATTTGCTGATCAGGCGAACAGCAAAATTAACAAGCGTCTAGTAAAATAAGCAGGCAATTATCAGTTTTGCATTGCTGGTCATAAATACTCTTTCATGTTTTCAGCTCTATGACTCTTTCCCAATCATTTTGCCATCGCAACCACCATACAGCTATGCAGCGATCCCTACAAATTGCGAAAGTGTATTCCACACGTCCATTTGCCCACGTCATTTGCCTAAATTCTAAAGCAGAAGCAACACAAGAAAACGCTCGGCATAGCAAGTGCAAAAGAGAAATAAGAAAACGGCCGCGCACTGCACTGTTTAGCATACATTCATTCTTGTAAATATTTCAATGTGTGTGTAACATCGCTGGGCGTAGCAAAAATCTAGAGTCTAGACTTAGTGTCTAAGTCATTTTCCTATGTCGCTTCTGTTCGTTCGTTTTCTGCATAGCCTTGGGCACACACACAGCGTGCAGTGCGCGGCCGTTTTCTTATTTCTCTTTTGCACTTTTCCATTATTTTTAATAGTTTATGGTAACTTTCCATTATTTTTGATTATTTTTAATCGTAATCATTAAATAATCAAACGAAACAAACGCTTTTGGACTGCACAGCCAACAGCACAATCAATACACCTGATCCAGCCGCATCTCACAACACACATAAGAAATGACACATAATTACAATTTTACTATGTCAATTAAATGCAGTACCATAATCAGAATTGTCTTAGTCACGGAATACTGCTGACTACACATAAAACCAACTACACAGCACCGGTTGCTAGAGCAGCGGTCAGCCAACCCGGAAGTTGCCAATACGCAATTCTGTATTGGCAAGCAACAGGTGCGTCCACAATAACCCAATTTATACTGACATTACACATAGGTTAGCTAAGCTTTTTTTGCCTATTAATATTGTTACTTTCTTTAATAAAAATCAGTGCGTTACTTTGTATTCAACAAAACAATCCAACTAGTAACAAGTGCCAGTTGCGATGCCTTTTGGCAATCAGTTTATGAACTGGATGCTTCCCAAACACACACAAGCAACGTCTTCTTTTCAGATGCAGCCAGATTTCCACTTGGCCCCGAAAATGCATCCAAAAACGTGACGCAAGCGCTTTATGATTCGTGAAAAACATGGAATTATTGATTTAACCGCTGATTTTAAATATGTTATCAATTTTTGGCTGTCAGCTTTATTTTTTTTTTTTTTTTGGTACATACAAACAGTCCCCGAAAATATTATTTTTTGTGTAATTGCTAGCTAATTAAGGGGAATTTGATTTAGGCTGTCTGTTGTGCGATCTTATTTAGAACGTAAACTTTTAATTTTGCTCTCCAATTGCATATGGAGAGTTTGTTAAAAAATTGTTGTTCTGAATAGAAAACACTTCCAATAGGAGACGATTTAATGATTGCGCTGACAAATTTTGTTATATTTAAGGAGAGTCCACCTTTGAAGATAACATAAGACCACTTCTTTTTTGTGACTATAGCTGGTATTAAAAAGAACAAGTGGAAACGTTGCAGTCGAACGCAACCGACTGCGGTATACTCGATACTTGTATTACAACCGGTGAAAAGATGCATGATTGAAAAGGGAGGTTTGTACGCTGTCATAAAGATTGTCTGATGCAGTTAGGGATGCCACCAGCTATCTTCCTTCCAAATTTGGTGACTCAAGCACAAAGTTTGCGGGGGAAGGGGATTAGGGGCGGTATGGAAGGGCGTGGCATGCATAATTTTTGCTGGAGATCTTTGTGGGTTATCAATTGCTGACTTCCTTCCAAATTTGGTGACTCCAGCTCAAAGTTTTAAAAAATGGGGGCAGGAAAGCTGGGGACAGTATTGGTGGGCGTGGTATACAAAGTTTTGATGAAGATTTTTTGGTGTCGTTACCAGTTATTTTCCTACCAAATTTGGTAGCTCTAGCTAAAAACTGTGGAAGTAATAGACGTTTCTGACTTAACACTGCGGGGGGCTGGGTGCTATGGAAGAGAGTGGCATCCAAAGTTTTCACGCAGTTATTTTGGAGGGTTGTCATCACCTATCATGTTACTAAATTTGGTGGCTTTAGCTTAAAAACTGTGGAAGCTATAAACGTTTCTGATTTAACACTTTGGGGGGCTGGGCGGAATGGGTGAGGGTGGCTCCAAAATTTTGTATGCAGTTTTTTCTTGGATGCCAGTATCTATCATCCTTCCAAATTTTTAGTTTATCGAATTTATCGATTTGCCAGCCCCTCAATTTTCGTAGAACCCCAATATAGACATTTTATCGGTCCCTGCCATAGATAAAGATATTTGGAAAGTTTCAAGAGTCTAGCTTGAAGGGTGTGGAAAAAAGTTGCGTTCATACAGACAGACGGACGGACAGACACCATGACGGACATTGCTCAAACCCAATATACTCTTTACCTTCTATATCGGGGATAGTAACAAATGGCAGTATCCTTATGTACCGTCATCGCGCCGTCCATTTCCTCTTTCAGAAGATGTTCCCATTCCAAAAATTGAAGATTTTTTAGAGCTGAGCTTTGAGTTTAAACATAATACCGCTTATGATCCAAATGATTGTGATAGTGTCTCCAAAAACACTTAAGCTATTCCTCAATGTTTTAATCAATGCGAGTTGAATAACTTAATTGGAGATTTGGCCTTATCAAAACAAGCGTCTGATGTGTTAGCTTCGAGGTTAAATGATAAAAAAATTTTTTGAACCGCACAAGAGACAAAGCTTTTTTAAAATTCTCAAACGAAGAAATCTGGTTTTTTGTAATAAGCATTTTTTCTATATGTGCACAACAGCCAATATGTGCATCCGATCATGCAAGTGGATAGTAGAGTACCAGTACTTCTTTGTGGCGATTTTAACACTAAAGTAAAAAATGATGACAATTTCCTTAAATTCATGAGAGACATGGATAATCTCGACTGCGCATCAAATGTTGATAAGTCGACAACGCTGGAAGGAAACACCATTGATATGACATTTTCGAGGCATATTGATGTTGAAACACACCATACATCTCCTATTTTTCCTATCATCGTCCTATCCTAAATAGATTCAAACAAATTAACAGGAATAAATGATAATATATTCATGAAAATATACAATAAAAACAATTGTTTTGTTATTGTATGTTGTCACGTAAGACTATCGTACGTAAACAAACTTTACAGACAATAATTTTTGATGTGTTAACATCTATACGCCCGGTAGCATAACTATTATAAGTCACACACTATCAAACTTGTCTGCCGCTGCGTTAATTCGCTGCTATAAGTCGCTGCCGTAACTCACACAGATAGGCAGTCCAAAATTGAAATAGTATGTGGTTGTTGTAAAACAATTGTCTCTGCTTGTAAACGAATATGATGGTATTGGTGTTGCGGCAGAGAAAAGTGGTCGTAATAGACGAAGGCTCGCTCTCGAATTAACGAGCGCTGTCTGTTGCTTTGAATTCGCTTTGTTTTGTTTGTGCTTAGTTGCAGACAAGCAGCCGAGTCACGCGGTATTGCTGTTTATGTTATGCCCACAAACAACCACAAAAGAAAATACTGTTACGTACAAGCTTATTTATTTGTTGGAGCAGGGTTTCTGGGTTGGCAATTATTAATGTATTTAGTTATAAAAGAGAATAATGGGTTGGCAATAATTAAATTTAGTCTAGTGCAATTCTGTATTGCTTCTTTTGTGAATAGGACTTCTTTAATAAGAGAATGAACTGACGAATGATGAACCCAAATTCAAAAAGTAAACCCAAATTCAATAAAATATTATTTTTGTGCAAGAAAACGTGCTCATAGCAATAATACAGGTATTCTTCTATTTTAAGTATCTAGCTGTATAACTGCGAAACAGTTTAGCATATGCTTACCAACATTTTATATATATGTATGTATAGCTTTACATTTGTGAACGTGAGTTTCCAAATGTGTGCAGTTCTGCTGGCTTGTGCAATGTCCGTCAGGGTGTCGTCCGTCCCTTTTTCTGTCCGTCTGTATGAACGCAATTTTTTTGTACACCCTTTAAGCTAGAGACTTGAGACTTTCCAAATATCTTTATCTATGGCCTGGACAGATAAAGTGTCAAGATTGAAGGTTACGATAACTTGGGGGCTGGTAAATCGATACATTCGATAACTCAAAATCGTTAAATCCACCTATTTCGCACACCCAGCTACAACAACCAAATTTGGTCAGAAGATAGCTACTGACAAACGCTAAAATCTGCATCAAAAATTTTGGAGCCACGCCCACCCATTCCACCCATCCCATTGCAATTTGAAATCAGAGCAAATTTTTTTTAATTTAGTGCCAAGATAGGTGATAACCACCTTAAGAACTGCATCAAACTTCGGAAACCACGCCTACCCATATCGCCTTAGCCACCCGCAGCCGAAATAACGCTTCATTAAAAAGTGAAAACTTTGCAGTCGGACGGATCCGACTGCGGTATACTCGTTACCAGTATTTAAACCGCTAAAAAGAGGCTTGATTGCAAAGGGGTACGGATGCGGCAGGGGTGTACGCTGCCTTAAAGATTCTCCTTAAAGATTCTCCCATGCAGATGGGGATGCCACCAGCTATCTTCCTTCCAAATTTGGTGATTCTAGCTCAAAGTATGTGCAAGCTGGGGGGCGGAATGGGGGGGCGTGGCTCCAAAATTTTTGATGCGTTTTTTTGGGAGTTGCAAGTAGCTATCTTCTTACCAAATTTGGTAGTTATAGCTGTAAGGATGTGCGAAATATGTGGATTTATCGTTTTTGAGTTATCGAATTTATCGATTTGCCAGCCCCCCAGTTATTGAAGAACCCCAATCTTGACACTTTAATTTACTATCCCATAGATAAAGAGAATTGGAAAGTTTCAAGTCTCTAGCTTAAAGGGTGTGGAAAAAACTTGCACACATACGGACGGACAGACACCATGACGGACATTGCACAAAACCAATATACTCTTTACCTGTGTCTACCATAGTTTTTTAGCTCGAGCTACCAAATTCGGTTTGAAAATAACGGATTACAACCTGCAAAGATCTGCATCAAAATTTGGATGCCGTGCTCACCCATGCCGCCCCCAGCCCCCTTCACCAACCTTTTACAAACTTGAGCTAGAGTCACCAAATTTGGAAGGAAGATAGCTTGGGGCATTCCCATCTGCATCACACAATCTTTGAGACAGCGTTTACCCCTGCCGCATACGTACCCCTTTGCACTTAGGCTTCTTTTTACCGGTTTTAAAACAGGTATCGATTATACCGCAGTCGGTTGCGTCCGACTGCAACGTTTTTACTTGATTTTTGCTGAAGTTCTTTGTAGGAGGCCGGGTGGGCAGACTCCTTGCAGAGAAAACAAAATAGTTTTTCCATTCCACAATTTAAATCCTTCGGAACGGGACGGGATTCACTGCTGTGATGTTCATCGCATTTGACACATTTAGATTCAATGTGACATTTATCTGATCTGTGAAAAAAATATTGTATGTGTTAGGACAGGAGTTTACTCCTTCAGATCAACTGTCTAAATAAGCACAAAAAATTCAAAGAGTATCCGAACTCACGGGAAATGTGTTAACTCCTTTGTGTTTGTTACATGGTTCCTGTTCGATTTCTTTGAACATATTAGTATAAACATCAATTTCAACTGCAAGCCCATTCAAATATAATTTTTATTTTGCTTTTGACCGTCACCTGCAGAACGACAAAGCGAACACATGCATACCAAAACAAGTAAGAAGGCTCTAGTCGGGAGAGCCCGACTAGAAGATACACTGAACCTAATGAAATGAATGAAACTTTGCAATTCCGTTTCGCTTGACGAACGATGAATGTTGGATGCTCTAATAAAATATAAGTGCTATTAAGGAAATGTTGTTTAATTACTAACAAGCTTATTTGCTACATTACCAAGTTAGCCCCTCGAAAACCCGGTTAACATAATGATCCACCATTTATTGAATTCATTTGTTACAAAAAAATTGATGAATATAGAACCGTTCGAACAATTTTGTGCAAACTTCACACATTCCATTTACTAAATAGTCTGAACAAAGCCTAAACATTTGGTTTGGATAGGTGAGCCCGTTTTTGAGCTTTAAATTACACCGAAAAGTGGCATTGATTTTTATATATATAGATTTTACAATTGAGAAATTCCTAAAAATAGTTTAATTACATATCATCTTCCAATATTATTTAAGCAGCAAAGCTGCGTGGCTCGACCGTCTCAGTCGGCTGCTTCTCTGCATCTAACCTCAAATAAAATTAATATAGTTTAAAACCACTTAAACATACGCTTTTCAATACATTGAGTACCTGCCGCAGAGTCCCGTTCTTTTGAATTATATGAACAACGAGAAGTGAGGTTAGAAACTGATCGAAAACGTACTACTCAGGCCCGTTCGTCTGAGACAACTGAACACCGAGAAAGAAGGCTGCAAAATTATCGAACAAGCACCGCTCGATCAAGACGAATACTGCACGCTAATTTAATTGGTAATTTCCATTATGACAGTTAAAAATGATTACAGTCTTCATCCAAGTGTCGCCATTGGAAAAATAGATAAAACTTACCTGCTTAACCTCGATCACGACAGTAAGCCGAAACGAAATTTTTGCACAGCTATCTGTATTTGTCCCTAATATCTATCGTCTCTACCCAATCCGACCACGCGGACCAAATAACCCAAAGATGATTATTGAGCTTCCTGTGCGGTCTGCATAAATGCCCAGCTTTTCAATACTATCACCAAACTTGGCCACTATCCAGACAGATAGAAAAAGTCAATCATCATAATGATACCAAAGTCTAGCAAAGATCTCACAGTTCCCGCGTCTTACAGACCTACATATCTTATCTTATCGTGTCTTTCGAAATTTTTCGAAAAATGTTTGCTGTCCCGGATTAATACATTTCTGAATCTTCATAGCATAATCCCATTACGCGTGAATAGCTCGGAACTATTGAGCAGGTAAACCAAATAACTTCAGAGATACGAAACGCGTTCGAAAATCTAATATACTGCACTGCAATATTTTTGGATGTTTCTCAGGTATTCGACAAAGTGTGGTTGGAAGGTCTGATGCATAAGACAGTGTGGTTGGAAGGTCTGATGCATAAAACCAAAACAATGCTCCCAAAAAACACACATAAACTGCATAAGTCGTACCTCTACGACAGGAATTTTGCAGTAGGTAAGCATTGAAACTGGTATTCCACAAGGCAGCGTACTTGGACCAGCACTATACGTGCTGTTCACAGCAGACTTTTCTTAAGTAGCGGATAAACAACTTCAACCTTTGCTAATGATACAGCTATTCTCAGCGGCTCCATATGCCCAATACAAGCAACAGCGCAACTAGCCCTTCATTTGGTCAACGTGAAAAAATGGTTATCCGAATGGCTAATTAAGGTAAACGAAAAAAATGTATGCAAGTAGCTTTCTCCCTTAACAGGCAAGATTGTCCATCGCTCAAGTTAAGCAACACCGCACTTCCGAAAGCACACGAAGTAACGTATCTGGGCGTACACCTAGACAGAAGACTTATATGGCGCCCAAACACTGAAGCCAAGAGAACACACCTCAAACCAAAAGCCAATAGCGTCCATTGGCTTATGAATGCTCGTTATCTTGAGACTTATCACCGGGGCATCGTGTTATGTTCGTAACGAAAACTTAAACATCCCAACAGTCAAGCAGGAAATGGCGGAACAAAAAGTAAAACACTTACGCAAGCTCTCATCGCACCCTAATCATCTCGCAAGTGGTCTTACAAGGCTGCGCAGCTGATACCGTGTTCGTTGTAATGAGTTACCAACCAAACGATGAACTTTAGAGACGCACACCCAGAATACAGTCAAAAAATGTACTGTTAGCTAAGATATATTAATAAGATTTATTTTCTTAACACTAGAAAAGAAACAATAAATAAGCCCAGTAAACTAAAAAAAAAAGTTGCGTCCGACTGAGCCTGCTGTCTTAACAACAAATTGTACAGCGAGTGTCGGAGAATGAGAGGACATCGCAAAAAATCATTGCTTATGCAAAAGTTTAAGTACTTAACTTGAAGTTAAGTATTTAACATTCAGAAAAAGGATAATATCGCTGCAAAACTAGAGTAAAATTTTAATTAGGTTGATAAAGCATGATAGAAAATCATGTGTAGTACATTTTTCAGGATAGGTATAGGTCACGTTTAGAGATTCATTGCGTCAAAGTTGAGCATAAAGAAATTGAGGGTGTAAAATTGTGATACAAACAAAAGTTTCGAATTGAATAGACTTTATAAGTATTAATTAATAGTTGAGTTTTTTACTTACTGTTCCTACGGAATGATAATGCGCCACAAGCAAGTACGGCATGGTAAAGAGTGTTGAGTACATGACACCCGCCGTCCAACTAAATATTATGACACTCAATTTACTTCGTGTTAGTGCCATAAGTGTCATGCCGCAACAGTAGAAAAGAAGTCCTCCAACATAAACAGGTTTTGCCCTAAATAAAAAGAATATTTTATTATATATTTGTTGATTTGGTAAATACCAAGGCATCTCATTTTACTTTTACTGGGTGGGACTAGGCGATTTTTTTAAATATATAAGACTTTTATTTTAATAACTAGCTACATCGAATACGATATTGATTTGAATTTTTTCCTCATTTTTTATGTAATCCACTACTTCTTTTGCGATGTGTTAACATCTATACGCGCGGTAGCGTAACTATTATAAGTCACACACTATCCAATTTCTCTGCCGTAACTCACATGCATACCACGCTGCGTTAATTCGCTGCCGTAACTCACACAGATAGGCAGTCCAAAATTGAAATAGTATGTTGTTGTACAACAATTGTCTCTGCTTGTAAACGAATATGATGGTATTGGTGTTGCGGCAGAGAAAAGTGGTCGTAATAGACGAAGTCTCGCTCGTGAATTAACGAACGCGGTGTCTGTTGCTTTGAATTCGCTTTGTTTTGTTTGTGCTTAGATGCAGATTAGCAGCCGACTGAGACGGATGAGTCACGCGGTTCTGCTGTTTATGTTATGCCCACAAACAACCACAAAAGAAAATACTATTATGTACAAGCTTATTTATTTGTAGGAGCAGGGTTTCTGGGTTGGCAATTATTAATGTATTTAGTTATAATAGAGAATAATGGGCTGGCAATAATTAAATTTAGCTATAATAAAAAGTGTGAGTTTGTGTGCATTCACAAAAGAAGCCAAACAGAAATGCACTAGACGAATGATGAATGTTGAATATCCTAATAAAATATAAGTGCTATTGAAGAATAACTAAAAACAGTTTAATAACATATCATCTTCCAACATTATAAGAGTATCCAACATTTATCATTCGTCTAGTGCAGTGATGGGCAGACGCCGACACTAGGCAGTGCGCTGCCTCGTGTGAAAAGGGCCTCTGCCGCTGCCGACTGCACGAAATCACACGTACGCTATAAGCATTAAAAGCTTTTTTTAGAACACGATTGTTCGTTCTTCGTCGGTTGTCGTGCCGAAGCATGCATTAGACCATGATACAATTATACAAGGTAGAGGGAAACGGCTACACAGTGCGTCGATTAACCCGCGCACGGTGCATGGGGCTAAAAGTTTCCTTAGTTATGACAAGAATTGTAGTGTTTATAATTTTATTTTTATTAGTTTTTAATTTGACATTATTCTTTGTTTTTGTTGTTTAACAGCCATTCTTTTGTTTAAGCTCTTAATTCTAAAGAATAAACGTATCTGCTTGGCACTTAAGGGTTAAAGCTCTGAAAAATAAGCGACCGCACACAACCTTTCAGTTCGGCAAGCAGGCACGCACTGAAAATAGGGGACCAAAAACCGAACGACTTCGGCAGCCGAGTGGACTACCTTGTATAATTGTATCATGCATTAACTTAACTTAACTTAACGTAACTTAACTTAAGGAATATATGCGTTTACTCTCAACTTAACTTAAGAAATCAGTGTGTCAGTGCTGTAGAATTATGTTAGCAGTGCTCTTAAACACAGAAAAATATATTGACCGCTCGTTGGCACATTTTGAATACAACGTTGCAACCAAGTTCTTTGGCAATTGCAGCCCAAACTTCTCTTTTTATACTCGTTACCGAAGGTAAAGAGTATATTGGTTTTGTGCAATGTCCGTCATGGTGTCTGTCCGTCTGTCCGTCTGACCGTCTGTCCGTCTGTCCGTCCGTATGTGTGCAAGTTTTTTCCAAACCCTTTAAGCTAGAGACTTGAAACTTTCCAATTCTCTTTATCTATGGGATAGTTAATTAAAGTGTTTAGATTAGGGTTCTACGATAACTGGGGGGCTGGCAAATCGATAAATTCGATAACTCTAAAACGATAAATCCTCATATTTCACACATCCTTACAGCTAGAGATACCAAATTTGGTAAGAAGATAGCTACTAGCAACCCCCAAAAAACTGCATCAAAAATTTTGGAGGCACGCCTCCCCATTCCGCCCCCAGCCCAACCGCATTTTAATGTCAAAAAAGCCTATATCTCCCACAGTTTTTGCGCTGTAGCCACCAAATTTGGTGTCAAGATAGGTGATGATGACCCTCCAAAAACTCATCAAAAGTTTGGATGCCACGCCCACCAATACTGCCCTAGCCACCCCCATCCGCCCCAACGCTTCATTAAAAACGGGAATGCGTGTATCTTCCAGAGTTGTGGAGCTAGAGCCACCAAATTTGGTAGGAAGATAGCTGGCAACGACCCCCAAAATCTGCATCAAAGTTTTGGAGCCACGCCCACCCATTTCGCCCCCCATTCCGCACCTTTTACAAACTTTGAGCTAGAGTCACCAAATTTGATATGAAGATAGCAATTGACATTTCACAAAGATCTGCATCAGAAATTTGGATGCCACACCCACCCATACCGCCCCCAGCCTTCCTTTCTCCACCTTTTACAAACTTTGAGCTAGAGTCACCTAATTTGGTATGAAGGATAGCAATTGACATTCCACAAATATCTGCATCAAATATTTGGATGCCACGCCCACCCATTCCGCCCCCAGCCCCCCTTCCCCACTTTTTACAAATTTCGAGCAAGAGTCACCAAATTTGGAAGGAAGATAGCTGGTGGCATCCCCATCTGCATCGGAGAATCTTTAAGGAGAATCTTTAAGGCAGCGTACACCTCTGCCGCATCCGTACCCCTTTGCAATCAGGCCTCTTTTTAGCGGTTTTAATACTGGTAACGAGTTTACTGCAGTCGGTTGCCTCCGACTGCAACGTTTCCACTTGTTTTAATTATATTTTTAAAGTCTTTTGACTTTTTATCATACAACAAAGCATGATTTTCTACTAAAATAATTAGCCTATGTTCATCCATTTGAATATTTGATTTTGTAAACATTTTGTAGAGAGCAGTTTACGTTTTTCGTCACAGTTTTTGATCAGCTGTTTGATTTTCACATTAATCAACACTGTTTAACTTAAGAACTTAACGTAAGAATCTGCAACCTGCAGGTTCAGAATTAAAGGCCCAACCAAACGATGCTTTCGTGCATTCAGAGCCGCTGCAAGAATGAACGAAATGCATGCTTAAGAATTATGCATATACTATATCATTATATCATATATATATATATCATTATCATCATTATCAATTTCATCATTAATATCAATTACAACATTTTTATCAATATCATTATTAATATCTTCAACAGCAATGAAACTCAGAAAATATTCCGCTTGCAATTGCAAAATAATTAAATTCCTCTGCTCTCCTGTATAAATTTGATATGCTTCGTGGCAAAAGGAAAAATGCCGTTTTAAATAAAATGTAATATTGCGACAAACTATAAAATTGCAAATCAAGCATTGCGCTTTGCCATCCTCATTTTCTATAAAGAAAAATGCATTCTCCCATTCGGACATAAGCATTTTGGAGCGCACTGTAAAAAATTAGTTTTCTTGCTAATGCGCTGCGTGGTGCTTGCCTGTCAATAGTTCGCCTTCAACTAAAAGTTCAATGTTAAGTCTAATAGCTCCATTACACGAACTTAACTTGACTTGAACTTGAACTTAAGAAACAGGTGATCCATTCAACCTTACGGACAACACTGCTTGCTGGGTACCCTCAACTTAACTTGACTTGACGTAACTTAACAACCTGCAGAAAACAGAATTTCAAGTTCAAGTTCAAGTTAGTTCATGTTTTCAGTTCAATTTACGTTCATGTTCTAGTTCAAACAGCTGATTGATGAGTAGCTAAAATGGATGAGCATAGGCTAAAGGCCCAACCAAACGATGCTTTCGTGCATGCAGAGCCGCTGCAAGAATGAACGAAATGCATGCTTAAGCATTATGCATCAACGTCTATAGCCATACGTTGCTTAAGTGCTTTGTCTCTTCTTCTTCTTTTTTTTTGTCAACCATTGTTGCCTCATGTTCTTTTTTTATTCCATTAAGGCCTGTACGCAGACGCCTGTACAGCTCCCGTTCAGCAAAAACTTCATATAAAAAAAATGGTCCCGTACAGCTTCAGTACAGTACGTACATTTAAGGTCTGCATTTCTGTTAGCTACTGCTGGTACGGTAGTGTTGAACAATGAAAATGTTAAAATTTTATGTTAAAATGCTACGGGCAGTAAATAGCTTTCAGCAGCTATTTACGGTTGTAAAAAATGCAACAACATGTCGGGCAAGAGCCGGCTTATACATTTTTCGATAATATTAACAAAGTTGACCTAATTCAGGCTCCAATAGAGCCATATTTATTGTTTTGGCAGTCAATGCTGCACAAGAAGTAATGAATAAAAATATAATTATTAATTAATAAGATACAATTTAAATATTATATAAACTGGATTGTACTGCCACTGATCTATGGCAGGGTATAGATTATTAGAAGCAGGGCGTTAGCTGTACTCAAACACAAAAGTAGCGCGCGAATCATTATTTTGAAATCAAGTGTACAAAACACAGTTGCATTTCCGATTTATTTACAAAAAACAATTAGCCTACCGCCACAATATGTGAATTTTTCAACACTTGTCGTTACAGCCGTAAAACTCATGTATACTGTACGGGAGCTGTACGGGGCTCATGCGTACAGGCCTTTACAAAATAAATGTTAACATTTTATGTAATATTATGTTAAAAATAAAGACAACACATGTTTCATATATCTAGTATATTATATCAATGTGTTTAAAAACCATAAAATGAAGATTTAACAATTTTTTTAAATATTTTCCATACAATAAAAAGACTGCGACAACTCTATGCCCAATGCATTGCTGCATGGTTTCAATTCAGTGAAACTATGCATGCGGCGCTTATGCATTCGTTAAAAAATAAAACTGAACGAACCCGTGCATAAGCATCGTTTGGGCGGATACACGACGTAACATACATACATATGTATGTTGAAACTTTGCGTGCAGCCTTAAGGCCCAACCAAACGATGCTTACGTGCATGCAGAGCCGCTGCAAGAATGAACGAAATGCATGCTTAACCATTATGCATCAACGTCTATAGCCATACGTTGCTTAAGTGCTTTGTCTCTTCTTCTTCTTCTTTGTTTTTGCCAACCATTGTTGCCACATGTGCTTTTTTTATTCCATTAAAAAATAAATGTTAACATTTTATGTAATATTATGTTAATAATAAAGACAACACATGTTTCATATAACTAGTATATTTAGGGTATTCAGTAGCTATGCTATGTGCGTACAGTGCTAAAGTGTTATATGAAAGCTTTACAACAAACACACAGAAGCATTTTTAACACAGCAAACATGCCCCTGGGTATGTTTGCTACTATTGTACTATATGTGTTATTGAGTGGTTGCCAGACTATTTATAAAAACAGCTGCTTTCGAGATTATTGAATTAGTGAAATTAGGTCACCCTAGGCGAGTTTTGGTTGTAAAAGTAAGTAAATTTTATGATTTATTAATTAAATAGACTAAACTGATGTTTTTAACAGTGGAAAGGAAGAAAAAATACGAAATGATTTTCAATTCAAAAATTTGCATCTGGGAAAAGAGGATAGAATGCAAAAATTAGAGCTAGAAGTAAAATATAAGAATGCTTAAGTGTTGATATAAATAAAAAAACATTTATTTTCTGAATAATAAAGAAAGTTTTTCAATTATTATTTATGAAAACAACAACTTTTTTCAGCTTATCAATTGCTCAATTCAATTTAACTTTCGATTGTATTGTCTTCGAACTGGCAAACAGCTGACTTAGCACAAATACGACAAAAGAAACGTAAAAAGTGCACTCACTAGCTACACTGTATTATATATAACACTTTACGCACATAGCATAGCTACTGAATACCCTAATTATATCAATGTGTTTATAAAAAATAAAATGAAGATTTAACAATTTTTTTAAATATTTTCCATACAATAAAAAGACTGCGACAACTCTATTCCCAATGCATTGCTGCATGGTTTCAATTCAGTGAAACTATGCATGCGGCGCTTATGCATTCGTTAAAAAATAAAACTGAACGAAACCGTGCATAAGCATCGTTTGGGCGGATACACGACGTAGCATATAATGAAACTTTGCGTGCAGCGGCTCTGCATGCACGTAAGCATCGTTTGGTTGGGCCTTAACATTGACAGCCATAAGGCAGATTGAGTCAGCTGACTCTTACGTTAAGTTAAGTTAAGTCAAGAGTAAACAGCCCTTAAGACATAACATTGTACTTTTAGTTGAAGGCGAACTTTTGACAGGCAGGCACCACGCAGCGCATTGACAAGAAAACTAATTTTTTACAGTGCGCTCCAAAATGCTTATGCCCGAATAGGAGATTGAATTTTTTTTTATAGACCCCATTTACACGCTGAAGTTTTTTCAAGACGTTTTTTTTCATTCTGTTTTAAAACTTCTTCGGAATTCAGGTCGCATTTACACGATGAAGTTTTTCAGTGAAATTTTTCCTTTGAAAATGCAACTCTGGTTTAAATTTATGGTCGATAAACATACACAGTTAACACCAGTTCAATTAATTCTTTCGTCCAAAACATTTCTTTAATAATTTATAAAACACTACAATTAGGGTATTCACTTGCTATGCTATGTGCTAAAGTACTAAAGTGTTATATGAAATCTGTACAACAAACACACAGAATAATTTTTAACACAGAAAACATGCCCCTGGGTATGTTTGCTACTATTGTACTATATGTGTTATTGAGTGGTTGCCAGACTATTTATAAAAACAGCTGCTTTCGAGATTATTGAATTAGTGAAATTAGGCCACACTAGGCGAGTTTTGGTTGTAAAAGTAAGTAAATTTTATAATTTATTAATTTAAAAGACTAAACTGATGTTTTTAACAGTGGCAGAAGCGACAAAAGCAAAAAGAGTGCGGGAAAATGAAGTAAAACGCTGGAGCGAAGATGATGTGCTTAAAATGATTGTGTATGTTCAATCGCATACAAATTTTGAGGTAAGGCTGCACGTAAAAATGCATTGTACATAGTACATATATAAATATGTTTTTTTATCATAGAAACCATCGGCAAGAGCGTATTATAGCAAAATGCTAGATGAATTAAAGATTGATACCAAGTGGAATTTGGCTAGAAGCAAAATGCGACACCTTAAGACACTGCATGTTAAGGCAAATGCATTTCTTGAGTCAACCGGCGCTGGAGTTGAAGATGACGATGGCGTTAGCACAGTACAGGGTAAATTTTACAACATACATAAATATTTTCCATATTTGCAATGCATACAAATGATTTATTTCAGAAAAAGTAAACAAGATATGTCCCCACTACGAAATGCTGACGGACATATTTAAAAAAAACAAGAGAAGTTGCCGTCATGGAATATGACACAATGGCTGGTACTGATTTGTTCGATTTGGATGTGGATAACTCCGGCCAAATATCATCAGATCAGGATGTGACAGTGGAGGATGAATGCGAGCAACCGCAGTTTAAAAAACGGCGGGTATACACTTCAATGGAGAAGCTGTATAGTTCCGAAAATAAGATTTTGACTTTGCGCCGCGAGCATTTGGTATTGGAAGAAAAAAAATTCAGTATGGAGATGGAAAAAAACGAACAGTTATTACATTTGGAAGAAACAAAAATCGGTATGGAGAAGGAAAAAAACGAACAGTTATTACATTTGGAAGAAACAAAAATCGGTATGGAGAAGGAAAAAAAACGAACAGTTATTACATTTGGAGCATGAAAAACTGAAGCTGGAACAAAAAAGAATAAGTATAGAGGAAGAAAAACTACGAAATGATTTTGCAAAAAGTTGCAGCTGGAAAAGGAGGAGAGGATGTAAAAATTAGAACTAGAACTCAAATATAAGAATGCTTAAGTGTTGAAATAAATAAAAAAATTTATTTTCTGAATAATAAGGTTTTTTTAATTATTAATTATAAAATTGGCAATTGCTTGTCGTTTTTCCTCCGCTGTAGATCTAGAATTTAAATTGAACGCATTGGAGGCGTATTCGTCATCATCAAAATCTTCATCATAATCATTTTCCATTTTTTGATTCAGCAAAAAATTATGCAGTGCGCAGCACACAAGCACCCATTTGCACAGTAAGGAATGGCTTTTTTTGTTGCGCATGTTTATTCGCAATTCCTTCAAGCTCGCAAACTTTCCCTTAAGCAATCCAAAACAATTTTCTACTCTTACGCGATACTGGCTATGCAGCGCATTGAAAATTTTTTGGGTTGTCGGATCAGCGGATGTTGCGTTGCACCGATAGGGCGTAACAACGAATTTTGACAATGGATACGCAGAGTCTCCGGCAATCCACTCCTCCCCGGACAAATATTTGTCATGCTCCTTAAAAAAGTAAGCTCTTCCGGAATATTTTTGCGTCATGATAGCTGCCCGGACTACCAACAACAGCATTTCTTATCCGCAAATGGTGATCACACACAACTTGCATCTTGATCGCGTAAATTCTTTTCCTAGAAAAATAAACTTCGTGGTCCACTCGTGGTGTCCTCGCAAGTTTAATCTCTGTACCATCGATGTACCCTATACAATATGGCAACTCGTCCATAGTTTCCAGTGCAAGTTTTTTTCGTTCTGCTGCACTTGGCCAACAGATAAGTTGCGGCAACTTTCTGATAATTGCACCGAAAACTCGGTCTGTTATCATGCCGATTGTTCCACCATCTCCTATTCCAAACGTTGCAATTTTCTTGATTGAGGCTGCTTCCCCTGATGACCCCAAGCGGAACAACACAATTGCAACCTGATGCTCAACCGTCATTTGGGACCGGAATATCGATGGTCTGAAGCAATCACCATGGCGCACAAGCTCAACAATAGACTTAAACTCCATTTTTGTGACCAGCAGCATCTGGAGAAATCGCTCGTCATTAAAATGCGGCAAAACTTTTGTTCGCCAAATAAAAGATTTGGGAACATGATAATTTGTTCCCCGACGAGACGATGATATTATTGAGAGCTCCTCAATGAGCTCGTCCATCATTTCATCGTGCGCAACATGATCATCATCTGAAATTTTGCAAATGCTTTAGTTGTTTTTAAATGTTTTTGGCATATCTTCAGCCGTACCATCGATTATCTCCAACTCCAGTAGGGCTAAATCGACCTTCCGCTTAATTATTAGATTTTTCACTCCTTCTCTTGGCATATTTAATATAAAAAACTTTTTTTCTTTTATTTTATTATATTTGAATGGGCTTGCAGTTGAAATTGATGTTTATACTAATATGTTCAAAGAAATCGAACAGGAACCATGTAACAAACACAAAGGAGTTAACACATTTCCCGTGAGTTCGGATACTCTTTGAATTTTTGTGCTTATTTAGACAGTTGATCTGAAGGAGTAAACTCCTGTCCTAACACATACAATATTTTTTTCACAGATCAGATAAATGTCACATTGAATCTAAATGTGTCAAATGCGATGAACATCACAGCAGTGAATCCCGTCCCGTTCCGAAGGATTTAAATTGTGGAATGGAAAAACTATTTTGTTTTCTCTGCAAGGAGTCTGCCCACCCGGCCTCCTACAAAGAACTTCAGCAAAAATCAAGTAAAAACGTTGCAGTCGGACGCAACCGACTGCGGTATAATCGATACCTGTTTTAAAACCGGTAAAAAGAAGCCTAAGTGCAAAGGGGTACGTATGCGGCAGGGGTAAACGCTGTCTCAAAGATTGTGTGATGCAGATGGGAATGCCCCAAGCTATCTTCCTTCCAAACTTGGTGACTCTAGCTCAAGTTTGTAAAAGGTTGGTGAAGGGGGCTGGGGGCGGCATGGGTGAGCACGGCATCCAAATTTTGATGCAGATCTTTGCAGGTTGTAATCCGTTATTTTCAAACCGAATTTGGTAGCTCGAGCTAAAAAACTATGGTAGACACAGGTAAAGAGTATATTGGTTTTGTGCAATGTCCGTCATGGTGTCTGTCCGTCCGTATGTGTGCAAGTTTTTCCCACACCCTTTAAGCTAGAGACTTGAAACTTTCCAATTCTCTTTATCTATGGGATAGTAAATTAAAGTGTCAAGATTGGGGTTCTTCAATAACTGGGGGGCTGGCAAATCGATAAATTCGATAACTCAAAAACGATAAATCCACATATTTCGCACATCCTTACAGCTATAACTACCAAATTTGGTAAGAAGATAGCTACTTGCAACTCCCAAAAAAACGCATCAAAAATTTTGGAGCCACGCCCCCCCATTCCGCCCCCCAGCTTGCACATACTTTGAGCTAGAATCACCAAATTTGGAAGGAAGATAGCTGGTGGCATCCCCATCTGCATGGGAGAATCTTTAAGGAGAATCTTTAAGGCAGCGTACACCCCTGCCGCATCCGTACCCCTTTGCAATCAAGCCTCTTTTTAGCGGTTTTAATACTGGTAACGAGTATACCGCAGTCGGATCCGTCCGACTGCAAAGTTTTCACTTTTTAATGAAGCGTTATTTCGGCTGCGGGTGGCTAAGGCGATATGGGTAGGCGTGGTTTCCGAAGTTTGATGCAGTTCTTAAGGTGGTTATCACCTATCTTGGCACTAAATTAAAAAAAATTTGATCTGATTTCAAATTGCAATGGGATGGGTGGAATGGGTGGGCGTGGCTCCAAAATTTTTGATGCAGATTTTAGCGTTTGTCAGTAGCTATCTTCTGACCAAATTTGGTTGTTGTAGCTGGGTGTGCGAAATAGGTGGATTTAACGATTTTGAGTTATCGAATGTATCGATTTACCAGCCCCCAAGTTATCGTAACCTTCAATCTTGACACTTTATCTGTCCAGGCCATAGATAAAGATATTTGGAAAGTCTCAAGTCTCTAGCTTAAAGGGTGTACAAAAAAATTGCGTTCATACAGACGGACAGAAAAAGGGACGGACGACACCCTGACGGACATTGCACAAGCCAGCAGAACTGCACACATTTGGAAACTCACGTTCACAAATGTAAAGCTATACATACATATATATAAAATGTTGGTAAGCATATGCTAAACTGTTTCGCAGTTATACAGCTAGATACTTAAAATAGAAGAATACCTGTATTATTGCTATGAGCACGTTTTCTTGCACAAAAATAATATTTTATTGAATTTGGGTTTACTTTTTGAATTTGGGTTCATCATTCGTCAGTTCATTCTCTTATTAAAGAAGTCCTATTCACAAAAGAAGCAATACAGAATTGCACTAGACTAAATTTAATTATTGCCAACCCATTATTCTCTTTTATAACTAAATACATTAATAATTGCCAACCCAGAAACCCTGCTCCAACAAATAAATAAGCTTGTACGTAACAGTATTTTCTTTTGTGGTTGTTTGTGGGCATAACATAAACAGCAATACCGCGTGACTCAGCTGCTTGTCTGCAACTAAGCACAAACAAAACAAAGCGAATTCAAAGCAACAGACAGCGCTCGTTAATTCGAGAGCGAGCCTTCGTCTATTTACGCCCCCTTTTCTCTGCCGCAACACCAATACCATCATATTCGTTTACAAGCAGAGACAATTGTTTTACAACAACCACATACTATTTCAATTTTGGACTGCCTATCTGTGTGAGTTACTTCAGCGACTTATAGCAGCGAATTAACGCAGCGGCAGACAAGTTTGATAGTGTGTGACTTATAATAGTTATGCTACCGGGCGTATAGATGTTAACACATCAAAAATTATTGTCTGTAAAGTTTGTTTACGTACGATAGTCTTACGTGACAACATACAATAACAAAACAATTGTTTTTATTGTATATTTTCATGAATATATTATCATTTATTCCTGTTAATTTGTTTGAATCTATTTAGGATAGGACGATGATAGGAAAAATAGGAGATGTATGGTGTGTTTCAACATCAATATGCCTCGAAAATGTCATATCAATGGTGTTTCCTTCCAGCGTTGTCGACTTATCAACATTTGATGCGCAGTCGAGATTATCCATGTCTCTCATGAATTTAAGGAAATTGTCATCATTTTTTACTTTAGTGTTAAAATCGCCACAAAGAAGTACTGGTACTCTACTATCCACTTGCATGATCGGATGCACATATTGGCTGTTGTGCACATATAGAAAAAATGCTTATTACAAAAAACCAGATTTCTTCGTTTGAGAATTTTAAAAAGCTTTGTCTCTTGTGCGGTTCAAAAAATTTTTTTATCATTTAACCTCGAAGCTAACACATCAGACGCTTGTTTTGATAAGGCCAAATCTCCAATTAAGTTATTCAACTCGCATTGATTAAAACATTGAGGAATAGCTTATGTGTTTTTGAAGACACTATCACAATCATTTGGATCATAAGCGGTATTATGTTTAAACTCAAAGCTCAGCTCTAAAAAATCTTCAATTTTTGGAATGGGAACATCTTCTGAAAGAGGAAATGGACGGCGCGATGACGGTACATAAGGATACTGCCATTTGTTACTATCCCCGATATAGAAGGTAAAGAGTATATTGGGTTTGAGCAATGTCCGTCATGGTGTCTGTCCGTCCGTCTGTCTGTATGAACGCAACTTTTTTCCACACCCTTCAAGCTAGACTCTTGAAACTTTCCAAATATCTTTATCTATGGCAGGGACCGATAAAATGTCTATATTGGGGTTCTACGAAAATTGAGGGGCTGGCAAATCGATAAATTCGATAAACTAAAAATTTGGAAGGATGATAGATACTGGCATCCAAGAAAAAACTGCATACAAAATTTTGGAGCCACCCTCACCCATTCCGCCCAGCCCCCCAAAGTGTTAAATCAGAAACGTTTATAGCTTCCACAGTTTTTAAGCTAAAGCCACCAAATTTAGTAACATGATAGGTGATGACAACCCTCCAAAATAACTGCGTGAAAACTTTGGATGCCACTCTCTTCCATAGCACCCAGCCCCCCGCAGTGTTAAGTCAGAAACGTCTATTACTTCCACAGTTTTTAGCTAGAGCTACCAAATTTGGTAGGAAAATAACTGGTAACGACACCAAAAAATCTTCATCAAAACTTTGTATACCACGCCCACCAATACTGTCCCCAGCTTTCCTGCCCCCATTTTTAAAACTTTGAGCTGGAGTCACCAAATTTGGAAGGAAGTCAGCAATTGATAACCCACAAAGATCTCCAGCAAAAATTATGCATGCCACGCCCTTCCATACCGCCCCTAATCCCCTTCCCCCGCAAACTTTGTGCTTGAGTCACCAAATTTGGAAGGAAGATAGCTGGTGGCATCCCTAACTGCATCAGACAATCTTTATGACAGCGTACAAACCTCCCTTTTCAATCATGCATCTTTTCACCGGTTTTAATACAAGTATCGAGTATACCGCAGTCGGTTGCGTTCGACTGCAACGTTTCCACTTGTTCTTTTTAATACCAGCTATAGTCACAAAAAAGAAGTGGTCTTATGTTATCTTCAAAGGTGGACTCTCCTTAAATATAACAAAATTTGTCAGCACAATCATTAAATCGTCTCCTATTGGAAGTGTTTTCTATTCAGAACAACAATTTTTTAATAAACTTTGTCAACTGCAATTTATCACTTTTTACAAACAACAAACTCTCCATATGCAATTGGAGAGCAAAATTAAAAGTTTACGTTCTAAATAAGATCGCACAACAGACAGCCTAAATCAAATTCCCCTTAATTAGCTAGCAATTACACAAAAAATAATATTTTCGGGGACTGTTTGTATGTACCAAAAAAAAAAAAAACAAGTGGAAACGTTGCAGTCGGACGCAACCGACTGCGGCATACTCGATACCTGTATTAAAACCGGTAAAAAGAGGCCTGATTGCAAAGGGGTACGGATGCGGCAGGGGTGTACGCTGCCTTAAAGATTCTCCGATGCAGATGGGGATGCCACCAGCTATATTCCTTCCAAATTTGGTGACTCTAGCTCAAAGTTTGTAAAATGTAGGGAAAGGGGGGGGCTGGGGGCGGTATGGGTAGTTGTGGCATCAAAATTTTTGTTGCAGATCTTTGTGAAATGTCAACTGCTATCTTCATACCAAATTTGGTGAATCTAGCTCGAAATTTGTAATAAGTGTGGAAAGGGGGGCTGGGGGCGGTATGGGTGGGCGAGGCATCCAAATTTTTGATGCAGATCTATGTGGAATGTCAATTGCTATCTACATACCAAATTTGGTGACTCTAGCTCGAAGTTTGTAAAAAGTGGGGAAAGGGGGGCTGGGGGCGGTATGGGTGGCGTGGCATCCAAATTTTTGATGCAGATCTTTGTGAAATATCAATTGCTATCTTCATACCAAATTTGGTGACTCTAGCTCGAAATTTTTTGGTGGTATGGGTGGGCGTGGCATCCAAATTTGTGATGCAGATCTATGTGGAATGTCAATTGCTATCTTCATACCAAATTTGGTGACTCTAGCTCGAAAATTGTAGAAAGTGGGGAAAGGGGGGCGAAATGGAGGGCGTGGCTCCAAAACTTTGATGCAGTTTTTTGGGGGCCGTTACCAGCTATATTCCTACCAAATTTGGAGGCTCTAGCTCCTCAACTCTGGAAGATACACGCATTCCTGTTTCTGACGAAGCGTTGGGGTATATGGGGGCGGCTAGGGCAGTATCGGTGGGCGTGGCATCCAAACTTTTGGTGCAGTTTTTAGGGGGTCATTATCACCTATCTTGGCACCAATTTTGGTGGCTATAGCTCAAAAACTGTAGGAGATATAGCAATTTCTGATTTCAAAATGCGGGGGGGCTGGGGGCGTAATGGGTGGGCGTGGCTCCAAAACTTTGATGCAGTTTTTTGGGGGTCGTTAACAGCTATCTTCCCACCAAATTTGGAGGCTCTAGCTCCACAACTCTGGAAGATACACGCATTCCCGTTTTTGACGAAGCGTTGGGGTGGATGGGGGCGGCTTGGGCAGTATCGGTGGGCGTGGCATCCAAACTTTTGGTGCAGTTTTTAGGGGGTCATCATCACCTATCTTGGCACCAAATTTGGTGGCTATAGCTCAAAAACTGTGGGAGATATGGGCTATTTTGACTTTAAAATGCGGGTGGGCTGGGGGCGGAATGGGTGGGCGTGGCTCCAAAATTTTTGATGCAGTTTTTTGAGGATTGCTAATAGCTATCTTTTTACCAAATTTGGTACTTCTAGCTGTAAGGATGTGCGAAATATGTGGATTTATCGGTTTTGAGTTATCGAATTTATCGATTTGCCAGCCCCCCCCGTTATCGTAGAACCCCCATCTTGACACTTTAATTTACTATCCCATAGATAAAGAGAATTGGAAAGTTTCAAGTCTCTAGCTTGAAGGGTGTGGAAAAAACTTGCAACCATACGGACGGACAGACGGACAGACGGACAGACGGTCAGACGGACAGACGGACAGACACCATGACGGACATTGCACAAAACCAATATACTCTTTACCTTCGGTATCGAGTATAAAAATTTTGGAGCCACGCCCACCTTTTCAATTTTGGCAGTTTGAGCAACACTGCACAAGTGTCTTGTTGGAAAAAAATAAAAGATTTAAATTTCGTACATCATCAAATACATCAACCTCATCCAAATTTGGCTAAACATTTGTAAACCACATCAATATCAGAAAACCATTAAAATCAAGAAAATTGGCGCGACCACAATTAGAGTTGAACAAATCGGACGCTATTTATGGCTATGGAAGAGTGGAGCCACCACGCCGGAGGAAGGGAAAGGGACGAGAGGCCAAGACCAGCACTTAGCACGCAGCAAAACCTGCCCGAACACATATTAGCAACCCAGCGAGGGCATGTCTTGTTTGAGGCAGGATGGAGTGCCGCAGCCCTATGCTGGAATGTTGCTGGATTTGTGGCTGTATTGGACAGCGAACTTGGGCGTGTTGCCTGTCGGGAAATGGGCAGTGGCGTTCACCATCGAGGGGCGAGCTGGAGCCGCCAAGGACAGCCCCACGACACAAACACAGCTCTCTTCAGTATGCCACGATTAAGTGCTGGGATGGGATTTTTTGACCGGCATGGGGACTGTGTTAGAGTGTGCGGGTGTTCACCATCCCAGCACGACGGTGCAAGGCTGGAAACCTGGAGGAGAGACTGTCGGTGGCAGTTGTTCAGAGTATAGTCCAGTCCACGATGACCTAGAAATTGCCGAGTTTCTGCGCCGAAAAGTTGCAGAATTTGGACAACTTAAGGAAACATCACCAATCACCGACGCAAAATTGTGATGAGCAACGACAGACCCTTAAAGCAACGTTACTTTCCGAAGAATCCAAAAATGCAGGCCGAGGGCAACCAACAAGTGGGTGAACTTCTAGCAAAAGGGTGTATAGAGCCTTCGAGCCTTTGTGTAGATTTTAGGCACTTCATCTTATGCTTGGATCTAAAAAACGGGTATTGGCAACTACCAATGGAAAGAGAGCCGACCACTGACAGAATTTTCAGTTCCAGTAAAAGGACTGTATCAGAGGAAAGTTATGCCATTCGGATTACACTCGGCACCAGTAACTTTCCAGAGGGCTTTGGATCGCTTCATTGGGCTAGAAATGATGCTGCACGCGTTTGCATATTTAGACGACATAAAACTCATCGAAAGAACACTGAAGAAACATATGGAAAATCTGTGAAAAGGAGTTAAAATATCTGGCCCACAAAGTAACAGAAAAAGGACTCAGAAAAGATTTCTGTAATTGCGGAGTTAAAGCCACCAAGCAACGTTAAGGAATTACGACCATATTTGGGCGTGGCATCACGGTACCAGCTTTTTTAACCAAACTTCGCAACAAAAGTGCACCCCCTAAACGCACTGACAAAGAAATGCGCAGAATGGGAATGGACGAAGGAGCGGAAAATGGCTTATGAAACAGTCATAAGAAGAAGATAAGCAAAGCAAGCAGACGCGTCTGTTAAAACTCCTGTAATAAAATTCAAAGAAAAACTTTGTAAAACGTTAAATCGTGCTCAAACCTTAAAAATTATCAATAAACGCGCGAACTTTTTACCAATTTATAAATACACAATTTAAACGAACCAAAACAAATTCAATAAGTTTCGTGCGGGAAGAAGCAAATAAAAATAAGTGGAAACGTTGCAGTCGGACGCAACCGACTGCGGCATACTCGATACCTGTATTAAAACCGGTAAAAAGAGGCCTGATTGCAAGGGGTACGGATGCGGCAGGGGTGTACGCTGCCTTAAAGATTCTCCGATGCAGATGGGGATGCCACCAGCTATATTCCTTCCAAATTTGGTGACTCTAGCTCAAAGTTTGTAAAATGTAGGGAAAGGGGGGCTGGGGGCGGTATGGGTAGTTGTGGCATCAAAATTTTTGTTGCAGATCTTTGTGAAATGTCAACTGCTATCTTCATACCAAATTTGGTGAATCTAGCTCGAAATTTGTAATAAGTGTGGAAAGGGGGGCTGGGGGCGGTATGGGTGGGCGAGGCATCCAAATTTTTGATGCAGATCTATGTGGAATGTCAATTGCTATCTACATACCAAATTTGGTGACTCTAGCTCGAAGTTTGTAAAAAGTGCGGAAAGGGGGGCTGGGGGCGGTATGGGTGGCGTGGCATCCAAATTTTTGATGCAGATCTTTGTGAAATATCAATTGCTATCTTCATACCAAATTTGGTGACTCTAGCTCGAAATTTTTTTGGTGGTATGGGTGGGCGTGGCATCCAAATTTGTGATGCAGATCTATGTGGAATGTCAATTGCTATCTTCATACCAAATTTGGTGACTCTAGCTCGAAAATTGTAGAAAGTGGGGAAAGGGGGGGCGAAATGGAGGGCGTGGCTCCAAAACTTTGATGCAGTTTTTTGGGGGCCGTTACCAGCTATATTCCTACCAAATTTGGAGGCTCTAGCTCCTCAACTCTGGAAGATACACGCATTCCTGTTTCTGACGAAGCGTTGGGGTATATGGGGGCGGCTAGGGCAGTATCGGTGGGCGTGGCATCCAAACTTTTTGTGCAGTTTTTAGGGGGTCATTATCACCTATCTTGGCACCAATTTTGGTGGCTATAGCTCAAAAACTGTAGGAGATATAGCAATTTCTGATTTCAAAATGCGGGGGGGCTGGGGGCGTAATGGGTGGGCGTGGCTCCAAGACTTTGATGCAGTTTTTTGGGGGTCGTTAACAGCTATCTTCCCACCAAATTTGGAGGCTCTAGCTCCACAACTCTGGAAGATACACGCATTCCCGTTTTTGACGAAGCGTTGGGGTGGATGGGGGCGGCTTGGGCAGTATCGGTGGGCGTGGCATCCAAACTTTTGGTGCAGTTTTTAGGGGGTCATCATCACCTATCTTGGCACCAAATTTGGTGGCTATAGCTCAAAAACTGTGGGAGATATGGGCTATTTTGACTTTAAAATGCGGGTGGGCTGGGGGGCGGAATGGGTGGGCGTGGCTCCAAAATTTTTGATGCAGTTTTTTGAGGATTGCTAATAGCTATCTTTTTACCAAATTTGGTACTTCTAGCTGTAAGGATGTGCGAAATATGTGGGTTTATCGGTTTTGAGTTATCGAATTTATCGATTTGCCAGCCCCCCGTTATCGTAGAACCCCCATCTTGACACTTTAATTTACTATCCCATAGATAAAGAGAATTGGAAAGTTTCAAGTCTCTAGCTTGAAGGGTGTGGAAAAAACTTGCAACCATACGGACGGACAGACGGACAGACGGACAGACGGACAGACACCATGACGGACATTGCACAAAACCAATATACTCTTTACCTTCGGTATCGAGTATAAAAATAAAGCTGACAGCCAAAAATTGATAACATATTTAAAATCAGCGGTTAAATCAATAATTCCATGTTTTTCACGAATCATAAAGCGCTTGCGTCACGTTTTTGGATGCATTTTCGGGGCCAAGTGGAAATCTGGCTGCATCTGAAAAGAAGACGTTGCTTGTGTGTGTTTGGGAAGCATCCAGTTCATAAACTGATTGCCAAAAGGCATCGCAACTGGCACTTGTTACTAGTTGGATTGTTTTGTTGAATACAAAGTAACGCACTGATTTTTATTAAAGAAAGTAACAATATTAATAGGCAAAAAAAGCTTAGCTAACCTATGTGTAATGTCAGTATAAATTGGGTTATTGTGGACGCACCTGTTGCTTGCCAATACAGAATTGCGTATTGGCAACTTCCGGGTTGGCTGACCGCTGCTCTAGCAACCGGTGCTGTGTAGTTGGTTTTATGTGTAGTCAGCAGTATTCCGTGACTAAGACAATTCTGATTATGGTGCTGCATTTAATTGACATAGTAAAATTGTAATTATGTGTCATTTCTTATGTGTGTTGTGAGATGCGGCTGGATCAGGTGTATTGATTGTGCTGTTGGCTGTGCAGTCCAAAAGCGTTTGTTTCGTTTGATTATTTAATGATTACGATTAAAAATAATCAAAAATAATGGAAAGTTACCATAAACTATTAAAAATAATGGAAAAGTGCAAAAGAGAAATAAGAAAACGGCCGCGCACTGCACGCTGTGTGTGTGCCCAAGGCTATGCAGAAAACGAACGAACAGAAGCGACATAGGAAAATGACTTAGACACTAAGTCTAGACTCTAGATTTTTGCTACGCCCAGCGATGTTACACACACATTGAAATATTTACAAGAATGAATGTATGCTAAACAGTGCAGTGCGCGGCCGTTTTCTTATTTCTCTTTTGCACTTGCTATGCCGAGCGTTTTCTTGTGTTGCTTCTGCTTTAGAATTTAGGCAAATGACGTGGGCAAATGGACGTGTGGAATACACTTTCGCAATTTGTAGGGATCGCTGCATAGCTGTATGGTGGTTGCGATGGCAAAATGATTGGGAAAGAGTCATAGAGCTGAAAACATGAAAGAGTATTTATGACCAGCAATGCAAAACTGATAATTGCCTGCTTATTTTACTAGACGCTTGTTAATTTTGCTGTTCGCCTGATCAGCAAATGTTCGATGAGCACCAAAACTGCCTTGGAAGTATTGTTCTTCTGGTTTTTCTTGGGTTTTTTGTAGGCAAATAATACAAATTTAATATAAAATTGTCTCTTTAGCGTTTGCCGAAATTCATATTAGTTGAGAAAGGTCAATAAATTGCCTGGCAAATGGTACACATACATTAAAATATGGACATGCATAGAGACAGGGACACACACATGCTTATGGTAGCTAGCCTTTCGGCTAGCAAAAATCAAAAATCAATGCCTGGCTACCACCATGATGAAACTATAATAAGGTGTTCTATTCCGCATTCCTGTTCTCTTTGGCCGTACTTAGTTTTTGTCAGTATGCATTGACACTTTGAAGTGAGCAGTCGTGTTGCGGAAAAGTTGTTGTTTGTTATTATTGTTTCACCATGGCTACCACCAAAACTGCATACATATATATTATATATGTATGTTGTTATTAATTCGCTCATTTGCTTTGCTGGTGCTAGGTCGACGCAATAAGATAAGCAATAAATTTTATATATATGTATATATAAAGCGCACATAAAGAATACAAGGAAAAAAATGGGGGTACAGCAATTGAACAAGCCACTGCGCGCTAGAAAATCGCTGGCTAGCGGCGCATACACACAGTATGGCTGGCTGGTTGTGCTATCAACAAAAATGTTGTAGCAAAGTTAGGAAGCGAAATGGCTGGCGAATGACACACGAAGCACGAGAGAAACCCGAAGTGCGCTCTCAGAGCGAGTGGTAGCTACGCTTAGACCCCTTTTACACGATGAAGTTTTTCATGAAGTTTTTTTTCATTCTGTTTTAAAACAGTCTGTTCGCAAATCTGGTCGCATTTACACGATGAAGTTTTTTCATGCAACATTCTTCTTTGTAAATGCAACTCCGATTTAAATTTATGGTCGATAAACAACATCTTTGCCACGATTGTATTTATTTGTTAACATATAATTGATTTAAGAAGCAACAAGTAAATAAAATGGATTCAGTGAACATTTCTATGATAATTTCTTAACCAAAAACAAAATTAAATTTATAGTTTCTTCTGGTTAATATTTATTATATATTCTGGTCGTAACTTTAAAAAAATATGTATACACCTTGCATGCACGTACAAATTTCTTTATTTTCACACAAAGCGAGCAAATTCATTACTCTCCTTAAATACAATAAATAAATACGAACCCACGCTTTTTTACACGATGAAGTTTTTTCATGAAGTTTTTTTTCATTCTGTTTTAAAACATCTTCGCAAATCTGGTCGCATTTACACGATGAAGTTTTTTCATGCAACATTTTCTTTGTAAATGCAACTCTGATTTAAATTTATGGTCGATAAACATACATCTTTGCCATCGATTGTTTTATTTGTTAACATATAATTGATTTAAGAAGTAACAAGTAAATAAAATGGATTCAGTGAACATTTCTATGCATAATTTCTTAACCAAAACAATGTATTTACTATTTGTGCTAATATTTGCTTGTGCGATATTTCGTATCGATAACTTTATTATTCACATCAAACACTGTGCAACTCTGTGTTTACATGCAATCGGAATAAGGCAAAGCAAAATGAGAAAAATAAATCATTGCTTCAAAAGTCATGAAGCATTGCTTGCAGCTGTTACCCCTCTACTCCCTTTGCCTACAAACGAATGCTTCAGACGCAAAAACTTCATCGTGTAAAAGGGGTCTTAGTTACGTTACGACTTCCAATTGAATGTTGAGTGAATTCTTGTTGATTAAACACAGCTTGTTGGTCAAAACACTTGTATTCTTCGTTTGTTAGGCAGCGTCGCAGAACATCTTGTGTCAGTCCTATGAATTGATCCCTGTGGTTGTTAACTGCTATTATTGGTATTTTGAGCTCAAACAATCTCCAACTTGTTTAGTCCCACATCGAAATTGGCACGATATTAAACAGCGCTAATATTGATGTTGACACTAGTGGTAATATTAATCTGAATCTTACAAGAGTGTTGGTGGCTGTCTTTTCTGCTCGCATTATTCTGTTAAGTTGAATTACGTTGGATGATCTGGCGGGAGTTATGGTTGAAGCCGAAGTAGAGTGAAAAGTTCTAGTGTAGTTTTTTGATTAATTTTTAAGCGATATATTCAGTTCGACAAATCAAAGTGGAATGAATGCATTGAATATGCAAATTCTGTCGCCACTGACGGTTTTGTTTCCGTTGTCATCGTTGTTGTTTTTGTCGACATATGTCGATGCCGTTGCTGCCGTTGTTGCCGTTGTTGCTGTTGCTTTTGTCGACGTTTTCCGATGCCGTTGCTGCGTTTGATGCCGTTGTCGATAATTCCTAAGCCATTTACTAGTCCTCTTTTTATACCCTTAACCCATAAAATGGGTAAAAAGGGTATAATGGTTTTGTGCAAAAGTATGTAACAGGCAGAAGGAAGCATCTCCGACCCCATAAAGTAAATATATTCTTGATCAGCATCAACAGCCGAGTCGATATAGCCATGTCCGTCTGTCCGTCCGTCTGTCCGTCTGACCGTCTCTTAGTGGGGTGAGAGACCCCAAAAGTGACGATTAATTCAACCGTCCAAAAATTGGAACATGTTATAATTTTGTATTATGTATTTGATCAATAAAAGTACAATTCATTAAATTTGAAAATTTTCCCTTATCTATTATAAACCCATGGAGACTATATTCATGAAGAATAATAAGAATAAGAATCGGTTTACTAAACAACACGCTAAGAAATCTTTGACTTTAGCCAATCCGTATAGGTATTTACAAATCGACCGTGGGTCCGACTTGATCTTGTCCATCGACACTTAAACCCACGGATGAAATCATTCATTTTGCGCTCGAATTCCGCGACATCATCATCTGATGGCCTAATAATATTCCTCACGTATTCAGATAAGAAAGATAACTTGTCCGTATAATTTGTTTGGCGGCTGTCTTTCATTATATCGTAGAGTTGAAGGCGAGTAAATTCGATTGAAAACATATTATATATTATTATATATTATTATATATTTATTATATACCGGTTACAAACAAACACCCTAGCTAAAGATCTTTCCTTGATCTTTCACTAATTAATTACAATTGAAAGACAGCTTACAGCTGACCAAAACAGCTGACCAAAACAGCTCACCGAAACAGGTGACCAACACTCAAAAATAAAAAAAACAACTCTGTTTTGAGATTAACCGCGCAACTTTGAATTCAAATAACTCTCTTGGGGCAGAACGGGGCGCAAAACCCCTTGGTGGGCACTTAAGTAGATATGTGACACATAAACTAAAAAAATAAAGGTTACGTTTGGTTACGTTTGAATCAACTTTTGCCTATCTAAAGATAAAAATACCTCTAATTTTACAGGTACTTTTTATTAAAATTTTTTCCCAATATTTACTAAAAACTTTGGATTCAAAAAAAATTTACGAAAATTTTTAAGGATTCAAAGTTGTTTCCATTTTCAAAAAAATTAATTTGGAAAACACAAAGTTTCAACTTTGACGTCACATTACAGGGTATCTATTAGACATAGGGCCATAATTTTTTCACTCCCCAATGCAGAATTTTATCTACTTTCACTTCATATTAATTTGATTCCGCAATTCAAAAATTTGTATTTTGAATTAATCGTCACTTTAAGGGTCTCTCACCCCAGTGTGCGGTTGTCTGTCTGTATGAACGCGTGGATCTCAGAGACTACAAGAGCTAGAGACTTCAGATTTTGTATATAAGTTCTCCTATACCATGAGCAGAACAAGTTTGCTTCAAATTATCGATAACTATTCTGGTTTCCGATATAGACAAAATATCGAATTTGAAAAATGTAAAAATGGGGGTTGAAATAATGGGTAACGATAGAACTTTTCTGAAAATTTCGTCTAAATCAGTTAAGAAACACCGGAGATATCGAATTTAATCGATTGAAGTAAAGTCAGTATACCAAAGTCTTAAATATTTAATATATTTATTGAAACTGGGTTCAGGGTATCTTCTAGTCGGGCTCTCCCGACTAGAGCCTTCTTATGCCCTGTCCTCATTAGGGCTCCATCTCACATCTTCGCATCTTGAGCCAAGATGTTGAACATCTCGCATACATATTGTATGGGTGCTAGAGATGGTAGACGGTGCCGTCTAGCCACGATGTGAGTACATCCGGTGTTAACAGTACTCGATTTTCCAAAAAAATTTCTGTTATGCTCGATAATTTCTTTTATCGGCAAAGTGACACCACTTGCCAAAGAATTACTGTATACTGAAATTAAAATGGCAAACGGCGGTAACTATAAAATTTATTTTATTTATATTATATTATACAAAATAATTAATTGCACCTTTTTTTTAGCAGAAAATAATAGATTTGTATGGAGTGAAGAAGCGAAACTGGTGTATCTAAGCCTCAGGGAAGAAAATATCGGTGGTCTCAGAGGCATTAGAAAGAACCAGCATATTTATATGGAGATGGCTGACAAAATGAAGAAGTTTGGGCCATCCGTGAAGGAAGTCAAATCAAAATTGGACAACCTGATGAGAAAATATAGGTAAGTTGAATGGCATAAATGTCTTTCATACCAACTTGTTAACATAAGATTCATAACTTGCATACAGGCTAGAGCTTGCTAAGGTTGGACCGTCTAGTGGAGCACCATCGGAATGGAAATATTTTGATTCAATAAAAATCATATTTGGCGCATCACAATCGGTGAATTTTCTGGATGAAATGGTACAGAGCCACAGTAAGAACACTTCCATAACCATTAACATAAGCATGCATGGAAATATAATTTTTTTAAATTATTCTAGATTTAGAGTCTGTGTCAGAAAAGGAACCAGAAGCATCAACAAGTAGCGGCAAAGCGCAAAAGGGATGTAAGCCAGGGGCTCCTTGACTTGGAACGTGAAAAATTAGCTGTGTTCAAGCAAGTGGCAGCAGACAACAGGGCATTTCAGGAAAAAATATGAAAACTCTATGAAGTGTAATAAATAAATTAAAAGAATATTTTTAAGAACTACATTATGTCTTTATTTAGTTATTATTATTGAAATATGTTGCAAGTGCACTTCTAATTTTTTCAGCAGCATTATTTGAGTTTCCCAGTTGTGCAGCTTGATCAGGCTGCGGTCGGTTAACCAGCAAATCTGTTTCCCAACTTTCCTGGATATTGCTCTTATGCGTGTTGAAAAAGTTGTGCAATATGCAGCAACAAATAATAATGTATTTGTTATTGTTTTTTGAGTTTTCCAAACCCCTTCCTATGCGACGAAAACGCGCTTTCAGTTGCCCAAATGCATTCTCCACAACTCGTCTCACTTTTGCGAGGTTGTAATTGAAGGCACGTTGCTCCTCTGATGCCTCCAAATAAAAAGGGTACGGTTTCATTACAGATGTTGTAAATCTGAAGGCCGAGTCTCCCAAAATAAAAACGGGAACGTTGGCGAAACGTCGTGTCCATCTTTGCCAGCCCAGGCAACTGAGCTACTAGCATTTAAAATACGTGCCTCTCGCACCTAAAACATTCCTTAAAAAATTCATCCGAGTTCTGCGGCACATCGCGCTCCCAAAGACTTCCAAACCGCTCCTATTGATTATTATAAAATAATATTTCATTAAATTAAATGCATCAAATTGCAATATATATTACTTACATATTTCCAAACGCTACGAACGCTCTGATTACCAATCAATGATGAGCTCGACGATCCACACAAGTTAAGCAATAACTGCTCCTCCACTCTAGCGTTGTTTTCCAAAATTGATAATAAAATTGGATCCATGTTTCACACTTGTTAGCTGAATTTAGAATTGTTAACTGTCAAAAGATGTAGATGCAGATGTAGAGCATAAGGACAGCTCTCCGTCTTGTTATCGATAATTGCTGTAAATGCTGATGTAAAGTGCTAGTGAGGAAAGGGCATTACTTGTTTGTTTTGTTTCGGCATAACAAAGTCAATTTTTGCTTTTAATTGTGATAGCTTGGTTCTTTAAATGTCTAATGCTTCTTCCGAGAATTTGATACACTTTAAGTTATTGAGTGTGTTTTCAAATTGTTCTAGGCTATCCTTGAAGTCTTGGGTCAGAATACAGTGTGAAAGTATTTTACAGGAATTAATAAGTGTAAAAATATGATTGAAGTTGCGTGGTAATAATAAAGCGGTCACGTCTGTGTCGAGTTGAGTATGATTTTTGAATCATCTTTCTATTGTAAAATCAAAAGTGTTCTTACTCTAAATACATAATTGAATGGCTGACTGCAGTGGCCGAGGGAGAGAGAGAGTTATATATGCATATAATGTTATATTGAGTACGCCGTTGGCTTATGCCAAATGTGCCGACGCTGCAGTTCACACTTATGTGTTGACGACCCATAAGTAATATGATCACTTGCGCTTAAACATTGTTGCGCTTATTTTGTGACTTATGTCAACTTCAGTAAGCTGCAACTAAGTGTTACAGTTTAATCATTATATGCGCCTACTACATTAGCCTTGCCGTACCTAGTTCTAGTTTCCCAAGGGGGTTTCCATGATCAAGTCGTTGAACGTTGAGTGATTGCCCGAATACCATTAAGGTTGTTAGTTTTGGTTCTGTGTTTCAATCTTGGTTTGTGTATTTTCTGTCGTGTAGTTGATATTATTGTAAGACTGTTATCTTCTAAAACTTGTTGTTCCGAAAAGCGTGCAGTTAATGTATTTGTTATATTTTCTTTTCGAAAAATTATTGTGTTTACTTCTAAGTTCAAGGGTTAAGTTCTGTTTTCGTTAAGGTTTGACGTTCTATTTTGTTTGTTAAATCGTAATCCATCTCTAACTTCTGGGTATAATTTCTCCTGGTAAGTGCTTAGTGTAGGTATTCGTGTTCGTTATTAAATTTGGCCGTTTTCTCGAATATGTGGGTGTTATCCGAAAATAGTTCGAATGGTGTGAGATACACTGCCCGACAACCGATTAGCACACCCTTTGCTCTCCGTCTTTTTTTATTTTTTTATTTGTTTATTGCCAACTATGATCAGCTCACATAAAATCCAAATAAATTAAAATTAAAATAAAATTAAAAATTGAAATTAAAATTATGTTAAATAAAATTATATATAAATCTGAAAGTAAATTTAGGTAAAAAATTTATAAAGTTAACGTTAAAGCTCTAGGAAATGCAACAATAAAATTAGTGGTCCAACATTTGTTGCGTGGATTGGGAAAAACCCAGAAAAACCCAATCAGACCAGCGTTATATTAGTAGTTAGTGGTTACGATTAGATAAAGCAAAAAGGATCGATCGTTTTAGTACTGGAATTGAGGTTTCCAAGGATATAAGAGAATAAAGTTTGCTATAATCAGAACATATAAGCCGAAATGGTTCATGAATTAAATAGTTGCTCAAGCAACGATCAAGGCTAAGGGGTAAAAAGTTACGAGTAGCTCTAATCGGAACAGTTAATTTAATTCGACTCAAAAGAACTGATGAGTCGATTTCACCATTTAGTAGATTAGTAATAAATAATACTCCATGCATAATTCTACGGTTTAATAGGGAGGGAAAATTAATCAAAAGGAGTCTACTTGAATATGGGGGTAAGTCAACTCCAGGAACCCAGTTAAAACTTCTAAGGGCAAATAGAAGAAATTTCTTCTGCAAAGATTCAATTCTATCCTGGTATATCAACTATTGTGGGGACCACACACAAGATCCATACTCCAGGATGGGACGTACTAGGGATATATAAAGCGTTTTAGTGGTGTAGGGATCGTTAAACTCTTTCGACCACCGCTTGATGAAGCCAATTACATTAATCGCCTTATTGACCATCGACGAAATATGGGAGTCAAACTTTAATTTAGGATCAAGAATAATGCCTAAATCTTTAATTTCAAACACGCGGTCAAGTGGTGAAGCATCAAGCAAGTAGTGAGCAGTATGAGGGGTACTTCTACAAAATGACATGACTTAACATTAAGAACAATTTAAATTGAGTAAGTTAAAACGGCACCAGGCCGACAGGGCACACAAATCCGACTGTAGTAAGTTACACAGAGAAGCATCATTATAGGTGAAACATAGCTTCACATCATCAGCAAACATATATACAAAAGAGTTAGTAATAACAGCTGGAAGATCGTTAATAAACAAATTAAATAGCAAAGGTCCAAGGTTACTACCCTGGGGAACACCAGAGGTAACTAAAATAGGTTTAGATACAGACGGTTTAAAAACTACTTTTTGTGTTCGACCACACAAGTACTCCGAAAGCCACAACAAAAGTTTTGAAGGAAATCCAATAATATTCAATTTTTGAAGCAACCGAGAATGACTTACAGAAACAAATGCCATACTAAAATCGGTGTAAACAACGTCAGTTTGCATTTTTTCCTGAAACCCTTTGATAACAAGCGAAGTGAATTCAAGAAGGTTAGTGGTAGTTGATCTACGCCTAACAAAACCGTGTTGATAAGGCGATATAATTGAACTTCATGTGTGTTGCAATTGAGAACATATAATTTTTTCAAAGACTTTAGGAATTGCGGACAACTTGGATATACCCCTATAATTTTTAACGTAAGACTAAGAAGATTTTTTATGGAGAGGAATGATAAAAGATTCCTTCCATATAGCAGGAAACACCGTTGAGTCAACAGACAAGTTAAATAATTAATGTAAGGGTTTATTTATCAGTATACAACCTGGCACTCCATCAGGACCAGGCAGATAGCCTGGTTTGATAGAGTTAAGGTCACTTAGAAGCGTACACTCAGTTATAACTGGGATAAATATGCAATTTGACGATTGAACTTGAAAAGGATAGGAATTACTGCAACTATGTAAATTCGTTGAATATACTGATTGAAAATACTCAGCAAATAGATCGGCTACTGCCTGATCAGAACTTGCTTTTGTATTATCAAGGTATACTGAGGTAGGCAAGCAAGAAGACTTACGTTTAGAGTTAACAAATTTATAAAACTGTTTAGGGTCACGTGAAAATTTAAGTCTACACCGATTAAGATAATTATTATAACAAGATGTGTTAACAGAAAGAAAACTAGATTTTGCTACTAAATACGAAGATAAATCTAAAGTCGTTCCTGATTTCTTAAATTTTGTATATGATCTTGTCTTCGCGTTTTTCAATTTCGATAGTTCCCTTGTAAACCAAGGTGGTTTATTAACACTTGAAGAACAGGTGAGGGGAACACAAATATCCAAAAGCGAATTCAAGGTCCTATAAAATATGGCAATGGCAGTTTCAATATCACTACAGGAATAAAGGCGAGACAAATTAGTAAGTTGAAGAAGATAATTTAATTTAGTAAAGTTAGTTTTACGAAAGCAACGGGTTTTTAAAGTATTATTAGATACTGAACTAGGGTTAAGAATTTCGATGGATAGTTCTAAGCTAGGATGGTAGGTATCTTCCGGAAGCACTAGAGGGGGTATTCTACTAGCATTACTGCAATCTGAAACCGAAACACATATCAAGTCCAACATTCTAACAGTACAGTTATGCACCCTGTTAACGTGCGATAGGCCTAACTCCAGTAGGCCATCTATAAAATCATCAGAAGTGACTGGTAATACAGCCGAAGATGTGTCAATCACAGAACATACAACATGTGGCAGATTAAAATCACCAACCAGTATCAGATTATCCATATCTGTCAAAAATGACGAAACAAGTTGCAGGGCACTCAGATGGGATGAGTAAACGTTAAAATCAGAATGAGGAGGAATATAAGAGCAAGTTACATAAAGTGAACGGCCGTTTAGTAATATTTTAAAACATAAAAACTCTAAGTCCGGAAGATCCTGAGAAAGAATCTGTTCAGAGGAAATACAGGAGTCAACAGCAATGAGAACACCACCCCCTTTGCGGGAAGTGCGATCGCATCTGTACAAGTTATATTTAGAAGGAAAAACGGAATAATCAGAAATATCGGGTTTTAACCAGGTTTCTGTAAGTGCAACTATTTGTGAATCAAAAGATAGGCTGTTAACATATTGTATAAAGTATAAAGTATAATAAATTGTCATTCACTTGCTGTGCCACGTCTGGGCTGTTATGTGTATCTTTATTCAATGAGATCAGTTTATGATTCTAAGTTTTAAGGCTGGCCACTGCTTCGGCAGAGAAGTCAGTGCGAGAGCCGTACATAATATTGTATATAATATAAACAGAGCGAGAGGATACACATATGTATAGTAAATGGTCAAAGCGTGAGAACGCTGACGCGGCATCGTTGTGCGCGTTGCATTCTTACGCGATCATGTTACAGCACTGGCTGCTTGACTTATTGTTTATGAAACGACAAAGTGTCGCTGCTCTGTTTAATGTTTAGACAACAACAAAGTGTTGCTGTTTAATATATCTGAAGTGTGTACAGTGTACACTGGATATATGTGTATACTACATCTGCCTCCTTTTGAAAAATAACGTAATTTAATGAAGTTATTTTAAAAGTGTATTTATGTATAATTTTATAATATAATGTATATATATATACAATTAATTAATCATATTAGGTTAGGTTAGGTTATGCCGGCTGGCACTCCCAGGGGGAGCGCCACACATAGACCGCTGAAGGGTCCTTAGTGAGGCCGGTGTTTAGAGGTGTTGAGGGCTATCCCGATGGTGTCTAAGTTGTGTCCAGCTGGGTAAGCGTACTTCGGGCAAATGCCAGAAGCTTGTTGGGTTCCCGCTTACTGGCTTCATCGAGTGAAGCTAGAAGGGGAGCATGTAGATAGCGTAGTCTTTGTGCTGCCAGTGCGGGGCAGCTGCACAGGAGATGCTCAAGCGTTTCTTTGACACCAGAAACGTTGCATTTCCGGCATTCTTCGTTGTCAGTTATGCCTAGCCTTTTCGCGTGTACTGCGGTTAGGCAGTGGCCTGTGAAGAGACCTACCAGCCTTCGGCAGTCATGCCTTTTTAGCATTAGTGCATATTTCGTTAGTTTCTCGTCGTAGGTTTTGCACATTATTCTTGAGATTTTGCATTCGGAGGTGTATGTCCACCTTCGTACTGCTGTGTCCCGTGCCTGTGTCTCCATATAGGAGTGTAACGTTCGCAGGGAGATCGGGACATCAACAATGTCACTGTTGAGTCCCGTTGCACCTTGCTTAGCCAGAGTGTCCGCTGTTTCGTTGCCCTCGAAGCCCTGGTGGCTTGGAATCCAGTAGATGCGCACTTTTTTAACGGTGCCGAGTGCATCTAGCGTTTCCCTGCACGCCAGGACATTCCGAGAGCTTATGTGGTGAGCCTGTAGGGCTTTGATTGCCGCCTGGCTATCTACGAATATGTTCACCATGTCCTGCGTTGTATTCGTTTTTAAGACTACTTCTGCTGCTTTCCTGATTGCGAATATCTCCGCTTGGAATATGCTGCAGTGGTCCGGGAGTTTGTAAGACAGGCTCATGGGTGGTTCGGTGCAGTATACTGCTGCGCCGACTCCCTCCATCATTTTTGAGCCATCTGTATATACGTTGATGGCCGTCTGCTCAGCTCCTGAGCGCCAATCATCTTTTCCTAGGAGCGTGGGCGTATAGTTAAAATTGTTTCTTTGGATCATATAGTCTGTTTCGACTTGGATCCCTCTTCCAATTATACTATGCCCGTAATTGAGTGTCTTCATGTTGCCTATCGTGCAAAGACGTTGAGTAGTCTTTTTTGCTGTTAGGCGTGCCTGTATGTCCACGGGGTTGACATTAAGTATTGTCTGTAGTGCTTTGGTTGGTGTTGTCCTCAGCGCCCCTGTGATGCATATAAGTGCATGTCGCTGAGTTTTTTCCATTCGTTTTAGGTATGTGGATTTCTCTGTGGCTTCCCACCATACCAGTATTCCGTAGAGTAGTATGGGGCGCACAATCGAGATGAGAATCCAGTGTGTCAGTCGTGGTGAGAGTCCCCAAGTGCTACCCAACATCTTTTGCGATGTATAAAGTGCATTGGTGGCTTTCTTCACCCTTTCCTCCACATTGAGCTTCCAACTCAACTTGCTATCCAATACTATCCCTAGGTATTTGATACTCTCTTTCGGTATCAGTGCCTTATCGTTTATTTTTGGTGGAGTCCAGCGAGGTACCTTGTATCTCTTTGTGAAGAGAATGAGGTCCGTCTTGTCCGCGTTGATACTTAGACCGGCTTCCATGGCCCATTCTAGTATCTCTTTAAGTGTGTGATCCATGACAGAGCTGATTGTCGATGGACACTTGCCTGTGATAATTATGCTTATGTCATCTGCATAGGCAGTTATCTTCGGGGCTTTCCGTTTGAATTTTTTAAGAAGTCCGTTTACCACCAAGTTCCACAGTAGGGGTGAGAGCACTCCTCCTTGGGGAGTGCCACACTTGGCTTCCCTGATTGCGGTAGTGGTTCCCCATTCCGCTAGTATTCTCCTGCTGCTCAGTAAGCTCTGAACCCAAGAGTATACTGCTACTGCTGGAGTCACAGCTCTTAGGCTGTGCATTATTGCTTCCGTCGACACATTGTTGAATGCGCCTGAGATGTCGAGAAATGCGCCTAGGGCTTATTCTTTGTGGTGTAGTGCTTTCTCTATGGTAGCTACAAGGGAGTGTAGCGCTGTTTCCACCGACTTGCCCTTTGTGTATGCGTGTTGGTTCTGCTCTAGAGTCATTTCTGTATTCTCTCTGATGTGGAGATCTATCAGCTTTTCTAGCGTTTTCAGGAGGAACGAAGTCAGGCTAATGGGTCTGAAGTCCTTCGGCAGCACGTGGCTACATTTTCCAGCTTTTGGCAGGAAAATTACCCGTGCTGTCCTCCAGGCCTCCGGCACATTGCCATACCTAAGACAACCTCTGAAAATTTCCCTCAGCCATGGAGTGATCACATGTTTGACCTTCTGCATCATGGCCGGGAATATTCCGTCTGGACCTGGTGATTTGTAGCTCTCAAAGGAGTCTATCGCCCACATTATCCGTCGCGTTGTCGTGATACCTTCCGGAATTTCCACTGTTGTGGTTGGGTGTATCGATTGCGTGTTTGCGTTGAATTCAGTGCAGTTAGGGAAATGCGCCTCCAGGAGCACATTTGCCGCATCTTCACTGCTTTCCGTCCATCTGCCGTCTTCGGTTTTTAGTTGGCTTTGTACAGTCTGTTTGCGAGCTAGCAGTTTCCTTAACCTTGCGGTGTCGGCTGTCTTCTCAATGCCTGAGCAGAAGTTTTGCCAAGCGTGTCTTTTGGCTACTCGTACTTTTTTCTTAAAGTCACGGAGCCGTATTTTGTATTCGATCCATACTAGCTCTTCTTCCGCTTGTTTTGCGAGTTTGAAGAGTTCTAGTACGTCTTTCCTTATTCCTTTGAGTTCTGGAGTCCACCACGGGGGCGTGTGTCTCTTCTTCTCTTGGGATGGTCTGCACGTTTTATTGTAGGCTGCCACTAGATTTTTGTTGAGTGTCTCTAGGGACTTCTTTAAATTTTTTGTGGAGACTATATTGGGTGGTCGTGGAAGATTTCCTTCAACCTCTTTAACGAACTGCTCCCAGTCCGTATTTCGCGGGTTTCTAAACACATTTTCCTTCACTATTCGTTCAAAGTTTACCCGGAATTGAATGTACCTGTGGTCCGAGAAGGAATGTCTACTAAGGACTCTCCAATCCTGAGCCACGGTATTCGTTACCGACGCAAGAGTTATATCTAAGACGTTAGATGAGGTAGGGCCAACAAATGTTGGTTCATCTCCCTCGTTTACTATCTTAAGATTAGTCTGTAATATGAAATCAAGCAGTGACTCACCTCTTTCGTTAATATCTCTGCTTCCCCATACCGTGTGATGAGCGTTGGCGTCAGCTCCGATGGTGAGGGCCTGCTTCTTAGAGTCGGCCTCTGTCACCAGTCGAGTGAGCTCTTGAGGGGGCGCTTCGGTGTCGTGCGCCATGTAGCAGGATGCCATTAGGATTGGCTCATCTCTGCCACCTTCTAGTGCGACCACAGTGAGGTCGTCAGTGCTGTAATTAGACAATAAGTAAGCATAGATACCTTTCCTTACTAGGATTGCGGTCCTTGCTCTACTCACTGTTGTTGGGTGGAATATGTTGTAGTTGGGAGTCTTTAGTCCAGAAACCTTGTTGCCTGAGGCTATCCAGGGCTCCTGGACCAAGGCTACATCGGCGAGCCCTGTCTCCAGGGTTAACAGGAGCTCCGCCGATGCCAACTTGTTCTTATGTAAGTTGATTTGGATGACCCTCAGCTCCATAATTGGCTGTGGCATCTTCCACGGATGGGACTTCCACCACGGTACTGTCCGCATCCTCGTCATCTTCTATTTCCAGGCTCATGGTTGCGAGTGTGACCTCCGCCAGGTCTTTCTCCACCTCACCCGCCTCCAGCGTATTCGTATTTTTGTCGTCGGGGTGGCGCTTTTTGAGACGTAGGTATACGCTACCCACGCCCCACGCCATCTTCCCGAACCTTCCGTATAGCAAATCGTCGGCCTCCTTATTGATCTGGATCACCATTTGCTGACCCTTGTTATCGGGCTTCGCAACGTGGATCACCTTCCAATCGACAGTTGGCACGTCCGGATTTTGCCATCGCAGTAGCTGCAGTGCCTGGTCCGCTGGTACGACCCGCGAGAAAAGTACTTTTGCCTTTGGTAGGGACGGAATGCAAGTTCTGTCCACTACCTCCAGCTTGGCACCCTCCCACGGAGCGTCCAGAGCAGCCACGACACCGGTGACCCACTTCAGAGTGTGGTCATCCTTGCAGCTCAGGATTTTAACGCCTGAGAGCCAGCCCGCTCCATCAAAAAAGATGGGTAGCGAGTCCGGTTCGCCCATACGACTCAGAAGCGCGTTGAACAGTAGCTCCTCCACCTTCTTCCACTGCTCTGGCTTCATCTTGCCATTTGGGTCGCTCCGGTCGATGAGCGCGACGACAAGATGTCGCCTCGCCACATCACTGGCCGTCAGTTTTGCTTGCGTCACTGGCTTTTTGCAGGGCCGCTTGCTGGCTGGCACCTCTGTTTTCGCGGTTTCAGCGGAGCGCTGGCGTTTGACGGCCAAACTCTCCTCCACCTTGTTGGCAAAACTGGCGTTCTCAGACGCCATGTTTTTCCTCTGTTCGAAATGAGCCCTGCCCTCTTCAATCCTTTCGTCGGCCCACTTCTGCTGGCGGATCTCATCTTGTGTGAGTTCTCGCTTGCAGTTAGCGAGCCGAGCCCGGATTTTTAAGGCGGACTTGTACTTGGCTTTGGCTTTCAATCCCTCCTTTGACCTTTTGAGCCCGACCCTACTGGGGGTGCTGGTGCTCGCCGGGCCTGGAAGACATTGAGAAACCGGTTTTCGAGTCCCTTCCTGTGATTCGAAATCCGAGTCTCCTTGAACTGCGGTATCGCGCCACATTTTGGGTGTATTTTTGGCAGTAGCTATGCAACCGTCCTGGCCTGCTCCAACAAGTACGGAGGGTGGGTTGCTGGCGACACGCAGAGAGGATTTCTCCCCCCCGTGCCCGCCGGTGGTAGCACCCTTTTCCACCGACGTTTGGGTTGACATCCCAACCCGTGTTTGACCCTTAGTCACCTCCATTTGATTTTTATTTCCGGGAAGTCTACCCATAGCATTTTATCTTTACTGCCAAGGACCTCGAACCATGGTTTGCTCTACGCCCTCGCTGTGCCGAAGCTTTTGAGTGGTGTAGAGTTCACCTTAGCTAGACATAGTACTACCTCTCCACAGGCAAGTAGGTTCGTAGTACATTCGTTTGTTTTGGGGCATGACGGCATCTGCTTCGGTTAGCCCCTCGCCTTCGCAGTGCCGAAGCCTTTGAATGGTTTGGGGTTCACTTTTAGCTAGACGCCGTCCTGTCCCTCCGCAAGGCAAATAGCACCTGGTACCCCTCGTCTGTCTCGAGGTAGCACGATGCCCATTGCCCAGCCGGCACCCTCGTGGAGGGTTCAGTTTAGGATTTTCGCCAACCAATTAATCATATTGTTAGAAATAATTTTTTTTTTTAAATTGTTTTGTGTTTTGTGTGTGTTTTTTTTTTTTTTTTTTTTTTTGATGGTATGTGATAACATTAATGGTATATTTTTTTTTTTTTTTTTTTTAATTTTATTTAGTTTTATTTAATTTTTTTTTTTGTGGTAATAACAGTTGATCAGACTGTGCTTTCATGAAAGTTATTAACTATTGAAAAATTTTAACCTATTATTATGAACTTTTTGTTTTATAATTTTCTTATCTTATATAATTATATTATTTTTATCTTCTATTTTCTCTACGCTAAATGGTCCTAAATATGTTGAATCTAGCTTATGGCCAGTTTCATTTTTTAGTAGAACTTTATCTCCTACTTTCAATTCTAAATTAATTATATTTCTATCATAATATTCTTTATTCCTAGCCTTATGTTTTTCTAACATTATTCTAGCTCGTTTATATGCTTGTTCTAATCTAAACTTACTTTCCTTAGCATAGTTTTCTATGTTGTATAAAGGTTCTATATTGTCTATTGTATTAAAATATTTGGGTAAATTATTTTGTTTGCTATAAACTAATTCATATGGACAATAGTTATGTGCCATAGATGGAGTCGTGTTAAAACAGTATACAAAATATTTTAGCCACACATCCCAGTCGGTTTTATCAACTGAAATGTATGAGCGAATATATTCGTTAAAAGTTCTATGACTTCTTTCTACTGTTCCAACTGTCTGGTGGTGGTGCGCTGTAGACGTTATATTGTCTATTTTTAAATTGTTGCACAATTCATTAATAATTGAATTTTTATATTCAGTTCCCATGTCCGTGATGAACGTCTTCATTGGACCGAAATGTAGTATAAAAGATTCGAATATAGCTTTAGCGACAGTATTAGCATTTTTATTAGGGATCGGAATGGCAACGAGATATTTTGTTAAATCGCAAATGAGCGTTACTGCATATTCGTTACCGTGTTCTGATCTTGGTAATGGACCAATGGTGTCAACAATTACCCTGTCGAAAGCATATATTGGTGTTTCTGTCAGTGTTAAAGGAGTCTTTGTGTGTACTGTCGTTTTAGACATTTGACATTTTTGACATCTACGTACGTATTCTATTATATCTTTTCGCATATTTTTCCATTTGTAATGTCTTTGTAATTTAGCTAAAGTTTTTGATATGCCAGTATGACCTCCTTGTATTGAATCGTCATGGAATTTAGACAGTATAGCTTCTTTTCTATATCATTTGATATATTGGTCACCGGCTTGAGTAGCGCTACTCTTAATAATTTTAATACATTAATTCCCTTTTTTTTTAATAATTCTATTGAAGCATTTTTAGTTCGCGTATACCATGTACACCGGCTCTGTTTTCAAGCCGTTGGAAAAATTGACCTAAATCAATAACTCCATTTGCATATAGATCCCTAACATCTATTCTTGCAATGATTTGTTTGCCATGCTTAAAGCAACACAGCATATCTTTCGTTTGCAAGGTCACTACTTTTTGTAAATCGTCATTTGTTATGACTTCATATACATTGGGCTTTGAAGCTTTATTTAGAGGTTTGTTTTGCAAATTCTCTATTTCTATATCTTTTTCATCTCCTGCGCAGGAAATTTTCTGTCTTTTCTCTTGTCTAGTAGTGACTTTGAGGACTTTGTTATGTAAATCTTTTAATTCTTTGATGGTTATTCTTGATAACGCATATGCTACGTGATTGTCCTTACCCTTAAGATACTCTACTCTGAACTATTACTCTTCTAAATCAAGTCTCAGGGCCAGTTTCTCAATGTCTGGTTAAAGTAAGAATTAGCTAACGACCAGATAAATTTAACGCTCGCGTTAAGCCAATTTGGTTTTCTCAATGTATAGTTAAGTTAAATCGATATGATACTATCGCATTGATGGTGCTGCCGCCCTTTTCGAGCCCTTTTCGAGCAAAAAAGCTGTTTTTGTTTGGTATTTTTATACCCTTAACCCATAAAATGGGTAAATAAGGGTATAATGGTTTTGTGCAAAAGTATGTAACAGGCAGAAGGAAGCATCTCCGACCCTATAAAGTATATATATTCTTGATCAGCATCAATAGCCGAGTCGATTTAGCCATGTCCGTCTGTCCGTCTGTCTGTCCGTCTGTCCGTCTGTCTGTCTGTCCGTCTGTCCGTCTGTCCGTCTGTCCGTCTGTCCGTCTGTATGAACGCGTGGATCTCAGAGACTACAAGAGCTAGAGACTTCAGATTTGGGATATAAAATCTCCTATACCATGAGCAGAACAAGTTTGCTTCAAATTATCGATAATTATTTTGGTTTCCGATATACACATAATATCGATAACAAAAAAATATCGAATTTGGAAAATGTAAAAATGAGGGTTGAAAGAATTAGTAACGATAGATCTTTTCTGAAAATTTCGTCCAAATCGGTTAAGAAACACCGGAGATATCGAATTTAATCGATTGAAGCTAAGTCAGTATACCAAAGTCTTATATAAATTTAATTTTTATACTCGATACCGAAGGTAAAGAGTATATTGGTTTTGTGCAATGTCCGTCATGGTGTCTGTCCGTCTGTCCGTCTGTCCGTCCGTATGGTTGCAAGTTTTTTCCACACCCTTCAAGCTAGAGACTTGAAACTTTCCAATTCTCTTTATCTATGGGATAGTAAATTAAAGTGTCAAGATGGAGGTTCTACGATAACTGGGGGGCTGGCAAATCGATAAATTCGATAACCCAATACCGATAAATCCACATATTTCGCACATCCTTACAGCTATAAGTACCAAATTTGGTAAGAAGATAGCTATTAGCAACCCCCAAAAAACTGCATCAAAAATTTTGGAGCCACGCCCCCATTCCGCCCCAGCCCCCGCATTTTAAAGTCAAAAAAGACTATATCTCCCACAGTTTTTGAGCTATAGCCACTAAATTTGGTGCCAAGATAGGTGATGATGACCCCCTAAAAACTGCACCAAAAGTTTGGATGCCACGCCCACCGATACTGCCCTAGCCGCCCCCATCCACCCCAACGCTTCGTCAAAAACGGGAATGCGTGTATCTTCCAGAGTTGTGGAGCTAGAGCCTCCAAATTTGGTGGGAAGATAGCTGTTAACGACCCCAAAAAACTGCATCAAAGTTTTGGAGCCACGCCCACCCATTACGCCCCCAGCCCCCGCATTTTGAAATCAGAAATGGCTATATCTCCAACAGTTTTGAGCTATAGCCACCAAATTTGGTGCCAAGATAGGTGATGATGACGCCCTAAAAACTGCACCAAAAGTTTGGATGCCACGACCACCAATACTGCCCTAGCCACCCCCATCCACCCCAACGCTTCGTCAAAAACGGGAATGAGTGTATCTTCCAGAGTTGTGGAGCTAGAGCCACCAAATTTGGTAGGAAGATAGCTGGCAACGACCCCCAAAAATCTGCATCAAGGTTTGGAGCCAAGCCATTCCGCCCCCCTTTCCCCACCATTTACAAACTTTGAGCTAGAGTCACCAAATTTGGTATGAAGATAGCAATTGACATTCCACATAGATCTGCATCAAAAATTGGGATGCTACGCCCACCCATACCGCCCCCAGCCCCCCTTGCCACACTTTTTACAAACTTCGAGCTAGAGTCACCAAATTTGGTATGAAGATAGCAATTGACATTTCACAAAGATCTGCAACAAAAATTTTGATGCCACAACTACCCATACCGCCCCCAGCCCCCCCCCCCCCCTTCCCTACATTTTACAAACTTTGAGCTAGAGTCACCAAATTTGGAAGGAATATAGCTGGTGGCATCCCCATCTGCATCGGAGAATCTTTAAGGCAGCGTACACCCCTGCCGCATCCGTACCCCTTTGCAATCAGGCCTCTTTTTACCGGTTTTAATACTGGTATCGAGTATGCCGCAGTCGGTTGCGTCCGACTGCAACGTTTCCACTTGTTTTTTTTGCAACTGGGTTCAGGGTATCTTCTAGTCGGGCTCTCCCGACTAGAGCCTTCTAACTTGTTTGTTTTGTGACTGCCTAATTCTTCTTCCAACTCAAAAATAACAATTCAAAAAATGGAAATGAGTAAACAAACAAGTTTAATGAGCTCAGTTGAGAACAGAAAGCGGCCACATTGCGTGGATGTAAAAAATTCTTTGATGCGATGCCATTTTGCTTGAATAATAAAATGTAAACAATGCAAGTGTCAGCCACAGTCACCTGTTTGCCTAACGATGATTTCATCGATATTTATATCGGCACTTAACGAGAGAACAAATTTTAGCCGGCACTCAGGCCTCATGTTAGTTTTAATCACGAACAACCCTAACCAGACATTGAGAAACTCAATTTTGACTAACCATCAGTTAGTTAAGCTAACCATCTGTTAGTTTAGCTAACCAGACATTGAGAAACTGGCCCTCATTCTGGTTAATTTTGATGTAGGGTTAACCATTGAAAATAAGTAGGTTAACGGTCTGTGGTCTGTTTTGACTGTGAAATGTCTACTATATACATATGGTTTGAAGTGATTAATTGCCCAATGAATTGCTGATAGCTCTTGTTCTGTTGTCAATTAATTACTTTCACCTTTAGTGAAGCTGCGAGATGCATATGCTACAGGTAATTGAATACCATTATAATTTTGGGTTAAAACTGCTCCACAAGTTTCTTTGCTTGCATCTGTGATTATGCAAAATTCTTTGCTAAAATCTGGATATTGAAGTAAAGTTGGATTTATTAATGCCGTTTTAAGATGTTCAAAGGCATGCTGGCAAGCAGCTGTCCATTCGAATTTTACATCTTTTTTCACAGTCTTGTTATGTGACGAGAATATTTGTGAAAGTTTTTAATAAAACGTCTGTAATAGTTACAAAATGCAACAAATCTTCTAGCGCTGTCTGCGTCCGTAGGGACTGGGTATTTTTCAATGACATCATACTTTTTGTCATCTGGGAGAATACCTTTGTCAGTAAACTTATGACCTAGAAATTTCACTTCATGCATGAAAAATGTGCGCTTGTCTGGGTGCAGTTTTAGATTGTTCTTTCTGCATAAATCGAAAACGTTTTTAAGGTTTTTGATCATGTGTTGTTCGGAACAACCGATTAGGTCATCCATGTAAAGGAATGCCTGTGATGGTTCAAGACCAAAAAATGCAATTGTCATCACTCTTTGAAAAGAATTAGGCGCTATTTTAAACACCGTAAGGTAATCGCGTGAAGCGATATGAGCCATTGCTCGTTGAAAAAGACGTTATATTTCTTGAGTTTTCTTCAAGTTCTATTTGGTGGAATCCAGACATTAAATCTAAACACGAGAAGTATTTTGCTCGGCCTAGTTGATCAAGAATATCATCTATTCTTGGAAGTGAGAATTTATCAGCTAATAGTTTTTTATTCATTTGACGATAGTCAATTACTAAACGCCATCTTTTATCTGTTGAATCCGGTAAGGATTTTTTTGGTACGGTTTGTATATATTTGTTTTGTAAGCATTCAGTACATAAACTGACTGCTAAAAGGGCGTCGCAACTAGCACTTGTAACTAGGTAGACTACGGAGGGGGAATTCCTTGATGATGAGTAAAATACTTGGTTTGTTGGTACAAAGTAAAGAGCTGATTCTTTATTCATGTAAGTAACAATATTTGTAGGAGAAAATAGCTTAGTTTGCATAAGTGTAATATCAATATAAATTGGGTTATTGTAAACGCAGCAATTGCTTGCCAATGTAGAATTGCATATTGGAATTTCCGCGTTGACTGACCGCTGTTTTGGTAACTAGTTATATGTGTCGGTTTCGCTGGGATCAGCAGTTTTTTGTAGTGAAGACAATAATACGTATGGTGTTGCATTTTATTGACCTCGTTAAATTATAATTGTCTGTCATATACTGTGTGTGCTGTAACTTAAATGTATATATAAAAACATAGGTCAGTATTTGACATAGTTAAATTGTGCTTATTGTTGTGTGTCATTTATGTGGGTTGTGACTTAAATGTATATACGCCTAAGCAGGTACTAATAGGAATGGGCTATTATATTCAGACACAGAGGGTTCTACTATTTTATCATTTATGAGTTTAGTTACTTGTTAAGTTATTTCTGCTTGTTGTGAATGAGGAGTTCTATAGTTTTTAATGTAACTTGGTTCATCGTCTTTCAATCTTAGTTTTTGTTTATAAAAATTATTTGTCATTATTGGTTCGGATTCTAGTCCGAATATATCTGAATACTGGGTGCATAATTTTGTCAATATGTTTTTGTAAGGTAGCGGACAATTTCTTCTCAATTTAGAGATAATTTTTTCATCTCTTGACATGCATTCTTTATTAAAAATTTCATAGTTGGTTAGCGGTTCAAATCGGACTTTATCTAAGTTAACTACTTTATTTGAGTCTGTTAAGTGCAAAACTCTGACAAAACAATTTTTAGAATCGGATATGGAGCTTGCTATAAATACTCCATTTTAAATTTCTTGACATGGGATCATAATTTGATCATCTTTTGTATTTATTTTAATTTTTCGGACGACTTCGGATCGTAATGATAACATTGTTGTATTATTGTCAATGGTGTGAACTATAGGGATAGTTATCGGATAGTTAAAATTTGGAGGTCTTAATATAAACAAGTCTTTACTTGCTTTGAAGTCTAATTGACAATTGAATTTCTTTATGAAATCCATACCTATTATTCCATCACATGGTATGCGAAAATCTGAGTTTACTAAATGAAAATGATGTGGAATTGTATATTTTCCCGTTGTTAATTCAACGAAAGCTAATCCAGTGGAATTGGTTGAACCTTCTCCAATTCCGCTGATATTAGTAGTCACATTGTAATCTAATTCTTGAAAAGTATCAGATTGTTCTTTTTAAATTGAAATATCTGCACCAGAATCAATTAGTAACGTCAGAGTTGTTTCTGTATGTTCATTCTTTAATTTTATAAAAATGTTACGACTAAGATTGATTGTGTGGACTTTAGAATTTATTGGGTTTGAGTACTTAAGGGTGCTGGTTGGTTTTCCGAATTACCTTGAGTAACTCGAACATTGTTATTGTTTCGTCCGTTGTTTTGGTATCCTCTGTTGGCATTTCCACGGCCACGGTTATTTCCTCTGAAATTTCCGCGTCCTCGGTTATTATAATTATTGTAGTTATTATAATTTCCTCGGCTATTGCCTCTACCTCTATAATTTCCTCTGAAATTACTTCGGTTCGGATTTCCTTTTTAAGCAAATAAAATTGCACTTGTGGATCCTGTCATTTCAGTACTGCAGTGTATATATTTACTCACAGCGTCATTCATTGTTGCGAATGTTCCTGCTTCCAATATTGTTTTAAGTTTGCCATGCTCGCAGTTTTTAGTCATGACCCTAATGGCTTCTTTTGTGCTTAATTTATCAGCAAGTTCTGCTGGCAATCTCTCATCGATATACGCAGATTCAAGCAATCTTTGTTGATTATCAATTTCTGGTATACGTTGGCCATTTTTGCTTTTACAACGTCGGATGTTTCGCCGACAATAGATTCTTGCAATTTCTTTATTTTTGCATCTATAGTTGTTTCGTTCTGTATTTTGTAAAGGTCGAGCCAATTATTTTGGACTTGATTACTTCTACGGCTATACCTTCAAAAGTGCCTTTTGTTAAATTTATCAGTCTTAACGAAGTTAAGAATCTTTGTAAATTTAACTTTTTCCCGTCAAATTCTGGGATTGAGGAGGATATCTCGCTCATATATGCCCTATCGGCAACGGCTGAGTCTGTCATGGCTGGTTTTTGTCTTTCGGAATTGTTTTCAATGCTATTATCTGAATCGGAACACGTATGTTCTGACGCTTCAGGGTCAATTTTTCTGTAAGTGCAACTATTTGTGAATCAAAAGATAGGCTGTTAACATATAAATTGGCAAGTTTAGTGTTAAGGCCTTTAACATTTTGGTAGGCCAAGCTAATTACATTTGTTAGTTTTTTGCCGACGACGTGGAGGCCACAGGGTGGCCAACAGGCTGTGCACTAGTAATCCTAATTCCATTATTATTAAAATTATCATTACGCCTATTCACATACTCCTTTACAACGAGCTGTGGCGGCCAAAACTCTTCAGAGCAAATCGTCGTGAAAAGTTCGGGCGGATAACTCAACTTAAAAGAAGATATGCTTCGGGCGTGTTTGAATTTAAATTTTTCCACCCTAATATGTGGGGACTCGATATAACTTTTAATGTAGGCACTAACATCATCCGACGAAGTATCGGATGCTAGCCTAGACACGAAGATAAACTTATTGATAGGCACAACAACATGAGGCTTGGGAGCGCCGGCTGTACCTACAGTAGGATTACTAGGCACACAAGCTGTCGAATCGGAGGGCACTAGTGAAGGTTTGTTCGCTGTGGTTAAGTTATTAATAGGATTTCTAGCTGGCGAGTTAAATACCATTAATGGGCCAGCAATAGGACCCGTTGTGGGATTATTGCTTGGCACCAGTAGTGGCTTGGTTGGCAAGACAGGTGGGACACTAGGTGGAAAAGGACCCGAAGTCTTTTTGCGCTTCGGAGATTCCGTCATAATCTTGCCGTTTTTAAAATTCGCCTCAAGCGCTTTGAAAGCCGTATGAAGATTATTAAACGCTTTGTTCATAGATACAAAGCTTAGGTGAGTCTGCCTTATGAATTGACCAGTTTCCTTCTCAACCTCATTGCAGGACTCACAATACCATTTTAGGCCAGAGTCAGCAACTAAGCAGTCCCTTATTTTGGTAGTAAGGCCAGCACATTTCATGTGGATCGCGTTGTCACACAATCTAGATACAATAAAGTCTTGGTTGGTTGTACCAACCGTTTACAATTCTTGCTGCAGCAGGTAAAAATATTGATAATGTAATCAATGAAATAAGCAAATCGAAATGCTAAAACAAAACAATGAAGAGTGCAAGTATATATGTATGTATTAACGTTTCAATGCAATGAGTACGTTGAAGCGGTAAAAATAAAGAGAGCAAGAGAGCGTGAGCAGATAGAACCGCATTTACGTCGGATAAGAGCGGACGAAAGCGGGAGAGGACTGATGCTGAAAGGCGAGAGTAATAAAATTGACAAGCTGTTTGTTGTTAGTAGACACGGAATAAGCAAATGCAAATATATGTATATATGTATGTACGTATGTTTTCTTTAAGTAAGGCACAGCAGCGTCAGTTCAACTGCAAATTAATGTGTGTAAAAACTTGGCAAAACTCTTTTTTGCAAACGTAAATATATAAGTTTTGCAATTACCTTTGCATATATTGATCGGACAACAGCCGAAGGTTCAAGTAAATAACACAATGTGTGGGTTATTATTAATTTATTCTCACATCAGACGAGGCGTCTTGATGTGGAGCCGATAAAGAACTAAAGCTGAGATACAAGTTGTTTACTTATAAAGCTCTAGCTTGTCGCTTTGCTGTCGCTATACAACGGCATGTGCTGCCGCTATGCAGCCGCTGCGCCGGATATGAAACTGCTGATCTTGCGCCTCGTGCAAGACATCGCGTTACGGTCTGGTCAGCGGCGGACCCGCTGGGTCGCTGGCCTGTGTGCAGCGTTAGCACTATGCTACACCGTTAACTACTCTCCCCTTCAAGTTGGGACCGTCCTCGGTCACATTAAGGTCTTTTATCTCGTAACGAATCGCTGCTTTCTGTTGACTCTTTCTCCTGTAACGGATAAATAATGATATAAGGACAGCCGTGGCGCGTAGCATCAGACCAACTGTAGACGCTACTATGGGCCTGGCTTTCATCTGCGCCCGTAGCACGCCGATGTGCCTCAAGTTTTCGATGCTCATTTGATGAAGAAGTGGCATGCTTAGTAGGTTTTGGTGCTCAATTATGTTGAGCGATGGCGAAGCTGCTGAACTGGGAATCTTTTTGGGGTAGCCGTTATAGTTTGTAAACTTTCTTCCGTTTATGTGTGCCACCTCGTTGAAGGTTAGTAGGTAAGTACCGTTGATGTTGATCTCTGCTCCCGCATCGAGGCTTACCCTGGCTGGGCTATCGTTGATGATGACGATTCCTTCGTTTATCGCCTCTACTGGGGCCAGGTGGTTCGGTTGGGTGTTGCAGTGTGCTGTCCCACCGGAGTGTTGTTGTTGTGCGCAAGAAGGACCGAATGCCTCCCTGCAGAATGCCATTGTTGTTGAGGCGCTGCAGGATTGCAGTGCCACTATCTTGTCGTTGCACTCCGCTAATGCGTTTTCTGGTAGTTGCAGGACTATCCCGCGGTGAGCGACAGGGTAAACAATAACTTTATTACAGACTAACTTAGGTTTAGGATATTTAATGATAAAATGAATGGAATTACTATCTGCTAAAACCTTAACCTCAGATACGCTCATTATTTGGGCTACATTAACGCCCGTGAAACTTGTAAAGTATTGAATTTGGCCGGGGTATGAAACTCAGTCCGGCCAAGGTTCCACGTTACAAGAAATATTTAAATTTGCCGAAACGTACTCGCGAGTTGGAGGCAAGCTAGTTCGCCTTTACCCCGGGGTTAAGATTTCGCGACGTCCGGCGATCAGGGAGGCGTACGGGACAAGCCACAGTACAAGTACCACCGATAGCACAGGTTATGTTCCCTGAAAAGTCGAGGTCGCGCGGATGCCAAAGCTCCGTTACCGAACCGACCGAATGATATGGGAAGCGTGCGGGGCGAGCCACAGCACGCGTGCCGCTGATCTTTCAGATTCTAACCAAAAACAATTCCAAAAACGCGCCTAGCCATGTGCCGACCGCGTGCGCACATGCATGTATATGTATATAACCGCGCGCGTATGCGTTCAACGTTCAGCGCCTCTCGGGGCGAAAATGAAAACACGAGGATTTGGAATAGTCTTAACTTTTATTGGATAACTCATTCTACTCGGTTCCACTTATGGTTTATCCTCAAGACCTTAGGGGGGAATCGCGTCCACGCCACTATAACTCTAATCTGGGAAATATCTCTATCACTTAATTTGTCTTTGCTTATTACGTTCTTTTGTCTTGACACCCGCGTTCACGTCCGTTCACATTCGCTCCTACTTCTCGATTGATTTCGTCGTCTCGCGCTCGGCCTGAGCATGCCCTTTTTCGCCTTTGTGGGTCGCGACATTTGGATCGTGTGAGTGCGCACACGACCTCCGCTCTTCTTGAGCTGCTCTATTAAGTTATTTTATGCTATGCTTATTCTATGCCCTTCACCATACCATACTTATGTTAAACTTAAGGTCTGTTAACTTTGACATTGCATTTCTTCCATTAATATTTACTTCATAGTATTTCGCATTTGTCTTAATATCTTAATGATTGAAATACTAATAATAACAGTGTGTAATGATACAAAATAATAATTCTGCTGTTTCCATAAATGTATTGTTGGGAGGCCGGCATTTGGCCTACCTCACACCCCCCTCTTTCTTCGTGATCGTGACCATGCCCTTCTGGTTTTTGGTCACGGTGAACTGGTCCGTTCCCACCAAAACTGTGAATCGGTCACGCCGTCCTCTGCGCCCTCGCCTCTTTAACTGCTCCTCGATGGACTTTATCGCGTTCGTCGTCAATATCGATACGTTTGAGTGTACTGTCCACAAACTAGGGATGTTCCAAATGTCCACGCCCGTTGCCTGTGCTTTTGCTTCTTGGCTGTTGAGCGGGATGTCTTCTACAACAAATCCTATCTCGTGGCCTTCTTCCCAACCTTCTATCCCTTCGAATTCTACCATCGGCTCCAACGTGCTTGGGCTGTTTTGTTGTGCCTCCTCGGGTTCCTGTAGGCTTATCTTCAACGGTGGTGGTGGTGTCTGCGGCGCCTCCCGTGTCAGTCCGTCATCAGCGCTTTCTTCTTCCAAGGCTGGGAAATTCGGTTCCTCTACCCACGGCTGTGAAGCTCTTGCGTGTGACATCTCGACTACTATTGTGGTCACCTCTATTAACTTAAAAATGCAAGCGCTGTCCACGACCGCCTTCGACACCTCCGTGTGTCCAAACACCGTGTGTTTGAATTTGGGGGTGACGACTCCCAGGTGTGTCAGTAGCGCGCGTGGTCCCGCCTTGGGTCTCGCGACCGATTGTGCGCTTCTTGTCGCTCTTTGACCACTTCGAAGTCGTCGCTCCCATCATCGTCCTCGATCCGAAACTCCGCGTTGTGCTCGCTCTTCTGAGAGCTGGCTTCCTTCTCCTCGTCGTAATCGGAATCGCTTCTGACGCTCTCCTCGGGGGTAGTGTCCTCCTCATCGTCACAACGCTGACCACTTGCTTCGCTCTCCTCGGGGTTAGTGTCCTCCTCATCGTCACTCTCGGCGTCGGGGTGTTCCGCACGAACTTCCGGGTCGTCTTCGTGGGCACCGTCCTCGTGTTCCCTTGCTATGGTATCTACCGACTCGTCGTCGCTGCTAATGACTATTGTGTCGTCCATATTTCGTCAACTATTGAGAAAGATTGGAAATAAATTATTACGATTCTGTTTGAGTGGTGTGTTGTTGATAGCGGTTATAGTTGGTTGTTTGTTAGCGAGAGAGCGAGAGAGAGAGAGAGAGAGAAACAAAAAATAAAGCCCTGTTCGCGGATTTTATTCGTGGTTTCTTTGAGGTGGCAAGTGGGTCTCGCTTGTCCACGCTTCCTGCCGGCGGCTTTTGTCGAGATTCTCATTTTCACGTTGGAACGGTTTTAATTGCAATATGCTGGCGATCCGGCCCTTCCGCTCTGCTTCCTTTGTTAGGCGTACAAAGTTTGGCGATGTAAATTTCTTAACGAGGAATGGTCCATCGTATTTTAAGGCTAATTTCGCTGCGAATCCATCACTCGCTTTGGATAGCTGGTGTATTCGCAGAAGGACCCACTCGTTAATTCTGGGACGCCATTCTCTTCGCCTTAGGTTGTAGTTCCTTCCTTGATCTGCTGATGCTTGTTGCTGGTTGCTCTGCGCTATTTTAAACACCTCTTTCAGCCGGTCAGCTTTCTCTCCCGGCGTTTGCGGAATGCTTCCTGTACCTGGCGTCTTTTCATCGAACAGAGTTGCTGGCAGGCGTGGTTCCCTTCCTTGCATTAGGAACGCTGGGGAGAATCCTGTCGAATCTGCAATGCTCGAATTGACGGCTAACGATATTTCGAGAAGCAGGTCGTCCCACGAACTTTGGCTTTCAGAAATATATTGTGCTATCATCGTCTTCACCGTTCGATTTGTTCCTTCTGTTGGATTCTCTTGTGGGCAGTACGGGGCTGTATGTTCCATCTCTACGCCCAGTGAATTCAAAAATGCTTTGAAGTTTCGACTCGTGAATTGCACCCCGTTGTCGCATACGAATCTTTTGGGTACTCCAAACCGTCATAGGATTCGTTCCCGGAAGGCCTTCTGCAGCGTTGCTGCCGTTGCTCGTCTTAAAGAGACTAGTTCCACCCATTTGGTAAATGCATCATGGAATACCAACAACATCGTGTTGCCCTGCTTTGAACGCGGTAAGGGGCCCACAAAGTCCGCGCACAGGATGGCCATCGGCTCTGACACCTGGCGGGTCAGCATATGTCCGGCTGGCTTCCTTTGCTCTGTCTTGAACATCTGGCATTTTCCACAACACTTGACGTATTTGGCTGCGTCTCGGAACATTCCCGGTCAATAGTAGCGCTGTGACAACCTCATGATTGTTTTGCGGATCCCTTGGTGTCCTGCCGTCGGCGCGTCGTGGCATTCCTGTAGCACTCGTTTTCTTTGCTCCTCGTCGACGCAGAGCTTCCATGGGATGTAGTCCTCATCGTCTACTCGGTAGCCTAGGTGGCGATACAACTGCCCGTTATCCTCGACGTAATCTGCGTATTTGGTCGGATCTTTGGCAATTTTCTCCCTAATTCCTTGAATCCATTTCCCGGGTGACCTTTGAGAAACGGCTTGCTGGAGTTTCTCTAACGGGTCTCGCGATAATGCGTCCGCCACCACGTTGAGTCTCCCTTTCCTGTATCGCACGTCGAATTGATATTGTTGGAGCTCCAACGCCCAGCGGGCAATCCTTCCCGGCGGGCTTTCTATGGAATTTAACCACTTCAAAGCCATGTGATCCGTGAAAACATCGAAGTGATATCCCTCCAGATAGCACTTCAGCTAACGGATCGACCACACTATTGCCAGGCACTCCTTTTCTGTTGCCGAGTAGTTCTCCTCCGCATTGTTTAACTTTCGGCTCGCGTAAGCTATCACCCTCTCCTGCTTGTCGACAGTTTGGGTCAGCACTGCTCCGAGTCCATAATCGCTTGCATCCGTCTGTAGTGTGAACCTTTCTGAAAAATCTGGACATGCCAAGACAGGGGCGGACGTAAGATAGTGTTTGAGACTGTCCAACGCCGCCTGCTGCTCTGCGCTCCACGACCACTTTCGGGCTTTCTTTATCAAGTCTGTCATCGGCTGTACTACAGTTGTGAAATTGGGCACGAATCGTCGGTACCAAGACGCCATCCCTAGGCAACGTCTGAGCTCCTTGATGTTCTTTGGGGATTTCAGCTTGCTGATCGCGTCCACTTTCGATGGATCCGTCTGGATTCCCGTCTCACTCACTAGGTGTCCCAGGTACACTAGCTGCCTCTGGAAGAACGAACACTTTTTCCTGTTCAGCCTCAGATTCGCTGCCCTCAGCCGGCGGAAAACCTCCCTCAGGTTTGCCAAGGCTCTTTGAAAAGTTGCACCGGCCGAGTGCAATCCAAACGGCATCACTTTCCAGTGGAACAACCCTCGACCGGGTACCGTGAATGCCGTGCACTCCCGACTGTCCGCCGCCATGGGGATTTGCCAATATCCGTGTTTCAGGTACAGCGTTGATATTAGCCTGCGTGCCTCAGTCTTTCCAAAATATGATTGATTCGGGGCACTGGGTACGCGTCTGATATAGAGTGCGCGTTGAGCTGCCTATAGTCCACGCACATCCTCCATTCGTTCGTTTTTTTCCGGACGAGTACGATCGGGGTGCTGTGCGGGCTCCGAGACGGTTCAATGGCTCCTGCCTCTATCAGCTCGTCTATTTGCTTGTCGATCACGCGTTGCATCGCAGGGTTCTTAGGATAATACTTCTGCTTTAATGGCTTGTTGTCCTTCATGACGATCCGGTGTTCGGCTACATTGGACACACCCTGTAGTCCCTCAAAGAGTCGTAGCTCCGATTTTAAAAACTCCTGCATGACCGGCTCCAAGTATGCTGGCCATTCTAGCATTTCTTCGGTGTCCCCTGCTGATCTCGAGTCTGATGTGGGGTCACCTATCTGACATTTTCCACTCCCGCATTTTCCATTTGGCCCAATGATGGCTCCTTGACGACTGTAACTGCGTCTTCACATGCCCCTCGCTGGGCTACCGTGGCGTTCTTGACGTGGGATGTCCCCGGGATATTGCCTCGCTGTGCACTCCCTGAGCCACATGCTTCACGTTTTTCCTCTCCCGCCGGGTCCGCCTCGACTTCATCTGACTCCTCGTTTGGCGCTTCGGCGCTCTGCAACATCAACGTTGCTTTACCGCACTGCATGGTCGTCCCCATCTTACATAGAAAGTCCATCCCCACGATTAAACTATCTAGCATGGGTGGCATGACGAGCAGATCTAACGCTATCTCCCTGTTAATGAGGCTCACCTTTGTTCGTAACACCTTTTTTATTGATATCGTCGAACCATCCGCGAGGTGTGTGTTCGCCGTCGCTGACAACACTTCCCCTTTTGACTCTATCCTATCGAAAAACTCCTCGCTCACAAAACTCCTCGTTGCCCCGGTGTCAACCGTCGCCTTCGCCAGTAGGTCCCCGACCCTTACCGTGGCGACTATGCGATTCTTCTCGACATTAAGAGGGTAATCTAACTCCGGGACTGACTCGCGTCGGCGCCCATCCGATCCCGCCCCGGACGACGCCGCTGCTCGTTTCCCGCCGTTTTCCCACAACATGCTCCACTACTCAAGCCCCGATTGTCACACTGCCTGCAAAACAGCACTCTGGGATTCGGGCATTCCCTGGCAAAGTGCCCCACTTGCGAGCAGTTATAGCATACCCTGCCGACTTCGTGTGGCCTACGCTGTTAGTGTCCTACCATTCCGTTCGAAATTTCCTCCGTTTTATTGGTTCGGGGAGCATTGGGTTCGTTCCTCGCCAACGGCGGCTGGGTTGGCGGGCTCCGGAATTGATTAGTTTGCCGGCTCGGGTATCCTGGCCCCCTCGACTGACTGTACCCCGTCTCCCCGTGGCACGGACCTGTTATATTTTCGTACTCTGCGGCTGCTTGAGTCAGTTCTGCTAGCGTCGAAAAGTCCTTTCTACGGATATACAATCGGTACTCCCACGCCAGATTTTCGTATACCCTATCTAACTGCTGGTCGGGCCTATAACGGGCATGGCGCATGAGTCTCTTCAAGTCAACCAAGTACTCTTTGTATCCCTCACCAGCTCGCTGCCGACGGTCTCTAATCTGATCTTCCAGTCGCTTGAAATACTGCGGGGGTAAAAAGAAATTCTCTCTTGAAAGTATCCCAGGTTGCGTCACTGAGCTCACTTGTTGAGAACCAGCACGCCGCCATGTCGGTAAACGCCTCACTCATTGCCCTGGGTATACGATCTAATTCTATGTCATAAGTCCTCGCTCGTTCTTCTAAGGAATCTATGAACACGAGCGGGTCCGTATACTTATTGAACCTGATTCCCCACTTCTTAATTTGTTCCGGGACGACCACGCAATGTTTATAGTTTTCAAATCCCCGGTAACCGATGCCCACATCTGGTTTGTAGTCCACCTGCCTCATCTGGGAACTATTCACAGGCGGGGTTGTGATTGGCGCTACGTGCACCCCAGGGGAGATTGCTATTTAAGCATCCTGCTCTTATGGCGGTAACTGCTGCGCCTGGCTGAACGGTGGAAAACGTCCCCCTAGTGACCCCGATATCGTCAACAGGTCGGACTCCGATTTCTGCCGCTGCTGCAACCGCCCGGTGGAAAGGCTATTCGCAGCGGGTGATTCGCAGGTTTTCGTGAACTGGGACTCCCATTCTATAAGACGGGTCCGAGTCCCCAAGTCATGAAAGCCCTCTTTAATATACGTACATACCCGTTTTCGAAGTTCTTCTTCCTTTCCAATTTTTTCTAGTTCCTGTGCGATCTTTTCAAGTTCTTCCTTGCGGCAGTGGTACACCCATCTTACGCCTACGACTGGGTTGCCACAGCCCTCTGGTGACGCATTGCTGGGCTTGCTCATTGTTTAATTGAAATTTTACTGTTTGTTTTGTATAACTGGAATCCAGCGTCGAGCTTTAATTTTATTTCACTTTATTACGATTTTCTGTTTGCAATTTTTCTTCTCTTTTTTTTTTTTTTTAATTTGTTTAATTATAGCCGTATTATATTTGGAGAGTTAAATTTATTTTGTTTAATTTTGTTTAATTATGTTTCAAAAAAAATATATCTCAAAAATTATTTACAATTTTTTTCCAAAAATGATTTATTATTTTCCAATAATTATTTATTATTTTCCAACAATTATTTAGTATTATTTTTCAAAAATTATTTATAATTTTTCCCAAAAATGATTTATTATTGTTTTTCCAAAATTATTTATTATTGTTTCACAAAAATATTTTTATTATTTCCAAAAATTATTTATGATTGTTTCATAAAATCGTTTTTATTAAGTTTTCACTTAATAAATTTTTTTGTTTTATAACATTTGCACTTGACTTTCACTTAGAAAAACCAGCTATACATTACTCGATCGATATTAATTTTATTTGTCCCACTGTTCGATTTTCATTTTTCAACTTTACTCGTCCCACTGTTCACTGTTGGTCACCAAGCCACCACCAACTTCGTTTTTGGTAAAGCGGCGTGTGCTGTACTTTTTATTGCTTAACGCCTGCGTCGACGGCCGCTTTGCACGTGCGCGATTCCGTTTTTCGATCGGTGTGTCCGTTTCCACCGTCACTTTCGTCGCGCCGCAAATGGTTCGAATCGCACGTTTGCTTTTCGCGATCCCCTTTGCATAATCGGTGCACCCGCTTCAACCGTCACTTTCGCTGCGCCGCAAATGATTCAAATCGCGCGTTTGCTTTTCGTGATCCCGTTTGCTTAATCGGTGCACCCGCTTCAACCGTCACTTTCGCCACGCCGCGACAATTGTCCAAAAAACAAACGTCTAGACGCAATCCGTTTTTTTTCCTTCCCGTTTTGTGCACGCGCGATAAAACAGGGTATGACCGGGTATATTCGTTCCACGAACACTTGTTAGTAATGTTTTTTTTTTTTTTTGGGATCTTTAATTCCAAACTACACTACTCCTCTTACGCGTTTACGTCCCTGCTCGGGCGCCACTTGTAAAATAGTGATTTTGGCCGGGGTATGAAACTCAGTCCGGCCAAGGTTCCACGTTACAAGAAATATTTAAATTTGCCGAAACTTACTCGCGAGTTGGAGGCAAGCTAGTTCGCCTTTACCCCGGGGTTAAGATTTCGCGACGTCCGGCGATCAGGGAGGCGTACGGGACAAGCCACAGTACAAGTACCACCGATAGCACAGGTTATGTTCCCTGAAAAGTCGAGGTCGCGCGGATGCCAAAGCTCCGTTACCGAACTGACCGAATGATATGGGAAGCGTGCGGGGCGAGCCAGAGCACGCGTGCCGCTGATCATTCAGATTCTAACCAAAAAAAATTCCAAAAACGCGCCTAGCCATGTGCCGACCGCGTGCGCACATGCATGTATATGTATATAACCGCGCGCGTATACGTTCAACGTTCAGCGCCTCTCGGGGCGAAAATGAAAACACGAGGATTTGGAATAGTCTTAACTTTTATTGGATAACTCATTCTACTCGGTTCCACTTATGGTTTATCCTCAAGACCTTAGGGGGGAATCGCGTCCACGCCACTATAACTCTAATCTGGGAAATATCTCTATCACTTAATTTGTCTTTGCTTATTACGTTCTTTTGTCTTGACACCCGCGTTCACGTCCGTTCACATTCGCTCCTATTTCTCGATTGATTTCGTCGTCTCGCGCTCGGCCTGAGCATGCCCTTTTTCGCCTTTGTGGGTCGCGACATTTGGATCGTGTGAGTGTGCACACGACCTCCGCTCTTCTTGAGCTGCTCTATTAAGTTATCTTATGCTATGCTTATTCTATGCCCTTCACCATACCATACTTATGTATGTTAAACTTAAGGTCTGTTAACTTTGACATTGCATTTCTTCCATTAATATTAACTTCATAGTATTTCGCATTTGTCTTAATATCTTAATGATTGAAATACTAATAATAACAGTGTGTGTAATGATACAAAATAATAATACTGCTGTTTCCATAAATGTATTGTGGGGAGGCCGGCATTTGGCCTACCTCACAAACTTTCACGCAGAATTATTTTCAAATCGTCATTGTTTATTATTGCGTGGTTAGTTAGGTTTATGCCGCCCAGTGCTATTGCGATAATTAAATTTTCTAGTTGTAAGGTAAGTATTTTATTCTTTGCTAGGAGTGTTTCGTATAAATGTGACGTGTCAATTTCTTGTTTTTTTGTGAACTTTAAAATTTCATTGACTGTAGCTGTTAATCTATTTATCTGTTCTTGAGTTTTTGTGTTAATTACAATTTGTCTATTGTTTTCTTTTATTAATTCTGCTTCTGTTTGTCGCGTCTCTTGTAAGTCGTCAAAGTCCGGCGTCCCTGCTATCACCTTTAGCGCAGAGCCTAAGAAGCTTAAGCTTCTTGCATGTCGGTGATGCACGTCCAGCGTCGATAGTAGTGTTGTCAAGTGTACGATGTCCGCGTTGAGTATCTTCCTCATGTGTGATTGGGGAAATAAGTTTGTCATGTCCGCAGTCTCTCGGACTAGTCCGTCGTATTCGGTGAGGTTCGTCGAGTGGCGTAGGTAGTTTGTCTCGTTCCAGAGTATAGCAGTCCCGTCGAGTATCGGTATGTAATTAGAGTGCGTGTAGTCTGTTAGTTTGGCGGTTTGCCTCATTATCGCAGTAAATTGTTTTAATTTTTGGGAAAAAATTTATAATTTGTAAAAGGGGGCTCTTTATGTCCAGAATTGTGCGTGAAGCAATTGGTTGCACTATTGCGAATTTGGAAAATTTATCAATCGCTGTCAGAAAATGTTTCCCTGCGGTGGAGTAAATGTCTATATGTACTGTTTCTCCAGCATAGGAAAGGATCGGTGTGACACCGAGTTCCTGATTTTTAGGGTGGCGATCGTATTTTGAATGTCCTGCATGCTGTGGCTACCTCGATAGCTAATTGGTTCATTTTCGGGAAATAGTAGTCGCGCAAAATTTTTTTCTCTCTTGCACTGCTCTGTGAGCACGGTTGTGCTCAATGGTAACAACTTCTTTTTGCTCATCTTTGTTAAATACGTCCATTGATCTGTTCCTGCAGAACCAAAATGTTGTTGAAGGGAATGTTTCAACTATGGCATGTTGTATGCGGCCAAGGACGGGGAGCTCGCAATGTATTGCGTTTACAACATTGGGTTTCACTACATCTTTTACTGTGTCAATGATTGAATCCCAGTTACTGAAGTTGCTTAAATGTCGAGTCTTTTCTCCGAAGAGTATGAAGGTCCTCTTGGAAGGATTGTCAGCTTCCTCTAAAATAATTTGGTTTCGGAAACAGTTGACCGGCTTGTCGGTCGACTCGATCGTGTGGGTAAGTGATTCCTCGCTATGTACTGTGGCTGCGTCTGACTGAGGAGGATTTTCTAGAGCGTTTATGTTTTGCCTGTACAAGGCATCAGCCACATGGTTTACTTTCCCGGGCTTATAAAAAATTTTGGCGTCGTGTTCGTCTATGAAGGCTTTCCAACGTTTAATTTTTGCGCTGGGATTTTTGTCAGATACCGCGAATGTTAAGGGCTGGTGGTCTGTGTAAATGTTAAGGTTGTTGACCCCATACAGGTAGTGGCGCAGGGTGTTTAAGGCCCATACTATCGCTAGCAACTCTCTTTCGTTTGTTGCGTAATTTGCATCTCTATCTTTCAAGGTCCTAGAGATCATGGTAATGGGTCTCCCGCCTTGGGACAATACAGCTCCTATGCCTGAGGACGAGGCGTCCGTTGTAAGATCAAAGGGTTTTTTAAAGTCAGGGTAGTGAAGAATTATCTCTTCAGAAGCCAGAATATTTCTGAGCTTGTCAAAGGTCTGGTATTGTGTTTCGTTTAAGGCAATGGGTATTTTTTTGGAAGTTTGTTTACTAACCTTCCCGTTTTCCCCTTTTAGGATATCGGATAACGGCTTTGCGATGGAGGCAAAGTCTTTGATGAAATACCTATAGTAGTTAGCCAATCCGAAGAATGAGCGAACTGCGAAGAGATTTGTCGGCTGAGCAAATTTTTTATTGCCTTTACTTTGTCGGGACTGGTCTTTGTGCCGCTACTGGACACGATGAATCCCAAGTATTCTACACTTTCTTTGAAGGAGTGTGATTTTTCTTTTGAGACCTTCATATTTGCTTCGTGAAGGCATCTTAAAATCTGGCCTACGTCTCGAACGTGGTCTTTTTCGTTTTTTGAGAAGATGATGACATCATCGACATAGTAATAACAAGTCTTGCCAATGTGCTTTCGTAGCACGTCATCAATTGCTCTCTGGAAAATACTTCCTGCGTTCTTTAGGCCGAACAACAGTCTGCAGAACTCGTATTTTCCCCTGTCAACAGAAAAAGACGTATTTTCACGGTCTTGTTCTGCTAAGGTGATCTGGTGATAACCTGAGTCGTCAACTCTCTTTTTGCTAACGACCCAAACGGGGTTATTATAGGGTGACTTAGAAGGACGGATTATTCCGTTCTTTAAGAGGTCTTTTATTTCTTTTTTGACAAAATCTGCTGCGCCCATTGGAAATGGGTACAGCTTGGAGTAAACCGGTTCGTTATCTTCAGTCCGCATAGTTCCGACAACTGATGTATTAAATGGCAGTAACTCATTGGGTTCTGCGAATGCTTTGACATTGCTCTTTACCATATTAATAAATTCTTGTCTGACATGTGCGGGGCTTGTAGCTCTCCGATTTCAGTAAAGTTAACATTTTTACAGTTTACAAATTGGACGGTCTCTTCGTATGAACCGTCTTTCTTAAAAATTTTGCCCTGAGGGGAATCGAGCAATATACCGGCTTCGCGTATAAAATCTAAGCCAATAATGCCATCAAAGTTTGTGAGTCCTGGTAGCAGGAAAAATGGACTCTCAAGTCCGAAAATTTTGAAAATGTATTTATGCGTGTTATCGCTAGACCCGTGGATGGTACCGATATCGAAAAGTTCTTTTACAGGAAGCTTGTGATCTAGCTCTAGGGTAGATCGAACGTAGTTTTTTGAAGCCCCTTTTCAAGCAAGAGTTTTAATGTTTGCCCTGCGACTTTGCGTTCGATGAACGCGAGCAGGGACTGTCCTCTAAAAAATTAACTGTGTCGCAAACGTAATCATCTTGGGCATATTCTTCGATGTCAGCTACTGCGGCGTTGGTTATGATTTCATAAGCTTTTTCCGCCTCTTGCGAGTCGTTTTGCGCAAGGTGGTTGACTCTTTGGCGTCTTTGGTCTGATTGCCTAAACTTGGATGATGAAGGGTTTACCTCCATTGGTTCTACTCGGTCGTTTCCCCGAGGCTTGTTTTGGGGTTGGTTAGGGTTGTCCCTTTTGAAGTGTGGGTTTTTACCCTGGCCTCTGTTAGGCCCCCTATCTTTTGGCCCGGCTTGTTGCCGTTTTTCTCTCTCCTCGAGACTTCTTGCATAATTTGCTGCAAAGTTTTACCTCTCGTAGTTGGCTTCAATTTCTTGTGCCATAGCGAGGGCGGCTTGCAAACTATTTGGTTGGGCTGAGAATAATACATCGGTAAGGTTCTTTCAGAGTCCCGATATAAAGACACGCAATGCGTCTGCACGATACTTCTCATTCATGTGATTAGCTATAATTGTGTCATATGACATTATAGATTTATTTGTGAGGAGAGCGAGCTTTTTCTCAATCTCATCATAAAACTCTAAAAGACTCATGTTACCCTGCCTAAGAGTTGTATATTCTTGCTCAATAAGGTGTGCAGGGCGTTTATCTGCGTATGTGAAGTCTAGCCTTTCAATGATGGTTTCGAAATTAAGTTTGGTGTTGAAAGATGAAAGTGTGCGGTTTGCCGCGCCCTTAATTTTGTTTCTGATTATGATCACCGCCTGATAATGGCTAGTGGCTTCGTGATTTTTGAAAAGCTTATAAGCGTCTGTGGCCGCTTGACGCCAGGAGACATAGTCTTCCTGTATCCCGTTATGCCTGTTGTATTTATACAGGTAACATCTTCAAAAGTCTTTACAACCGGCTCGCTTACTGATACCTGTTTAACGCTGTTCGCGAGTTGCTGAACTGTTTCGTTAAACTCTTTTCTCTGTGCGTTGAGTGCAGCGCTTACTGCTGCTCCTACAATGTTTGAAAGAGTCTGTGCGTCTATGTTCGGCATGTTGTTGGCTAACTTGAGTTTTTCTAAGTCAGTCAATAAATCAGAAATGCTGTCTGAGTCGCTTTCGTCGTTTGTAAACATAGGACGTTGTCGACACTTTGTTTATTATTTATTTTTTTTTTTTTTTTTTTTTAAAGCAAGCAATAAGATATTCTTTTGGTTGCCACAATGTGTGCGCTAAATAACGACAATGAAAAGACCAAACAGTGGCCTTACAAATTATGCACCGTATCGGGTTACACTGGCTCGGTCCCTAAGAATTTATAATGCAACTTGTGAGCAGCCTTAATAGCTGAATATTTTTACTTTTTATTTGAAAAGCCTGAGACAACTTACATTTTTGTTGTTGTATTTTGTCTTCTTAAAATCAATCCTGGTGCTGCTATTGAATCCTCCTTCCTTTGAGTTAGGTGTTGCGCCTTCCGTGTTGTTTCTTCTGTGCACTATTTTGCGTTCTTTTTATTTTCAATTGTTAATATTCCGTGTTGTTTCTTCTGTGCACTATTTTGCGTTCTTTTTATTTTCAATTTTTAATATTTCGTGTTGTTTCTTTTGTGCACTATTTTGCGTTCTTTATACCCTTCACACATGTGAAACAGGGTATATTGAGTTTGTCATGAATCTGTAACGCCTTAAAGGAATGATGGGAGACCCCATAAACTATATATCAAAATGATCAGGACGAGCTCAGGAATTGATTTCCGCGTGTCCGTCCGTCTGTCTGTCCGTCTGTCTGTTTCAACACGATTTCCGGCAAAACTGCTGAACCGATCTTGATGAAACTTTCACAGATTGCTTAGATCATGTCGGGTTTGTTCACTATGAAATTTCATCCCGCTCGGACCATTTTTCGACATAGCCACCATACAAATTGACCATATCGTACTATCAATTGTTGTTGCTGTCGTGTTCACTAAATTCATAAGCACCATACATATAGCTCATTTGCTTCAAAAGTGGTATAACGCAAAAAATTGTCAAATTGATGTTGTTGTTGTCGCACACGAACAAGTTAATGACGCTCAAGAGTAAAAATAGGAGCGAAAAAAAAATAAAAACTAATCCATGTGTGAAGGGTATCATAGTCTTGGCATAGCCAAAATTAACTATGCCGCACTTGTTTTATTTTCAATTGTTAATATTCTGTGAATGATTGTTTGCTGGTGCACTGAGATTTTTTACATGTTTATACTCGATACCGAAGGTAAAGAGTATATTGAGTTTGTGCAATGTCCGTCATGGTGTCCGTCCGTCTGTCCGTCTGTATGTTCGCAACTTTTTTCCACACCCTTCAAGCTAGAGACTTGAAACAATTCTCTTTATCTATGGGATAGTAAATTAAAGTGTCAAGATGGGGGTTCTACGATAACTGGGAGCTGGCAAATCGATAAATTCGATAACTCAAAACCGATAAATCCACATATTTCGCACATCCTTACAGCTAGAACTACAAAATTTGGTAAGAAGATAGCTATTAGCAACCCCCAAAAAACTGCATCAAAAATTTTGGAGCCACGCCCCCCTTTCCGCCCCCAACCCCCCCGCATTTTAAAGTCAAAAAAGCCTATATCTCCCTCAGTTTTTGAGCTAGACCCACCAAATTTGGTGCCAAGATAGGTGATGATGACCCCCCAAAAACTGCATCAAAAGTTTGGATACCACGCCCACCGATACTGCCCTAGCCGCCCCCATCCACCCCAACGCTTCGTCAAAAACGGGAATGCGTGTATCTTCCAGAATTGTGGAGCTAGAGCCACCAAATTTGGTAAGAAGATAGCTGGCAACGACCCCCAAAAATCTGCATCAAAGTTTTGGAGCCACGCCCACCCATTTCGCCCCCCTTTCCCCACTTTTTACAAACTTTTAGCTAGAGTCACCAAATTTGGTATGAATATAGCAACTGACATTCCACAAAGATCTGCATCAAAAATTGGGATGCCACGCCCACCCATACCGCCCCCAGCCCCCCTTTCCCCACATTTTACAAACTTTGAGCTAGGGTCACCAAATTTGGTATGAAGATAGCAATTGAAATCCCACAAAGATCTGCATCAAAAATTTGGATGCCACACCCACCCATACCGCCCCCAGCCCCCCCCTTTCCGCACCTTTTACAAACTTTGAGCTAGGGTCACCAAATTTAGTATGAAGATAGCAATTGACATTCCACAAAGATCTGCATCAAAAGTTTGGATGACACGCCCACCCATACCGCCCCCTGCCCCCCTTTCCCCACCTTTTACAAACTTTGAGCTAGAGTCACCAAATTTGGTATGAATATAACAATTGACATTCCACAAAGATCTGCATCAAAAATTTGGATGCCACGCCCACCCATACCGCCCCCAGCCCCCCTTTCACCAGATTTTACAAACTTTGAGCTAGGGTCACCAAATTTGGTATGAAGATAGCAATTGACATTCCACAAAGATCTGCATCAAAAATTTGGATGCCACGCCCACCCATACCGCCCTCAGCCCCCCTTTCCCCACCTTTTACAAACTATGAGCTAGAGTCACCAAATTTGTAAGGAAGATAGCTTGTGGCATCCCCATCTGCATCGGAAAATCATTAAGGCAGCGTACACCCCTGCCGCATCCGTACCCCTCCGCAATCAGGCCTTTTTTTACTGGTTTTAATACTGGTATCGAGTATGCCGCAGTCGGTTGCGTCCGACTGCAACGTTTCCACTTGTTTTATTTTGCAAGTACTTTTATTTTACTTTGTTACACTTGTGTGTTGTATGTTGGGTATATCACGGTGGGTTCCGTAAACGTTGGGCGACAGTTTTGCAATTACCTTTGCATATATTCATCGGAAAACAGCCGAAGGTTCAAGTAAATAACACAATGTGTGGGTTATTATTAATTTATTCTCACATCAGACGATGTGGAGCCGATAAAGAACTAAAGCTAAGATACAAGTTGTTTACTTATAAAGCCCTAGCTTGTCGCTTTGCTGCCGCTATACAACGGCATGTGCTGCCGCTATGCAGCCGCTGCGCCGGATACGAAACTGCTGATCTTGAGCCTCGTGCAAGATATAGCGTTACGGTCTGGTCAGCGGCGGACCCGCTGGGTCGCTGGCCTGTGTGCAGCGTTAGCACTATGCTCCACCGTTAACTTATACACGTATATTTGCAATCCCTGTTAGAATTATTTACCAGATTAAACAAAGTTAAACACCGTTCAGAAACACAACAGAACAATAAATACTTGAGAGCACATAAAAACACGACCGTCACCAACGTCTTAGGAGCTTAATATCAGGAAATCGAATAAAGCTTTTAAGATGAATTTTCTTCCCACTAAAAGAATATACAATTTCACACGAAAATAAATAGTAGATAGGATATTAACTTTAGATGCGTGCCTTAATATGATTCGCTTGTCAGCTGCTGCTATTACTGATGAGAGCCGACCTTTCATGTTTTTCTCATAGGCATCCTTATTGTTTAAATATGAGGTAATAACTTTACGGCTGCGTTTAATATTTTTCGATATATGAAGAATCGAGTGAATCTGTAAGCCTTTATTTGCCTTTTTCAGACTCATCCAACGGTTTGTCTTTTCCCATTATCACTTTAGTTTATTGATAATTGGACCCGATAAATTTTTGTTTGGCAACTCTGCTCAAACCAAGTCGCATTTTTTCTGTGCTCCACAAAATTGTTAAATTTTATTATTATACTCGTGAATAAATACCCAAAAAGGGATACTTTGACTTTGCATTGCTAAAACCACTCATTGCAAATAGTCGTGAAGTTTATCATTTGCTTGTTTGTTTAATTTAAACGCGAAATAAGCAAATTCGAGCAAAAACAACACCAAACTGCAACTTCTTCTATTTTAACATACACATCAGAGAACTGCAACGAGTGTGTTCGAGTTCGTTCGAACAATCTAGTCGAAAATTTGTTCAATCGAGTTCGACACTCGTTTACAAACGAAACCATGATACAATTACGCAAGGTAGTCCACTCGGCTGCCGAAGTCGTTCGGTCTTGGTCCCCTAATTTCAGTGCGTGCCTGCTTGTCGAACTGAAAGGTTGTAAGCGGACGCTTATTTTTCAGAGCTTTAACCCTTAAGTGCCAAGCAGATACGTTTATTCTTTAGAATTAAGAGCTTAAACAAAAGAACGGCTGTTAAACAACACAAACAAAGAATAATGTCAAATTCAAAACTAATAAAAATAAAATTATAAACACTACAACTCTTGTCATAACTAAGGAAACTTTTAGCCCCATGCACCGTGCGCGGGCTAATCGACGCACTGTGTAGCCGTTTCACTCACACTCACTATTCAACGCTCTTTCACTCGCACTTATATCAGGGGACTATGATTTTGCCGAGTGGACTACCTTGTATAATTGTATCATGAACGAGACTCTATCGAACGAGCCTCTCGACAAAAATAGTGTTCGAGTTCGTCGGCACTCGCACTGGTTCGACAGAGTCTCGTTTGTAAGCGAGTGTCGAACTCGATTGAACAAATATTCGACGAAATTGTTCGAACGAACTCGAACACACTCGTTGCAGCTCTCTGATACCCACATACAAAATGCAATTAAGCAAAGGGATAATATTTATCACAAGTGGAAACGCTATAATATTGACTATTATTTCAAACAATACAAGAAAAGTAGGCAAAAAGTCAATGATTTAATAAGGCATGCTAAACAAAGATACTATTCTGCCAAGTTCGAAAGTGCAATAATTACTGGTCAGACATGGAAAGTAATTAAAAACATAGGAATGAGCAATGACGTTAAGAATCTTAATGATGATATTGATATAAATGACCTAAACACTAAATTTACTAACCTTAATGTACCTGAAGCTAATACTAGCTCGTATGTATGTCCAGTTCTGTCAAATAATTGTGAAAATATGTTTGAATTTGTCTGTGTCAATCAATGTGATGTCTTAGAGTCCATACTTAAAATTAAGTCTAATGCTGAAGGACTGGAGGATGTAAACCCTAAATTCATAAAAATGCTACTGCCGCAAATCTTAGGGCATATAACACACATAATCAATGCAGCTCTAACCTCATCCACCTTCCCAGATCAATGGAAAATAGGAAAAATTATTCCAGCCCCAAAATCAAATGGAGATTTTAGGCCAATTAGCATACAGTCGTGTCTGGATATAGTGAACACCCTAAATAGTGAACACCTCGAAATAGTGAACACCCAAAAATTTACATGGAGTACTCTAAATAGTGAACAAACGAAAAACTCGAAATAGTGAACAAAATTTTTTTTTATAAACTTTAAGCAGAAAAAGAAAGAAATAACACACAAAAAGAAATTCGCAAAAACCACTGAATTAAAAAGTAACGGAGTTCAAAAAATGTCTAAGGCGTGTGACAGTGGGACAAGGATATAAATTTCACATTGTTTTTTAATAGTACATAGTTCATGAATTATCTCATAGAAGTCATAGATATTGTTATTTATTTCAACTATAGCAACCAATACTTAAATAAAACATTCCATGTCCTAATTCAATTACAAAATATTTACTCTTTTTTTGTGTCTTTGGCTGCAACCGCTCACTGTGCACTTCATTGTGTTTTTTTAAGGGTTGCCAAACAACGTAAAACTCAATAGTTTTGCTTATAATTTGTATGGCCTTAATTTATGTAAGAAAAACGTTATACAGTGGCAACTCTTCGAATGAATTCAATGCCGTAGTATAACGGGAAAACATCTATTCATTCTTGGGTATTTCCATAAATTGTATTTTTGCTGTTCATTTTAACAAAGGCAGTTGATACTTTTAGTTAGCGTCAGCGCTTGTTTTGATATTTGTCAAGTGCAAATCGGTTGCTTTTTGGAATAAAAAATTTGATAGCACGATCATGTCTTCCAGGAAGTTTCTATCCTTAAGGGAAAAATCTCAAATCGTTGAAGAAATTGGGAAAGGCGTTAGTGTTTCATCATTGGCAAAAACATACGGAGTGGCCAAATCAACAATTTCCGGAATAAATAAAAAAAGGCGAAATATTATCTCTTGTTCGACGATTGGAGCTTCTAAGAGGAAGACTCTTAGAAAAGGCGAATATCCCCGCATGGAGAAGGCACTATACAAATGGTTTGTTGAGCAACGCAAAAAAAACTGTCCAATCAGTGGCGAAATGCTCAAGGAAATGGCTATAAGTCTGAACGCTGACATTAGAGAATCAGACGGTGGCTTTCATGCCAGCGCCGGGTGGCTCTCTGGATTTAAATCTCGTTTCGGGATTCGATTGTTAAAAGTGTCTGGCGAAAAACTGTCTTCCGATACCCACGCAATTGAACCATTTCAAAAAAAGCTGAGCAAAATCATTTTTGAATTGAAGCTGTGCAAGGACCAAATTTACAACGCAGATGAGACCGGATTGTTTTGGAAGATGCTTCCTGAAAAAACTTACGTCACCCAAACTGAAAAAATAGCCCCAGGAAGAAAAGCAGAGAAGGCCAGAATAACGTTTCTTGCATGCACTAATGCAACCGGGGAGCATAAAGTCAAGCCATTAATAATAGGGCGTGCAAAGAAACCGCGCTCTTTTAAGGCATATGACATTCCAGTGGACTACCGAAACTCTAAAAATGCATGGATGACTGCAGACATCTTCAGAGAATGGTTTCACAATTGTTTTGTCCGACAGGTACAATAAATAACGGAATAACAATTTATAAAACTTATTTTTCGTTTTTTATTGTTTTAAGGCTCAAAAGTTTTTGCAACAAAAGGGCTTAGAATCCAAAGCTATTCTATTGCTGGACAACGCGCCTTGTCATCCGCCAGAAAATGAGCTTAAAACTTCAGATGGCTTAATATTCGTGATGTTTATGCCACCGAATGTTACGCCATTAATTCAGCCCATGGATCAAAATGTGATTCGTATAACTAAACTAAACTACAAAAAGCATCTGTTATTATTAGCAGTGGGAAAGGACGACATCACCCAATTTTTAAAAAGCTTGACCCTAAAAGATGCGGTTTCATTTTTTAATGCTTGCATGGAATCAGCTGGAGGCAAATGTAATTGCCAAATGTTGGAAGCCTGTATTGGAAGCCTACAATGCAACAGCTAAAAATCAAAATAGCGATAATGATGACGATGACGTTCCGTTGAGCTTACTTCAACAAAAAATATGCAAAGAAAAATATGCAGAAATTCATGACATACAGCGATTACTGGAAGTTGTTATCCCGGAGGTAGTTTTATTGAATGGTTCTTTCGTCTTCCTGTTAATTTAGTTTAACTCTATTTATAGGTAAATTACACCGAAACCGATGTTGAGAAATGGAATTTAATCGAAGACAACGAACCAGTTCATATTGAGAATGATGAACTTGAAGATTCGGATGATGATGACCAAGGGGAAATCCAGATCGAAAATACTATTATGGCTTCAGAAGCCATAGAAAGTTTTGACAAGGCTATCGCATGGGCTGAGGCCAACACTACTGACTTTTCTGCAATTCAAAAAATGCGCAGTCTACGTGAAAAAGCTGTCCAAAAATTAATGTCTGGATGCAAAAAGCAAACAATAATTCGCGATTTTTTTTAATAAATTTACATATTTACTTTAATTTGTTTGCAAATTTATTTAATTGATTTTAAATCTAGCATTTCCACACACAAATGTGTATTTTGAGCAAAAAATGTGAGTCTCGAAATAGTGAACAACCTCGGAATAGTGAACAGGCCTTGCAAAAATTAGTTCACTATATCCAGACACGACTGTATTACCATTTCTGTCCAAAGCTTTTGAGCATCTGATTGTGGCCCAGATTAATAAATTTCTGGACCAAAGCTGTATTTTGTACAAAAAACAACCAGGTTTTAGGAACAACAGAAGCTGCACTACGAGCATTATTAAAGTCGTCGAAGATATTAGATGTAATGTAGATAATAGCCATGTAACGTTGTTGACTCTTCTTGAATTTAGCAAAGCTTTTGACACGGCGAACCACGAAATTCTTTTGACCAAATTAAGTCTGCTATATAACTTCTCAGAAACTGCACTGAAGCTTATGCGTTCATATTAAGCAAGCAGTTGTTGTTAATGAAAAGAAGTCGCACTATGTGTCCTTGTTGCGTGGTGTTCCTCAGGGCTCTGTCCTGGGACCCTTACTGTTAACCATGTATATTAACGATATACCAACAGTATTGTCAAATTGTGAAGTTCATAAGTTGTAGTGTGCAGGTAGTAGGTGGCCAAAGCCACTGCTTTGTATAGAGAAACTTGGGGAGGCGTGCACTTCTAGCTATGCTCTGATCTTAGCTCGCCGGATGGGGTGTGGGTTCTTCCTCGCCCCTCTATACAACAACAATCTAAAATAAAGTTAAGTGCACTAGCAGATATGCTACAGAAGAGAAAATACTAAAAATATTGCCTAAAATTCCTAAAGGCTTACAGAGAGTGCGGCCACTCGATTCTTCATATATCGAAAATATTAAACGCAGCCGTTAAGTTATTACCTCATATTTAAACAATAAGGATGCCTATGAGAAAAACATGAAAGGTCGGCCCTCATCAGTAATAGCAGCAGCTGACAAGCGAATCATATTAAGGCACGCATCTAAAGTTAATATCCTATCTACTATTTATTTTCGTGTGAAATTGTATATTCTTTTAGTGGGAAGAAAATTCATCTTAAAAGCTTTATTCGTTTTCCTGATATTAAGCTACTAAGACGTTGGTGACGGTCGTGTTTTTACGTGCTCTCAAGCATTTATTGTTCTGTTGTGTTTCTGAACGGTGTTTAACTTTGTTTAATCTGGTAAATAATTCTAACAGGGATTGCAAATATACGTGTATATATTTACGTTTGCAAAAAAGAGTTTTGCCAAGTTTTTACACACATTAATTTGCAGTTGAACTGACGCTGCTGTGCCTTACTTAAAGAAAACATACGTACATACATATATACATATATTTGCATTTGCTTATTCTGTGTCTACTAACAACAAACAGCTTGTCAATTTTATTACTCTCGCCTTTCAGCATCAGTCCTCTCCCGCTTTCGTCCGCTCTTATCCGACGTAAATGCGGTTCTATCTGCTCACGCTCTCTTGCTCTCTTTATTTTTACCGCTTCAACGTTCTCATTGCATTGAAACGTTAATACAAACATACATACTTGCACTCTTCATTGTTTTGTTTTAGCATTTCGATTTGCTTATTTCATTGTTTAAATTTTCAATATGTTTACCTGCTGCAGCAAGAATTCTAAAACGGTTGGTACAACCAACCAAGACTTTATTTTATCTAGATTGTGTGACAACGCGATCCACATGAAATGTGCTGGCCTTACTGCCAAAATAAGGGACTGCTTAGTTGCTGACTCTGGCCTAAAATGGTATTGTGAGTCCTGCAATGAGGTTGAGAAGGAAATTGGTCAATTCATAAGGCAGACTCACCTAAGCTTTGTATCTATGAACAAAGCGTTTAATAATCTTCATACGGCTTTCAAAGCGCTTGAGGCGAATTTTAAAAACGGCAAGATTATGACGGAATCTCCGAAGCGCAAAAAGACTTCGGGTCCTTTTCCACCTAGTGTCCCACCAGTCTTGCCAACCAAGCCACTACTGGTGCCAAGCAATAATCCCACAACGGGTCCTATTGCTGGCCCATTAATGGTTTTAAACTCGCCAGCTAGAAATCCTATTAATAACTTAACCACAGCGAACAATCCTTCAGTGTGCCTAGTAATCCTACTGTAGGTACAGCCGGCGCTCCCAAGCCTCATGTTGTTGTGCCTATCAATAAGTTTATCTTCGTGTCTAGGCTAGCATCCGATACTTCATCGGATGATGTTAGTGCCTACATTAAAAGTTATATCGAGTCCCCACATTAAATTGGAAAAATTTAAATTCAAACACGCCCGAAGCATATCTCCTTTTAAGTTGAGTGATCCGCCCGAACTTTTCACGACGATTTGTTCTGAAAAGTTTTGGCCGCCACAGCTCGTTGTAAAAGAGTATGTGAATAGGCGTAATGATAATTATAATAATAATGGTATTAGGATTACTAGTGCACAGCCTGTTGGCCACCCTGTGGCCTCCACGTCGTCGGCAAAAAACTAACAAATGTAGTTAGCTTGGCCTACCAAAATGTTAGAGACCTTAACACTAAACTTGCCAAACTATAAGTTAACAGCCTATCTTTTGATTCACAAATAGTTGCACTTACAGAAACCTGGTTAAAACCCGATATTTCTGATTATTCCGTTTTTCCTTCTAAATATAACTTGTACAGATGCGATCGCACTTCCCGCAAGGGGGGTGGTGTTCTCATTGCTGTTGACTCCTGTATTTCCTCTGAACAGATTCTTTCTCAGGATCTTCTGGACATAGAGTTTTTTCTTCGTTATGTATTATAACCATCATTGTTTAAACCATCGTTTGGTTGTATTGGCGTAAAGCGAACAAATCATTCAAGAATGCATTTGACGTTTATCAGTAATGTTTTAGCATGTATAATTTGCGTTTTAAAATATTACTAAACGGCCGTTCACTTTATGTTACTTGCTCTTAAATTCCTCCTCATTCTGATTTTAACGTTTACTCACCCCATCTGAGTGCCCTGCAACTTGTTTCGTCATTTTTGACAGATATGGATAATCTGATACTGGTTGGTGATTTTAATCTGCCACATGTTGTATGTTCTGTGATTGACACATCTTCGGCGGTATTACCAGTCACTTCTGATGGTTTTATAGATGGCCTACTGGAGTTAGGCCTATCGCAAGTTAACAGGGTGCAGAACTGTAGTGGTAGAATGTTGGACTTGATATTTGTTTCGGACTCAGATTGCAGTAATGCTAGTAGAAAACCCCCTCTTGTGCTTCCGGAAGATACCTACCATCCAACCTTAGAACTATCAATTGAAATTCTTAACCCTAGTTCAATATCTAATAATACTTTAAAAACGCGTTTCTTTCGTAAAACTAACTTTACTAAATTAAATTATCTTCTTCAACTTACTAATTGGTCTCGCCTTTATTCCTGTAGTGATATTGAAACTGCCATTGCCATATTTTATAGGACCATGAATTCGCTTTTGGATATTTGTGTTCCCCTCACCTGTTCTTCAAGTGTTAATAAACCACCTTGGTTTACGAGGGAGCTATCGAAATTGAAAAACGCGAAGACAAGATCATATAAAAAATTTGTAAAATCGGGAACTACTTTAGATTTATCTTCGTATTTAGTAGCAAAATCTAGTTTTCTTTCTGTTAACACATCTTGTTATAATAATTATCTTAATCGTTGTAGATTAAACTTTTCACGTGACCCTAAACAGTTTTATAAATTTTTTAACTCAAAACGTAAAACTTCAGGCTTACCCTCCTCAGTTTACCTCGATAGTACGAAAGCAAGTTTTAGCCAGGCAGTGGCCGATTTATTTGCTGAGTATTTTCAATCAGTATACTTAACGAATTTACATAGTTGCACTTATTCCAATCCTTCTCAAGTTCAATTGTCAAATTGCATATATATCCTAGTTATAACTGAGTGTACGCTTCTAAGTGACCTTAACTCTATCTTACCTGGCTACTTGCCTGGGCCGGATGGGGTGCCAGGTTGTATTCTTAGATACTGTGCGGATTCACTTTGTAAACCCTTAGATAAATTATTTAGTGTGTCGGTTGACTCAACTGTGTTTCCTGATATATGGAAGGAATCCTATATAATTCCACTCAATAAAAATTCTTCACAGTCAAACGTTAAAAATTATAGGTGTGCTTTTGTTTGTCTTTACCTAAGTGTGTGTTTTTTTAAAGCTCTTATTCAAACTGGTGTGCGACCGATGGTTTTATTTTTATTTCCTAAACTGCATCCCATATCATGCTATCTAATCTTAATCAATCCAAAGCGAACAGCCATTCAATGATCAGAATACTTGCAAAACAAAATGATGGTCTACATATATGTCATATAAATGCTCAAAGTCTCTTAAATAAAATGGTAGAATTTAGATATCTCTTTGTCAAGTCTAATGTTGATATTATATGTGTGTCAGAAACGTGGTTTGTTCATGATTTATGTGACTCGTTAATTGTTTGCGATGGTTATAATGCCTTTCGTTCTGATCGTATTCGTCATGCTTGTGGTGTTGCTATCTATGTCAGCACAAGAATAAAATGCAAGCTTGTACATAAACAACAAAATGGAAGTGAAATTGAATGTATTCTTCTTGAAATTTCAAACTTAAGGCATGAATATAAAACGCTTGTTGGCTGCATTTATAGGCCTAATAGAAATATTGACTTCACTTGCTTAGTGGATGTTCTAAGTAATCTTTCGTTAGGATATACAGATATAATTCTTAATGGTGTCCTAAACAGCAATATTTTAGTTGAAAATAATTTTTCAGATGAGATGGTATCACTCGGCCTGCATCTGGTTAATACTGTGGTACCCACTCATTTTACTAGGTCAAGTAATACACTGTTAGATATAATCCTGGTCAGTAGTACTAATAATATTATGTTATATGATCAATTGTCCTGACGTATCATATAAAACTTGACTATAAAGATAAAGTTATTAAGTATAGAAATGTTAGGGATATTAACTGTGATATACTATTAAGTGAATGCCGACTGTGTGACTGGAGTGCGATTTACACTATGCCATCAGTTGACCAAAAAATTCAGATATCTCAAACTAACGTCACCTATCTATATGAGAGTTTTGTACCAATTAAGACTAAAATTCTAAAGCCAGTTGCTGGATCGTGGTTTAATACCCACATACAAAATGCAATTAAGCAAAGGGATAATATTTATCACAAGTGGAAACGCTATAAAATTGACTATTATTTCAAATCATATATTGTAATTAAAAACGAAGGAATAGGCAATGACGGAACAAGGATTAATGATGATATTGATATAAATGACCTAAACACTAAATTTCCTTAATGTACCTGAAGCTAATACTAGCTCGTATGCATGTCCAGTTCTGTCAAATAATTGTGAAAATATGTTTGAATTTGTCTGTCCCAATCAATGTGATGTCTTAGAGTCCATACTTAAAATTAAGTCTATTGATTGTGGCCCAGATTAATAAATTTCTGGACCAAAGCTGTATTTTGTATATAGGGAGAACAGAAGCTGCACTACGAGCATTATTAAAGTCGTCGAAGATATTAGATGTAATGTAGATAATAGCCATGTAACGTTGTTGACTCTTCTTGAATTTAACAAAGCTTTTGACACGGCGAACCACGAAATTCTTTTGACCAAATTAAGTCTGCTATATAACTTCTCAGAAACTGCACTGAAGCTTATGCGTTCATATTAAGCAAGCAGTTGTTGTTAATGAAAAGAAGTCGCACTATGTGTCCTTGTTGCGTGGTGTTCCTCAGGGCTCTGTCCTGGGACCCTTACTGTTAACCATGTATATTAACGATCTACCAACTGTATTGTCAAATTGTGAAGTTCATATGTATGCAGATGATGTTCAATTATATGTTAGCTGTCCGTTGAGTCAAATTAGTGAATGTGTAAATATGTGTAATTATGAATTATCTTGTGTTAGTAAGTGGTCTGATAGTAAAGGTCTTAGCTTAAATCCGTCTAAGTGTAAATGTCTTGTTATTTATAAAAAGAATCTTTGTACCAGGAACATACCAAAACTGTCTATTGAAGGCAGAGAAATTGAGTATGTCCATAGGGCTGAAAATTTGGGTATAACTTTAAATAACACCCTCTCATGGTCTGATCATGTCAATAAATCGGTAGGTAAGACATATGGTATTCAAAGAAAATTGGCGCTAACCCAGCAATACCTCCCCACACACATTCGTCTCATTGTGGCAAAACTCTGTGTAACGTCTGTATTGTTCTATGGAATTGAGATTTTTGCAAATTGTGATGCTGCCAGCCAAAATAAACTTAATGTTGCGTTTAATAGTATAGCTCGTTATGTGGTTAATTTAAGAAGATTTTACCATGATACATGTTATGCCGAAAAGATCTTTCGACTTAACCTTAAGTATGGATAGAGGTAAAAGTCTTATCATTTTTCCATAAAATCATTTACACAAAACAACCTGACTATTTATATGACATAATTAGACCATCCTCCTCCCAGCGAACCAACAATATTGTTCCGAAAAGAGCAAAATTATCAAGTTCTAATATACACTTTTATTCCTATGCTGTTCGGCTTTGGAACCAGCTCCCACACGAAATTAAAACCATCAGTAGAACACCTAAATTTGTTGTTAAAATTAAGGAATATCTATCAAGCACACACTAGGTAAACCAAAATGCATATGTTTTAAGAAAATAATTATAATAATATAAATGTAAATTGTTAAAATGTTCTTGTAAATTACTATAAAAACCTTAATGTTTAAGTCTAATAATATACTATGTTGTGACTAACGCGACAATGTTAAAGCAGAAATGCTGTAGCGTTAGGAATGCTTAAAATACAAATAAAATAAAAAAAATAAATAAATATTAAACTTAAACACCCAAACAAGACAGCTTACACGCAAAAATTGACACGAAAGCGAAAATGTGCAAATCGGCTGTCCAACAAAAATTCATGCATTTTTGTCGCACTTTCAAGAAAAATTCAAATCATAATAACGGTACACTTCCAGAGCTCACAGTTATTCTAAGAATGAGTGAAAAAGATGAAGAATAAAAGAAAAAAAAACATGAGCATGAAGCATATTCAGAGTAGGGAGTTATTTGCCTTTAAACTGATAGGTTCGAGAGTGTGCTAGTCGGTTGTCGGGCAGCGTAAGTCGCAGAATGAATAGCTTTGTTGTTTGTGGTTAATGTTTCCCAAAGTATATCATCATGATCGCATGAAAGCTTTTGTTTTTTTTCTCGATTCGTAAATTATTCTGCAGATATCCGTTCAGAAAGAATGTTGTCTTTTCACCGGGGAGTTATTTGAAGATTGTTGAAACGATCTTACATGTTTTTAAACTTGATACCGGAGGTAAAGAGCATATTGTGTTTGGGCAATGTCCGTCATGGTGTCTGTCTGTCTGTCCGTCTGTATGAACGCAACTTTTTTTCCACACCCTTCAAGCTAGAGACTTCAAACTTTCCAAATATGTCTATCTCTGGCTGGCTTGGGGTTCTACGATAACTGGCAAATCGATAAATTCGATAGCTCAAAATCAATAAATCTACCTATTTCGCACATCCATCCAGCTAGAACTACCAAATTTAGTAAGAAGATATCTACTAGCATCCCGCGAAAAAAGCATCATTAAATTTGGAGCCATGCCCACCCATTCCACCCCCAGCCCCCTCCACCATTTAACAAACAAAAAACGCCTACGACTTTCACAAATTTTGTAATAGAGCCACCAAATTTGGTGCCAAGATAGGCGATGCCGACCCCCAAAATCAAATACAAATGCAAAAATGCATCAAATTTTTGGATGCCACGCCCACCCATACCGCCATAGCCGCCGAGAATGCGTGTATCTTTCATAGTGTTTGAGCAAGAGCACTAAGTTTTGTGTGAAGATAGCTGGCTGGTAACAATTCCAAAAGCTCTGCAAAACGACCCGAGCCCTCCCTTCCGCACGTTTTCCAAACTTCGAGCTAGAGTCATCAAATTTGGTAGGAAGGTTGCAATTGACATCCCAAAAAGATCTGCAGCTAAAATTTTGATACAACGCCCACCCATAACGCCCTCAGCTACCCTTTTCCCACATTTTAGAATTTTTAAGCTTTAGTCATAAAATTTGGAAGGGAGATAGCTGATTGCATCTCCATTTGCATCAGACAATCTTTGAGACTGTGTACACCTTCCGCCTGGTATCGAGTATACCGCAGTCGGTTGCGTCTGACTGAACCGTTTCTACTTGTAATATGTCGTATTTTGTGCAAAAGTCAGTAAAAATGTATCCTGCAAATTCTGATATTTGATCGCATATGGGTTTTTTGGGTATTCCGTGAATGCTCAAAATTTGTCTCATATGTTTTAATTTATTTAAACTGCCTCTAGATGTCAGAGTGTATGCTGATGAGAATCTCGAAAACTTTTCGATGATTGTCAGTATATTTTTCCCGTTCATTGTTTCTTGCTTCGGTTTCTTGAAACATAGTTTTTTGTGGTCTTCTTTCGTAATTAAGTCTTTGACAAGTGCTACATTTTTTGATGAATTGGGTGACTTTTTGTTTTAGATTTGGGCTATAAATTGTCCGTTTAAGGTATTTAAAAGTTTCCTCTATGGTTGCTTTTTGTATGATAGTATTCTAGCATGAGTCCAAACGTTTCGTCGTCATTTAGGTCTTCTATTAGTGGCTTTATCTTACGATCTTGTATAATCCTGTGTTGTTGAAAAATTCTTCATATGCTACGTTAATGATTGTAAAGATATCGTCTGGTGCAAGTTATTTTTGTTGTATTCTCTTTATTATATGCTTCCTTAGAAACCATATTTCTTATCTTGTGAGTGAAAGGAGTGAAGATTTATACTTTTTGAGGTGATTAGACTTGAAAATTATTTGTATATGCGCATCGGCCACTACATTTTGTGATCCCTTAGTATAACTACTTCGTAATCGTTTTCTAGAACTTTGAGTTTCTAACGAACTTATTTTGATTTTGGATCTTTAAAATTCATGAGCCATGTAAGGGGTCTTGAATCTGTTACTAAATTGAATATTTGACCGAAAGTGTATGGTCGGAAGTGTTTTGTTGCCCAGACAATTGCCAACATTTCTTTTTGTATAGTTGAGTAGTTTTATTCCGTATCTGAGAGAGTTCTACTTGCAAATGCTACTAGTCGGTCGGTACCTGAGTTTCCTTGAGAAAGTACTGCGCCAATAGCTACATTGCTGGAATCCGTTGTTAGGATAAATCGTTTTGAAAATTCAGGGTGTTGTGGAATTGTTTCATTGCATAGATGTGTTTTGCAAGTGTTAAATGGATTCATATATTCTTCGCTCATTATTCCTGAAGCTTTGCATTTTAATTGTTGGGCTAAATTTTTGTGATTAGAGCGAAATCTCTGATGAATTTTCTATAATATCCCTAGGGGGTTTCCATGATCAAGTCGTTGAACGTTGAGTGATTGCCCGAATACAAGCGGAAAGCTGGAAGCTGGCCATTAAGGTTGTTAGTTTTGGTTCTGTGTTTCAATCTTGGTTTGTGTATTTTCTGTCGTGTAGTTGATATTATTGTAAGACTGTTATCTTCTAAAACTTGTTGTTCCGAAAAGCGTGCAAATAATGTATTTGTTATATTTTCTTTTCGAAAAATTATTGTGTTTACTTCTAAGTTCAAGGGTTAAGTTCTGTTTTCGTTAAGGTTTGACGTTCTATTTTGTTTGTTAAATCGTAATCCATCTCTAACTTCTGGGTATAATTTCTCCTGGTAAGTGCTTAGTGTAGGTATTCGTATTCGTTATTAAATTTGGCCGTTTTCTCGAATATGTGGGTTTTATCCGAAAATAGATCGAATGGTGTGAGATACACTGCCCGACAACCGATTAGCACACCCTTTGCTCTCCGTCTTTTTTATACCCATAACCCATAAAATTGGTAAATAAGGGTATAATGGTTTTGTGCAAAAGTATGTAACAGGCAGAAGGAAGCATCTCCGACTCTATAAAGTATATAGTATATTCTTGATCAGCATCAACAGCCGAGTCGATTTAGCCATCTTCGTCTGTCCGTCTGTCTGTCCGTCTGTATGAACACGTGGATCTCAGAGACTACAAGAGCTGGAGACTTCAGATTTTGTACATAAGTTCTCCTATACCATGAGCAGAACATGTTTGCTTCAAATTATCGATAACTATTCTGAAAATTTCGTCCAAATCGGTTAAGAATTACCGGAGATATCGAATTTAATCGATTGAAGTTAAGTCAGTATACCAAAGTTTTATATAAATTTAATTTATTTTTTGCAATTGGGTTCAGCGTATCTTCTAGTCGGGCTGTCCCGACTAGAGCCTTCTTACTTGTTTATTTATTTATTTGTTTATTGTCAACTATGATCAGCTCACATAAAATCCAAATTAATTAAAATTAAAAATTGAAATTAAAATTATGTTAAATAAAAGTAAAACTTCAGGCTTACCCTCCTCAGTTTACCTCGATAGTACGAAAGCAAGTTTTAGCCAGGCAGTGGCCGATTTATTTGCTGAGTATTTTCAATCAGTATACTTAACGAATTTACATAGTTGCACTTATTCCAATCCTTCTCAAGTTCAATTGTCAAATTGCATATATATCCTAGTTATAACTGAGTGTACGCTTCTAAGTGACCTTAACTCTATCTTACCTGGCTACTTGCCTGGTCCGGATGGGGTGCCAGGTTGTATTCTTAGATACTGTGCGGATTCACTTTGTAAACCCTTAGATAAATTATTTAGTGTGTCGGTTGACTCAACTGTGTTTCCTGATATATGGAAGGAATCCTATATAATTCCACTCAATAAAAATTCTTCACAGTCAAACGTTAAAAATTATAGGTGTGCTTTTGTTTGTCTTTACCTAAGTGTGTGTTTTTTTTAAAGCTCTTATTCAAACTGGTGTGCGACCGATGGTTTTATTTTTATTTCCTAAACTGCATCCCATATCATGCTATCTAATCTTAATCAATCCAAAGCGAACAGCCATTCAATGATCAGAATACTTGCAAAACAAAATGATGGTCTACATATATGTCATATAAATGCTCAAAGTCTCTTAAATAAAATGGTAGAATTTAGATATCTCTTTGTCAAGTCTAATGTTGATATTATATGTGTGTCAGAAACGTGGTTTGTTCATGATTTATGTGACTCGTTAATTGTTTGCGATGGTTATAATGCCTTTCGTTCTGATCGTATTCGTCATGCTTGTGGTGTTGCTATCTATGTCAGCACAAGAATAAAATGCAAGCTTGTACATAAACAACAAAATGGAAGTGAAATTGAATGTATTCTTCTTGAAATTTCAAACTTAAGGCATGAATATAAAACGCTTGTTGGCTGCATTTATAGGCCTAATAGAAATATTGACTTCACTTGCTTAGTGGATGTTCTAAGTAATCTTTCGTTAGGATATACAGATATAATTCTTAATGGTGTCCTAAACAGCAATATTTTAGTTGAAAATAATTTTTCAGATGAGATGGTATCACTCGGCCTGCATCTGGTTAATACTGTGGTACCCACTCATTTTACTAGGTCAAGTAATACACTGTTAGATATAATCCTGGTCAGTAGTACTAATAATATTATGTTATATGATCAATTGTCCTGACGTATCATATAAAACTTGACTATAAAGATAAAGTTATTAAGTATAGAAATGTTAGGGATATTAACTGTGATATACTATTAAGTGAATGCCGACTGTGTGACTGGAGTGCGATTTACACTATGCCATCAGTTGACCAAAAAATTCAGATATCTCAAACTAACGTCACCTATCTATATGAGAGTTTTGTACCAATTAAGACTAAAATTCTAAAGCCAGTTGCTGGATCGTGGTTTAATACCCACATACAAAATGCAATTAAGCAAAGGGATAATATTTATCACAAGTGGAAACGCTATAAAATTGACTATTATTTCAAATCATATATTGTAATTAAAAACGAAGGAATAGGCAATGACGGAACAAGGATTAATGATGATATTGATATAAATGACCTAAACACTAAATTTCCTTAATGTACCTGAAGCTAATACTAGCTCGTATGCATGTCCAGTTCTGTCAAATAATTGTGAAAATATGTTTGAATTTGTCTGTCCCAATCAATGTGATGTCTTAGAGTCCATACTTAAAATTAAGTCTATTGATTGTGGCCCAGATTAATAAATTTCTGGACCAAAGCTGTATTTTGTATATAGGGAGAACAGAAGCTGCACTACGAGCATTATTAAAGTCGTCGAAGATATTAGATGTAATGTAGATAATAGCCATGTAACGTTGTTGACTCTTCTTGAATTTAGCAAAGCTTTTGACACGGCGAACCACGAAATTCTTTTGACCAAATTAAGTCTGCTATATAACTTCTCAGAAACTGCACTGAAGCTTATGCGTTCATATTAAGCAAGCAGTTGTTGTTAATGAAAAGAAGTCGCACTATGTGTCCTTGTTGCGTGGTGTTCCTCAGGGCTCTGTCCTGGGACCCTTACTGTTAACCATGTATATTAACGATCTACCAACTGTATTGTCAAATTGTGAAGTTCATATGTATGCAGATGATGTTCAATTATATGTTAGCTGTCCGTTGAGTCAAATTAGTGAATGTGTAAATATGTGTAATTATGAATTATCTTGTGTTAGTAAGTGGTCTGATAGTAAAGGTCTTAGCTTAAATCCGTCTAAGTGTAAATGTCTTGTTATTTATAAAAAGAATCTTTGTACCAGGAACATACCAAAACTGTCTATTGAAGGCAGAGAAATTGAGTATGTCCATAGGGCTGAAAATTTGGGTATAACTTTAAATAACACCCTCTCATGGTCTGATCATGTCAATAAATCGGTAGGTAAGACATATGGTATTCAAAGAAAATTGGCGCTAACCCAGCAATACCTCCCCACACACATTCGTCTCATTGTGGCAAAACTCTGTGTAACGTCTGTATTGTTCTATGGAATTGAGATTTTTGCAAATTGTGATGCTGCCAGCCAAAATAAACTTAATGTTGCGTTTAATAGTATAGCTCGTTATGTGGTTAATTTAAGAAGATTTTACCATGATACATGTTATGCCGAAAAGATCTTTCGACTTAACCTTAAGTATGGTTAGAGGTAAAAGTCTTATCATTTTTCCATAAAATCATTTACACAAAACAACCTGACTATTTATATGACATAATTAGACCATCCTCCTCCCAGCGAACCAACAATATTGTTCCGAAAAGAGCAAAATTATCAAGTTCTAATATACACTTTTATTTCTATGCTGTTCGGCTTTGGAACCAGCTCCCACACGAAATTAAAACCATCAGTAGAACACCTAAATTTGTTGTTAAAATTAAGGAATATCTATCAAGCACACACTAGGTAAACCAAAATGCATATGTTTTAAGAAAATAATTATAATAATATAAATGTAAATTGTTAAAATGTTCTTGTAAATTACTATAAAATCCATAATGTTTAAGTCTAATAATATACTATGTTGTGACTAACGCGACAATGTTAAAGCAGAAATGCTGTAGCGTTAGGAATGCTTAAAAATACAAATAAAAATAAAAAAAATAAATAAATATTAAACTTAAACACCCAAACAAGACAGCTTACACGCAAAAATTGACACGAAAGCGAAAATGTGCAAATCGGCTGTCCAACAAAAATTCATGCATTTTTGTCGCACTTTCAAGAAAAATTCAAATCATAATAACGGTACACTTCCAGAGCTCACAGTTATTCTAAGAATGAGTGAAAAAGATGAAGAATAAAAGAAAAAAAACATGAGCATGAAACATATTCAGAGTAGGGAGTTATTTGCCTTTAAACTGATAGGTTCGAGAGTGTGCTAGTCGGTTGTCGGGCAGCGTAAGTCGCAGAATGAATAGCTTTGTTGTTTGTGGTTAATGTTTCCCAAAGTATATCATCATGATCGCATGAAAGCTTTTGTTTTTTTCTCGATTCGTAAATTATTCTGCAGATTTCCGTTCAGAAAGAATGTTGTCTTTTCACCGGGGAGTTACTTGGAGATTGTTGAAACGATCTTACATGTTTTTAAACTTGATACCGGAGGTAAAGAGCATATTGTGTTTGGGCAATGTCCGTCATGGTGTCTGTCTGTCTGTCCGTCTGTATGAACGCAATTTTTTTCCACACCCTTCAAGCTAGAGACTTCAAACTTTCCAAATATGTCTATCTCAGGCTGGCTTGGGGTTCTACGATAACTGGCAAATCGATAAATTCGATAGCTCAAAATCAATAAATCTACCTATTTCGCACATCCATCCAGCTAGAACTACCAAATTTAGTAAGAAGATATCTACTAGCATCCCGCGAAAAAAGCATCATAAAATTTGGAGCCATGCCCACCCATTCCACCCCCAGCCCCCCCCACCATTTAACAAACAAAAAACGCCTACGACTTTCACAAATTTTGTAATAGAGCCACCAAATTTGGTGCCAAGATAGGCGATGCCGACCCCCAAAATCAAATACAAATGCAAAAATGCATCAAATTTTTGGATGCCACGCCCACCCATACCGCCATAGCCGCCGAGAATGCGTGTATCTTTCATAGTGTTTGAGCAAGAGCACTAAGTTTTGTGTGAAGATAGCTGGCTGGTAACAATTCCAAAAGCTCTGCAAAACGACCCGAGCCCTCCCTTCCGCACGTTTTCCAAACTTCGAGCTAGAGTCATCAAATTTGGTAGGAAGGTTGCAATTGACATCCCAAAAAGATCTGCAGCTAAAATTTTGATACAACGCCCACCCATAACGCCCTCAGCCACCCTTTTCCCACATTTTAGAATTTTTAAGCTTTAGTCATAAAATTTGGAAGGGAGATAGCTGATTGCATCTCCATTTGCATCAGACAATCTTTGAGACTGTGTACACCTTCCGCCTGGTATCGAGTATACCGCAGTCGGTTGCGTCTGACTGAACCGTTTCTACTTGTAATATGTCGTATTTTGTGCAAAAGTCAGTAAAAATGTATCCTGCAAATTCTGATATTTGATCGCATATGGGTTTTTTGGGTATTCCGTGAATGCTCAAAATTTGTCTCATATGTTTTAATTTATTTAAACTGCCTCTAGATGTCAGAGTGTATGCTGATGAGAATCTCGAAAACTTTTCGATGATTGTCAGTATATTTTTCCCGTTCATTGTTTCTTGCTTCGGTTTCTTGAAACATAGTTTTTTTGTGGTCTTCTTTCGTAATTAAGTCTTTGACAAGTGCTACATTTTTTGATGAATTGGGTGACTTTTTGTCTTAAATTTGGGTTATAAATTGTCCGTTTAAGGTGTTTAAAAGTTTCCTCTATGGTTGCTTTTTGTATGATAGTATTCTAGCATGAGTCCAAACGTTTCGTCGTCATTTAGGTCTTCTATTAGTGGCTTTATCTTACGATCTTGTATAATCCTGTGTTGTTGAAAAATTCTTCATATGCTACGTTAATGATTGTAAAGATATCGTCTGGTGCAAGTTATTTTTGTTGTATTCTCTTTATTATATGCTTCCTTAGAAACCATATTTCTTATCTTGTGAGTGAAAGGAGTGAAGATTTATACTTTTTGAGGTGATTAGACTTGAAAATTATTTGTATATGCGCATCGGCCACTACATTTTGTGATCCCTTAGTATAACTACTTCGTAATCGTTTTCTAGAACTTTGAGTTTCTAACGAACTTATTTTGATTTTGGATCTTTAAAATTCATGAGCCATGTAAGGGGTCTTGAATCTGTTACTAATTTGAATATTTGACCGAAAGTGTATGGTCGGAAGTGTTTTGTTGCCCAGACAATTGCCAACATTTCTTTTTGTATAGTTGAGTAGTTTTATTCCGTATCTGAGAGAGTTCTACTTGCAAATGCTACTAGTCGGTCGGTACCTGAGTTTCCTTGAGAAAGTACTGCGCCAATAGCTACATTGCTGGAATCCGTTGTTAGGATAAATCGTTTTGAAAATTCAGGGTGTTGTGGAATTGTTTCATTGCATAGATGTGTTTTGCAAGTGTTAAATTGATTCATATATTCTTCGCTCATTATTCCTGAAGCTTTGCTTTTTAATTGTTGGGTTAAATTTTTGTGATTAGAGCGAAATCTCTGATGAATTTTCTATAATATCCCTAGGGGGTTTCCATGATCAAGTCGTTGAACGTTGAGTGATTGCCCGAATACAAGCGGAAAGCTGGAAGCTGGCCATTAAGGTTGTTAGTTTTGGTTCTGTGTTTCAATCTTGGTTTGTGTATTTTCTGTCGTGTAGTTGATATTATTGTAAGACTGTTATCTTCTAAAACTTGTTGTTCCGAAAAGCGTGCAAATAATGTATTTGTTATATTTTCTTTTCGAAAAATTATTGTGTTTACTTCTAAGTTCAAGGGTTAAGTTCTGTTTTCGTTAAGGTTTGACGTTCTATTTTGTTTGTTAAATCGTAATCCATCTCTAACTTCTGGGTATAATTTCTCCTGGTAAGTGCTTAGTGTAGGTATTCGTATTCGTTATTAAATTTGGCCGTTTTCTCGAATATGTGGGTTTTATCCGAAAATAGATCGAATGGTGTGAGATACACTGCCCGACAACCGATTAGCACACCCTTTGCTCTCCGTCTTTTTTATACCCATAACCCATAAAATTGGTAAATAAGGGTATAATGGTTTTGTGCAAAAGTATGTAACAGGCAGAAGGAAGCATCTCCGACTCTATAAAGTATATATATTCTTGATCAGCATCAACAGCCGAGTCGATTTAGCCATCTTCGTCTGTCCGTCTGTCTGTCCGTCTGTATGAACGCGTGGATCTCAGAGACTACAAGAGCTAGAGACTTCAGATTTTGTACATAAGTTCTCCTATACCATGAGCAGAACATGTTTGCTTCAAATTATCGATAACTATTCTGAAAATTTCGTCCAAATCGGTTAAGAAACACCGGAGATATCGAATTTAATCGATTGAAGTTAAGTCAGTATACCAAAGTTTTATATAAATTTAATTTATTTTTTGCAACTGGGTTCAGCGTATCTTCTAGTCGGGCTGTCCCGACTAGAGCCTTCTTACTTGTTTATTTATTTATTTGTTTATTGTCAACTATGATCAGCTCACATAAAATCCAAATTAATTAAAATTAAAAATTGAAATTAAAATTATGTTAAATAAAATTATATATAAATCTGAAAGTAAATTTAGGTAAAAAATTTATAAAGTTAACGTTAAAGCTCTAGGAAATGCAACAATAAAATTAGTGGTCCAACATTTGTTGCGTGGATTGGGAAAAACCCAGAAAAACCCAATCAAATACAAATAAAAATAAAAAAAATAAATAAATATTAAACTTAAACACCCAAACAAGACAGCTTACACGCAAAAATTGACACGAAAGCGAAAATGTGCAAATCGGCTGTCCAACAAAAATTCATGCATTTTTGTCGCACTTTCAAGAAAAATTCAAATCATAATAACGGTACACTTCCAGAGCTCACAGTTATTCTAAGAATGAGTGAAAAAGATGAAGAATAAAAGAAAAAAAAACATGAGCATGAAACATATTCAGAGTAGGGAGTTATTTGCCTTTAAACTGATAGGTTCGAGAGTGTGCTAGTCGGTTGTCGGGCAGCGTAAGTCGCAGAATGAATAGCTTTGTTGTTTGTGGTTAATGTTTCCCAAAGTATATCATCATGATCGCATGAAAGCTTTTGTTTTTTTCTCGATTCGTAAATTATTCTGCAGATTTCCGTTCAGAAAGAATGTTGTCTTTTCACCGGGGAGTTACTTGAAGATTGTTGAAACGATCTTACATGTTTTTAAACTTGATACCGGAGGTAAAGAGCATATTGTGTTTGGGCAATGTCCGTTATGGTGTCTGTCTGTCTGTCCGTCTGTATGAACGCAACTTTTTTCCACACCCTTCAAGCTAGAGACTTCAAACTTTCCAAATATGTCTATCTCTGGCTGGCTTGGGGTTCTACGATAACTGGCAAATCGATAAATTCGATAGCTCAAAATCAATAAATCTACCTATTTCGCACATCCATCCAGCTAGAACTACCAAATTTAGTAAGAAGATATCTACTAGCATCCCGCGAAAAAAGCATCATAAAATTTGGAGCCATGCCCACCCATTCCACCCCCAGCCCCCCCCACCATTTAACAAACAAAAAACGCCTACGACTTTCACAAATTTTGTAATAGAGCCACCAAATTTGGTGCCAAGATAGGCGATGCCGACCCCCAAAATCAAATACAAATGCAAAAATGAATCAAATTTTTGGATGCCACGCCCACCCATACCGCCATAGCCGCCGAGAATGCGTGTATCTTTCATAGTGTTTGAGCAAGAGCACTAAGTTTTGTGTGAAGATAGCTGGCTGGTAACAATTCCAAAAGCTCTGCAAAACGACCCGAGCCCTCCCTTCCGCACGTTTTCCAAACTTCGAGCTAGAGTCATCAAATTTGGTAGGAAGGTTGCAATTGACATCCCAAAAAGATCTGCAGCTAAAATTTTGATACAACGCCCACCCATAACGCCCTCAGCCACCCTTTTCCCACATTTTAGAATTTTTAAGCTTTAGTCATAAAATTTGGAAGGGAGATAGCTGATTGCATCTCCATTTGCATCAGACAATCTTTGAGACTGTGTACACCTTCCGCCTGGTATCGAGTATACCGCAGTCGGTTGCGTCTGACTGAACCGTTTCTACTTGTAATATGTCGTATTTTGTGCAAAAGTCAGTAAAAATGTATCCTGCAAATTCTGATATTTGATCGCATATGGGTTTTTTGGGTATTCCGTGAATGCTCAAAATTTGTCTCATATGTTTTAATTTATTTAAACTGCCTCTAGATGTCAGAGTGTATGCTGATGAGAATCTCGAAAACTTTTCGATGATTGTCAGTATATTTTTCCCGTTCATTGTTTCTTGCTTCGGTTTCTTGAAACATAGTTTTTTGTGGTCTTCTTTCGTAATTAAGTCTTTGACAAGTGCTACATTTTTTGATGAATTGGGTGACTTTTTGTTTTAGATTTGGGCTATAAATTGTCCGTTTAAGGTATTTAAAAGTTTCCTCTATGGTTGCTTTTTGTATGATAGTATTCTAGCATGAGTCCAAACGTTTCGTCGTCATTTAGGTCTTCTATTAGTGGCTTTATCTTACGATCTTGTATAATCCTGTGTTGTTGAAAAATTCTTCATATGCTACGTTAATGATTGTAAAGATATCGTCTGGTGCAAGTTATTTTTGTTGTATTCTCTTTATTATATGCTTCCTTAGAAACCATATTTCTTATCTTGTGAGTGAAAGGAGTGAAGATTTATACTTTTTGAGGTGATTAGACTTGAAAATTATTTGTATATGCGCATCGGCCACTACATTTTGTGATCCCTTAGTATAACTACTTCGTAATCGTTTTCTAGAACTTTGAGTTTCTAACGAACTTATTTTGATTTTGGATCTTTAAAATTCATGAGCCATGTAAGGGGTCTTGAATCTGTTACTAAATTGAATATTTGACCGAAAGTGTATGGTCGGAAGTGTTTTGTTGCCCAGACAATTGCCAACATTTCTTTTTGTATAGTTGAGTAGTTTTATTCCGTATCTGAGAGAGTTCTACTTGCAAATGCTACTAGTCGGTCGGTACCTGAGTTTCCTTGAGAAAGTACTGCGCCAATAGCTACATTGCTGGAATCCGTTGTTAGGATAAATCGTTTTGAAAATTCAGGGTGTTGTGGAATTGTTTCATTGCATAGATGTGTTTTGCAAGTGTTAAATGGATTCATATATTCTTCGCTCATTATTCCTGAAGCTTTGCATTTTAATTGTTGGGCTAAATTTTTGTGATTAGAGCGAAATCTCTGATGAATTTTCTATAATATCCCTAGGGGGTTTCCATGATCAAGTCGTTGAACGTTGAGTGATTGCCCGAATACAAGCGGAAAGCTGGAATTATTTTAATTGGCTGGCCATTAAGGTTGTTAGTTTTGGTTCTGTGTTTCAATCTTGGTTTGTGTATTTTCTGTCGTGTAGTTGATATTATTGTAAGACTGTTATCTTCTAAAACTTGTTGTTCCGAAAAGCGTGCAAATAATGTATTTGTTATATTTTCTTTTCGAAAAATTATTGTGTTTACTTCTAAGTTCAAGGGTTAAGTTCTGTTTTCGTTAAGGTTTGACGTTCTATTTTGTTTGTTAAATCGTAATCCATCTCTAACTTCTGGGTATAATTTCTCCTGGTAAGTGCTTAGTGTAGGTATTCGTATTCGTTATTAAATTTGGCCGTTTTCTCGAATATGTGGGTTTTATCCGAAAATAGATCGAATGGTGTGAGATACACTGCCCGACAACCTATTAGCACACCCTTTGCTCTCCGTCTTTTTTATACCCATAACCCATAAAATTGGTAAATAAGGGTATAATGGTTTTGTGCAAAAGTATGTAACAGGCAGAAGGAAGCATCTCCGACTCTATAAAGTATATATATTCTTGATCAGCATCAACAGCCGAGTCGATTTAGCCATCTTCGTCTGTCCGTCTGTCTGTCCGTCTGTATGAACGCGTGGATCTCAGAGACTACAAGAGCTAGAGACTTCAGATTTTGTACATAAGTTCTCCTATACCATGAGCAGAACATGTTTGCTTCAAATTATCGATAACTATTCTGAAAATTTCGTCCAAATCGGTTAAGAAACACCGGAGATATCGAATTTAATCGATTGAAGTTAAGTCAGTATACCAAAGTTTTATATAAATTTAATTTATTTTTTGCAACTGGGTTCAGCGTATCTTCTAGTCGGGCTGTCCCGACTAGAGCCTTCTTACTTGTTTATTTATTTATTTGTTTATTGTCAACTATGATCAGCTCACATAAAATCCAAATTAATTAAAATTAAAAATTGAAATTAAAATTATGTTAAATAAAATTATATATAAATCTGAAAGTAAATTTAGGTAAAAAATTTATAAAGTTAACGTTAAAGCTCTAGGAAATGCAACAATAAAATTAGTGGTCCAACATTTGTTGCGTGGATTGGGAAAAACCCAGAAAAACCCAATCAGACCAGCGTTATATTAGTAGTTAGTGGTTACGATTAGATAAAGCAAAAAGGATCGATCGTTTTAGTACTGGAATTGAGGTTTCCAAGGATATAACAGAATAAAGCTTGCTATAATCAGAACATATAAGCCGAAATGGTTCATGAATTAAATAGTTGCTCAAGCAACGATCAAGGCTAAAGGGGTAAAAAGTTACGAGTAGCTCTAATCGGAACAGTTAATTTAATTCGACTCAAAAGAACTGATGAGTCGATTTCACCATTTAGTAGATTAGTAATAAATAATACTCCATGCATAATTCTACGGTTTAATAGAGAGGGAAAATTAATCAAAAGGAGTCTACTTGAATATGGGGGTAAGTCAACTCCAGGAACCCAGTTAAAACTTCTAAGGGCAAATAGAAGAAATTTCTTCTGCAAAGATTCAATTCTATCCTGGTATATCAACTATTGTGGGGACCACACACAAGATCCATACTCCAGGATGGGACGTACTAGGGATATATAAAGCGTTTTAGTGGTGTAGGGATCATTAAACTCTTTCGACCACCGCTTGATGAGGCCAATTACATTAATCGCCTTATTAACCATAGACGTACTATGGGAGTCAAACTTTAATTTAGGATCAAGAATAATGCCTAAATCTTTAATTTCAAACACGCGGTCAAGTGGTGAAGCATCAAGCAAGTAGTGAGCAGTATGAGGGGTACTTCTACAAAATGACATGACTTAACAATAAGAACAATTTAAGTTGAGTAAGTTAAAGCTGCACCAGGCCGACAGGGCACACAAATCCGACTGTAGTAAGTTACACAGAGAAGCATCATTATAGGTGAAACATAGCTTCACATCATCAGCAAACATATATACAAAAGAGTTAGTAATAACAGCTGGAAGATCGTTAATAAACAAATTAAATAGCAAAGGTCCAAGGTTACTACCCTGGGGAACACCAGAGGTAACTAAAATAGGTTTAGATACAGACGGTTTAAAAACTACTTTTTGTGTTCGACCACACAAGTACTCCGAAAGCCACAACAAAAGTTTTGAAGGAAATCCAATAATATTCAATTTTTGAAGCAACCGAGAATGACTTACAGAAACAAATGCCATACTAAAATCGGTGTAAACAACGTCAGTTTGCATTTTTCTCTGAAACCCTTTGATAACAAGCGAAGTGAATTCAAGAAGGTTAGTGGTAGTTGATCTACGCCTAACAAAACCGTGTTGATAAGGCGATATAATTGAACTTCATGTGTGTTGCAATTGAGAACATATAATTTTTTCAAAGACTTTAGGAATTGCGGACAACTTGGATATACCCCTATAATTTTTAACGTTAGACTAAGAAAATTTTTTATGGAGAGGAATGATAAAAGATTCCTCCCATATAGCAGGAAACACCGTTGAGTCAACAGACAAGTTAAATAATTAATGTAAGGGTTTACAAAGTGAATCCACACAGTATCTAAGTATACAACCTGGCACTCCATCAGGACCAGGCAGATAGCCTGGTTTGTTAGAGTTAAGGTCACTTAGAAGCGTACACTCAGTTATAACTGGGATCAATATGCAATTTGACAATTGAACTTGAAAAGGATTGGAATAAGTGCAACTATGTAAATTCGTTAAGTATACTGATTGAAAATACTCAGCAAATAAATCGGCCACTGCCTGGCTAAAACTTGCTTTCGTACTATCGAGGTAAACTGAGGAGGGTAAGCCTGAAGTTTTACGTTTTGAGTTAAAACATTTATAAAACTGTTTAGGGTCACGTGAAAAGTTTAATCTACAACGATTAAGATAATTATTATAACAAGATGTGTTAACAGAAAGAAAACTAGATTTTGCTACCAAATACGAAGATAAATCTAAAGTCGTTCCTGATTTCTTAACTTTTTTATATGATCTTGTCTTCGCGTTTTTCAATTTCGATAGTTCCCTCGTAAACCAAGGTGGTTTATTAACACTTGAAGAACAGGTGAGGGGAACACAAATATCCAAAAGCGAATTCATGGTCCTATAAAATATGGCAATGGCAGTTTCAATATCACTACAGGAATAAAGGCGAGACCAATTAGTAAGTTGAAGAAGATAATTTAATTTAGTAAAGTTAGTTTTACGAAAGAAACGCGTTTTTAAAGTATTATTAGATATTGAACTAGGGTTAAGAATTTCGATGAATAGTTCTAAGCTAGGATGGTAGGTATCTTCCGGAAGCACTAGAGGGGGTTTTCTACTAGCATTACTGCAATCTGAGTCCGAAACAAATATCAAGTCCAACATTCTACCACTACAGTTAAGCACCCTGTTAACTTGCGATAGGCCTAACTCCAGTAGGCCATCTATAAAATCATCAGAAGTGACTGGTAATACCGCCGAAGATGTGTCAATCACAGAACATACAACATGTGGCAGATTAAAATCACCAACCAGTATCAGATTATCCATATCTGTCAAAAATGACGAAACAAGTTGCAGGGCACTCAGATGGGGTGAGTAAACGTTAAAATCAGAATGAGGAGGAATATAAGAGCAAGTTACATAAAGTGAACGGCCGTTTAGTAATATTTTAAAACATAAAAACTCTATGTCCAGAAGATCCTGAGAAAGAATCTGTTCAGAGGAAATACAGGAGTCAACAGGAATGAGAACACCACCCCCCTTGCGGGAAGTGCGATCGCATCTGTACAAGTTATATTTAGCAGGAAAAACGGAATAATCAGAAATATCGGGTTTTAACCAGGTTTCTGTAAGTGCAACTATTTGTGAATCAAAAGATAGGCTGTTAACTTATAGTTTGGCAAGTTTAGTGTTAAGGTCTCTAACATTTTGGTAGGCCAAGCTAACTACATTTGTTAGTTTTTTGCCGACTACGTGGAGGCCACAGGGTGGCCAACAGGCTGTGCACTAGTAATCCTAATCCTAATAAAAAAGTTAAACACCGTTCAGAAACACAAGAGAACAATAAATGCTTGAGAGCACGTAAAAACACGACCGTCACCAACGTCTTAGGAGCTTAATATCAGGAAAACGAATAAAGCTTTTAAGATGAATTTTCTTCCCACTAAAAGAATATACAATTTCACACGAAAATAAATAGTAGATAGGATATTAACTTTAGATGCGTGCTTTAATATGATTCGCTTGTCAGCTGCTGCTATTACTGATGAGGGCCGACCTTTCATGTTTTTCTCATAGGCATCCTTATTGTTTAAATATGAGGTAATAACTTAACGGCTGCGTTTAATATTTTTCGATATATGAAGAATCGAGTGGCCGCACTCTCTGTAAGCCTTTATTTTGCCTTTTTCAGACTCATCCAACGGTTTTTCTTTTCCCATTATCGCTTTAGTTAATTGATAATTGGACCCAATAAATTAATATTAAACTTAAACACCCAAACAAGACAGCTTACAAGCAAAAATTGACACGAAAGCGAAAATGTGCAAATCGGCTGTCCAAAAAAAATTCATGCATTTTTGTCGCACTTTCAAGAAAAATTCAAAGCAAAATAACGGTACACTTCCAGAGCTCACAGTTATTCTTAGAATGAGTGAAAAAGATGAAGAATAAAAGAAAAAAAAAACATGAGCATGAAACATATTCAGAGTAGGGAGTTATTTGCCTTTAAACTGATAGGTTAGAGAGTTTGCTAGTCGGTTGTCGGGCAGCGTAAGTCGCAGAATGAATAGCTTTGTTGTTTGTGGTTAATGTTTCCCAAAGTATATCATCATGATCGCATGAAAGCTTTTGTTTTTTTTCTCGATTCGTAAATTATTCTGCAGATTTCCGTTCAGAAAGAATGTTGTCTTTTCACCGGGGAGTTACTTGAAGATTGTTGAAACGATCTTACATGTTTTTAAACTTGATACCGGAGGTAAAGAGCATATTGTGTTTGGGCAATGTCCGTCATGGTGTCTGTCTGTCTGTCCGTCTGTATGAACGCAACTTTTTTTCCACACCCTTCAAGCTAGAGACTTCAAACTTTCCAAATATGTCTATCTCTGGCTGGCTTGGGGTTCTACGATAACTGGCAAATCGATAAATTCGATAGCTCAAAATCAATAAATCTACCTATTTCGCACATCCATCCAGCTAGAACTACCAAATTTAGTAAGAAGATATCTACTAGCATCCCGCGAAAAAAGCATCATAAAATTTGGAGCCATGCCCACCCATTCCACCCCCAGCCCCCCCCACCATTTAACAAACAAAAAACGCCTACGACTTTCACAAATTTTGTAATAGAGCCACCAAATTTGGTGCCAAGATAGGCGATGCCGACCCCCAAAATCAAATACAAATGCAAAAATGCATCAAATTTTTGGATGCCACGCCCACCCATACCGCCATAGCCGCCGAGAATGCGTGTATCTTTCATAGTGTTTGAGCAAGAGCACTAAGTTTTGTGTGAAGATAGCTGGCTGGTAACAATTCCAAAAGCTCTGCAAAACGACCCGAGCCCTCCCTTCCGCACGTTTTCCAAACTTCGAGCTAGAGTCATCAAATTTGGTAGGAAGGTTGCAATTGACATCCCAAAAAGATCTGCAGCTAAAATTTTGATACAACGCCCACCCATAACGCCCTCAGCCACCCTTTTCCCACATTTTAGAATTTTTAAGCTTTAGTCATAAAATTTGGAAGGGAGATAGCTGATTGCATCTCCATTTGCATCAGACAATCTTTGAGACTGTGTACACCTTCCGCCTGGTATCGAGTATACCGCAGTCGGTTGCGTCTGACTGAACCGTTTCTACTTGTAATATGTCGTATTTTGTGCAAAAGTCAGTAAAAATGTATCCTGCAAATTCTGATATTTGATCGCATATGGGTTTTTTGGGTATTCCGTGAATGCTCAAAATTTGTCTCATATGTTTTAATTTATTTAAACTGCCTCTAGATGTCAGAGTGTATGCTGATGAGAATCTCGAAAACTTTTCGATGATTGTCAGTATATTTTTCCCGTTCATTGTTTCTTGCTTCGGTTTCTTGAAACATAGTTTTTTTGTGGTCTTCTTTCGTAATTAAGTCTTTGACAAGTGCTACATTTTTTGATGAATTGGGTGACTTTTTGTCTTAGATTTGGGTTATAAATTGTCCGTTTAAGGTGTTTAAAAGTTTCCTCTATGGTTGCTTTTTGTATGATAGTATTCTAGCATGAGTCCAAACGTTTCGTCGTCATTTAGGTCTTCTTTTAGTGGCTTTATCTTACGATCTTGTATAATCCTGTGTTGTTGAAAAATTCTTCATATGCTACGTTAATGATTGTAAAGATATCGTCTGGTGCAAGTTATTTTTGTTGTATTCTCTTTATTATATGCTTCCTTAGAAACCATATTTCTTATCTTGTGAGTGAAAGGAGTGAAGATTTATACTTTTTGAGGTGATTAGACTTGAAAATTATTTGTATATGCGCATCGGCCACTACATTTTGTGATCCCTTAGTATAACTACTTCGTAATCGTTTTCTAGAACTTTGAGTTTCTAACGAACTTATTTTGATTTTGGATCTTTAAAATTCATGAGCCATGTAAGGGGTCTTGAATCTGTTACTAATTTGAATATTTGACCGAAAGTGTATGGTCGGAAGTGTTTTGTTGCCCAGACAATTGCCAAACATTTCTTTTTGTATAGTTGAGTAGTTTTATTCCGTATCTGAGAGAGTTCTACTTGCAAATGCTACCAGTCGGTCGGTACCTGAGTTTCCTTGAGAAAGTACTGCGCCAATAGCTACATTGCTGGAATCCGTTGTTAGGATAAATCGTTTTGAAAATTCAGGGTGTTGTGGAATTGTTTCATTGCATAGATGTGTTTTGCAAGTGTTAAATGGATTCATATATTCTTCGCTCATTATTCCTGAAGCTTTGCTTTTTAATTGTTGGGTTAAATTTTTGTGATTAGAGCGAAATCTCTGATGAATTTTCTATAATATCCTCATTGGCCCAAGAATGATTTAATTTGCTTTTATGTCTAAGGGGTGGGGTAAGCTTTGATTGTTTCTAGCTTTTAAGGTTTGGTTTTGATACCCTGTGCCGAAACTACATGTCCTTAGTATTCAATCTCTTTCCTGAGGAATTCGGTTTTTCGGGTTGCAATTATAGGTTAGCTGATTTTTATCATGTTAAAATTTGTTTTGGATCGTTAATGTGTTCTTGAAGCGGAGGTGAGAATACGATGATATCGTCTATTAAAATGGAGGCTTTTGTCATTTAGATCGGCTAATATGTTGTCCTTAACTCTCTGGAAGATTGCTGGAGCATTGGTTGGACCAAAAGGCATTCTAATGAATTCCAAATGGCCACCTTCTGCTGAAAATATGGTCTTTTTCGTGTCTTTTGGGTCCATCTCAATCTGATGGTATCCACTACCTAAGTCTATTGCTGAAAAATATTTCGCCCTTCCGATTTTATCGAGAACTTTGTTTGTTTTGGGCGTAGGGTTCCGTCATAGTTTGGGAGGAAACGGATTGCGTCTGGAATTCTAAATGAAACAAGTAGAAATGTTGCAGTCGGACGCAACCGACTGCAGTATACTGTAGAAAATGTGTCCTGTGGGAGAGTGTCTTTGGTTGATGAAGAAGACATCCGTTTAGGTTTGTGAATCTTTATTGAATGCTTCAAGATTGTTACTTCTAAGTTTATATAGAATAAGGCAGACCGCTGCTTCGGCAGAGAAGTCAGCGCGCGAGCCATAGTCTATTACATAATAAAGAGAGTGTGAGTATGCACATATGTAGGTTGTATGAGGTCACAGCGTGAGAGTGCTGACGCTGCATCGTTTGTGCGCGTTGCAACCTTACGCGATCATTTTACCAGCGCTTGAAGGCGAGCTGGGTGACCCACTTAATGTTTGCGCGACGACAAAGTGACGCTGTTCTATTTAATGTTTAGGCAAAGTGTTGATATTTAATATATTTGAAGTGTGTACAGTGTACACTCGATATATGTGTATACTACACCTCCATCCTTTTGAAAAATAACGTAATACTATGAAGTCATTTTTTTTTTTTTTTTAAGTCTATTTTATGTATATGTATTTTAATTAGAGTGTCTTAATATTAATTAATTATATTGTTTATATGTTTTTTATAAAAGTGTTAAGAAAAATGTGTGTTTGTGTTGTGAAAAATAAAACTTTTTTTAATATACATACATTACAATACATTACCGTAACAAAATAATACTAGCAAAAGTCTTATGAGCGACACTGAGTTAGAAGAGTTAATAGCAAACATTGAGAAAACACTTAAACCATCTGAACTCTTTATTAAAATGTCGTTTAACGAGTCCGATATGAAAGAAATCGAGTATGCGGTTAATGCTGCACTCGAAACACAAGCAAAACGGTTCGATGAGAAACTTAAGTACATGGAAAATAAACTAAATCAAGCAACAGTGTCCGTACCCTAGGTGGAAATATTTAAAGATGCAGAAATAGACCCTAGCATAAAATGTGATTAGTCATTGGACCAAGTAAAATCAGTCCCAGACTTTGAGGGAAAAATTGAGACATACGTCTCATGGCGGAGAGCCGCCCATTCAGCATATAAAATTTTTGAAAAGCATATTGGAAGTTCAAGACACTATCAGGCATTGGGTATAATAAGAAATAAAATTAAAGGCTCCGCAGATATGGTGTTATCCTCTTATGATACACCTTTGAACTTTAAGGCAATTTTCAATAGGCTCGATTTTACGTATGCCGACAAACGACCAATTTACCTTATAGAACAAGAATTATCTGTTCTGCGTCAAGGAAATTCGACCATAATTCAATATTATGAGGAAATCGAGAAGAAATTGACGCTTCTTATAAATAAAACAATCATGACATATGATTCCACTCTAGCTGCCTCTATTAACGAGAAGTATAGAGCATATGCATTGAGAGTTTTTATTTCGGGAACAAAGAAAAGCCTTAGTGATATACTTTTTTCGGCACGACCTAGGGATTTGCCATCAGCTTTGGCTCTAGCTCAAGAGGTCGAGTCCAATCACGAACGCTTCCACTTTGCGAATAATTTTGCAAGGAACGTTGAGGAAAAAACTCTTCGTAATGAACAAAAACAAACAAAGATCATGACTAACGGAAAAAATAACCCACAACAAGGCAAAAGCCCATTTTACAACAGGGAAAACCCACAATATTACAACCAAAACATTAAACAAGAACCACCCCAACCGATGGAAGTTGACAGTTCATCCCGGTTCAGACAACCGACTCAAAATCAAAATCAAAGTAGTTCGCCCCAAGTCCCATACCAAAATCAGGTCCAAACAAGTAGAAACGTTGCAGTCGGACGCAACCGACTGCGGCATACTCGATACCAGTATTAAAACCGGTAAAAATAGGCCTGAATGCAAAGGGGTACGGATGCGGCAGGGGTGTACGCTGCCTTAAAGATTCTCCGATGCAGATGGGGATGCCACCAACTATTTGCCTTCCAAATTTGGTGACTCTAGCTCAAAGTTTGTAAAATGTAGGGAAAGGGGGGGGGGCTGGGGGCGGTATGGGTAGTTGTGGCATCAAAATTTTTTTGCAGATCTTTGTGAAATGTCAATTGCTATCTTGATACCAAATTTGGTGACTCTAGCTCGAAATTTGTAAAAATTGGGGAAAGGGGGTTGGGTGGGGGTGGTATGGGTGGGCGTGGCATCCAAATTTTTGATGCAGATCTTTGTGAAATATCAATTGCTATCTTCATACCAAATTTGGTGACTCTAGCTCAAAATTTGTAAAAATTGGGGAAAGGGGGGTTGGGGGTGGTATGGGTGGGCGTGGCATCCAAATTTTTGATGCAGATCTTTGTGGAATGTCAATTGCTATCTTCATACCAAATTTGGTGACTCTAGCTCGAAAATTGTAAAAAGTTGAGAAAGGGGGCCGAATTGGAGGGCGTGGCTCCAAAACTTTGATGCAGATTTTTGGGGGTCGTTGCCAGCTATCTTCTTACCAAATTTGGTGGCTTTAGCTCCACAACTCTGGAAGATACACTCATTCCCGTTTTTGACGAAGCGTTGGGGTGGATGGGGGAGGCTAGGGCAGTATCGGTGGGCGTGGTATCCAAACTTTTGGTGCAGTTTTTAGGGGGTCATCATCACCTATCTTGGCACCAAATTTGGTGGCTATAGCTCAAAAACTGTGGGAGATATAGCCATTTCTGATTTCAAAATGCGGGGGGGCTGGGGGCGTAATATGTGGGCGTGGCTCCAAAACTTTGATGCAGATTTTTGGGGGTCGTTAACAGCTATCTTCCCACCAAATTTGGAGGCTCTAGCTCCACAACTCTGGAAGATACACGCATTCCCGTTTTTGACGAAGCGTTGGGGTGGATGGGGGCGGCTAGGGCAGTATCGGTGGGCGTGGCATCCAAACTTTTGGTGCGGTTTTTAGGGGGTCATCATCACCTATCTTGGCACCAAATTTGGTGGCTATAGCTCAAAAACTGTGGGAGATATGGGCTATTTTGACTTAAGAAAGACGGGGGGCTGGGGGCGGAATGGGGGGGCGTGGCTCCAAAATTTTTGATGCAGTTTTTTGGGGGTTGCTAATAGCTATCTTCTTACCAAATTTGGTACTTATAGCTGTAAGGATGTGCGAAATATGTGGATTTATCGGATTTGAGTTATCGAATTTATCGATTTGCCAGCCCCCCAGTTATCGTAGAACCCCCATCTTGACACTTTAATTTACTATCCCATAGATAAAGAGAATTGGAAAGTTTCAAGTCTCTAGCTTGAAGGGTGTGGAAAAAACTTGCAACCATACGGACGGACAGACGGACAGACGGACAGACACCATGACGGACATTGCACAAAACCAATATACTCTTTACCTTCGGTATCGAGTATAAAAAGAGCAAACAGTGGCACAGCTAGGTACACGGGTCCGAAACAACAAAGAGTTAACCACCTCTCGCAGGAGGGAAATCAGGAAAGCCAAGAATATCAAGAATATCAGGCTACCGCAGAGTCTGAAGTAGCGAACGTAGACGATGAAAACCAGCTCGAAGAAATTAATTTTTTAGAAATAGCTCCCTGTTACCGTTTGTAGAACGAACGATAGCAGGTAAAACGATCAGATTGCTCTTAGATACAGGCGCATCAAAAAATTATATAAAACCACTTCCAGAATTAAAAAATGTTACTAACGTAGAAGAAACATTTATTGTCAAGTCACTCCATGGCTTTAACCCCGTTAAAGAAAAATGTCTTATGCACCTCTTTGATACTACAACTACATTTTTTCTGCTTCCAAGTTTGTCAAGCTTTGATGGTATAATCGGTCTTGACCTACTAAATAAGGTAAACGCTACCTTAAATTTTAAAGATAAAATATTAAAAACAGATTTCGGATCCGAATTGATTCAGTTTCAAAAATGCGCAAGCGTTAATTTCACAGAGGTAGGAAACATTCAAGTTCCGCATGAAATTGAAAAGAAATTTCAGAAAATGCTAAGAGAAAAAATAGGCGTATTTTCTGACCCCAATGAAGCTCTTCCATATAACACAAATATTATAGCTACAATTCGTACAGAAAACAATGATCCGATTTACTCGAAACTTTATCCTTACCCATTAGGGGTTTCCGATTTTGTTAATAAAGAAACAAGGAGCATGCTTACAGACAATATTATCAGACCATCCAGATCACCATATAATAATCCCGTATGGGTAGTCGATAAGAAAGGTGTCGACGAACAAGGAAATAAAAAGAAACGCCTTGTTATTGACTTTAGAAAATTAAATTCAAAAACCATTGATGACAAATACCCTATACCAAACATCGTAGCTATTCTCTCAAATCTTGGGAAAGCAAAATACTTTACAACAAACACTTGATCTAAAATCAGGATTTCACCAAATACTTCTTGCAGAAAAAGATAGAGAAAAAACTGCATTTTCTGTAGGAAACGGGAAGTATGAATTCTGCAGGCTTCCCTTTGGCTTAAAAAACGCCCCCAGCATATTTCAGCGTGCAATAGATGACGTGCTTCGAGAACAAATTGGAAAATCATGCTTTGTTTACGTAGATGATGTTATCATATTTTCAGAGAATATGGAAAGTCACGTAGACCATATTGCATGGGTATTAGAGAAGTTATATAATGCAAACATGAGAGTATCACGAGAGAAGTCTAACTTTTTTAAAGAAAAAGTTGAGTATCTTGGCTTTGTAGTATCTCGTGGCGGTATTACAACAAACCCCAGTAAAGTAGAAGCAATTGGCAAGTTTGAACAGCCCACTACATTGTTCCATGTTAGATCATTTCTCGGCCTAGCAAACTACTATAGGTGCTTTATAAAAGATTTTGCATCTATAGCCAAACCATTAACGGACATACTGAAGGGTGATAACGGCAAAGTAAGCGCTGGGCAATCAAAAAAAATACCCGTTAACCTTACCCAAGAGCAACGTTTGGCATTCGATAAACTAAAAAATGTTTTAGTATCGGAAGACGTATTGCTCTTATACCCCGACTATCAGAAGTCATTCGACTTGACAACGGACGCGTCGTCCTCTGGCCTAGGTGCGGTTTTGTCGCAAGACAAGAAACCAATTACCATGATCTCCAGGGCTTTAAAGGACAATGAGTTAAACTTCGCAACAAATGAGCGTGAGCTGCTTGCAATAGTTTGGGCCTTAAAAACCCTAAGAAACTTTTTGTACGGTGTAAAAAATTTGAATATTTATACTGACCATCAGCCACTTACATTTGCAGTCTCGGAAAAAAACACTAATGCGAAAATAAAAAGGTGGAAAGCGTATATTGATGAGCATAATGCTCAAATTTTCTATAAGCCAGGGAAGGAAAATTTTGTCGCTGATGCCTTGTCAAGACAAAACCTTCACGCCTTAGAAGAAGATGCTCCATCTGACCTGGCCACGATACATAGCGAGTTGTCATTAACGTACACTATCGAGTCTACTGACAAACCAATAAATTGTTTTCGAAACCAAATCATTGTCGAGGAGAGCTTGGTAGCTTCAAATAGTATCATAATTATGTTTGGGCAAAAAACAAGACATATTATAAATTTTTCGGATAGACAAAACCTATTAGAAACAGTGTGTGATGCGGTTAAGAAAGATGTAGTAAACGCAATAAAATGCGACTTACCAACTTTAGCATTCCTCCAAAACAAATTAGTTGAAACTTTCCCAACAACTAAATTTTGGCATTCTAACAAGCTGGTCATTGACGTTTACGATAAAAACGAGCAAAAATAAATTGTAGTTGCGGAACATAACAGGGCTCATAGAGCAGCTCAGGAGAATGTAAAACAAATCCTTCAAGACTATTTTTTTCCGAAAATGACTCGTATTGTGAACGAGATAGTGTCAAACTGTAAGATTTGTTATAAAGCCAAATACGATCGGCATCCACAAAAACAATGCATAGGCGAAACGCCCGTCCCTAATCAAGTAGGGGAGATCCTTCACATTGACATTTTTTCCACTGATAAAAAATATTTCTTAACTTGAAACGTTGTCATATGGAAAGACTACGGATACTTCAGACACTCATCGAATCTCAGTATGTACTCGGAAATAGCCGAGGAGACAAAATCACTAACGAACCAGTTCCCCCAGTCTCATATGAAAAAGATTTTAGAATCAGACATAGACCATATAAAAACACTTATAGACACAGTAAAAATACACCATAGACACGCTCGTAGTATTAACATTCTTGGTACTGCTCTTAAAGTGGTAGCAGGAACCCCTGATTTCGATGACTTCGAAAAATTGAAATTTAATCAAAAAAATTTAATTGATTCAATTGACAGACAAATCGTTATAAATACTAAAATGCAGGATCAGATTATTAAGCTAACAGAAACTATAAATGTTATAATTGCTAACGAAAAAACAAAACAAATAGACACCAGCCATCTCTATGAGACACTACTGGCAAGAGACAGAATTTTGATTCTACAACTCGAGGCATTAATGTTGTCAGTAACACTTGCAAAGATTGAAATTGTAAACCCCGCTATTCTTGATTCCGCAGATTTAAAAAATTCATTGAATGAGCACTCTACAGATATAACTATTACTGATTTAATGGAAGTAGCCCATATAAAAGTCCTGTTAGACGATAATTTTTTACATTTCATAATAAGATTTCCCAAACCTAGATTAGTTTGTAAAAAGGTCACTCTGTTTCCTGTCCCACACAACGGCACCGTAATAAACTTTGAGGGATATAACAACGTAGCTGATTGCGATAATAGCATCCTGGCTATTGGAAACTGCAGTGCTACGCTTACATCAACGTTCTGCAAAGAACTAGCCTTCACAACATGCGCACAACAATTACACGCTGGCACCACCGCACTATGCACCACTCGTCCCAGCTATCTCGAACCAATAGAAGTTGTAGACGACGGAGTCATTATAATCAACGGAGAGGCTACAGTTACCATGTCCGGTGGCATGGAAGAGACGATCCACGGCACGTTTATGCTGACATTTAAAGATGAAGTAAAAATAAATGGTTCTTTGTTCCGGAACTCGAAGGCCACAGTCCAACGATTCCCTGGATCAGCGTCTTCGGCTCTCGTAAATATCACTGGCCATCAAGAGGTTCTCAGTCTGCCATACCTTCGTAGACTGAGCATTGAAAACCTGCGGTACATTAACAACGTCGAAAAGGATCTTTTGACGACACCTGCAATCTTCACCGCGGCTACAGTTCTAGCAGCTATCATCGGCCTCCTTCTTTGGCAAATACATCGGGGCCACGTAAAAGCCAGAAAATCAGCTTCTCTGCGGGTCGCCATCGACAACTTTAAGAAGTCCGGGGACGGCCTAAATCTTAGCGAGGGAGGAGTTAACACATAACGGGTCAACACCCTAAATATGGTGCAGCGTCGAGTTAACACATAACGGGTCAACGTTCCAAGTCATCGTGCAGCGTCAGCCGAATATCACTCTCACGGAAACCGAAAGTTCTTGGAACTGACGCTGGGGCCACATCGTGGGAAACGCTAGGTCTGCAGTTATCATGACAGGGCTAGCGTATTTATAAGATCAATTTGTAATTAGAAGTTCAGTTTGAATTCATTAATAAACGAAGCCACAAGTGGCCACTCTAATAAAACAATTAAAGACTCCTTTAATAAAGACTCTTCTTTTCGTAATTTATATATATAACAGTTGATCAGACTGTGCTTTCATGAAAGTTATTAACTATTGAATAATTTTAACCTATTTTTATGAACTTTTTGTATTTTATTCTTCTTATCTTTTATAATTATATTATTTTTATTTTCTATTTTCTCTACGCTAAATGGTCCTAAGTATATTGAATCTAGCTTATGGCCAGTTTCATTTTTTAGTAGAACTTTATCTCCTACTTTCAATTCTAAATTAATTATATTTCTATCATAATATTCTTTATTCCTAGCCTTATGTTTTTCTAACATTATTCTAGCTCGTTTATATGCTTGTTCTAATCTAAACTTACTTTCCTTAGCATAGTTTTCTATGTTATATAAAGGTTCTATATTGTCTATTGTATTAAAATATTTGGGTAAATTATTTTGTTTGCTATAAACTAATTCATATGGACAATAGTTATGTGCCATAGATGGAGTCGTGTTAAAACAGTATACAAAATATTTTAGCCACACATCTAGTGTGTGTTAGCCATAAACCAGTCGGTTTTACCAACTGAAATGTATGAGCGAATATATTCGTTAAAAGTTTTATGACTTCTTTCTACTGTTCCAACTGTCTGGTGGTGAAGCGCTGTAGACGTTATATTGTCTATTTTTAAATTTTTGCACAATTCATTAATAATTGAATTTTTATATTCAGTTCCCATGTCCGTGATGAACGTCTTCATTGGACCGAAATGTAGTATAAAAGATTCGAATATAGCTTTAGCGACAGTATTAGCATTTTTATTAGGGATCGGAATGGCAACGAGATATTTTTTTAAATCGCAAATGAGCGTTACTGCATATTCGTTACCGTGTTCTGATCTTGGTAATGGACCAATGGTGTCAACAATTACCCTGTCGAAAGCATATATTGGTGTTTCTGTCAGAGTTAAAGGAGTCTTTGTGTGTACTGTCGTTTTAGACATTTGACATTTTTGACATCTACGTACGTATTCTATTATATCTTTTCGCATATTTTTCCATTTGTAATGTCTTTGTAATTTTGCTAAAGTTTTTTATATGCCAGTAAGACCTCCTTGTATTGAATCGTCATGGAATTAAGACAGTATAGCTTCTTTTTCTATATCATTTGATATATTGGTCACCGGCTTGAGTAGCGCTACTCTTAATAATTTTAATACATTAATGCCCATTTTTATACACTTAACCCATGAAATGGGTAAATAAGAGTATAATAAGAGTTTTGTGCAAAAGTATGTAACAGGCAGAAGGAAGCATCTCCGACCCCATAAAGTATATATATTCTTGATCAGCATCAACAGCCGAGACGACATAGCCATGTCCATCTGTCCGTCTGTCCGTCTGTCTGTCTGTCTGTCTGTCTGTCTGTCTGTCTGTCTGTATGAACGCGTGGATCTCAGAGACTACAAGAGCTAGAGACTTCAGATTTTGTATATAAGTTCACCTATACCATGAGCAGAACAAGTTTGCTTCAAATTATCCATAACTATTCTGGTTTCCGATATACACATGGAATCGAGAACAAAAAAATATCGAATTTGGAAAATCTAAAAATGAGGTTTGAAGTAATGGGTAACGATAGAATTTTTTTTCGTCCAAATCGGTTAAGAAACACCGGAGATATCGAGCTTAATCGATTAAAGCTAAGTCAGTATACCAAAGTTTTATATAAATTAAATTTATTTATTGCAACTGGGTTCAGGGTAGCTTCTAGTCGGGCTCTCCCGACTGGAGCCTTCTTACTTGTTTTGAATAATTCTATTGAAACATGTTCAAAGATTATGTCATTCGGTGCCATTTTTAGTTCGCGTATATCATGTACACCGGCTCTGTTTTCAAGCCGTTGGAAAAATTGACCTTAATCAATAACTCCATTTGCATACTGATCGCTAAAATCTATTCTTGCAATGATTTGTTTGCCATGCTTAAAGCAACACAGCATATCTTTCGTTTGCAAGGTAACTACTTTTTGTACATCGTCATTTGTTATGACTTCATATACATTGGGCTTTGAAGCTTTATTTAGAGGTTTGTTTTGCAAATTCTCTATTTCAATATCTTTTTCATCTCCTGCACAGGAAATTTTCTGTCTTTTCTCTTGTCTAGTAGTGACTTTTAAAATTTGTTTTGTCATGTTTTTAAGCTCATTGATGGTTTTTCTTGATAACGCATCGGCTACATAATTATCTTTCCCTTAAGATATTCCACCGTAAACTCATACTCTTCTAAGTCAAGTCGCATTCTAGTTAATTTAGAACTTGGGTTTACCATTGAAAATAAATAAGTGAGGGGCCTGTGATCTGTTTTGACAGTGAAGTGTCTTCCATATATATATGGTCTGAAGTGAATGATTGCCCAGTGTATTGCTGCTAATTCCTGCTCTGTTGTGTTTTTATTACTTTCACCTTTAGTGAACGGACGAGATGCGTATGCAACTGGGAGCTGAATATCATTGTAGTTTTGTGTTAAAACTGCTCCACAAGGTACTTTGCTTGCATCTGTGATTATGCAAAATTCTTTGCTAAAATCTGGATACTGTAATAATGTAGGACTCATTAATTTATGTTTTAAGTATTCAAAGGCATGTTGACATTCAGGTGTCCAGTCAAATTTGACATCCTTTTTACTTAAATTTGTTATTGGGCGAGCATATTCAGCGAAATTTTTAATAAAACGTCTATAATAATTGCAAAATGCAATACCATTGTCAGTACACTTATGACCTAGAAATGTCACTTCATGCATGAAAAATGTGCATTTGTCTGGGTGCAGTTTTAGATTGTTCTTTCTGCATAAATCGAAAACGTTGTTAAGGTTTTTGATCATATGTTGTTCGGAACAACCGATGACAATTGGGTCATCCATGTAAAGGAATGCCTGTGATGGTTCAAGACCAGAAAATGCAATTGTCATCATTCTTTGGAAATAATTAGGCGCTATTTTTAAACCATAAGGTAATCGCGTGAAGCGATAAGAGCCATTGCTCGTTGAAAAAGACGTTATATTTCTTGAGTTTTCTTTCTTCTTTGGTGGAATCCTGACATTAAATCTAAACACGAGAAAAATTTTGCTCGGCCTAATTGATCAAGAATATCATCTATTCTTGGAAGTGGAAATTTGTCAGCTAACAGTTTCTTATTTACTTGGCGGTAATCAATTACTAAACGCCATCTTTTATCATTTGAATTAGGTAACGATTTTTTCGGTACTAAAAGCAGAGGGCTATTGTATTCAGATACAGAAGGTTCTATAATATTATCTTTAATTAACTTTTCGACTTGCTTGACTATTTCCGTCTGTTGACTTTGAGGAATTCTATTATTTTTTATGTATGTTGGTTCATCGTCTTTCAATCTTAATTTTTGTTTATAAAAATTATTTGTGCTTATTGCTTCGGATTCTAGTCCGAATATATCTGTATACTTGACACAGAGTTCAGTTAATATTTTTTTGTATGGTAACGGACAGTTTTTTCTTAACTTGTAAATAATTGTTTCATCTCTTGATAGATGATCTTTATTGAAAATTTCGTAACTATTTAGTGGTTCGTATCGTACCTTGTCTAGGTCAATTATTTTATTTGAATCCGTTGTATTCAGAATGCGGACAAATGTGTTTTTGGAATCGGATATGGAGCTTGCTATAAATACTCCATTCTCAATTTCTTAACACGGGATCATAATATGATCATCTTTCGTATCTAATTTTATTTGTCGGACAACTTCGGATCGTAATGGTAACATTGTTGTATTATTGTCAGTGGTATGAACTATAGGAATAGTTATTGGAAAATTTAAATTCTGAGGTCTTAGTATAAACAAGTCTTCGCTTGCTTTGAAGTCTAACTGACAATTGAATTTCTTTATGAAATCCATACCAATTATTCCGTCACATGAAATAGGAAAATTTGTGTCTACTAAATAAAAATGATGTGGAATAATATATTTTCCTGTTGTTAATTCAACGAAAGTTAGTCCAATGTAATTGGTTGAACCTTCTCCAGTTCCGCTGATATTTGTAGTTACATTGTTATCTGTGTCATGAAAGGTGTCGGCCTGTTCTTTTAAAATTGAAATGTCTGCTCCAGCATCAATGAGCAACGTCCACATTGTTTTTGTATACTCATTTTGTAATTTTATAAAAATATTAAGCCTAAGATTGATGACGTGAACTGTTGAATTTATTGGTTTGGAGTATTTAAGGGGGCTTGCTGGTTTTCCGAATTACTTTGGGTTTATCGGACATTGCCATTTTGCCTATTGTTCGAATTATTTCCGTAATTATTGTTTTGGTAATTACTATTATGGTTGTTGTGATACCCCCTGCTGGAGCTACCACGGCCACGGTTATTTCCTCGGAAATTTCCGTGTCCTCGGTTATTGTTATTACTGTAATTGTTGTAATTATTATAATTGTATCCTTGGTTGTTGCTCCTACCTCGATAATATCCTCGGAAATTACCTCGGTTGGAGTGTCCTCTTTGTGCAAATAAAATTGCATTGGTGGATCCTGTCATTTAAGTACTGCAGTGTATGTATTTACTCATAGCGTCATTCATTGTTGCGAATGTCCCTGCTCCCAATATTGTTTTGAGTTTACCATGGTCACAGTTTTAAGTCATTACTTTAATTGCTTCTTTTGTGCTGAACTTATCGACAAGCTCTGCTGGCAATCCCTCATCGATATACGAAGATTCAAGCAATCTTCGTTGATTATCCATTTCATTGGTAAATTGCGTAGCAGTTTTACCCTTTTGGTATACATTGGCCATTTTTGCTTTTACAACGTCGGATGTTTCGCCGACAATGGTTAGGTTAGGTTAGAGCGGTAGTGGGCAGGTGAGAGACCCTTCCACTCACTTAGGCCAATTGTTGGCCCATTTTGATGCCGCGATGGACTGCGTCCACAACTCCGTCTACCCGAGAACAGGGTGTGTGATACTATTTGAGAGGGCGTGGTTCCAGCCCGAAGCATGAATAAAGGAGAGAATACTCTTGGGGGTGGTGGATGGGAAACAGTTTCCTCCTCTTCCTCGTCCCGACAACTTCTGCAGAAATCGTTAGAAGGGGCTAGTAGTCTCGCTGCATGAGATCCCACTAGCCAGTGCCCCGTAACAGCCCTCACTACGGAGGCACAACCTGATCTATTTAGGTGGATTAGGCTTGAAGAGCGCTTTTTACAGCGCGTTGGCCATGTCTGTCTGGCTATATTGCATCTACCGGTGGTGTGTTGCCACCTTTTATTTGCTTCGCGTTCGAAATGCTCGCGAATCTTAAGTTTACAGCTGGCCATGGGCATGCCCAAACCCTCCTTATCCGAGAGGAGAGGCATGGTAGTACCATGTCTTGCCAGCTCATCCGCCCTACAATTGCCCTCGATGCCTTTGTGACCGGGCACCCATATGAGGTAGAGATCGAACTGCTCTGCCATCTCTTGCAGAGATTTGCGGCAGTTTGTGACGGATATCGAGTTCGACGATATCGCGTTGAGCGATTTGATAGCTGCTTGGCTATCAGAAAAGATGCAGATTTTGGCTGCAGAGCGTTCAATTCCTTGTAAGGATTTGAGCGCTTCTTGTATAGCGGTGATTTCCGCCTGGAAAACACTGCAATGGTCAGGTATATTAAAGGAATTATTTATGGACAGTTCTTCGCAGAAGACACCTCCCCCTACCCGGTTGTCTAGCTTTGAACCGTCCGTAAAAATTCTAATTGAGTCTGTCGGCCCTGGTATCCCTTCTCTCCACTCTTCCCTCGATGGGATAATTGAGTGGAAAGAAGTATTAAGAAACTCCTGAGGGCAGCAGTAGTCAGTTGCTGGGGGAAGAAGCGAGTTTCCATTGAGAATACTTGAGTGACCGTGTGTCTGTGCGGTCCACTGGTTTGTTTTCCTCATGCGAAGTGCTGAGAGGGTTGCTACTAGTTTGCCCATCTGGTCGATAGGCAAAAGATTGAGTATATTATCGAGAGCCTCGTTATGGGTTGTTCTGAGGGCTCCAGTGGCGGTCAGTCCTGCAGCGCGCTGCACCTTGCCTAGCAAGCGAACTGACTTTTTCTTTGAGAGTGTTGGCCACCATACTGATACTCCGTACAGTAGGATTGGCCGAATGATGGCCGTGTACAGCCACAGAGTTATGTGGGGGGCCATGCCCCATTTCAGTCCGATCGACTTTCTGCACGTGTAAAGAGCAACTAGGGCTTTCCTAACACGCTCTTCGGTGTTAAGATTCCAGTCCATTTTGCTGTCTAAAGTGAGCCCTAAGTATTTGGCTGATTTGCTGAAGGTTAGTTCCACCCCGTCAAGGGTGGGCGGCCTAAGATTCGGGATTTTATATTTCCTAGTAAAGAGGACAAGATCAGTCTTCGCTGGGTTCAGTCCAAGTCCGTTTTTCTTTGCCCAAGTGGACAGAGTGCGAAGCACTACGGTCATGCGTTCGCACAGGGTTTGGGGGAATTTTCCCGAGAAGACAATCGCAACGTCATCCGCATAGGCAATCACCCTGCAGCCACCTCCCTCAATGAAGCGCAGCAGAGAATTTACTGCCACGTTCTAAAGGAGAGGAGAGAGAACTCCACCTTGAGGGGTGCCTCTGCAGACGGACCTGGAGATTGTCGTGGAACCGAGAGTTGACCTGACGATCCTGCGTCTTAGCAGTTGATCGATCAGATGCACAGCACGGTGCCCGACACCCAAATCCGTTAGCGCCTCTGTGATTGCCTCTGGGTTGACGTTGTTGAAAGCACCCTCTATGTCAAGGAAGGTGACTAGAGAATAATCCTTCTGGTGAAGCGATTTTTCCACTGTGGAGATTACAGCATGAAGTGCTGTTTCCGTGGATTTGCCTTTTTGATACGCATGTTGCGCACGGGAGAATTGATGTGTCGGTATCGAATTCCTTAAGTGAAGGCCCAGCACCCTTTCAAAGGTCTTGAGTAGAAAGGATGTTAGGCTTATTGGACGAAAGTCCTTGGGAGTTGTGTGGGAGGCTTTGCCCGCCTTTGGAATGAAGACGACTTTGGATTCAAGCCAGGGCTTTGGGATGAGTCCCGTCGTCCAGACTCCAGTGAAAATTTGTAGGAGCCAGTTTAAGGCAGTCTCACCTGCATGCTGCAGTTGGGCTGGAAAGATGCCGTCTGGCCCTGGGGATTTGATGGGCATGAAGCTGTTGATAGCCCATGAGATAAATTCTTTAGTCAGGAAGTTTGTGGAAGGTCTATCCATATGAACCCCTGTGTTTGTCTGTGGGATTGCTACTGCTGAGCAGCCCGGAAAATGAGTTTCCATCAAGAGTTCTAAGGACTCAGAGCTGGACGAAGTCCATGAGCCATCTGGTTTTTTGAGAAAACCTACCGATGGGGTGGTTTGAGAAAGAACTTTTCTGAGCCTTGCGGCCTCTGTGGTACTTTCAATATTAGAGCAGAATGTCTGCCATGAGGAGCGTTTAGCTTGTCTGAGTGCCTTCTTATAGGAGGCGAGGCTGGTTTTGTAGAGACTCCATGACTGGTCATCTCCGAGAGACCTAGCTTTATTAAAAAGCTTGCGCAATGTCTTACGCAGCTCACCCAGTTTAGGAGACCACCATGGTGGCTTAGTCTTACCTCTGGGTTTGCTACGGGGGCACGACTCGTTTAGGGTGGACTCGCATGCCTCCGTAAGCTTTTTTATAAGTAGGTCTGTGGTTTCAGTAGTGGGGTTTCCCAGTGGGGGGGACTCAGGGACGAGAGTGTTTAAGTGATTTTTGAAAGTGGACCAGTTTGTACGTCTAACATTCTGGTGCCATTTGGGCTTGGGTACGTCGAACGAAAAGACTATTTCGATGTATCTATGGTCTGAGAAGGAGTGCTCGTCTAGTACTCTCCATCTTGTTAGTTTGCTACAGAGGGAGGTTGAGACTAGCGTAATATCTAGTACTTCTTCCCTGTTCTTTGTAATGAAGGTTGGGTCGTTGCCCGTATTACAAATCATGAGGTTAGTGGACAGAATGTAGTTAAAAAGCAACTCACCCCGTTCATTTGTGTCAGTGCTTCCCCACTGATGATGATGGGCGTTGGCGTCACACCCAATTATGAGGTCGGTGTGCGTGGTTTCGCTGTCGGTCACCAACCCTTGCAGGAGTGGATGTGGGAATGGCCCTTGGTGGTCATGGGCCAAGTATGTTGAGCAAACTCTCACATTCCCAGCCTTCAACTCCAGGCAGACAGCTGTGTTGTCTCCATCGCTGTAGTTAGGGAGCAAAAATATATTTAGGTGTTCTTTTGCTAGAATGCAGGTACGAATTTTACCTTTATTTTGAGCTACTATTAGCTTATAGTCTTTGGTCCCCAGTCCAGTCACCTTGCCACCACAGACCCAAGGTTCCTGGATGAGGACAACGTCTGCTCCACATTGGCTTATGCGGAGCAGCAGAGCGGCCGCCGCCGCTTTGCAGTGGTGGAGGTTAATCTGAAGAAGTCTTAGTGACATCTTCAGACCGACGCTCCACCACTGTCCTGTTCGCTTCCTCGTCCGTGTCATCCAAGTCAAAGGACTCTTCACTGAAGCTCGCTAGCTTGGCCATGTCATGGGCCAATTCAGAGCCCTCTGAGTGGTAGCCGGCCTCCTTCCCATCTGCCGGCTCCATACCAAGGTCTTGACGGGGGGCACCATTGTCTGTGGTACCCACTGCTACAGGCCGGTTGACACAATTGTCTGTAGTGTCAACCGGTTTATCAGGGAGCTCCTCGTCTGCTGCCGAGAGCTTGTTGGTGTCGGTTTTATAGACGCGGATAGCTACGGTTTTGAAGCCGTAGTAGGCCGCGCCATCCGAACCCGCAAGTGCCTCCGCCGATCTCTCGTTGATTATGAGGATCACCTGCCTCGAGTTGCCTTCTGGCTCGTCGACTTTGGCGACCCTCCAATCAGCTGTGTCAAGCGTGGGATTGCTCAGCTGGAAGATTTTCAGGACCTTTTCGGGGTCCTCGGGCTTGGCAGAAACCCATACCCTGGCGCGAGGTCTACTGGGCACATCCTTCCAGTCCACCGCCTCCAGTTTCGCGCCAGGGTAGATCTCTCCCAGCATTGCAACCGCCTTCTTATACAGCCCGGCAGATCGCTCATCCTCACAAGCTATTGCTTTAATGTTGCCCTGATGCCAGCCTGCATCAGAGCAACGGGGGGGACCCATGAATTCTGTCATGAGGTCGACGAACCTGTCCTGCAGCTCATTTTCGATAATCCCCCACCGATTCCTGGGGATATGACCCTCATTGTGGCCCCTGTCAAGGACCCCAATGACAATTTTCTCCCTTGTGGCTTCGGCGAAAGATTTCGTCAACGGCTGCGGACGAGGTGGAGGAGGTCTAATCCGCTTTGCTTGCGGGGCCGAATCCTCAACGGACCGCTGGCGTTTCTGCTTGGACTTGGCAGAGGACGCAGGGGGGGCTGGCTTGAAATTTGGGATGATTTTTCTGGCCCACTCCACTAGTCGGACCTCATCCGGTGATGCGGGCTGAGCGGACAGACTTTTTCCGAGAATGTCGGCTGCGCGCCTACGGTCCTGGAAGGACGCTTTGACTCCCTCAGGAGCAACGGATTTTGTGGTGTTGTCCGTTGGCGCTACCGTCCTGGGTGCCGAGTTGGCAACCTTTGGTTGCACACCACTTGCACCAGGAGCGGAGCTGGGCAGACCACCGAAATGGGATGACGGCTGGCTTGGCCGTTTTCCACTTATGCCGCTGGTGGGCTTGTGGACGTCTGCTGGCTTACCAGACGTGGGGGTGTTTCCACCGACAGAGGGATTGGCTTGTCCCCCCGGGTTTGAGAGTGTCCCGGTCACTGTGTTTTTGCTTTTATTTAGATTTGATTTCATATTAGAATCCCACGAGTAGACGGGAAGGATGGTCACCCGCGACATAGCCCGTGTATCGCGGGAAGCCTAATTTAAACTGGAGGTCGGCAGGTATCCAGAGTTCGCAATGTAGAGACCGAGCACCCCCTCGGCCACGAATCCCTCGGCACAATGCTGTTCCACCTTGGATTGGGGTAATTTTATAGAGTTTTCTTCTCTCGCCCGACTACAATTGGTCAGCACCCTTGGCAGAGACATGACCGTACCAAGGATCTGCTTCCAGCCGCCCTCGCGTGGAGAGTATAGTCGCACTACCAATTGTGAGCCGCAAGGACGGAGCGCACGGCATCAACGTACACACAAATTGTCAGTATGCATGGACGTGTGATGTCAGTACGCTTTATCCCCTTGTTGCTCCAATCGGCTGACGGCCGACAATAGATTCTTGCAATTTCTTTATTATTGCATCTATAGTTGTTTCGTTCTGTATTTTGTAAAAGGTCGAGCCAATTATTTTGGACTTGATTACTTCTACGGCTATACCTTCAAAAGTGCCTTTTGTTAAATTTATCAGTCTTAACGAAGTTAAGAATCTTTGTAAATTTAACTTTTTCCCGTCAAATTCTGGGATTGAGGAGGATATCTCGCTCATATATGCCCTATTGGCATTGGCTGTGTCTGTCATGGCTGGTTTTTTTTATTTCTTTGTCGGTGTTATCTGAATCAGAACTCTCTTGTTCTAACTCATCAAAGTCAATTGCTGGCTTGGACTCGTTTAAATCCTGTAGTTGACTTTCATCAAACTCAATTGAAAAATAAGGGTTTTTGGGAATACAGTACGACCTCGGTTAACGCAACCTATTAAAATTTGGTCAGTTGCGAAAACTGAGGTGGTTGCGAAAACTGAGGTGAAATTTTCTGGTGGCCACGAGACCTTTTTTAATATAAAGATGCCTTCGCTTACCTTTAAATTAAATTAAATCGAATGAGACTGTGTTTAAAGCATGGATTTCATATTGTTTTATTTATTTTTTGAAAATTGAGAAATTGGTGTCTGTACTTTTTTACAATTTCTTTAGAAATAGGCAAATTACGCTCTCTTTGTTTTAGAAACCACGCGTACAATGATTTATTCATATAATCATTTTCGCAAGCATGTAATAAAAACAAAAAGAGAACGAAAGAAATGTGGTAAAAACGAACTAAAACATACGATTTCCTTACGAAGTTGCGTTAAATGAGGTAATTTTTTTTTAAAGTTGCGTTAACAGAGTCAACAATGTTAAGAATTCGGGTGTTGCAATAATCGAGGAGTTGCGTGTAACGAGGGTTGCGTTAACCGAGGTCGTACTGTAGTTAGTTTAATATCACGACGAACACTTATAGTCTCTAACTTTAAGGCTAATTGTCGTAATATTTTTAAACAATATTCGTTGTGCGCATTCGTTAGCTTGTTCTTTAGCGAAGATGCTAATTCGCTAAGTGTGTTATATTCAGTCGTTAATACTGTAATATGGTACAACAACGTTTCGACTCTTAAGCAAGGTTTACAATGTCAGCGTGAGATTGGAAAATATTTTGCTTCTGTTTGCCACACATATTTTTCACATAAGTTCGTCTCACTCACTCTCAATCTGTAACCGCTTTCGCTTGCATCTCAGCTTGGAGTGGAAAAAAGCTATTCAAAAATTTTGTTTTAAAAGCTGTCAATAGATGGCGTATTATCGAAATTAGTTAGGTTTTTGCCTCTATTTTGCTCAAAACTGAGGTAAATGATATTAGAATTCACTTTCTTAAATTTATTTGGTGCATATTAACGAATATATAACAATAAAATCATTGTTAAATGAAAAAAAAATCGCTAATTTTTGCGCCATTGCAAATGTGTTAGCTGAGTTCGAATCAGCTGATTGCATTGTATGACATTGTAAATTATCAGCGTACATTTCAGATTTTTAAAAGCTTCAATCCAAGCTAAGCTGACATTGTAAACCTTCCTTTATTGTTGTGTTTTTATTGACACATTTATATGACTTGTCGAATTTTTGTTTTATGAGTTCGATTTTTATACTCGATACCGAAGGTAAAGAGTATATTGAGTTTGTGCAATGTCCGTCATGGTGTCCGTCCGTCAGTCCGTCTGTCCGTCCATCCGACCGTATGTTCGCAACTTTTTTCCACACCCTTGAAGCTAGAGACTTGAAACTTTCCAATTCTCTTTATCTATGGGATAGTAAATTAAAGTGTCAAGATGGGGGTTCTACGATAACTGGGGGGCTGGCAAATCGATAAATTCGATAACTCAAAACCGATAAATCCACATATTTCGCACATCCTTACAGGTAGAACTACCAAATTCGGTAAGCAGATAGCTACTAGCAACCCCCAAAAAACTGCATCAAAAATTTTGGAGCCACGCCCCCCCATTCCGCCCCCAGCCCCGCCGCAATTTGAAATCAGAAATGGCTATATCTCTCACAGTTTTTGAGCTAGAGCCACCAAAATTCGTGCCAAGATAGGTGATGATGACCTTCAAAAACTGCATCAAAAGTTTGGATGCCACGCCCAGCGATACTGCCCTAGCCGCCCCCATCCACCCCAACGCTTCGTCAAAAACGGGAATGCGTGTATCTTCCAGAGTTGTGGAGCTAGAGCCACCAAATTTGGTAGGAAGATAGCTGGCAACGATCCCGTAATATCTGCATCAAAGTTTTGGAGCCACGCCCACCCATTTCGCCCCCCTTTCCCCACCTTTTACAATTTTTTAGCTAGACTCACCAAATTTGGTATGACGATAGCATTTGACATTTAACAAAGATCTGCATCAAAAATTTGGATGCCAAGCCTACCCATAAGGCCCCAGCCCCCCTTACCCCACATTTTACAAACTTTGAGCTAGAGTCACCAAAATTGGTATGAAGATAGCAATTAACATTCCACAAAGATCTGCAGCAAAAATTTGGATGCCACGCCCACCCATACCGCCCCCAGCCCCCTTTTCCCCACTTTTTACAAATTTCGAGCTAGAGTTACCAAATTTGGTATTAAGATAGCAAGATCATAGAGAGATCTCAGTTTGAGTGTGATTGACGTGTTTTACTTAAGCTCCGATTAATTTATTAATTTTGTGCCGTTTATCAGGCTTTTTATTTATTTTTTGCAGTCTACTGTTCGTAAAACATAGGCTTACCTAAGCTGTGCAAAGTGCTTCTTTTTGTGCGTCGTTTAATTTGCTAATTATTATATTTTATCAATTGCGGCGTCAGTTCTGTGTGGTTGTTAGTGTCTGTTTTTGTTATTCTGCAATTCTGCCGCTTATTCGTGCACTCATTTGTTTGTGTGTTTGTTCGCTGCGTTTACTCTTGTTTGTGTGTTTATTCGCTGCGCATACACTTGTTTGTGTGTTTGTTTCGTTTAAGCGTTATCTGCCTTGCTTGTCGTGCTTTAATACATTTTTGTTGTTGCTTATCGCTCCAAACAAGAAGTATTTGTGTTACGATTCCTCTTAATTTGTGCGATTGCTCTTAGATTTTCTGTGCGCCGTTTTGTCCGTTCTGTGCTCTCGCAACATATTTTCGTTAGTTTGACCCCAGTGGTAAATATGTCGTGCTGCAAAAAGTCTTGTACATTTAAGCAGTCTGACGATTCTGCACGGCCTCAATTTGTTCATTGCTGGTTGTGTGAGAATTTTATGCATGCTAAATGTGCAGGTCTTACTGGGCGTGAGTGTGACAAGATCATTGCTGTAGCCAAGCCCGGCTGTGGTGGTGTGCGTTGGTAATGCCCTATGTGCATTGATAAGCAAATTGATTTCTCTAGAATGTATAACTCTGTGAGAAATCAGTTTTCAAAACTAAAAAAGACGGCAAGCATGCTAGTGACTGACATTGATTCGAGTTTGGAATTTCTCAATAATTTTAAATTTGAGTCATTGTCTACTCGCCGGTTGGAGTCTGAATTTTTGAATGTTCCGTTAATGTTTGCCCCTTCACCATCGTCGCTTTCACCCGTGCCTAGTAACGTAGAATTGTCGCCAGTTCTATCATTATCTCCAACTCCAAGCGATTGTCCGAATATATCTCCTGCAGTATCCCCTGCTATTAGTAGTATGGTTCCCGTCTTGGATCCTGCCGAAATAAACGCGGTAAATAATGATCTATCTGTCCCCATACCTCAGCCACTTCCTATTTTAACAGTAGTGGCTCCTCGCAAGCAAGTTTTTGTGTCGCGACTTTCCGCTGAAACAACTTGTGATTCTGTTGCTGCCTATATTGCTAGCAAAACTAAGTTTAACTTTTCTTCCCCTCATGAAATATCATCTTTTAAAATTAATGTCTCTCTAGAATCGTTTTCAATCATATGTGATCCCAAATTTTGGCCCCCTCATATGGTTGTTCATGAGTTTTTGCAAAAAAAAGAACTCTGCCTTTACCTGTCAACCTTCCAGCTGCAACATTCTCAAATAATAACTCTGTCGTTTCAAAAAACTAAATTCTGATGAAATATCTATTATTTATCAGAATGTGCGAATGTATCCCTTACTCTGCTCCGTTGTCCGTTTCTTCTAAGCCCCCTTGGTTCACTCCAAGACTATCAACTTTACAAAATAATAAATCTAAATATTATAAAAAATTTAGCAGGTCTGGCTTGAGTGCTGACTTGTCTAAATACATTATAGCCAAATCAAACTTTCTTCTCCTGAACTCACAGTGCTATGAGAATTACCTTATTTTTTGCAAACGGCAATTTACGCTAAATCCCAAAAAATTTTATAGTTTTGTCAATTTTAAGCGTTAATCTACCACTTTACCGTCATCTTTCATGTTTGGGATGGATAAATCTAGCATCGATAGCGAATCCGCTAATATTTTTGCCAATTTCTTCCAATCAACTTACTCTTCTGCATCCCCTATTAACATACCTTACCCTTATAGTATTGCTTCTACAAATTATATTCCTGATCCTACCATCTCTCAGTCCACTCTGCTATCAGCTTTAAATTCGTTAAAGTCTTCTTACTCTCCTGGACCTGACAATATACCTAGTTGTCTTCTTAAAGAGTGCAGTGCTTCTCTTCTTCGCCCATTGCTTAAGCTTTTTAATCTCTCCCTTGAATCTTCTGTCTTTACATCTCTTTGGAAAGAATCTTTTATAATCCCTCTTCACAAAAAAGGTGGGAAGTCCAATATTGAAAATTATAGGGGCATTGCAAAATTGTCCGCTATCCCTAAATTATTTGAAAAAATTATCACTTCATCTCTGCAACATTTCTGCAAATCAGTCTTATCCCCTGCTCAACATGGCTTCGTAAAAAATCGGTCAACCATGACCAATCTATTAGAATTCACAACTTTAGTAAATGATGCTTTCCTCTCGAAAATGCAAACTGACGTCATTTACACAGACTTCAGTAAAGCTTTCGACACTGTACACCATGACCTATTACTTCTCAAGCTTGTCCGTATTGGTTTCCCTCCCTCACTTATATCTTGGCTTTCTTCTTATTTAAAGGGTCGGACACAAAGAGCACTCCTAAGATTGGCTACCTCGAAACAAGTTCATGTTACTTCTGGAGTACCTCAGGGTAGTCATCTTGGTCCTTTACTCTTCACTCTTTTTATAAATGATCTTCCCTCTGTTTTATCACATTCACGCATTCTCATGTACGCAGACGATGTGAAACTTATTTTCTCCTACTGTAGTTCTCTAAATCATACTTGCTTACAAGATGATTTAAATTCAATGCAACTTTGGTGTAAGACTAATCAGTCTAAATGTATGTTTATGACTTTCAGCCGAAATAACCCTTTCATTACCAGCTACTCAATTGACAGTACCCAGTTGCAACGTATTTTTACAGTCAAGGACCTTGGTGTTCTTTTTGACTCCAAACTCTCATTCGGCCTTCATATTTATACTATTCTTAATGAAGCCAATGGTGTTCTTGGTTTCATTAAACGATGGTCTAAAGAGTTTAACGATCCTTACGTTACGAAAACTCTGTACACTTCCCTTGTCCGCCCTATCCTAGAGTACTGCTCTTGTATATGGAGCCCACAGTATAGAAATAACCAGGATCGTATCGAATCTGTTCAGAAGCAGTTTCTGCTTTTTGCCTTACGACGCTTAAATTGGGATAGTAACCTTCGCTTGCCTTCATATTCCAGTAGACTTCTTCTCCTTAACCTCCCCTTGTTGAACAATCGTAGGATAGTCCTTGGTGTTGCCTTCCTGCACAAGTTGATTAATGGTGATATAGATTCTTCTTTTCTGTTAGGTCATCTCCATTTCTCTATTCCTTCCAGACCTACTAGAAACTTTCGCCCGTTATTTTTGAAAACGTGCACAACAGATTACGCTATGCACAGTCCATTTCGTGTTTTATGCGTCCAATTTAATAATCTATACCACGTGTTCTCTAATGAGACCTCTCTCTCCTTAATCAAACCATTGCTTTCAGTTTATCTTCGCGAAGTTAATGACCACTCTCAGCTATGAAACGGGGCTGAGCTTGCTGGACTGACTAAATTTCTTTTACTCCATTGGTTCATATATATATATATAAACATTTTTTTATTCTATTTTATTTATTTATTTATTTTTATTTTATTTTTATTTTTTTTTAACTTTTATTTTTAGTTTTCACCTTTAAATTTTTTCTTTTCTATTTTCTACTAACATCTCTGTTTTGAGTATAGAGTCTATAATATCACTGACAGTTTTGGCTGTGGAAAGGGGCATAGCTGGCCGGACTGGCAAATAAAACACCCCCATCGGTCGGTGATGTTATTAGACATTTTTGTTCTCTGCCTAGGCTTCTTACTTCTACTATTTTATTGTAACTTATTTTTTATAAGTTGACTCTAGAATTGTCAACAACTTTCAATAAAATACAAAATTGACATTCCACAAAGTTCTGCATCACAAATCTGGATGCCACGCCCACCCATACCGCCCCCAGCACCCCTTTCCCAACAAACTTACAAACTTTGAGCTAGAGTCATCAAATTTGTAAGGAAGATAGCTTGTGGCATCCCCATCTGCATCGTAAAATCTTTTAGGCAGTGTACACCTCTTCCGCATCCGTACCCCTCTGCAGTCAGGCCTTTTTTTTACCGGTTTTAATACTGGTATCGAGTACGCCGCAGTCGGTTGCGTCCGACTGCAACGTTTCCACTTGTTTTTTCTATTTCTTGCCAACTCATAACTATTCCTTATACATTTTGTTGTTAATTGGAACTATCACTTTCTGAACTCAATAGTTCTACTTTTATGATATGTTCAACAAATACTAAGTGAATTGACAGTGGCATTTTGACATTCTTTTTTAAGCAACTTTTTATATTGCAGTACAATTATTCTCTTAATTTGTTCATACATATGTCTACGTATTGTTGTATTATTTTTAATCCACTTTAGGATTAAAACTAATTTTGGGTGTGCTGGTGGAATGCTGATTTATAGTTCTAAAAACGGTATGTAGAGTGCCAATAATTTTGACTCAACCATGTTGCTTATCTGTGCAATGGGACTATTAAGATTTCAATTGAACCATTGAAAATGGGTTCTCTTCATTAATGGCCTTTACTGTAACGTGTGTAAATGTATTATAACTTTCCATAAATTAGCTTTTAAATTTATAAATAGTTATGTATTCACTAAATCGTGATAAAATTTGTATAGCTTGTATACGAAAGTCTGGGTATTTACTATAAATTGTATCAATTTTTGCTTTTAACGTAAAGAATAATTTTTGGGAAAAATTTATATTTTGTCTAATTCGTTTGCTCGACTCATGTGCTTTTTTATACCCTTAACCCATAAAATGGGTAAATAAGGGTATAATGGTTTTGTGCAAAAGTATGTAACAGGCAGAAGGAAGCATCTCCGACCCTATAAAGTATATATATTCTTGATCAGCATCAATAGCCGAGTCGATTTAGCCATGTCCGTCTGTCCGTCTGTCTGTCCGTCTGTCCGTCTGTCTGTCTGTATGAACGCGTGGATCTCAGAGACTACAGATTTGGGATATAAGTTCTCCTATACCATGAGCAGAACAAGTTTGCTTCAAATTATCGATAACTATTCTGGTTTCCGATATACACATAATATCGATAACAAAAAAATATCGAATTTGGAACATGTAAAAATGAGGGTTGAAAGAATGAGTAACGATAGATCTTTTCTGAAAATTTCGTCCAAATCGGTTAAGAAACACCGGAGATATCGAATTTAATCGATTGAAGCTAAGTCAGTATACCAAAGTCTTATATAAATTTAATTTTTTTTCTGCAACTGGGTTCAGGGTATCTTCTAGTCGGGCTCTCCCGACTAGAGCCTTCTTACTTGTTTTATTATACCCTTAACCCATAAAATGGGTAAATAAGGGTATAATGGTTTTGTGCAAAAGTATGTAACAGGCAGAAGGAAGCATCTCCGACCCTATAAAGTATATATATTCTTGATCAGCATCAACAGCCGAGTCGATATAGCCATGTCCGTCTGTCTGTCCGTCTGTCCGTCTGTATGAACGCGTGGATCTCAGAGACTACAAGAGTTAGAGACTTCAGATTTGGGATATAAGTTCTCCTATACCATGAGCAGAACAAGTTTGCTTCAAATTATCGATAACTATTCTGGTTTCTGATATACACATGTGATCGATAACAAAAAAATATCGAATTTGGAAAATGTAAAAATGAGGGTTGAAAGAATGGGTAATGATAGATCTTTTCTGAAAATTTCGTCCAAATCGGTTAAGAAACACCGGAGATATCGAGCTTAATCGATTGAAGTTAAGTCAGTATACCAAAGTCTTATATAAATTTAATTTATTTTTTGCAACTGGGTTAAGGGTATCTACTAGTCGGGCTCTCCCGACTAGAGCTTTCTTACTTGTTTATAGTATTCTTATGGATTTTATATAATTTGGACACTGTGTCCAATATAGAATAACGATAATCAATACTAGTATGAGCATGTATTTCAAATCTGGGGACGACACGTCAACTTTATTTATTACGTTGGCTGTCGAGTCCACAGATTTGACGTCTACAAGACCCATAATTTGATTGGGTGAATGATAACCTTTCTTGAATATGTTTAATTTATCTGTGTCATAAACTGACATTAAAGTCTGATCAATCTGATTTTTATACCCTTAACCCATAAAATGGGTAAATAAGGGTATAATGGTTTTGTGCAAAACTATGTAACAGGCAGAAGGAAGCATCTCCGACCCTATAAAGTATATATATTCTTGATCAGCATCAACAGCCGAGTCGATATAGCCATGTCCGTCTGTCTGTCCGTCTGTCTGTCTGTCCGTCTGTATGAACGCGTGGATCTCAGAGACTACAAGAGCTAGAGACTTCAGATTTTGTATATAAGTTTTCCTATACCATGAGCAGAACAAGTTTGCTTCAAATGATCGATAGCTATTCTGGTTTCCGATATACACATGGAATCGATAACAAAAAAATATCGAATTTGGAAAATGTAAAAATGAGGGTTGAAAGAATGGGTAACGATAGAACTTTTCTGAAAATTTCGTCCAAATCGGTTAAGAAACACCGGAGATATCGAGCTTAATCGATTGAAGTTAAGTCAGTATACCAAAGTCTTTATAAATTTATTTTGATTTTTATTTATCTTTTATTTTTTGCAACTGGGTTCAGGGTATCTTCTAGTCGGCCAGTCCCGACTAGAGCCTTCTTAATTGTTTAAAACAAAATTAAATTTCAACTTTCCATTTAAAAAAAAAAATTTATTATATATTTTTTTTTTTATAGTGTGTAGTGTTCATATGATTGGCTTACATTTATTGCCAATCATATGATGTTAGTTCAAAACCTACCAGAAGTTAGTATTTTTCAACCGGCAACTAGTGCACCTGGTTGAGGTTTTTAGGTATGTATTAAAAATATAGGCAGAACGGTGCATGACATTTAGCTACTCGTTTGCGTTACTTCGCTCTTTTGCAAAGTTGGTTCTCGATGATTTTTATCCTCTCCTTGCAGGCCAGTTGATCCTCTTCTGTGTTGTATGTTTTTAGCATTTCCAGTTCCAGACGTCTTTCTCCTTTTAGTTTGTGAACGCGGCCTCCGCGCTTGGTCTTCTTCGCGGCTGGTTTTGCTGTCCTTGCCCTGTTCTCAGCTATTGTGAGGCGGCGTGGTCCATCGTTTGGACACACCTCAAGCGCCTCTTTCAGCGTCCTTTGCTCGGTAGGAGCAGCTTTGAGGAATTCCAAGTCCTCGCTCATGGAATTCGGTTGGTGTGCCAGTGCTGGTCTTCGCACAGGTTATCGTTGTTTTTTGTCTGAACAATTCATCTTTTATTTTACTGATTGGTGAATAGTTTTCTTGTTGCTGTTTTCAATTATTTGCGGTTGTTGTCTTTTGATTTTTGATTGTACTTTTGACATTTGACGCGCAACATTTCTCACAGTTTTACCATTTAAACAAGTAGAAACGTTGCAGTCGGACGCAACCGACTGCGGCATACTCGATACCAGTATTAAAACCGGTAAAAATAGGCCTGAATGCAAAGGGGTACGGATGCGGCAGGGGTGTACGCTGCCTTAAAGATTCTCCGATGCAGATGGGGATGCCACCAACTATTTGCCTTCCAAATTTGGTGACTCTAGCTCAAAGTTTGTAAAATGTAGGGAAAGGGGGGGCTGGGGGCGGTATGGGTAGTTGTGGCATCAAAATTTTTTTGCAGATCTTTGTGAAATGTCAATTGCTATCTTGATACCAAATTTGGTGACTCTAGCTCGAAATTTGTAAAAATTGGGGAAAGGGGGGTTGGGTGGGGGTGGTATGGGTGGGCGTGGCATCCAAATTTTTGATGCAGATCTTTGTGAAATATCAATTGCTATCTTCATACCAAATTTGGTGACTCTAGCTCAAAATTTGTAAAAATTGGGGAAAGGGGGTTGGGGGTGGTATGGGTGGGCGTGGCATCCAAATTTTTGATGCAGATCTTTGTGGAATGTCAATTGCTATCTTCATACCAAATTTGGTGACTCTAGCTCGAAAATTGTAAAAAGTTGAGAAAGGGGGCCGAATTGGAGGGCGTGGCTCCAAAACTTTGATGCAGATTTTTGGGGGTCGTTGCCAGCTATCTTCTTACCAAGTTTGGTGGCTTTAGCTCCACAACTCTGGAAGATACACTCATTCCCGTTTTTGACGAAGCGTTGGGGTGGATGGGGGAGGCTAGGGCAGTATCGGTGGGCGTGGTATCCAAACTTTTGGTGCAGTTTTTAGGGGGTCATCATCACCTATCTTGGCACCAAATTTGGTGGCTATAGCTCAAAAACTGTGGGAGATATAGCCATTTCTGATTTCAAAATGCGGGGGGGCTGGGGGCGTAATATGTGGGCGTGGCTCCAAAACTTTGATGCAGATTTTTGGGGGTCGTTAACAGCTATCTTCCCACCAAATTTGGAGGCTCTAGCTCCACAACTCTGGAAGATACACGCATTCCCGTTTTTGACGAAGCGTTGGGGTGGATGGGGGCGGCTAGGGCAGTATCGGTGGGCGTGGCATCCAAACTTTTGGTGCGGTTTTTAGGGGGTCATCATCACCTATCTTGGCACCAAATTTGGTGCCTATAGCTCAAAAACTGTGGGAGATATGGGCTATTTTGACTTAAAAAAGACGGGGGGCTGGGGGCGGAATGGGGGGGCGTGGCTCCAAAATTTTTGATGCAGTTTTTTGGGGGTTGCTAATAGCTATCTTCTTACCAAATTTGGTACTTATAGCTGTAAGGATGTGCGAAATATGTGGATTTATCGGTTTTGAGTTATCGAATTTATCGATTTGCCAGCCCCCCAGTTATCGTAGAACCCCCATCTTGACACTTTAATTTACTATCCCATAGATAAAGAGAATTGGAAAGTTTCAAGTCTCTAGCTTGAAGGGTGTGGAAAAAACTTGCAACCATACGGACGGACAGACGGACAGACGGACAGACGGACAGACACCATGACGGACATTGCACAAAACCAATATACTCTTTACCTTCGGTATCGAGTATAAAAAAAATTTTTCGTATTATTTTTGCGTAGGAATACATACTTGTTTAAATTAGTTTTTAATTATCTGTTGTACTTGCGCTTAGGCAGAATAAAATTTTCACTTTTTAACCGAATATATTATTGTTGTTTCACGTCCTGTCACGGTCGCCATGTAGAATATGTATCCTGTGGGAGAGTGTCTTTGGTTGATGAAGAAGACATCCGTTTAGGTTTGTGAATCTTTATTGAATGCTTCAAGATTGTTACTTCTAAGTTTATATAGTATAAGGCAGACCGCTGCTTCGGCAGAGAAGTCAGCGCGCGAGCCATAGTCTATTACATAATAAAGAGAGTGTGAGTATGCACATATGTAGGTTGTATGAGGTCACAGCGTGAGAGTGCTGACGCTGCATCGTTTGTGCGCGTTGCAACCTTACGCGATCATTTTACCAGCGCTTGAAGGCGAGCTGGGTGACCCACTTAATGTAAGCGAGCTGGGTGACCCACTTAATGTTTGCGCGACGACAAAGTGACGCTGTTCTATTTAATGTTTAGGCAAAGTGTTGATATTTAATATGTTTGAAGTGTTTACAGTGTACACTCGATATATGTGTATACTACAATACTCGTTACCAATTTTAAAAACGGTAGAAAAAAAGGCCTGATTGCAAAGGGGTACGGATGCGGCAGGGGTGTACGCTGCCTTAAAAATTCTCCGGTGCAGATGAGGATGCCACAAGCTGTCTTCCTTCCAAATTCGGTGACTCTAGCTCAAAATTTTTTAGAGGTGGGGAAAGGGGGCTGGGCCGGAATGCGTGGGTGTGGCATCCAAATTTTTGATGCGGATCTTTGTGGCATGTCAATTGCTATCTTCATACCAAATTTGGTGACTCTAGCTCAAAGTTTGTATAAGGTGGGGAAAGGGGGGTGGAATGGGTGGGCGTGGCTCCAAAACTTTGATGCTGATTTTTGGGGGTCGTTTCAAGCAATCTTCTTACCAAATTTGGTGGCTCTAGCTCCACAACTCTGGAAGATACACGCATTCCCGTTTTTGACGAAGCGTTGGGGCGGATGGGGGCGGCTAGGGCGGTATTGGTGGGCGTGGCATCCAATCTTTTGATGCAGTGTTTGGGGGGTCATCATCACCTATCTTGGCACAAAATTTTGTGGCTAAAGCTCAAAAACTGTGGGAGATATAGGTTTTTTTGACTTAAAAATTTCGGGGGTGCTGGGGGCGGAATGGGTGGGCGTGGTTTCAAAATTTTGCAGTTTATTTGGGGTTGCTGATAGCTATCTTCTTACTTAATTTATCGATTTGCCAGCCGCCCAGTTATCGTAGAACCCCAATCTTAACACTTTAATTTACTATCCCATAGATAAAGAGAATTGGAAAGTTTCAAGTCTCTAGCTTGAAGGGTGTGGAAAAAAGTTGCGAACATACAGACGGACAGACGGACGCACGGACTTACGGACGGACACCATGACGGACATTGCACAAACTCAATATACTCTTGACCTTCGGTAACGAGTATAAAAAGCACAGCTATAGGATTCGTGATCCCAGCTGCATGGTTAGATGGCAGAGGACTTGTGTTCGACGTCGCGACGCGTCGTGGCTAATGAATTAGTCGGAGCTAGAACTAAATTTTGTTCTTTTTCAATGGATATATCTCTGATATCTTCTAGAATTTTTTCCTATTAAAAGAATATAAAATTTCACAAGAAAATAAATAGTATATATGATATTTACTTTATTTATAACATGTCAAATTAATTTCAACAAACTTAACATGCAAAATTCACTTTTATTTTTGCGACTTTTGACTATCACAGTCTCTTGAAAACTTAAAATAACAAAAGCAAATGGGTTCATTCAAATTATTTTTTTGAGATTAATTTAAATATTTTAGATCTTATTTGTAAAAAAATTAATAATGTGTTGAGCCTCCACGATTAAGTATGACTTCGTACATCCGCCTGGGTAAGGAGTCATATATTTTTTTACATAATTGAGTGAAATAGCCTTGCAGGACCTTTTTATTCCTTTAATGAGTTCTTCAGTTGAATATTGTCTGCCGGACTCGTACACCTTCCGTGCCAACCATCCCCAAACATTTTCTTTAATGTTTAAATCGGGCGAGTATGGTGGCCAAGTAAGCAATTCTACGTTTTGACCCTCAATCCAGGACTTTACAATCCTGGCTATGTGGATAGGTGCGTTATCCTGCTGGAACTTCCATTTCAAGGGTTCAAAATCATCCTTGATTGCAGGGAAAGCCGTATTCAGTACACCTTTGTACGCAATGGCATTCATATGGCTGGTTAGAAACTGCAGTTCTATAGTGCCAAAGTAAGTAATAGCTCTCCACACCATGACAGCACCGTGCGGGTGTGCAATCGATCTAAAGTATGCTCTTCCTTTCTGAGATCATGAAAGTAGTAGGCATAACCATCAGGACCCTCTAAATTTCATCCGAAAATATAACACGCTCCCACTCCTTGGTCCAGGTCATATTCGATCGACAGAAATCGAGCCGTTGCATCTTTCGAAGTTGGTTAAGAGGTGGTTTTTAATGTGTATATATACGCGCGGTAGCATAACTATTATAAGTCACACACTATCAAACTTCTCTGCCGTAACTCACATGCATACCTCGCTGCGTTAATTCGCTGCTATAAGTCGCTGCCGTAACTCACACAGGTAGGCAGTTCAAAATTGAAATAGTATGTGGTTGTTGTACAATTGTCTCTGCTTGTAAACGAATATGATGGTATTGGTGTTGCGGCAGAGAAAAGTGGTCGTAAAAGACGAAGTCTCGCTCGTTAATCACGTTCTTGCTTTGCATCGCACTATTGTGCGTTTTATTTCTGCTATTAATTTACCGTCTTTGTGCAAACTAATAGTTTTGTGACTTTGTGTTTTGTCGGTTTGCCTAAACCCAAAGTGGACAGTAAATTAACAATTTAATTTGCATTTGTTTAAAAGAGTTTACAAGCACAACAACAAACTGCAGTCCAGCATACTGAAAAATTTGCTCAGCTTGCTGCCGCCTGCTTTTGTTTTGTTTTTGTGTTTTTACACTCACTCTCTCTCTCTCTTTTTTTTCAAGTGCTTCGCTCCCAGTGCATTAAACCGTTTCCTGATAGTTTACTCCAACGCGCTCTTATGTGTTGGTGTTTTTGTTTGTGAAGCTGTGAAGTAAGTTTTGTTTGTAGCTTTACTATTTGCACATTAGGGTGGACCTGTATTTTAATAATAACAATTTTCTGCAGCAGTATTTTTTCTTGTTATATTTTTTTATTTTTATTTTATTTGTTTTTTAATTATCTTTATAAAAATGTCTGTTTGCTGCTATGCGAATTGTCAAGTCCGCGCAAACTCAAAAATGGGTTTTGTCTGCTGCTGGATGTGCACAAATGTTGCTCATGAGCAATGTGCTGGCATTAATGGCCGTATCTCAGACCTCTTGAAGGTTACTAATTTAGAGTAGCCGTGTTGGTCATGTTTGGAGAAAAAAAAGACATTGCAAGCTTTTTAGAAACTCAACTTGGCTTAGAGAGCGTTTTCTACCAGTTGAATAAACTGTGTACGAGAAAATCTCGTACAGGATTCTCCAAAGCGTAAAAAGGCCAACGTTGGGCAGTTATCGGGCTCTGTGACGTCGGACAATACTCCAAACGCTCCGATACCACAGTGTTAAGTAAATAAAAATCTTCATGTCCCTTCTACTAAAGTTATTTTAAACTTAGATGATATACCAATAACTCCCATGGATATTGTCTTTTCTGATCCCGGTCCTTCGGTTCCTTTGGTGGCTAGCAGTGTTGATGTTAATCAACAAAAAAACTCTATCAAATCCAAATAGCCAAATATTCAATTATCCGAGACTGAATCTTCCAAACCAGCCTCAGTGGAGGATATAATTAAAAAATTTGTTGCTGTTCCACCTAAAAAACAAATATTTGTTTCAAAGCTTCCCCCTGCTTTAACATCAGATGATGTCAAGGTCTATATCAAGGCCAAATCGAATGCCAATTTAACGGTGGAGAAATTTGAATTTGCTTATGATCGGAACATTTGTCTTTTAAAATCAGTGTTTCGAATCAAGATTTTTGCACTATATGCTGCAAAGAATTTTGGCCAGAACACATAATTGTGAAAGAGTATACTATAAATTCGGCCTCCGATTGTATCTACCCTTCCGGTGGTTGGTTCTAAAGTAACTCTCCCAATATCTGATAGTTCAAAAAACTAACATCCTCCTTCCTACTTGGCTATCAGAATGTAAGAGGTCTTTGTAGTTTATATCTTAATAGTCTTTCTTTCCCTTTCCATGTCATTGCCTTTACTGAAACGTGGTTGAGGCAAGACATTCTCAATTCCGAAATTCTATGTAGTACATATTCTATTTATAGAAAGGACCGTACTCTTCCGCGTGGTGGTGGAGTGCTTATTACTGTGAATATAGACTTTCCTTCTGAAACAGTTGTATTAGATAGTTTGTGAGGTAGCATTTTTGCTGGCAAAGTGCTACCTCACATAAGCTGCCAGACGCGACACGCGATCGTGACACTGCCATGGTCACCCGAAAATGGCAACGCCGCGTCTTGGCACAAGCCATGGCCACCCGAAAGCGACAACTTCACGTTGTTCGACACAGCTGTGGGCACCCGAAAAATGATTTGGCAAAATTGATAGCAAATCAGTTTTCGGGCGGAGTTAAAACGAAGCGGGACACGTAAAAACAGAAAACCAGCGACCAACAACAACAACCACAGTAGCAGCGGGCATACGCACACACCGCACACACACCTCATCGACACTCACACAGGCATACACACACACGGCATTGACACCAGCACGCACACAGGCATACGCACTCACTCCACACACACACGGTATCGACACCAGCGCTCACACAGGCATACACACGCACCACACACACACGGCATTGACCCCAGCACTCACACAGGCATACACACACACTCCGCACACACACGGTATCGACACTAGCGCTCACACAGGCATACACACACACCACACACACACACGGCATTGACCCCAGCACTCACACAGGCATACGCACACACTCCACACACACCCGGTATCGACACTAGTGCTCACACAGGCATACACAAGCACCTCACACACACGGCATTGACCCCAGCAATCACACAGGCATACACACGTACCACACACACACGGCATTGACCCCAGCACGCACACCGGTATACGCACACACCACACACACACTGCATTGACATCAGCACGCACACAGGCATACGCACACACCACACACACACGGCATTGACACCAGCACGCACCCAGGCAAACGCACACACTCCACACACACCCGGTATCGACACCAGCGCTCACACAGGCATACACACACCACACACACACGGCATTGACACCAGCACATACACTCACTGGCTGGCGTTCAGCGCGTTTGCGGCGGCAGTCATTACGGATCTGCGCAAGGCTGAGCGCGAGCGTAGAAGACATGCTGACTAGGTGTAACTGGGCATTAGCGACGCAATACCTCACGGCCGTACCGCTACTGCAAGGTTCCGCTTACATATACATATACTTAAGTCAATGTGTACATATATATTACATAGGGGATAAGCAATAAATGAATTAAAAAATAAAAATAAAAACACATACACTCCACAAACACCCAGGCTATACACACACACAGGCGGCCATACACGCACACACACACACCCAAGTGGTCACACACATACACACTCGTATACACCCCCCCCCCAACACATTTATGAGCCTGGTAGAGCGGGGTAAGTTGGCCAACAATGTAGTATTGCGATCCAATACCTTTCCCCCAGTCCCTTCATTAGAAAACAATAAAGAATTTAAATGTATCCCCGTTAAGGTTTCTTTTATTACCTCTCTTCCCTTTTCAGCGGGTAGTCGAAGCCTCTGGCTTGGGGTCACCTCCCCATACGGCCCACATGGGATCGGCATGAGGGGCCAGACTAGCGAATCTTCCGAGTTTTACTATAGATTCTGCGACGTCTGCTTCTTGGCCTGTTCTGTGTGTAGCGACAACCGGCAGGTTGTGATGGGCTCGGGTAGGGGAGTCTGGGACGCATTCCGAGTCTTACTCTGTGCGCCGCAGATCCCTGCCTGGGTCCATCACACGCGTTTCAAAAGACGCGGCCGGTGGAAGCGGGTTGACCGGGATTAGGTGATCACTTGGTAAAGCTTCCGGGTCTTACCCTAAGCCGAGCCAGGTGAGTACCTGCTCCCGATCCTCTTCGCGTCCCCGAAGTCAAAGACTTTACGCCTGGTCGGCACCGAAGAGTGGTCTGAGGAGAGGGGTGGAAGGGTCTTCCTGGTGATCAACCTGGACTCCCTACTCCTCCCCTTAGCCCACTCCGACGATGTTGATCTGAGCGACCATACTATCCCTCACCCCCTCTTTTATGTTTGCGCACTGGTGTTCAACCTCGGTGCGGCTCACTCCAGGGTCCCAGCATTTTACAAATAATCTGTAAAAACACTCCGGGCGCGATTGAGACACCGACCTCGGCCCAAGAAACGTTCTTAAAAGTTCTCATGATATTATTATTATTATTATATATATATTTGGTGTTAACATTTTTATCTCTTGTTCGTATATACCTCCATCCTCTGATCTCTCTATCTATGAGTCACATCTATCTGCTATTCATTCTGTCTCTGCCTTGCTTTCTGATCGCGGTTTTCTTGTAGTTCTTGGTGATTTCAACATTGCTGAAGCTACTTGTATATGTTGTCCTGACTCTGGTGCCCTGAATTTTTTATCGACTTATTTGGGATGTCATTGAATCAAATTAATGCAATCCCAAATTCTCTTATCAAAATGCTTGATCTGATTTTTGTTTTGGATTCATCATCTTCATCCGTTTCCCGTTCCCAGCCTATATCTTGTCCCGAAGACTTATACCATCCTACGTTGGAGCTGTTGATTAATTTGCCTTCCCGAACGCGTTGCAATATCAACATGCCTTTGAGTCGAGTTCGTCAATTTCGGAAAACTGATTTTGAGGGACTCGCTCTGCTTTTATCCCAAACAGACTGGTCTCCCCTCTACGAGTCTGACGACTTGGACGTGGCAATCAGTATTTTTTATAATACCTTATATTCTTTATTTGATTTATGTGTCCCGGTTGGTAAGCTAAACAGGTCTAACAAACCTGTGTGGTTTACCCGAGAGTTGACAATTCTCAAAAATCGAAAATCTAAACTCTACAAGAGATTTAGAAAAAACGGCTCATCGGTAGCCTATTCTGCATACTTGATTGCTCGTGCCAGCTTTGATATCTTAAATAACCAATGTTATAAGAATTACCTGACTCGGTGTAGATTACAGTTTCAGCAGGATCCAAAGCTGTTTTTTGATTTTGTTAATGCGAATTGTAGGTCATCGACACTCCCAACGGAAGTATTCTTAGAGGAAACGAAGGCCAAATCTGATCAGGAGATTGCAAATATATTTGCAATTCAATCTCAAGTCGATTTGCCTTACCCTTGTCAGGTTAATGGCTCGATTCGCATCTTTGGACTGAAAATCACTGAAAACTCAATTTTAAATAATCTACATGTTTTGAAACCTATTTTTTCACCAGGACCTGAAGGAGTGCCAAGCTGTGTGCTTAGACACTGCGCTCATGGTCTTTTAAAGCCGTTGCTTAAACTGTTTAACTTGTCTCTGGAGTAAGGCTCCTTTCCAAAAATTTGGAAAGAGTCATTTATTATTCCCCTCCATAAAAAAGGAAACAAATCTAATGTTCAAAAATATAGGGGTATCTCCAAGTTGTCTGCTATTCCTTAGATTTTTGAAAAATTAATAACCTCCCATCTTCAACACATTTGCAAATCTATTATTTCACCGTGCCAGCACGGATTTATGAAACAAAGATCTACTACCACTAACTTGTTAGAATTTACTTCATTTGTTGTCAAGGGTTTTCAGGACAAATTGCAGACTGATGTTATTTATACTGATTTTAGTAAGGCTTTTGACTCTGTAGATCATCATCTCCTAATAAATAAACTAGAGCTCTTGGGCTTTTCAAATATTCTAGTTCTTTGGATTTAAGACTACCTTACTCTTAGAACTCAGAGGGTTTTATTTAAAGGGTCCGTTTCCAAGATAGTTCAGGTCACTTCAGATGCTCCACAGGGTAGTCATCTTGGTCCTTTATTATTTATTTTGTTTATAATATATATAAATATTATGCACGTCGGCTGCAACTCCCCTTGCTGCTCAACAGCTTCAAAGAGATTTAGACAACTTTCAAATGTAGTGAAAATTAAATTTTTTAAATCTTAATTGCAGTAAATGTAAAGTAATGTCATTTTTTAGATGTTTGCCCATTTTTTATATATATTTTCTCGACAACAAACCACTATTTAGAATTGAATGGGTTGACGATTTGGGAATCGTTATGGACCCAAAGCTTAAGTTTGACAAGCATATTTCTTCAATTTCCAATCGAGCATCTGGTGTCTTGGGATTCATTAAGCGCTTGTCGAAGGAATTTAACGATCCCTACTTAACAAAAACTCTGTATACTTCTCTTGTACGACCGATTCTGGAATATGGATCTTGTATATGGTTTCCCATATACGAAATTCTTCAGAATAAAATAGAATCGGTACAAAAACAATTTCTGCTCTTCGCTCTTAGAGGTCTTAACAGGAACACTAACAATAATTTGCCGTCTTATCGTAGTAGACTTTTACTAATAGATCTTCCCTCTCTGAATAATCGTAGAATAATGCTATCAGTTTCCTTATTTCCTTTTAGAAATACTAGAAATTTTGTACCTATATCTCTTCAAACTTGTAATTCTAATTATGCTCTTCATAACCCTTTTCGTATTCTGTGTTCTATTTATAACGATTTTTCCCACTTAATACACAGTGCCACTCCTACTTGCTCTATTAAAAAGTTAGTTTTGTGTCATTTGTCTACATGTTCGCGATCATCGTAACCGCACGATAAGCGGAGCGCCCCTCGGTCGGATGGGCGGGAGGTGGGTCGCTTTGTGCGTGGGTCCGCGCGTTAAGAAGCCGGTGCTTGGTATTGTTGGGCCACTTGACTGTACTGTTCGTTAGTACATCTACGTCCAATATAATTATTGAACGCTGACTGTTGATTTGAATTCGCTTTGTTTTGTTTGTGCTTAGTTGCAGAAAAGCAGGCGACTAGGACGGTCGAGTCACGCGGTTGTGCTGTTTATGTTATGCCCACAAGCAACCACATAAGAAAATAATATTATGTACAAGCTTATTTATTTGTAGGAGCAGGGTTTCTGGGTTGGCAATTATTAATATATTTAGTTATAATAGAGAGTAATGGGTTGGCAATAATTAAATTTAGCTACAATAAAAAGTGTGAGTTTGTGTGCATTCTCAAAAGAAGCCAAACTAAATGCACTAGACGAATGATGAATGTTGGATACCCTAAGAAAATATAAGTGCTATTGTGGATATGTAGTTACAAAATATATTTGCAATAATTGCATATTTTGATTAGCAAAGGTTTGCGTTAGCACTCACATAGGCCATGTATTGGCCCGTTGTGGTGCCGCGTTTTGGACTAAATCCAAAAACCATCTACCCAGAGTGTGTCACACTATTTTCAAGGGCGTAGTCCCAGTCTGAGGCTCTAATAAATTACAGGATATTTTTCAGGTTAATATCTGCCAGTTGAGTGAGGTCCGATAAAAAAAAAAGAAACAAGATAGCGATTTCTATTATTGCAGAGTGCCGGACAGTGGATTAGGCCTGAAGAGCGCTTCTTGCAGCGCGTTGGCCAGGTTTGCCTAGCAATCCTACCTGTGGCGGTGGTAAGCTGCCATCTCTTCTAAGCTTCGAGTTCGAAGTGCGATCGAACTCTGAGCTTACAGCTGGCCATGTGAATACTCCAGCCCTCGTTATCTGTGAGGAGAGGCATGGTAGTGCCATGCCTTGCCAGCTCGTCTGCTTTGCAATTGCCCTCGATGCCGCTATGTCCGGGCACCCAAATGAGGTAAAACTCGAACTGCTCTGCCATCCCCTGTAGAGATCTGCGGCAGTTTGTAACAGATATCGAATTTTATGATATCGCTTTTAGTGATTTGATAGCCACCTGGCTATCAGAAATATGCAGATCCTAGCTGCGGAGCATTCACATTCGGAAATGCAGTAGAGTGCCTCCTGTATTGCAGCAATCTCGGCTTGAAACATGATCAGGAAGGCTGAAAAATTTACTGATGGGTAGCTCTTCGCAATAGACACCTCCCCCTACCCGGTCGTTAAGCTTTGAGCCATCGGTAAAAATCTTTATTGAGTCTGTCGGCCCTGGCGTGCCTGAGCACCAAGCGTCCCTTGCGGGGATGAGTGTATGAAATGAGGTTTTTGGGAATTTCTGAGGACAACAATAGTCCGTGTTTGAGGGTATAATTGAGTTTCCCACAAGAATATTAGAGTGTCCGTAAGTCTGTTCGGACCAGAGAGTTGCTACTAATTTCCCCATCATGTCTATTGGTAGAAGATTAAGTATATTGTCAAGGGCCTCAGTTGGGGTCGTTCTGAGGGCTCCGGTTGTGGTCAGTCCAGCGGCACGCTGTACTCTGCCGAGCTTGTGGACTGAGGTCTTCTTGGACAGAGTTGGCCACCATACTGACACTCCGTATATTAGGATGGGCTGAACGATGGCTGTGTACAGCCACAGCGGGATGTGGGGTGCCATTCCCCATTTCAGTCCAATGGACTTCTTGCATGTATATAATGCGACCGAGGCCTTCTTAGCCCGTTCTTCAGTGTTAAGATTCCAGTCAAGTTTACTGTTTAAGGTGAGCCCTAAGTATTTGGCAGATTTGCTGAATGCGAGTTCCATCCCATTTAGATTGGAGGTCTGAGGGGAGGAATCTTATACTTCCTTGGGAAGAGGACTAAATCAGGTTTGCCTGGGTCCATTTGAGGTGGCTCATGAGGACAAGGTTCGAAGTGCAGCGGTCATACGCTCGCACAGACTTTGGGGGTATTTGCTCGTGAAGGCTATGGCAAGGTCGTTCGCGTAAGCGATCACCCGACAGCCCCCTCCCTCCATGGAGCGCAGCAAGCTATTAACAGGTACATTCCAAAGGAGAGGAGAGAGAACACCTCCTTGCGGGGTGCCCCTATTTACGGATCTGGAAATGGTCGAAGACGCCAAAGTGGCCCTGACGGTCCTGCACTTAAGCAGTTGATCAATCATCTCCACAATGCGGTGGCCAAACCCTAGCTCCGACAATGCCTCGGTAATCGCTCCGGGAACGATATTGTTAAAAGCGCCTCAATGTCCAGAAAGGCTATAATGCAGTTCTCCTTGTGGTGGAGTGCCTTTTCTATTGTAGAAATAACAGCGTGAAGTGCTGTCTCAGTAGATTTACCTTTTTGGTAAGCGTGTTGAGCTTGGGAAAAATAATCAGTCGTAATCGAATCTCTAATAGGCCCAGCACCCTTTCTAGTATCTTGAGTAGAAAGGATGTTAGACTTATGGGACGAAAATCCTTTGGGTCGTGTATGAGGCTTTGCCAGCCTTGGGAATGAAGACGACTTGAGATTCGAGCCATGGCTTGGGGATCGAACCTGTCGTCAGGATGTCTGAAAAGATTTTCTGTAGCCAGTTTATGGCATAACCCTTGCAGGCTGCAGTTGGGCTGGAATGATTCCGTCCGGCCCAGGGGATTTATAGTGTGAAAAACTTCGGATAGCCCATAAAATGATATCTTTTGAGAAAAGGTCAGTGGAGTCATGCTCCTGAATTTTTCTGAAGATAGGGGGTCTTAATCCTTCGACTGAGCATCCGGGAAAGTGGGTTTCCACCAAAAGTTCCAGTGACTCTAGACTGGTCGTTGTCCACGAGTCATCGGGTTTTTTGAGAAAGCCCACGGGTGCTTGTGTGCTGGAGAGAACTTTTCTAAGCCTAGCGATTTCTGCAGTACTCTCGATTGTAGAGCAGAAATTTTGCTAAGTGGAGCGTTTGTGATGTGTCCCGACTTCAGCTCAAGGCACGCAGCAGTGTTGTCGCCATTACTGAAATTGGGGAGCAGAAAAATGTCTAGATGTTTTCTGGCTAGTATGCAGGTGCGGATTTTACCTTCTTTTCGGGCTACAATTAGCTTTTAGTCTTTAGTCCCCAGTCCAGAACCTTTGCCACTGCAAACCCAAGGTTCCTGAATGAGGACAACATCTGCTCAACATTGGCTTATGTGGAGCAGCAGAGCGGCTGCAGCTGCCTTACAGTGGTTGAGGTTGATCTGCCTCAGAGACATCTCCAGGTTTCAACTCCACAACTGTCAGATTAGCCTCTTCGTCCGTGTCGTCGTCGAGGCTAATCATATTAGCCATGTCTTCGGCTAGGTCGAATCCTTCCGACTGGTGGCCTGCGTGGGCTTCTGCCGTCGCATCACTTTCGGTGACTGGGTTTGGCGTACCACGGGCTGTGGTATCGCCTGCGACGGCCTCCACCCGTATTACTATCGGATTAAAGCCGTAGTGGGCCAAACCATTGGATGCGATTAGGGCCTCAGCTGACTCGTCATTTAGGACTAGAATCACCTGCCGATTTTTGCCTTCTGGCGCCTCGGCCTTGGCGATCTTCCAGTCGTGCGTAACCAGGTCTGAGTTACTCATCTGAAGGCGTTTGAGGATCCTTTCGGCATCCTCGGGCTTGGCGGAAACCCAAACTTTAGCTCGTGGTCGACTGGGCACATCCTTCCAGTCAACTGCCTCTAGCTTCGCACCAGGATAAATCTCTCCCAGGAGGGCGACAGCTTTTTTATAGAGCTCTGTGGATTTTTCGTCCTTGATAACTGGACCCAATAAATAAATATTAAACTTAAACACCCAAAGCGCACTTTCAAGAAAAATGCAAAGCAAAATAACGGTACACTTCCAGAGCTCACAGTTATTCTTAGAATGAGTGAAAAGATGAAGAATAAAAGCAAAAAAAAAACATGAGCATGAAACATATTCAGAGTAGGGAGTTATTTGCCTTTAAACTGATAGGTTAGAGAGTTTGCTAGTCGGTTGTCGGGCAGCGTAAGTCGCAGAATGAATAGCTTTGTTGTTTGTGGTTAATGTTTCCCAAAGTATATCATCATGATCGCATGAAAGCTTTTGTTTTTTTTTCTCGATTCGTAAATTATTCTGCAGATTTCCGTTCAGAAAGATTGTTGTCTTCTCACCGGGGAGTTACTTGAAGATTGTTGAAACGATCTTACATGTTTTTAAACTTGATACCGGAGGTAAAGAGCATATTGATTTTGGGCAATGTCCGTCATGGTGTCTGTCTGTCTGTCCGTCCGTCCGTCTGTATGAACGCAACTTTTTTTCCACACCCTTCAAGCTAGAGACTTGAAACTTTCCAAAAATCTCTATCTCTGGCCGGCTTGGGGTTCTACGATAACTGGGGGGCTGGAAAATCGATAAACTCGATAACTCAGAATCAATAAATCCACCTATTTCGCACATCCATACAGCTAGAACTACCAAATTAAGTAAGCAGATAGCTACTAACATCCCCCGAAAAAAAGCATCAAAAGATTTGGAGCCACGCCCAACCATTCCACCCCCAGCCCCCCTTTCCACACATTTTACAAACTTTGAGCTAGAGTCACCAAATTTGGTATGAAGATAGCAATTAACATTCCACAAAGATCTGCAGCAAAAATTTGGATGACACGCCCACCCATACCGCCCCCAGCCCCCCTTTCCCAACTTTTTACAAATTTCGAGCTAGAGTTACCAAATTTGGTATTAAGATAGCAAGATCATAGAGAGATCTCAGTTTGAGTGTGATTGACGTGTTTTACTTAAGCTCCGATTAATTTATTAATTTTATGCCGTTTATCAGGCTTTTTATTTATTTTTTGCAGTCTACTGTTCGTGAAACGTAGGCTTACCTAGGCTGTGCAAGGTGCTTCTTGTTGTGCGTCGTTTAATTCGCTAGTTATTGTATTTTAGCAGTTGCGGCGTCAGTTCTGTGTGGTTGTTGGTGTCTGTTTTTGTTATTCTGCAATTCTGCCGCTTATTCGTGCACTCATTTGTTTGTGTGTTTGTTCGCTGCGTTTACTCTTGTTTGTGTGTTTATTCGCTGCGCATACACTTGTTTGTGTGTTTGTTTCGTTTAAGCGTTATCTGCCTTGCTTGTCGTGCTTTAATACATTTTTGTTGTTGCTTATCGCTCCAAACAAGAAGTATTTGTGTTACGATTCCTCTTAATTTGTGCGATTGCTCTTAGATTTTCTGTGCGCCGTTTTGTCCGTTCTGTGCTCTCGCAACATATTTTCGTTAGTTTGACCCCAGTGGTAAATATGTCGTGCTGCAAAAAGTCTTGTACATTTAAGCAGTCTGACGATTCTGCACGGCCTCAATTTGTTCATTGCTGGTTGTGTGAGAATTTTATGCATGCTAAATGTGCAGGTCTTACTGGGCGTGAGTGTGACAAGATCATTGCTGTAGCCAAGCCCGGCTGTGGTGGTGTGCGTTGGTAATGCCCTATGTGCATTGATAAGCAAACTGATTTCTCTAGAATGTATAACTCTGTGAGAAATCAGTTTTCAAAACTAAAAAAGACGGCAAGCATGCTAGTGACTGACATTGATTCGAGTTTGGAATTTCTCAATAATTTTAAATTTGAGTCATTGTCTACTCGCCGGTTGGAGTCTGAATTTTTGAATGTTCCGTTAATGTTTGCCCCTTCACCATCGTCGCTTTCACCCGTGCCTAGTAACGTAGAATTGTCGCCAGTTCTATCATTATCTCCAACTCCAAGCGATTGTCCGAATATATCTCCTGCAGTATCCCCTGCTATTAGTAGTATGGTTCCCGTCTTGGATCCTGCCGAAGTAAACGCGGTAAATAATGATCTATCTGTCCCCATACCTCAGCCACTTCCTATTTTAACAGTAGTGGCTCCTCGCAAGCAAGTTTTTGTGTCGCGACTTTCCGCTGAAACAACTTGTGATTCTGTTGCTGCCTATATTGCTAGCAAAACTAAGTTTAACTTTTCTTCCCCTCGCGAAATATCATCTTTTAAAATTAATGTCTCTCTAGAATCGTTTTCAATTATATGTGATCCCAAATTTTGGCCCCCTCATATGGTTGTTCATGAGTTTTTGCAAAAAAAAAGAACTCTGCCTTTACCTGTCAACCTTCCAGCTGCAACATTCTCAAATAATAACTCTGTCGTTTCAAAAAACTAAATTCTGATGAAATATCTATTATTTATCAGAATGTGCGAATGTATCCCTTACTCTGCTCCGTTGTCCGTTTCTTCTAAGCCCCCTTGGTTCACTCCAAGACTATCAACTTTACAAAATAATAAATCTAAATATTATAAAAAATTTAGCAGGTCTGGCTTGAGTGCTGACTTGTCTAAATACATTATAGCCAAATCAAACTTTCTTCTCCTGAACTCACAGTGCTATGAGAATTACCTTATTTTTTGCAAACGGCAATTTACGCTAAATCCCAAAAAATTTTATAGTTTTGTCAATTTTAAGCGTAAATCTACCACTTTACCGTCATCTTTCATGTTTGGGATGGATAAATCTAGCATCGATAGCGAATCCGCTAATATTTTTGCCAATTTCTTCCAATCAACTTACTCTTCTGCATCCCCTATTAACATACCTTACCCTTATAGTATTGCTTCTACAAATTATATTCCTGATCCTACCATCTCTCAGTCCACTCTGCTATCAGCTTTAAATTCGTTAAAGTCTTCTTACTCTCCTGGACCTGACAATATACCTAGTTGTCTTCTTAAAGAGTGCAGTGCTTCTCTTCTTCGCCCATTGCTTAAGCTTTTTAATCTCTCCCTTGAATCTTCTGTCTTTACATCTCTTTGGAAAGAATCTTTTATAATCCCTCTTCACAAAAAAGGTGGGAAGTCCAATATTGAAAATTATAGGGGCATTGCAAAATTGTCCGCTATCCCTAAATTATTTGAAAAAATTATCACTTCATCTCTGCAACATTTCTGCAAATCAGTCTTATCCCCTGCTCAACATGGCTTCGTAAAAAATCGGTCAACCATGACCAATCTATTAGAATTCACAACTTTAGTAAATGATGCTTTCCTCTCGAAAATGCAAACTGACGTCATTTACACAGACTTCAGTAAAGCTTTCGACACTGTACACCATGACCTATTACTTCTCAAGCTTGTCCGTATTGGTTTCCCTCCCTCACTTATATCTTGGCTTTCTTCTTATTTAAAGGGTCGGACACAAAGAGCACTCCTAAGATTGGCTACCTCGAAACAAGTTCATGTTACTTCTGGAGTACCTCAGGGTAGTCATCTTGGTCCTTTACTCTTCACTCTTTTTATAAATGATCTTCCCTCTGTTTTATCACATTCACGCATTCTCATGTACGCAGACGATGTGAAACTTATTTTCTCCTACTGTAGTTCTCTAAATCATACTTGCTTACAAGATGATTTAAATTCAATGCAACTTTGGTGTAAGACTAATCAGTCTAAATGTATGTTTATGACTTTCAGCCGAAATAACCCTTTCATTACCAGCTACTCAATTGACAGTACCCAGTTGCAACGTATTTTTACAGTCAAGGACCTTGGTGTTCTTTTTGACTCCAAACTCTCATTCGGCCTTCATATTTATACTATTCTTAATGAAGCCAATGGTGTTCTTGGTTTCATTAAACGATGGTCTAAAGAGTTTAACGATCCTTACGTTACGAAAACTCTGTACACTTCCCTTGTCCGCCCTATCCTAGAGTACTGCTCTTGTATATGGAGCCCACAGTATAGAAATAACCAGGATCGTATCGAATCTGTTCAGAAGCAGTTTCTGCTTTTTGCCTTACGACGCTTAAATTGGGATAGTAACCTTCGCTTGCCTTCATATTCCAGTAGACTTCTTCTCCTTAACCTCCCCTTGTTGAACAATCGTAGGATAGTCCTTGGTGTTGCCTTCCTGCACAAGTTGATTAATGGTGATATAGATTCTTCTTTTCTGTTAGGTCATCTCCATTTCTCTATTCCTTCCAGACCTACTAGAAACTTTCGCCCGTTATTTTTGAAAACGTGCACAACAGATTACGCTATGCACAGTCCATTTCGTGTTTTATGCGTCCAATTTAATAATCTATACCACGTGTTCTCTAATGAGACCTCTCTCTCCTTAATCAAACCATTGCTTTCAGTTTATCTTCGCGAAGTTAATGACCACTCTCAGCTATGAAACGGGGCTGAGCTTGCTGGACTGACTAAATTTCTTTTACTCCATTGGTTCATATATATATATATAAACATTTTTTTATTCTATTTTATTTATTTATTTATTTTTATTTTATTTTTATTTTTTTTTAACTTTTATTTTTAGTTTTCACCTTTAAATTTTTTCTTTTCTATTTTCTACTAACATCTCTGTTTTGAGTATAGAGTCTATAATATCACTGACAGTTTTGGCTGTGGAAAGGGGCATAGCTGGCCGGACTGGCAAATAAAACACCCCCATCGGTCGGTGATGTTATTAGACATTTTTGTTCTCTGCCTAGGCTTTTTTACTTCTACTATTTTATTGTAACTTATTTTTTATAAGTTGACTCTAGAATTGTCAACAACTTTCAATAAAATACAAAATTGACATTCCACAAAGTTCTGCATCACAAATCTGGATGCCACGCCCACCCATACCGCCCCCAGCACCCCTTTCCCAACAAACTTACAAACTTTGAGCTAGAGTCATCAAATTTGTAAGGAAGATAGCTTGTGGCATCCCCATCTGCATCGTAAAATCTTTTAGGCAGTGTACACCTCTTCCGCATCCGTACCCCTCTGCAGTCAGGCCTTTTTTTTACCGGTTTTAATACTGGTATCGAGTACGCCGCAGTCGGTTGCGTCCGACTGCAACGTTTCCACTTGTTTTTTCTATTTCTTGCCAACTCATAACTATTCCTTATACATTTTGTTGTTAATTGGAACTATCACTTTCTGAACTCAATAGTTCTACTTTTATGATATGTTCAACAAATACTAAGTGAATTGACAGTGGCATTTTGACATTCTTTTTAAGCAACTTTTTATATTGCAGTACAATTATTCTCTTAATTTGTTCATACATATGTCTACGTATTGTTGTATTATTTTTAATCCACTTTAGGATTAAAACTAATTTTGGGTGTGCTGGTGGAATGCTGATTTATAGTTCTAAAAACGGTATGTAGAGTGCCAATAATTTTGACTCAACCATGTTGCTTATCTGTGCAATGGGACTATTAAGATTTCAATTGAACCATTGAAAATGGGTTCTCTTCATTAATGGCCTTTACTGTAACGTGTGTAAATGTATTATAACTTTCCATAAATTAGCTTTTAAATTTATAAATAGTTATGTATTCACTAAATCGTGATAAAATTTGTATAGCTTGTATACGAAAGTCTGGGTATTTACTATAAATTGTATCAATTTTTGCTTTTAACGTAATGAATAATTTTTGGGAAAAATTTATATTTTGTCTAATTCGTTTGCTCGACTCATGTACTGTTTTTTATAGTATTCTAATGGATTTTATATAATTTGGACACTGTGTCCAATATAGAATAACGATAATCAATACTAGTATGAGCATGTATTTCAAATCTGGGGACGACACGTCAACTTTATTTATTACGTTGGCTGTCGAGTCCACAGATTTGACGTCTACAAGACCCATAATTTGATTGGGTGAATGATAACCTTTCTTGAATATGTTTAATTTATCTGTGTCATAAACTGACATTAAAGTCTGATCAATCTGATTTTTATACCCTTAACCCATTAAATGGGTAAATAAGGGTATAATGGTTTTGTGCAAAAGTATGTAACAGGCAGAAGGAAGCATCTCCGACCCTATAAAGTATATATATTCTTGATCAGCATCAACAGCCGAGTCGATATAGCCATGTCCGTCTGTCTGTCCGTCTGTCTGTCTGTCCGTCTGTATGAACGCGTGGATCTCAGAGACTACAAGAGCTAGAGACTTCAGATTTTGTATATAAGTTCTCCTATAACATGAGCAGAACAAGTTTGCTTCAAATTATCGATAACTATTCTGGTTTCCGATATACACATGGAATCGATAACAAAAAAATATCGAATTTGGAGAATGTAAAAATAAGGGTTGAAATAATGGGTAACGATAGAACTTTTCTGAAAATTTTGTGCAAATCGGCTAAGAAACACCGGAGATATCGAATTGAATTGATTGAAGTTAAGTCAGTATACCAAAGTCTTATGTAAATTTAATATATTTTTTGCAACTGGGTTCAGGGTATCTTCTAGTGGGGCTCTCCCGACTAGAGCCTTCTTACTTGTTTTTTTTTCTAATTGTGGGAAATACTCTGTTGATATTATTTATCTAGTCCGCATACATAGTGTGTTACTTAAGGTGTACATGTGTAGTTAGTAATAAGGGCTCTTGTACTTATTAAATAATAGTGTATAGCTTTACTTATTCTTCTTAGTTCTTTGTTGTCGTTGTATTAGCTCTGGAGAATGAAATGAATTTAATAGTGTCTGAAATCGGAATTTGTATATTAATGTATGAATGGGTTAAGTTTGTTTAGTATATTTAATGTACGTTGTAGTTGATTTTAATCTGTGTCCTGCAGATGTCCCTTGAAGCTAGTGCGCAGTGCAGGGAAAGTCAAATGAAAAAACATAGTGGCGCATAGTTAATTTTGGCTATGCCAAGACTATGATACCCTTCACACAGCCAAATCAATGCTCCCGCCTCTTATGTTTCTGTGCAGTTGTTGGTAATTTTTCGCTAATATTTTTACTCTTGAGCGTCATTTACTTGTTCGTGTGCAACAACAACAATTTGACATGTAGGTACTTGAAAGTGCACGACAGAGACAACAATTGATAGTACGATATGGTAAATTTGTATGGTGGCTATGTCGTAGAATGCTCCGATTGAAATGAAATTTCATAGTGAACAAACCCGACATGATCTAAGTAATCTGTGAAAGTTTCATCAAGATCGGTTCAGCAGTTTGGCCGGAAATCGTGTTGATATGGTAAATTTGTATGGTGGCTATGTCGTAGAATAGTGATGGCACGATTAATCATATGATTAGTATTAATCGGTTAATTTCTTTCAATCAACGATTTAATTGTATCGAAACTTTCGTTGCAATTAATCGCAAGATTAACCGATTAATTTGAAAATAATCGAAATTTTTGAAGGTTTTTTTACGTATGAATCTGCCTTAAGCAATATCGATTTTAAATCAAAGGAGTGAAAAATAATTTATCGATATGCAGCCTTCGCAGTAGTAAGTATTTGATTACAATCATCAGCCCATCTCTACGTTAAACGCGTGCGCGCTTTATTCGTTCCTGTTTCTTGTTTTACAAGTTTTGCCTTTCAGTGTTATTTCAATAATTGATAATAAATAATATAAAATTATCATGGCTCCAGCAAAGAGCGAAGTATGGAAGCATTTTACGAAGGAGAGCATTTCAACAGTGAAATGTGGCTTGTGTGGCAAGCTGTTGAAGTGTTCGAATAATACATCAAATATGCTTCAGCACTTGCAACTAAAGCATGCAAAGGACGCCAAAAATCTAAAGGTTTGTCAACCGTCTAAGAACGTTGACGAATTCAACCATCAAACAACATCAGGCACCGTAGAAACAGCCAGCACCAGCCAAAATGTTACACCAAATTATAGGCAGCCAGCTCTTAGGACCTGTTTCTCAAATGTGCAAAGCTATGCATCAGGCGGTACTAAGCATCAAAAAAAAAAGGCATACATGGAAAATAGCTACAAAACTGAAGCTGAAAATTTCAAAACGAAGCTATCAGAAATTTCGAATATGTGTTTGACTACGGATATATGGACCGACACTGAAATGAACAGCATGCTCGGTGTGACAGTTCACGGTTTGTTTGGAAGCCAGCAATTTTCTGCAACAATTGGTGTCTTTAAATTAAACGAAGCCCATACAGCTGTACACATTTCGGACGTATTGGAAAAATCATTGCTCGAATTTGCAATTAATAAAGAAAACGTAATGGCCGTGGTAACGGACAATGGCGCTAATATCGTAAAAGCAATTCATGATTCTTTTGGGAAAAGCCGTCATATTCCGTGTTTTGCACATACGTTAAATTTAGTTTGTGACAATGCTTTAAATACGCCTGAAGTTGTTGATGTTATCTCAAAATGCAAAGCAATTGTAACTTGGTTTAAACGGAGTGTAAAAGCCAATGATGATCTGCGAAGATTGCAATCTCGTGAAGGTATTCCTGAAGGTAAAATGCTAAAACTTATTATGGACGTAAAAACTAGGTGGAATTCCACATATTATATGCTGGACCGATTTATTAAATTAATATCCTATATAAGCCAAATTCTGTTGAACTATTACGACGCACCACCCATGATAACAACAAAAAACAAAGAGGAAATTGTAGAAATAGTGCAATTGTTGAGGCCCTTAGAGGCCATGACCTCACAAATAAGTGGGGATAAATATGCCACATTAAGTCATATAATCCCACTTACTCATTGTGTGCGACTACAAATACTTAAAATACATTGTGTATGCCCAACAGCAAAAAAATTGATGGAAGTCATTTTAGCTCAACTCAATCGTCGCTTTGGGGAAATCGAGCATTCATATCTTGTAGCAGCTTCAACAATACTAGACCCGAGATTTAAAAAAATACACTTCCAGGATCCACTAGCTATATCCAAAGTTATGAAGCGCATACGAAAGGAAATGGATGACATTCTTACAGAACACAGCATTGGGAGTAGCAGTGAAGCTTCTTCTACTGCTGAAGTAGAATTTGATTTTTGGGCGCTTCACAAAAATTTAGTTCATAAAAAATATAGGAAGGACGATGAATTGACGCAAGATGAGCTGAGCTATTATTTGAATGCTCCAGTCTTGGAATTGAAAAGAAATGTTTCTGACGGTTGGGATGAAATGAAATCGGTATATCCGAAGCTTTTTATTATTGCGCAAAAATATTGCTTCTTGCTAGGAACATCCGTTCCAGCAGAACGCTTATTTTCTAAAGCTGGGGCGACCGCAACAGAAAAAAGAAATAGACTAACCACAAAGCGTTTATCAAAATTACTATTTTTAAATTCAGTATATAATAATAATAATCAATAAACATTTTTCAATAATAATATAATATATGTATAATAATAATATTTTTTTAATTATAAGTATAATTATTAAAAAAAAAGTATTGTTTGTTTAAGATTACAATAAACATATAAAATTTATATTATTATTAGTAGAATTTTTATATTACTTTTTCTTATGATTTTCTTAATAAAAACAATCCAGTTTTTTTTGCCATGTTAAATTAACCGAAAAATCCGGTTAATCGGTTATTTATTTCCAATTAATCGCAATTATTATTTTACCCTTTCAATTAATCATTTGATTAATTAATCGGTTAATAAAAAAAATTGCCATCACTATCGTAGAATGCTCCGATCGGGATGAAATTTCATAGTGAACAAACCCGACATGATCTAAGCAATCTGTGAAAGTTTCATCAAGATCGGTTCAGCAGTTTGGCCGGAAATCGTGTTGATATGGTAAATTTATATGGTGGCTATATCGTAGAATGCTCCGATCGGGATGAAATTTCATAGTGAACAAACCCGACATGATCTTAGCAATCTGTGAAAGTTTCATCAAGATCGGTTCAGCAGTTTGGCCGGAAATCGTGTTGAAACAGACAGACGGACAGACGGACGGACGGACGGAAATCAATTCCTGAGCTCGTCCTGATCATTTTGATATATAGTTTATGGGGTCTCCCATCATTCCTTTAAGGCGTTACAGATTCATGACAAAGTCAATATACCCTGTTTCACATGTGAAGGGTATAACAAGTGCGACATAGTTAATTTTGGCTATGCCAAGACTATGATACCCTTCACACATAGATTAATTTTTTTTTACATAATTTTCAATAAATTGAATTTGAATTTATTATTTATAACAATTTTTGTGGTTTGGCTGTTATTGTCAGCTAGACGGTAGACAGTCAGCCAAATCCATGCTCCCCCCTCTTATATATGCTTCTGTGCAGTTGTTGGTAATTTTTCGCACGACAGCAACAACAACTGATACTACGATTTGGTCAATTTGTATGGTGGCTATGTCTTAGAATGCTCCGATCGGGATGAAATTTCATAGTGAACAAAACCGACATGATCTAAGCAATATGCGAAAGTTTCATCCAGATCGGTTCAGCAGTTTTGCCGGAAATCGTGTTGAAACAGACAAACGGACAGACGGACGGACGGACACGCGGAAATCAATTCCTGAGCTCGTCCTAATCATTATACTCGATACCGAAGGTAAAGAGTATATTGGTTTTGTGCAATGTCCGTCATGGTGTCTGTCCGTCTGTCCGTCTGTCCGTCCGTATGGTTACAAGTTTTTTCCACACCCTTCAAGCTAGAGACTTGAAACTTTCCAATTATCTTTATCTATGGGATAGTAAATTAAAGTGTCAAGATGGGGGTTCTACGATAACTGGGGGGCTGGCAAATCGATAAATTCGATAACTCAAAACCGATAAATCCACATATTTCGCACATCCTTACAGCTATAAGTACCAAATTTGGTAAGAAGATAGCTATTAGCAACCCCCAAAAAACTGCATCAAAAATTTTGGAGCCACGCCCCCCCATTCCGCCCCCAGCCCCCCCGCATTTTAAAGTCAAAATAGCCCATATCTCCCACAGTTTTTGAGCTATAGCCACCAAATTTGGTGCCAAGATAGGTGATGATGACCCCCTAAAAACCGCACCAAAAGTTTGGATGCCACGCCCACCGATACTGCCCTAGCCGCCCCCATCCACCCCAACGCTTCGTCAAAAACGGGAATGCGTGTATCTTCCAGAGTTGTGGAGCTAGAGCCTCCAAATTTGGTGGGAAGATAGCTGTTAACGACCCCCAAAAAACTGCATTAAAATTTTTGAGCCACGCCCACCCATTACGCCCCCAGCCCCCCCGCATTTTGAAATCAGAAATGGCTATATCTCCCACAGTTTTTGAGCTGTAGCCACCAAATTTGGTGCCAAGATAGGTGATGATGACCCCCTTAAAACCGCACCAAAAGTTTGGATACCACGCCCACCGATACTGCCCTAGCCTCCCCCATCCACCCCAACGCTTCGTCAAAAACGGGAATGAGTGTATCTTCCAGAGTTGTGGAGCTAAAGCCACCAAATTTGGTAAGAAGATAGCTGGCAACGACCCCCAAAAATCTGCATCAAAGTTTTGGAGCCACGCCCTCCATTTCGCCTCCCTTTCCCCACTTTTTACAATTTTCGAGCTAGAGTCACCAAATTTGGTATGTAGATAGCAATTGACATTCCACATAGATCTGCATCAAAAATTTGGATGCCTCGCCCACCCAAACCGCCCCCAGCCCCCCTTTCCAAACTGTTTACAAATTTCGAGCTAGAGTCACCAAATTTGGTATGAAGATAGCAATTGACATTTCACAAAGATCTGCAACAAAAATTTTGATGCCTCAACTACCCATACTGCCCCCAGCCCCCCCCCTTTCCCTACATTCTACAAACTTTGAGCTAGAGTCACCAAATTTGGAAGGAATATAGCTGGTGGCATCCCCATCTGCATCGGAGAATCTTTAAGGTAGCGTACACCCCTGCCGCATCCGTACCCCTTTGCAATCAGGCCTCTTTTTACCGGTTTTAATACTGGTATCGAGTATGCCGCAGTCGGTTGCGTCCGACTGCAACGTTTCTACTTGTTTTGATATAAAGTTTATGGGATCTCTCATCATTCCTTCAAGGCGTAACAGATTCATGACAAACTCAATATACCCTGTTTCACATGTGTGAAGGGTATAATAATTAGTCTGAGACATAGAATCGATACATATGTCCTGGTTTGTTGAAAATTCTTTCTATTTAATTTTTATACTCGATACCGAAGGTAAAGAGTATATTGGTTTTTTGCAATGTCCGTCATGGTGTCTGTCCGTCTGTCCGTCTGTCCGTCCGTATGGTTGCAAGTTTTTTCCACACCCTTCAAGCTAGAGACTTGAAACTTTCCAATTCTCTTTATCTATGGGATAGTAAATTAAAGTGTCAAGATGGGTGTTCTACGATAACTGGGGGGCTGGCAAATCGATAAATTCGATAACTCAAAACCGATAAATCCACATATTTCGCACATCCTTACAGCTATAAGTACCAAATTTGGTAAGAAGATAGCTCTTAGCAACCCCAAAAAACTGCATCAAAAATTTTGGAGCCACGCCCCCCCATTCCGCCCCCAGCCCCCCGCATTTTAAAGTCAAAATAGCCCATATCTCCCACAGTTTTTGAGCTATAGCCACCAAATTTGGTGCCAAGATAGGTGATGATGACTCCCTAAAAACCGCACCAAAAGTTTGGATGCCACGCCCACCGATACTGCCCTAGCCGCCCCCATCCACCCCAACGCTTCGTCAAAAACGGGAATGCGTGTATCTTCCAGAGTTGTGGAGCTAGAGCCTCCAAATTTGGTGGGAAGATAGCTGGCAACGACCCTCAAAAATCTGCATCAAAGTTTTGGAGCCACGCCCTCCATTTCGCCTCCCTTTCCCCACTTTTTACAATTTTCGAGCTAGAGTCACCAAACTTGGTATGAAGATAGCAATTGACATTCCACAAAGATCTGCATCAAAAATTTGGATGCCACGCCCACCCATACCACCCCCAACCCCCCTTTCCCCAATTTTTACAAATTTCGAGCTAGAGTCACCAAATTTGGTATGAAGATAGCAATTGATATTTCACAAAGATCTGCATCAAAAATTTGGATGCCACGCCCACCCATACCGCCCCCAGCCCCCTTTTCCCCCCCTTTTACAAACTTCGAGCTAGAGTCACCAAATTTGGTATGTAGATAGCAATTGACATTCTACAAAGATCTGCATCAAAATTTGGATGCCACTACCACCATACCACACCAGCCCCCAGCCCCTTTCCGCACTTTTTACAAACTTTGAGCTAGAGTCACCAAATTTGGTATGAAGATAGCAATTGACATTCCACAAAGATCTGCATCACAAATTTGGATGCCACGCCCAACCATACCGCCCCCAGCCCCCCCTTTCCCCACTTTTTACAAACTTCGAGCTAGATTCACCAAATTTGGTATGAAGATAGCAATTGACATTTCACAAAGATCTGCAACAAAAATTTTGATGCCTCAACTACCCATACTGCCCCCAGCCCCCCCCCCTTTCCCTACATTCTACAAACTTTGAGCTAGAGTCACCAAATTTGGAAGGAATATAGCTGGTGGCATCCCCATCTGCATCGGAGAATCTTTAAGGTAGCGTACACCCCTGCCGCATCCGTACCCCTTTGCAATCAGGCCTCTTTTTACCGGTTTTAATACTGGTATCGAGTATGCCGCAGTCGGTTGCGTCCGACTGCAACGTTTCTACTTGTTTTGATATAAAGTTTATGGGATCTCTCATCATTCCTTCAAGGCGTAACAGATTCATGACAAACTCAATATACCCTGTTTCACATGTGTGAAGGGTATAATAATTAGTCTGAGACATAGAATCGATACATATGTCCTGGTTTGTTGAAAATTCTTTCTATTTAATTTTTATACTCGATACCGAAGGTTAAGAGTATATTGGTTTTGTGCAATGTCCGTCATGGTGTCTGTCCGTCTGTCCGTCCGTATGGTTGCAAGTTTTTTCCACACCCTTCAAGCTAGAGACTTGAAACTTTCCAATTCTCTTTATCTATGGGATAGTAAATTAAAGTGTCAAGATGGGTGTTCTACGATAACTGGGGGGCTGGCAAATCGATAAATTCGATAACTCAAAACCGATAAATCCACATATTTCGCACATCCTTACAGCTATAAGTACCAAATTTGGTAAGAAGATAGCTATTAGCAACCCCCAAAAAACTGCATCAAAAATTTTGGAGCCACGCCCCCCCATTCCGCCCCCAGCCCCCCCGCATTTTAAAGTCAAAATAGCCCATATCTCCCACAGTTTTTGAGCTATAGCCACTTAATTTGGTGCCAAGATAGGTGATGATGACCCCCTAAAAACCGCACCAAAAGTTTGGATGCCACGCCCACCGATACTGCCCTAGCCGCCCCCATCCACCCCAACGCTTCGTCAAAAACGGGAATGAGTGTATCTTCCAGAGTTGTGGAGCTAGAGCCTCCAAATTTGGTGCGAAGATAGCTGGTAACGACCCCCAAAAAACTGCATCAAAGTTTTGGAGCCACGCCCACCCATTACGCCCCCAGCCCCCCCGCATTTTGAAATCAGAAATGGCTATATCTCCCACAGTTTTTGAGCTATAGCCACCAAATTTGGTGCCAAGATAGGTGATGATGACCCCCTAAAAACCGCACCAAAAGTTTGGATACCACGCCCACCGATACTGCCCTAGCCTCCCCCATCCACCCCAACGCTTCGTCAAAAACGGGAATGCGTGTATCTTCCAGAGTTGTGGAGCTAGAGCCTCCAAATTTGGTGGGAAGATAGCTGGCAACGACCCTCAAAAATCTGCATCAAAGTTTTGGAGCCACGCCCCCATTTCGCCCCCCTTTTACCACTTTTTACAATTTTCGAGCTAGAGTCACCAAATTTGGTATGAAGATAGCAATTGACATTCCACAAAGATCTGCATCAAAAATTTGGATGCCACGCCCACCCATACCACCCCCAACCCCCCTTTCCCCAATTTTTACAAATTTCGAGCTAGAGTCACCAAATTTGGTATGAAGATAGCAATTGATATTTCACAAAGATCTGCATCAAAAATTTGGATGCCACGCCCACCCATACCGCCCCCAGCCCCCTTTTCCCCACTTTTTACAAACTTCGAGCTAGAGTCACCAAATTTGGTATGTAGATAGCAATTGACATTCTACAAAGATCTGCATCAAAAATTTGGATGCCACTACCACCCATACCACCCCCAGCCCCCAGCCCCCCCCCCTTTCCGCACTTTTACAAACTTTGAGCTAGAGTCACGAAATTTGGTATGAAGATAGCAATTGACATTCCACAAAGATCTGCATCACAAATTTGGATGCCACGCCCAACCATACCGCCCCCAGCCCCCCCTTTCCCCACTTTTTACAAACTTCGAGCTAGATTCACCAAATTTGGTATGAAGATAGCAATTGACATTTCACAAAGATCTGCAACAAAAATTTTGATGCCTCAACTACCCATACTGCCCCCAGCCCCCCCCCTTTCCCTACATTCTACAAACTTTGAGCTAGAGTCACCAAATTTGGAAGGAATATAGCTGGTGGCATCCCCATCTGCATCGGAGAATCTTTAAGGTAGCGTACACCCCTGCCGCATCCGTACCCCTTTGCAATCAGGCCTCTTTTTACCGGTTTTAATACTGGTATCGAGTATGCCGCAGTCGGTTGCGTCCGACTGCAACGTTTCTACTTGTTTTGATATAAAGTTTATGGGATCTCTCATCATTCCTTCAAGGCGTAACAGATTCATGACAAACTCAATATACCCTGTTTCACATGTGTGAAGGGTATAATAATTAGTCTGAGACATAGAATCGATACATATGTCCTGGTTTGTTGAAAATTCTTTCTATTTAATTTTTATACTCGATACCGAAGGTTAAGAGTATATTGGTTTTGTGCAATGTCCGTCATGGTGTCTGTCCGTCTGTCCGTCCGTATGGTTGCAAGTTTTTTCCACACCCTTCAAGCTAGAGACTTGAAACTTTCCAATTCTCTTTATCTATGGGATAGTAAATTAAAGTGTTAAGATGGGTGTTCTACGATAACTGGGGGGCTGGCAAATCGATAAATTCGATAACTCAAAACCGATAAATCCACATATTTCGCACATCCTTACAGCTATAAGTACCAAATTTGGTAAGAAGATAGCTATTAGCAACCCCCAAAAAACTGCATCAAAAATTTTGGAGCCACGCCCCCCCATTCCGCCCCCAGCCCCCCGCATTTTAAAGTCAAAATAGCCCATATCTCCCACAGTTTTTGAGCTATAGCCACCAAATTTGGTGCCAAGATAGGTGATGATGACCCCCTAAAAACCGCACCAAAAGTTTGGATGCCACGCCCACCGATACTGCCCTAGCCGCCCCCATCCACCCCAACGCTTCGTCAAAAACGGGAATGAGTGTATCTTCCAGAGTTGTGGAGCTAGAGCCTCCAAATTTGGTGCGAAGATAGCTGGTAACGACCCCCAAAAAACTGCATCAAAGTTTTGGAGCCACGCCCACCCATTACGCCCCCAGCCCCCCGCATTTTGAAATCAGAAATGGCTATATCTCCCACAGTTTTTGAGCTATAGCCACCAAATTTGGTGCCAAGATAGGTGATGATGACCCCCTAAAAACTGCACCAAAAGTTTGGATACCACGCCCACCGATACTGCCCTAGCCTCCCCCATCCACCCCAACGCTTCGTCAAAAACGGGAATGCGTGTATCTTCCAGAGTTGTGGAGCTAGAGCCTCCAAATTTGGTGGGAAGATAGCTGGCAACGACCCTCAAAAATCTGCATCAAAGTTTTGGAGCCACGCCCCCCATTTCGCCCCCCTTTCCCCACTTTTTACAATTTTCGAGCTAGAGTCACCAAATTTTGTATGAAGATAGCAATTGACATTCCACAAAGATCTTCATCAAAAATTTGGATGCCACGCCCACCCATACCACCCCCAACCCCCCTTTCCACAATTTTTACAAACTTCGAGCTAGAGTCACCAAATTTGGTATGAAGATAGCAATTGATATTTCACAAAGATCTGCATCAAAAATTTGGATGCCACGCCCACCCATACCGCCCCCAGCCCCCTTTTCCCCACTTTTTACAAACTTCGAGCTAGAGTCACCAAATTTGGTATGTAGATAGCAATTGACATTCCACATAGATCTGCATCAAAAATTTGGATGCCTCGCCCACCCATACCGCCCCCAGCCCCCCTTTCCACACTTATTACAAATTTCGAGCTAGAGTCACCAAATTTGGTATGAAGATAGCAATTGACATTTCACAAAGATCTGCAACAAAAATTTTGATGCCTCAACTACCCATACTGCCCCCAGCCCCCCTTTTCCCCAACATTTACAAACTTTTAGCTAGAGTCACCAAATTTGTAAGGAAGATAGCTTGTGGCATCCCCACCTGCATCGGAAAATCTTTAAGGCAGCGTACACCCCTGCCGCATCCGTACCACACTGCAATCAGGCCTCTTTTTACCGGTTTTTATACTGGTATCGAGTATGCCGCAGTCGGTTGCGTCCGACTGAAACGTTTCCACTTGTTTTTATATATGTTCATGCATAAATGCTTATTACGCTTCATTATTCAATCATCAAGATCCATAATTCGTTCTGCAGTGGTCTTTCGTGTTATTGCGCACTGCAGTTAACACGAAATGAAACATAGTTTCGCACGTTGGATTTGACGAGTATTTTACATTGTATGTAGTTTCTATTTATCTATTATTGTAGTTATACTTCTTTTCTCGTGGATGGGTTGTAACCAAAAAAAAAAATCAAAATAAATATTAGACATAAACAAGTGGAAACGTTGCAGTCGGACGCAACCGACTGCTGTATGCTCGTTACCAGTATTAAACCAGTAAAAAAAAGGCCTGATTGCAAAGGGATACCGATGCGGCAGGGGTGAACGCTGCCTTAAAGATTTTCCGATGCAGATGGGGATGCCACCAGCTGTCTTCGTTCCAAATTTGGTGGCTCAAGCTCAAAGTTTTTAAAAGGTGGGGAAGGGAGGATGGGGGCGCAACCAACTGCGGTATACTCTTTACCAGTATTAAACCGGTAAAAATAGGCCTGTGCGCAAAGGGGGACGAATGCGGCATGGGTGAACGCTGCCTTAAAGATTCTCCGATGCAGATGGGGATGCCACCAGCTTTCTTCCTTCAAAATTTGGTGACTCTAGCTCAAAAATTGTAAAAGGTGGGAAAAGGGGAACTGGGGCGTTATGGGTGGACTTTTCATCAAAATTTTTGGTGCAGATCTTTGTGGAATGTCAATTGCTATCTTGATACCAAATTTGGTGACTCTAGCTAAAAGTTTGTAAAAGTGGGGAAAGGGAGGCTGGGGGCGGTATGGGTGGACTTGGCATCAACATTTTTTGTGCAGATCTATGTGGGATGTCAATTACTATCTTCATACTAAATTTGCTGACTCTAGCTCGAAGTTTGTAGAAGGTGCAGAAAGGGGGGGCTGGGGCGGTATGGGTGGGCGTAAAGTTAACGTTAAAGCTCTGGGAAATTCAACAATAAAATAAGTGGTACAACATTTGTTGCGTGGATTGGGAAAAACCCAATCAGACCAGCGTTAAATTAGTAGTTAGAGGTTAGTGGTTACGATTAGATAAACAAAAAAGGATCGATCGTTTTAGTACTGGAATTGAGGCTCCAAGGAGACAAGAGAATAAAGTTTGTTATAGTCAGAACATATAACATGAAATGGTTCATGAATTAAATAGTTGCTCAAGCAACGCTGAAGGGCAAGGAGTAAAAAGTTACGTGAAGATCTAATTGGGACATTAAATTTAGTTCGACTCAAAACCATGCATGGTTCTACGGTTTAATAGGGAGGGAAGATTTATTAAAAGGAGTCTACTTGAATATGGGGGTAAGTCAACTCCAGGAACCCAGTTAAAACTTCTAAGGGCAAATAGAAGAAATTTCTTCTGCACAGATTCAATTCTATCCTGGTGAATCGTGGTGGGGACCACACACAAGATCCATGCTCCAGGATGGGACGTACTAGGGATGTATAAAGCGTTTTAGTGGTGTAGGGATCGTTAAACTCTTTTGACCACCGCTTGATGAAGCCAATTACATTAATCGCCTTATTGACCATCGACGTAATATGGGAGTCAAACTTTAATTTAGGATCAAGAATAATGCCAAAATCTTTAATTTCAAACACGCGGTCAAGCGGTGAAGCATCAAGCAAGTAGTGAGCAGTATGAGGGGTACTTCTACAAAAAGTCATGACTTTACATTTTGAACCATTTAAGTTGAGTTAGTTAAAAGCACCAGGCCGACAATGCACCCAAATCCGACTGTAGCAAGTGACAAAGAGAAGCATCATTATAGGTGAAACATAGCTTCAAATCATCAGCAAACATATATACAAAAGAGTTAGTAATAACAGATGGAAGGTCGATAATAAACAAATTAAATAGCAAAGGTCCAAGGTTACTACCCTGGGGAACACCAGAGGTAACTAAAATAGGTTTAGATACACACGATTTATAAACAACATTTTGTGTTCGGCCACACAAGTACTCCGAAAGCCACAATAGAAGTTTTGCTAGAAATCCAATAATATTCAATTTTTGAAGCAACAGAGAATGACTAACAGAAGCAAATGCCTTACTAAAATCAGTGTTAACAACGTCAGTTTGCATTTTTTCCTGAAACCCTTTGATAACAAGCGAAGTGAATTTAAGAAGGTAAGTGGTAGATGATCTACGCCTAACAAAACCGTGTTGAAAAGGCGATATAATTGAACTACAATGGTGTTGCACTTGAGAGCATATAATTTTTTCAAAGACTTTAGGAATGGCAAACAACTTGGATATACCCCTATAATTTTTAACGTTAGACTAAGAAGAATTTATATGGAGTGGAATGATAAAAGATTCCTTCCATATATCAGGAAACACAGTTGAGTCAACAGACAAGTTAAATAGTTTATTTAAGGGCTTACCAAGAGCGGAATGGGGGAAGTGGCTCCAAACTTTGTGATGCAATATTGTGGGGGTTGCTAGTAGCTATCTTCTTACCAAATTTTGTAATGTCCAATCCCTAATCCATAGTATCTTTTATAGATTCAGTTTAACGGCAGTTAATAAATGTTTTGTTTATTAGTTTAGTGCGTTCATTTAGTTCCATAGTTGTCTGGTAGCCATTTACATTGTCGCAAATATCGATTATTTAAATTGATCTTGCGATAGTATGATAACAGGTTGCTAATTTGAGTAATAAGTCGTGGCACAGCGGCCTACTTCATGTAACAGCGGCTTACTGTATGAAGCTTCCGGGATCTTTCTTTTTCGATGAGATTGTAGCTACATGAGCACACGAACGCTCCCGGAAAAGTGGAAAAAAAATAAACCTTTAAAAATAGTGTGCATCGCACACCGAGCTTTCTTTTTTATCGTGAAATACAATCGGATAACGTATACTAAAAAGAATAACAGTGTTATTGGAGTCTGGTCAGCGCTGCAAGCCAATCAGCAAACGACAGTGAGCAGGCTCGGTGGTTGTGTTTTTTTTTTTTTGGTTGCACCCACGACAGTCTCCCTTGTTGCTGGCTTTGGTCGCACTAGGATCTTTTTTGCAACTTTTATTCATTTAAAAACCGAAACAATATTTAAGAGCAATTATAATGAAAAGCAACGTTGGATCCTCGGGGCTCTAAGGATACTTCCACACCATTTGGTATATAAATTCGGTGAGTGACGAAAAGAATAATTTATTTATATGTGTGCACTCTATATAATTTAACTTGGTAAACAAACCAGAACAACTAACAACAAATTAAAAATGAGTTTTAGCATACCAACGTTAAACGAATGAAAACGCTATCAATTGAAATTAAGAAACCTTCAATGAATGAGGTTCAAAAAATGTAATTATTACATATTTGGCAAGTTTAGTATTAATAAATTTCGCGAAATGAAAAGTACCTTGTTCTTTTGCAAAACAAAATGCCACGTTATGAGTTTAAGTACCTAACTATATAAATAAATATAGCGCGATGAATTATTAACTGAATTTTATGTTTTCCTGGATGTAAGGTTTCGAAGTAGGCGAACGTTTCGATTTGGGATTTCCATAATATTAGAGGTTGTCAACTGGAAATCATGGTAAGGTGGGTAAAGAGGCAGATTGCTATAACACCTTTGCAATCTAATCGAAATACTTGCCAATGAACTTTTATAGAGCTTGCGCGTATTTATAAAATAATTTCATACTTTATTTTCAAATTATCAGGCAATGAGACTATATATATTATTTGTGACCTGTGGAGATTGAACATAATGGTATTCTGGAAAATTGACACGATTGTAGAAGTATAGCTACAATAATAGATAAATATGAAGTTTTTTTTTTTATCTACTATTGTAGTTATACTTCTTCTCTCGTGGATGGGTTTCAACCAAAAAAAAAAAAATCGACATAAAAATTAGACATAAACAAGAGGAAATGTTGCAGTCGGACGCAACCGATAAGGTATACTCGTTACCAGTATTAAACCGGAAAAATAAGGCCTTCTTGCATAGGGATATGGATGCGGGAGGGGTGAACGCTGCCTTAAAGATTTTCCGACGCAGATGGGGATGCCACCAGCTGTCTTCGTTCCAAATTTGGTGGTTCTAGCTCAAAGTTTGTAAAAGGTGGGGAAGGGAGGCTGAGGGCGCAACCGACTGCGGTATACTCGTTACCAGTATTAAAACCAGTGAAAACAGGGCGGATCGCTAAGGGGAAAGGATGCGGCAGGGGTGAACGCTGCCTTAAAGGTTCTCCGATGCAGATGGGGATGCCACCAGCTATCTTCCTTCAAAATTTGGTGACTCTAGCTCAAAAATTGTAGAAGGTGGGGAAAGGGGGGCTGGGGGCGGTATGGGTTGGTGTGGCTTCAAAATCTTTGATACAGATCTTTGTGGGATGTCAATTACTATCTTCATAAAAAATTTGGTGACTCTAGCTCGAAGTTTGTAACAGGTGTGGAAAGGGGGCTGGGGGCGGTATGGGTGGTAGTGGCATCCAAACTTTTGATGCAGATTTTTGTGGTATGTCGGCTGGCGAAAATCCTCAACTGAACCCTCCACGAAGGTGCCGGCTGGGCAATGGGCATCGTGCTTCCTGAAAACAAACGAGGGGTACCTGGTGCTATTTGCCTTGCGGAGGGACAGGATGGCGTCTAGCTAAAATGAACCCCAAACCATTCAAAGGCTTCCGCACTGCGAAGGCAAGCTCTTACCGAAGCAGATATCGGCCTGCCCCAAAAAAAAAGAAGGTACTGCGAATCTACTCGGCTGTGGAGAGGTAGTACAATGTCTAGCTAAGGTGAGCTCTGCACCACTCAAAGGCTTCGGCACTGCGAGGGCGCAGAGCAAATCGTGGTTCGAGGTCCTTGGCAGTAAGGTTAAAATGCTATGGGTAGATTCCCCAAAAAGAAAAATCAAATGGAGGCGACTTAAGGTCAAACACGGTTTGGATGTCAACCTAAACGTCGGTGGAAAAGGTTGCTACCACCGGCGGGCACGGGGGGGAGAAATCGTCTCTGCGTGTCGCCAGCAGCCCACCCTCCGTACTGGTTGGAGCAGGCCAGGACGGTTGTAAAGCTACTGCCACTACCAAAACCAAGATGTGGCGCGATACCGCAGTCCTTGGAGACTCGGATTTGGACTCACAGAAAGGGTTTCTCACTTCAGAAGCCGAGGACATCTCATGCCCCGGCCCGGAGAGTACCAGCACCTCCAGTAGGGTCGGGCTCAAAAGGTCAAAGGAGGGCATGAAAGCCAAGGCAAAATATAAGGCCGCTTTAAAAATCCGGGCTCGTTTCTCTGGCTGCAAGCGAGCTCTCACTTCAGATGAGATCCGCCAGCAGAAGTGGGCCGACGAAAGGATTGAAGAGGGCAGGGCCCATTTTGAACAAAGGAATAACATGGCGTCTGAGAACGTCAGTTTTGCAAACAATGTGGAGGAGAGCTTGGCTGTCAAACGCAGAGGTGCCAGCCAGCAAGCGGCCCTGCAAAAAGCCAGCGTCGCATGCAAAACCGACGGCCAGCGATGTGGCGAGGATGGAGCGGGCTGGCTCTCTGGCGTCAAGATCTTGAGCTGCAAGGATGACCACACTCTGAAGTGGGTCACCAGTGTCGTGGCGACTCTGGACGCACCGTGGTAGGGTGCCAAGCTGGAGGAAGTGGACAGAACTTGCATTCCGTCCCTACCGAAGGCAAAAGGACTTTACCCGCATGTCGTACCGGCGGACCAGGCACTGCAGCTACTGAGGTGGCAAAACCCGGACGTTCCGACTGTTGATTGGAAGGTGATCCACGTTGCGAAGCCCGATAGCAAGGATCAGCAAATGATGATTCAAATCAACAGGGAGGCCGACGACTTGCTGTATCACAGGTTCGGAAAGATGGCATGGGGTGTAGGAAGCGAATTCCTGCGTCTCAAAAAGCGCCACCCGAACGACAAAAACAATAACACGCTAGAGGTGGGTGAGGTGAGAGCGACCTGGCGGAGGTCACCCTCGCAACCAAGGGCCTGGAAATAGAAGACGACGAGGATGTGGACATAACCGTGGTGGAAGTCCCATCCAAGGAAGATGCCACAGCCAACAATGGAGCTGAGGTTCATCCAGATCAACCTCCATAAGAGCAAGTTGGCTTCGGCGGAGCTCCTGATAATCCTAGAGACAGGGCTCGCCGACGTCGCCTTAATCCAGGAGCCTTGGATAGCCTCCGCAAACAATGTTTCTGGATTGAGGAGCCCCAACTATAACACATTCTACCCAAAAACAGTGAGCAGAGCCAGGACAGCAATCCTAGTAAGGAAAGGTATCTATGCTTACTTATTGTCTAATTACAGCACTGACGACCTCACGGTGGTCGCACTAGAAGGTGACAGAGACGAGCCAATCCTAATGGCATCCTGCTACATGGCGCACGACACTGATGCGCCCCCTCAAGAGCTCACTCGACTGGTGACAGAGGCCGAGTCCAAGAAGCAAGCACTCATCATCGGAGCAGATGCCAACGCTCATCACACAGTATGGGGAAGCGGGGACATCAACGACAGAGGTGAGTCACTGCTCGATTTCATACTACAGACTAATCTTCAGATAGCAAACGAGGGAGAAGAACCAACATATGTTGGCCCTACCTCATCTAACGTCTTACATATAGCTCTTGCGTCGGCTACGAATACCGTGGTTCAAGATTGGAGAGTCTTAAAAAGTCATTCCTTCTCGGACCATAGGTACATTCAATTCCATGTGAACTTTGAACGAATAGTGAAGAAAAAGGTGTTTAGAAACCCGCGAAACACGGACTGGGAGCAGTTCGTTAAAGAGGTCGAAGGAAATCTTCCACGACCACCCAATATAGTCTCCACAAAAAAAAATTAGAGAAGTCCCTAGAGACACTCAATAAAAATTTAGTGGCAGCCTACAACAAAACATGCAGACCATCCCAAGAGAAGAAGAGACACACGCCCCCGTGGTGGACTCCAGAGCTCAAGGGAATAATGAAAGACGTACTAGAACTCTTCAAACTCGCAAAACAAGCGGAAGAAGAGCTTGTATGGATCGAATACAAAATACGGCTCCGTGACATTAAGAAAAAAGTACGAGCAGCCAAAAGACACGCATGGAAAAACTTCTGTTCAGGCATTGAGAAGACAGCCGACACCGCAAGGTTAAGGAATCTGCTAGCTCGCCAACAGATTGTACAAAATCAATTAAAAACCGAAGACAGATGATGGACGGAAAGCAGTGAAGATGCGGCAAATGTGCTCCTGGAAGCGCATTTCCTAACTGCACCAAAGTCAATGCAAACACACAAACGATATCCTCAACCACAACAGTGGGAATTCCGGAAGGTATCACAACAACGCGACGGATAATGTGGGCGATAGACTCCTTTGAGAGCTACAAATCACCAGGTCCAGACGGGATATTCCCGGCCATGATGCAGAAGGTCAAACATGTGATCACTCCATGGCTGAGGGAAATTTTCAGAGGTTGCCTTAGGTATGGCTATGTAACGGTGGCCTGGAGGACAGCACGGGTACTTTTAATGCCAAAAGACTACAGACCCATTAGCCTGACTTCGTTCCTCCTAAAAACTCTAGAAAAGCTGATAGATATCCACATCAGAGAGAACACAGAGATGACTCTAGAGCAGAACCAACACGCATACACAAAGGGCAAGTCGGTGGAAACAGCGCTACACTCCCTTGTAGCAACCATAGAGAAAGCACTACACCACAAAGAGTACGCCCAAGGCGCATTTCTCGTAATCTCAGGCGCATTAAATAATGTGTCGACTGAAGCAATAATGTACAGCCGAAGAGCTGTGACCCCAGCAGAAGCAGTTTACTCTTGGTTTCAGAACCTACTGAGCAGCGGGAGAATACTAGCGGAGTGGGGAACCACTACCGCAGTCAGGGAAGCCAACTGTGGAACTTGGTGGTAAACGGTTATCTAAGAAAATTTAAACGAAAAGCCCCGAAGATAACTGCCTATGCGGACGACATAAGCATAATTATCACTGGCAAGTGTCCATCGACAATCAGCTCTGTCATGGACCACACACTCAAAGAGATACTAGAATGGGCCACAGAAGCCGGGCTGAGTATCAATGCGGACAAGACAGACCTTATTCTCTTCACAAAGAGATACAAGGTACCTCGCTGGACTCCACCGAAAATAAACGACAAGGCACTGATACCAAAAGAGAGTGTCAAATACCTAGGGATAGTAATGGATAGCAAGCTGAGTTAGAAGCTCAATGTGGAGGAAAGGGTGAAGAAAGCCACCAATGATGTTGGGTAGCACTTGGGGACTCTCACCACGACTGACACATTGGATTCTAATCTTGATTGTGCGCCCCATACTGCTCTTCGGAATACTGGTATGGTGGGAAGCCACAGAGAAATCCACATACCTAAAACGAATGGAAAAAACTCAGCGACATGCACTTACGTGCATCACAGGAGCGCTGAGAACTACACCTACTAACGCACTACAGACCATATTGAATGTCAACCCCGTGGACATACAGGCACGCCTAACAGCAAAAAAGACTGCTCAAAGTCTTTGCACGACAGGCAAAATGAAGATACATAGCTACGGATATAGAATAATTGGAAGAGGGATCCAAGTCGAAAGAGACTATATGAGCCCAAGAAACAAATTTAACTTTACGCCCACGCTCCTAGGAAAAGATGATTGGCGCTCAGGAGCTGAGCAGATGGCCATCAATATATACACAGACGGCTCAAAAATGATGGAGGGAGTCGGTGCAGCAGTATACTGCGCCGAACCACCCATGCGCCTGTCTTACAAACTCCCGGACCAATGCAGCATATTCCAGGCGGAAATATTCGCAATCAGGAAAGCAGCAGAAGGAGTCTTAAAAACGAATACAACACAGGACACGGTGAACATATTCGTGGATAGCCAGGCGGCAAACAAAGCCCACCAAAGGCCCATCACATAAGCTCTCGGAATGTCCTGGCGAGCAGGGAAACGCTAGATGCACTCGGCGCCGTTAAAAAAGTGCGCATCTACTGGATTTCAAGCCACCAGGGCTTCGAGGGCAACGAAACAGCAGACATTCTAGCTAAGCAAAGTGCAACGGGACTCAACAGTGACACTGAGGAAGTCCCGATCTCCCTGCGAACGCTACACTCCTATATGGAGACACAGGAACGGGAGGCAGCAGTGAGAAGGTGGACAAACACCTCCGAATGCAAAATCTCAAAAATAATGTGCAAAACCTACAACGAAAAACTAACGAAATATGTGCTTAAGCTTAAAAGGCATGACTGCCGAAAGCTGGTAGGTCTACTCAAAGGCCACTGCCTAATCGCAGTACACGCGAAAAAGCTAGGCATAACTGACAACGACGAATGCCGAAAATGCAAGGTTATTGGTGTCAAAGAAACGTTTGAGCATCTCCTTTGCAGCTGCCCCGCACTGGCAGCACAAAGACTACGCTACCTACATGTGGGATGTCAATTACTATCATCATACTAAATTTGCTGACTCTAGCTCGAAGTTTGTAGAAGGTGCAGAAAGGGGGGGCTGGGGCGGTATTGGTGGGCATAAAGTTAACGTTAAAGCTCTGGGAAATTCAACAATAAAATAAGTGGTACAACATTTGTTGCGTGGATTGGGAAAAACCCAATCAGACCAGCGTTAGATTAGTAGTTAGAGGTTAGTGGTTACGATTAGATAAACAAAAAAGAATCGATCGTTTTAGTACTGGAATTGAGGTCTCCAAGGAGACAAGAGAATAAAATTTGTTATAGTCAGAACATATAACACGAAATGGTTTATGAATTAAATAGTTGCTCAAGCAACGCTGAATGGCAAGGGGTAAAAAGTTACGTGAAGATCTAATTGGGACATTTAATTTAGTTCGACTCAAAACCATGCATGGTTCTACGGTTTAATAGGGAGGGAAAATTTATTAAAAGGAGTCTACTTAAATATGGGGGTAAGTCAACTCCAGGAACCCAGTTAAAATTTCTAAGGGCAAATAGAAGAAATTTCTTCTGCACAGATTCAATTCTATCCTGGTGAATCGTGGTGGGGACCACACACAAGATCCATACTCCAGGATGGGACGTACTAGGGATGTATAAAGCGTTTTAGTGGTGTAGGGATCGTTAAACTCTTTCGACCACCGCTTAATAAGGCCAATGACATAAATGGCCTTATTGACCATAGACGAAATATGAGCGTCAAACTTTAGCTTAGGATCAAGAATAATGTCTAATTCCTTAATTTCAATGACGCGGTCAAGTGGTGAAGCATCAAGCAAGTAGTAAGCAGTATGAGGGGTACTTCTACAAAAAGACATGACTTTACTTTTAGAACAATTTTAATTAAGTAAGTTCAAACGACACCAGGCCGACAGGGCACCCAAATCCGACTGTAGCAAGTTACAAAGAGCAGCATCATTGTAGGTGAAACATAGCATCACATCATCAGTAAACATATATACATAGGAGTTATTAATAACAGATGGAAGGTCGATAATAAACAAATTAAATAGCAAAGGTCCAAGATGACTCCCCTGTGGAACACCAGAGGTAACTAAAATAGGTTTAAATACAGACGGTTTAAAAACAACTTTTTGTGTTCGGCCACACAATTACTCCGAAAGCCACAATAAAAGTTTTGCTGGAAATCCAATAATATTCAATTTTTGAAGCAACAGAGAATGACTAACAGAGTCAAATGCCTTACTAAAATCAGTGTAAACAACGTCAGTTTGCATTTTTCCTGAAACCCTTTGATAACAAGCGAAGTGAATTCAAGAAGGTTAGTGGTAGATGATCTACGCCTAACAAAACCGCGTTGATAAGGCGATATAATTGAACTACATTGGTGTTGCACTTGAGAGCATATAATTTTTTCAAAGACTTTAGGAATGGCAGACAACTTGGATATACCCCTATAATTTTTAACGTTAGACTAAGAAGAATTTATATGGAGTGGAATGATAAAAGATTCCTTCCATATATCAGGAAACACAGTTGAGTCAACAGACAAGTTAAATAATTTATTTAAGGGCTTACCAAGAGAATCCGCGCAGTATCTACGAATACAGCCTGGCACTCCATCAGGACCAGGCAAGTAGCTAGGTTTGATAGAGTCAAATTCACTCAGGAGCGTAGACTCAGTAATTACTGGGACATATATGCAACTTGACGTTTGAATTTGGAAAGGATATGAATTACTGCAACTATATATACTGATTGAAAGTACTCGGCAAATAGATCGGCAACTGCCTGATCAGAACTTGCTTTTGTATTATCAAGGTATACAAAATTTGGTGATTCTAGCTCAAAGTTTGTAAAACGCTTGGGAAAGGGGGGCGGAATGGGGTGGCGTGGTCCAAAACTTTGATGCAGTTCTTTTGGGGTCGTTGCCAGCTATCTTCCTACCAAATTTTGTGGCTCTAGCTCCACAACTCTGGAAGATGCAGCATTCCCGTTTTTGACGAAGCGTTGGGGCGGATGGGGCGGTAAGGGCATTATTGGTGGGCGTGGCATCCAAACTGCAGTTGATGCAGTTTTTGGGGGGTTGTCTTCACCTATCTTGGCTCCAAAAACAGTGGGAGATATAGGCTTTTTTGACTCTAAAATGCGAGGGGCTGGGGGCGGAATGGGGGGGGGCGTGGCTCCAAAAATTTTGATGCAATATAGTGGGGGTTGCTAGTAGCTATCTTCTTACCAAATTTTGTATTGTCCAATCCCTAATCCATAGTATCTTTTATAGATTCAGTTTAACGGCAGTTAATAAATCTTGTGTTTATTAGTTTACTGCGTTCATTTAGTTCCATAGTTGTCTGGTAGCTCTTTACATTGTCGCAAATATCGATTATTTAAATTGATCTTGCGATAGTATGATAACAGGTTGCCAATTTGAGTAATAAGTCGTGGCACAGCGACCTACTTCATGTAACAGCGGCTTACTGCATGAAGCTTCCGGGATCTTTCATTTTCGATGAGATTGTAGCTACATGAGCACACGAACGCTCCCGGAAAAGTGGAAAAAAAATAAACCTTTAAAAATAGTGTGCATCGCACACCGAACTTTCTTTTTTATCGTGAAATACGATCGGATAACGTATACTAAAAAGAATATCAGTGTTATTGGAGTCTGGTCAGCGCTGCAAGCCAATCAGCAAACGACAGTGAGCAGGCTCGGTGGTTGTGTTTTTTTTTTTGGTTGCACCCACGACAGTCTCACTTGTTGCTGGCTTTGGTTGCACTAGGATCTTTTTTGCAACTTTTATTCATTTAAAAACCGAAACAATATTTAAGAGCAATTATAATGAAAAGCAACGTTGGATCCTCGGGGCTCTAAGGATACTTCCACACCATTTGGTATATAAATTCGGTGAGTGACGAAAAGAATAATTTATTTATATGTGTGCACTCTATATAATTTAACTTGGTAAACAAACCAGAACAACTAACAACAAATTAAAAATGAGTTTTAGCATACCAACGTTAAACGAATGAAAACGCTATCAATTGAAATTAAGAAACCTTCAATGAATGAGTTTCAAAAAATGTAATTATTACATATTTGGCAAGTTTAGTAATAATAAATTTCGCGAAATGAAAAGGACCTTGTTCTTTTGCATAACAAAATGCCACGTTATGAGTTTAAGTACTGTAAGGGGTCTTCTGCTTGATGTAATACTTTTATTGTTCTTTTTTTTTAGTCTTAGGTTTAGGTTTTACAATCACTTAAGTATATTAAGCGTTTTTATGTCTTTACACTTCAGTTTGTTTCTACGCATTTATCTTTTCTTATTTTTTTTTACCCTTCTTACTATACGTCTGTCCGCCAGCGTTAGCTCATCACAAGTGAGTCTTTTTTATGATCGAGTTGTCCATTCTTTTCTTTTTTTTTTAGAGTTGCCACTATTCTTTTCTTTCTCTTTAGAGTTGCCATATTTAGGTATTTATTTGAATTGTTTATTCTTAAATCTATGTTCTATATTCTAGTTATAAATTCTATTCTTGATAAATGCCTTACAGTTCGGCCATCCTGACATTTAATCGTCTCGATTATCACAGTTTTTTTTTTTTTTTTTTTTTTTTTTTTTTTTTTAGTTTTATATTGTTGTTTTCCTAGAGCTTCTTAAATTATATTTTTGTTCACTTGATACTAATTTATTTCTATCTTTTTTGGGTTCTGTTGTCGAATTTTCTGTATTTAAATTAGTATTATTTTCTTTTGACTCTATTTCTTTTTCTTTTGTCTGTATTTCTTCTTCTTCTTCTTCTGATTCTAGTTTTTCTTTTTCTAAAATTTCGTCTTCTATTTTTGATTTTTTTGTATTTGACCTTGATTTTTCTTCTGACATTGATTTTTCTTCTTCTGACATTGATTCTTCTTCTTCTGACATTGATTCTTCTTCTTCTGACATTAATTCTTCTTCTTCTGACATTGCATTCGTATTAATCCATGGTTTTATATTATTTGCTTCCCATATTCCATTGTATGGAATTTGTGTTAATTGAAATCCTTCCACATCAGTTATTACATATCTGTCATTTGGTAAGATTTCGTGTATTTGAAATGGTCCTATGTATTTTGGTATTACTTTTTTGCATACTCCTGGTATGCTTACAAAATTTTTGATTACTACATAGTCTCCTTTGTTATATTTTCTCTGTGTTCTTCCCTTGTTTTTTAGTTTTTCATTGTATTTTTGGTTTTCTACAATTTTAGTTTTTGCTAATTGTCTTATTTCGTTTAGATTTCTTTGTGGATTATTATATTCGGTTAGGCATTCTTTTAAGTGGTCAATGACTATACCTCTTTGACTTACTCCGAATAATAATTCACTCGGTGTTGTACCAGTGCTTTTATGAGTGGTGTTGTTTAGAGCAAATTCTATTTCAGGTAGTACGTTTTCTAGTGAGCGTTGTGTCCCTGCACTTGTGAGTTTGGCTATCATTGGTCCTAGGCATCTGTTGACGCGTTCAACTTGGCCGTTTGCTTGTGGCGATCCAGTTGCAATTTTTATATGTTTAACATTGTTGGTATTCAGGAATTCTTCGAAATCTTTTGATGTAAATGCCCTTCCTTTATCAGATATTATTGCATTGGGTCGACTGTATGCATTGTAGAATTCATGTAGACATTTCATTGTACTTTTCGAGTCTGTGCTTTGAGTGGCGTATAGTTTCACGAACTTTGAAAAAGCATCTACAACTAATAAAACATGTGTGTCCCTTTCTGCAGTTTCACAGGTCCGAAATGATCAATATGTATTGTTAGAAATGGCTCGTCTCCTTTGGGTATGCTGTGTAATAAACCTTCGTGTTTTCCTTGCTTATAGGAGTATGTTATGCATTTTAAGCAATTTTTTATGTGTTCTTTTATTTTCTCAGTTAATTGGGGGAACCAGTATAGTTTTGTAATGGCGTTGTGTACTTTTTTGCATCCTCGGTGTCCCATGTTGTCATGGTATATTGTTAATATATTTCGTTCCATAGATCTTGGTATATAAAATAATATTTGTCCTTTGTGTTTTCTGTAAATTAGTCCATTTCTCATTTCAAATCTTTTGCTTTCTTTTTCTTCTAGTTGTGCTCGTATCTTTGATATAGTTTCATCTTTGTTTTGACAAATTGATAGGTTTTTATTTATTTATTTATTTATTGTCAGCTTAGAGCAGCTGACATTAAAATGACATCAAAATTAATTTAAATTAAAAAATAGTTAAAATAATTAAAATAAAAGTATAGATTAATATATAAATCTGAAAATATAATCAAAAGTTAACGTTAAAGCTCTGGGAAATTCAATAAAAATTGAGTAGTCCAACATTTGTTGCGAGGATTGGGAAAAACCCAATCAGACCAGCATTAGATTATTAGTTAGTGGTTACGATTAGATAAAGCAAAAAGGATCGATCTTTTTAGTACTGGAGATGAGGCCTCCAAGGAGACAAGAGAATAAAGTTTGTTATAGTCAGAACATATAACACGAAATGGTTCATGAATTAAATAGTTGCTCAAGCAACGATCAAGGCTAAGGGGTAAAAAGTTACGTGAAGATCTAATTGGGACATTAAATTTAATTCGACTCAAAAGAACTGATGAGTCGATTTCACCATTAAGTAGGTTAGTAATAAATAATACTCCATGCATAGTTCTACGGTTTAACAGGGAGGGAAGATTAATCAAAAGGAGTCTACTTGAATACGGGGGTAAGTCTACTCCAGGAACCCAGTTAAAACTTCTAAGGGCAAATAGAAGAAATTTCTTCTGCACAGATTCAATTCTATCCTGGTATATCAACTATTGTGGGGACCACACACAAGATCCATACTCCAGGATGGGACGTACTAGGGATATATAAAGCGTTTTAGTGGTATAGGGATCGTCAAACTCTTTCGACCACCGCTTGATGAAGCCAAAGACATTAATGGCCTTTTTAACCATAGACGAAATATGAGAGTCAAACTTTAGCTTAGGATCAAGAATAATGCCTAAATCTTTAATTTCAAACACGCGGTCAAGTGGTGAAGCATCAAGCAAGTAGTGAGCAGTATGAGGGGTACTTCTACAAAAAGACATGACTTTACATTTTGAACAGTTTAAATTGAGTAAGTTAAAACGACACCAGGCCGACAGCGCACAAAAATCCGACTGTAGTAAGTTGCACAGAGAAGCATCATTGTAGGTGAAACATAGTTTTACATCATCAGCAAACATATAAACAAAAGAGTTAGTAATAGCAGCTGGAAGATCGTTAATAAACAAATTAAATAGCAAAGGACCAAGGTGACTACCTTGGGGAACACCAGAGGTAACTAAAATAGGTTAAGATACAGACGACTTAAAAACAACATTTTGTGTTCGGCCACACAAGTACTCCGACAGCCACAATACGAGTTTTGATGGAAATCCAAAAATTTTTAATTTTTGAAGCAACAGAGAATGACTAACAGAATCAAATGCCTTACTAAAATCGGTTTAAACAACGTCAGTTTGCATTTTTTCCTGAAACCCTTTGATAACAAGCTAAGTGAATTCAAGAAGGTTAGTGGTAGTAGATCTACGCCTAACAAAACCGTGTTGATAAGGCGATATAATTGAACTACATGTGTGTTGCAGTTGAGAACATATAATTTTTTCAAAGACTTTAGGAATGGCGGACAACTTGGATATGCTCTATAATTTTTAACGTTAGACTTAGAAGAATTTTTATGGAGTGGAATAATAAAAGATTCCTTCCATATAGCAGGAAACACTGTTGAGTCAACCAACAAGTTAAATAATTTATGTAAGGGTTTACAAAGTGAATCCGCACAGTATCTAAGTATACAACCTGGCACTCCATCAGGACCAGGCAGGTAGCCTGGTTTGATAGAGTTAAGGTCACTTAGAAGATATATGCAATTAGACGATTGAACTCGAAAAGGATAGGAATTACTGCAACTATGTAAATTCGTTGAATATACTGATTGAAAATACTCAGCAAATAGATCGGCTACTGCCTGATCAGAACTTGCTTTTGTATTATCAAGGTATACTGAGGTAGGCAAGCAAGAAGACTTACGTTTAGAGTTAACAAATTTATAAAACTGTTTAGGGTCACGTGAAAAGTTTAGTCTACAACGATTAAGATAATTATTATAACAAGATGTGTTAACAGAAAGAAAACTAGATTTTGCTACTAAATACGAAGATAAATCTAAGGTAGTTCCCGATTTTTAAAATTTTTTATATGATCTTGTCTTCGCGTTTTTCAATTTCGATAGTTCCCTCGTAAACCAAGGTGGTTTATTAACACTTGAAGAACGAGTGAGGGGAACACAAATATCCAGAAGCGAATTCAAGGTCCTATAAAATATGGCAATGGCAGTTTCTATATCACTACAAGAATAAAGGCGAGACCAATTAGTGTGCTGAAGAAGATGATTCAGTTAAGTAAAATTAGTTTTACGAAAGCAACGGGTTTTTAATGTATTATTAGATATTGAACTAGGGTTAAGAATTTCGATGGATAGTTCCAAGGTTGGATGGTAGGTATCTTCCGGAAGCACTAGAGGGGGTATTCTACAAGCATTACTGCAATCTGAGTCAGAAACAAATATTAAGTCCAACATTCTACCACTACAGTTAAGCACCCTGTTAACTTGCGATAGGCCTAACTCCAGTAGGCCATCTATAAAACCATCAGAAGTAACTGGTAATACCGCCAAAGATGTGTCATTCACAGACCATACAACATGTGGCAGATAAAATCACCAACCAGTATCAGATTATCCATATCTGTCAAAAATGACGAAACAAGTTGCAGGGCACTCAGATAGGATGAGTAAATGTTAATATTAGAATGAGGAGGAATATAAGAGCAAGTAACATAAAGTGAACGGCCGTTTAGTAATAATTTAACACATAAAAACTCTATGTCCGGAAGATCCTGAGAAAGAATCTGTTCAGAGGAAATACAGGAGTCAACAGCAATGAGAACACCACCCCCTTTGCGGGAAGTGCGATCGCATCTGTACAAGTTATATTTAGAAGGAAAAACGGAATAATCAGAAATATCGGATTTTAACCAGGTTTCTGTAAGTGCAACTATTTGTGAATCAAAAGATAGGCTGTTTACATATAATTTGGCAAGTTTAGTGTTAAGGCCTCTAACATTTTGGTAGGCCAAGCTAACTACATTTGTTAGTTTTTTGCCGACGACGTGGAGGCCACAGGGTGGCCAACAGGCTGTGCACTAGTAATCCTAATACCATTTTTAATAAAATTATCATTACGCCTATTCACATACTCCTTTACAACGAGCTGTGGCGGCCAAAACTTTTCAGAACAAATCGTCGTGAAAAGTTCGGGCGGAACACTCAACTTAAAAGAAGATATGCTTCGGGCGTGTTTGAATTTAAATTTTTCCACCCTAATGTGGGGACTCGATATAACTTTTAATGTAGGCACTAACATCATCCGATGAAGTATCGGATGCTAGCCTAGACACAAAGATAAATTTGTTGATAGGCACAACCACAAGAGGCTAGGGAGTGCCGGCTGTACCTACAGTAGGATTACTAAGCACACTTGTAAAGGATTGTTAGCTGTGGTTAAGTTATTAATAGGATTTCTAGCTGGCGAGTTAAAAACCATTAATGGGCCAGCAATAGGCCCCGATGTGGGATTATTACTTGGCACCAGTAGTGGCTTGGTTGGCAGGACAGGTGGGACACTAGGTGGAAAAGGACCCGAAGTCTTTTTGCGCTTCGGAGATTCCGTCATGATCTTGCCGTTTTTAAAATTCGCCTCAAGCTCTTTGAAAGCCGTATGCAGATTATTAAACGCTTTGTTCATAGATACAAAGCTTAGGTGAGTCTGCCTTATGAATTGAGCAGTTTCTTTCTCAACCTCATTGCAGGACTCACAATACCATTTCAGGCCAGAGTCAGCAACTAAGCAGTCCCTTATTTTGGCAGTAAAGCCAGCACATTTCATATGGATCGCGTTGTCACACAATCTACATAAAATAAAGTCTTGGTTGGTTGTACCAACCGTTTTAGAATTCTTGCTGCAGCAGGTAAACATATTGAAAAATGTAAACAATGAAATAAGCAAATCGAAATGCTAAAACAAAACAATGAAGAGTGCAAGAATATATGTATGTATTAACGTTTCAATGCAATGAGTACGTTGAAACGGTAAAAAATAAAGAGAGCAAGAGAGCGTGAGCAGATAGAACCGTCGTATAAGAGCGGACGAAAGCGGGAGAGGACTGATGCTGAAAAGCGAGAGTAATAAAATTGACAAGCTGTTTGTTGTAAGTAGACACAGAATAAGCAAATGCAAATATATGTATATATGTATGAACGTATGTTTTCTTTAAGTAAGGCACTGCAGCGTCAGTTAAACTGCAAATTAAAGTGTATAAAACTTGGCAAAGCTTTTTTTTTTGCAAACGTAAATAAGTACGCATATATTTGCAATCCCTGTTAGAATTATTTACCAGATTAAACAAATTTAAACACCGTAAACACAAAAGAACAATAAATACTTGAGAGCACGTAAAAACACGACCGTCACCAACGAAAGACAACTTGTTTGTTTAAATGTGTTTTCTTCTAGTATTAAAATATTGTGTGTTCTGCTAAGTGCATCGACATGTTGCATTTTGTTGCCGTCTCTATGTTCAATGTCGTACTCATAGTTCTCGAGCTCTAATGCCCAGCGCGCAATTCTTTGGTTAACTTCTTTTTTACTTAGTGTCATTGACAATGAATTGCAGTCGGTGATTATTTTGAATTTTTTGCCATGAAGGTATATTCTGAATCTTCTCAGTGCATAGATGATCGCGAGTGTCTCTAGTTCAAAGCTATGGTATTTTGATTCATAATTCGTTGTTCTTTTGGAGAAATAAAATACTGGATGCATTTTTCCATCTTCTTTCTTTTGCATTAATATTGCTTCAAATCCTATTGAACTGGCATCGCAGTGCAGTTCTGTCTCATGTTTCGGGTCGTATATCGCAAGAATAGGTGAATTCATTAATTTGTACTTCATATTTTCAAAACATTGCATTTCCTCGTCATTGAATTGAAATTTGGCTTCTTTTCGTATTAGGTTATATAAAGGTTTGGCTTGCACAGAGAATTCTTTGATAAATTTTCTGAAATAAGAACAGAGTCCCAGGAAACTATGAACTTCTTTTGCATTCCTTGGTATTGGGAAATTTGCGATTGATTCAACATTTTTTATATCGGGTTGTATTCCTTCCTTGGATATGATGTAGCCTAGATATTCACATTTTTCTTCCATGAACTTGCATTTGTCGATTCTTAATTCTAATCTATTCATTGTTAATCGTTTGAATACTTCTTCTAAAGTGTCTAAATGTTCCTCTGCTGACTTTGATGCTATCATAATATCATCAAGGTAAATTGCTACTCTGCCTTTTCTAATCATATCATCGAATACATTGTTAACAAAACGTTGGAAAGTTGCTGATGCATTTCTGAGTCCGTATGGCATTTTAGTGTATTCAAATTGTCCCATAGGGGTTATAAATGATGTGTATTTCGTTGACTCTTCATGTACTTCTATTTGGTGAAACGCGCTTTTTTAAGTCTAATAATGTAAATATTTCTTTGTTGGCTAATGTATCTATTAAATCTTTTATTAATGGCAGTGGGTAATTGTCTTTGGGTGTAACTTTGTTTAATGTTCTAAAATCTACACAGAGTCTTATTTCTCCTGTTTTCTTTTTGACTAATGCTATTGGTGATGCGTATTCAGATTGGCTTGGTCGAATAATATCTGTTCTTAATAATTCATCTAATATTTCCTGAACTTGTTCTTTTTCTTTGTACGATAGTCTGCGTGGTTTATAGTGAAATGGCTTTTCATTGTTGAGGATTAATTTTAATTGGCATTTTGTGGCTGGTTTCTCAGGGCGTTCGCTTTTTAAATAACATTTTTCAAAAATATTTTGTAATTTTCTTTTATGTAATATATTTAAGTTAGTATTGTTAATAATTAGTTCGTTATTATACTTATCAATATTTATTGCCATTATGCTTTGACATTCTTTATCTGTTTCTGACATATTCACATTTTTCAGTTCTTTTTTGCTCTCATCATTTTGATCTTTGTCGTCTGTGCTTCTACTTTCATTTATTTTGCCTATTTTTATTAACCTGTAATTAGCTTGTTGTAAAAAGTCTCTGCCTAGAATAACTGAATAATTCATTGTTTTATTTGATACAACTAAAAATTCTTTAATTATTTCTTCATTATCAAACTTAAATTTACATTTCATTTTTCCGATTATAATAAGTTTGCTGTTGTTGATTCCATAATATTCTTTAGTATATGAGTATTTATCAATGAATTCTTTTGGTACATGTTCTTCTCGCATAAGGCTTATTAAACTTCCAGTATCAATTAGTGTTTCTAAAGGGGGTGTGAGATAATTAGTTTTGTCAGAAAGTACATATGTGATTAATCTTACAAATTGATTGTCTGTGATTTTTTCCAAATCCTTGCGTTTGGTGCAGTTGATTGAGATGTGTCCCATTTCTGCGCATACGAAACAGGCTCCTTCTGCTCTTTTTGGTTTTCGGCATTCGGATGCTAAATGCCCTTTGGAGTTGCAATTAAAGCATTTAATTACAACCGTCGAAGTGTTGTCATCTAGTGGCTTGCGTTTTTCCCAGTTTTGCTGTTTTTGTGGTTGAGATTCCAGATTGATGTTTTTAAATGCGTCGACCATTTCAGTTGTATTGTTGAAGCGTTGCATTCTGGCTTGAGTGCGTAGATTAGGGTTAGGTATGCCGTCTATGATGTGTTCAATTAATTCATTTTTGCTGACGTTTATTTTGTTTGCCAAAATCAATTTCTCGAAAAGGTATTCTTGGAAAGATTCCTTTGGCTCCCAATTTTTTTTTTCAAATTTGCGTTTCATTGAGAGTTGGCTTTCACGCGTTTCAAATATGGATTCCAATTGTTCAAGTAATTCGTATACTGGCATTGTTGTGATATCATTGTGACTTTGTAGCCATTTGGCTGCTTTGCCTTTTAGGCGGTTGGCGATCAAGGCGCGTACACTATGATCATCTAACTTGTAAGTGGACTTCACTGAGTTTATTTGTTTCTTGAACAATTGTATGTTAGCACTGGCATCTGTTGGGTCAAACTCTGATATTAACTCTTTCAAGTGCGTGAACGATATATCATTGCGTTGTTTTGTTTGGTTACTTTCATATTTTTCATTGATTAGTAATGTATTTTCTCGCGCTGTTACTTTTAATTCCCTTTTTAGTATTTCCATTCCGCGCATCATTAAATCCCATTTTAAGTCGTCGTAGTCTTGTTTATTTAATTTCGTTGCATTTTCGTTTTGGTTATTTGTTGGCTTGTTTACCAGAGTTTCATCATCATTCATTATCAGGGCCTCGTCATCGGTTGTTTTTGGAGGGCTTTTATCGTTTTCATTGATTGTCAGGGCTTCGTCGTCGATTGTTTTTAATTTACATTTATCGTTGTTATTGTTATCGTCGATATGTTTGACAGTGCCGTCTGCTTGATCTTCGATTTTCACTTCACCTTGTGCATTATCACTGTCCTTTGCTTTGTCTTGGTTTTCTTTGATTTCGTTGTGTTGCATTGTTTCGTCTTTCTCTTCGTTGCTGCTTACTTTGATTTTATTGCTGGTTGCTACATTATCTTTGTCTCCTTCCATTTTCTTTGTGTGTTTCTTTTTGTATGCTGCGTCGTTTTGCTGTACTTTGATGAGTCGTTTTATTAATTCGGTTTTTACACCAGTTGTTGGTTGATTATATGTTTTAAGGCTGCGTCTTAGGTTATTTATTGTATATTTTTCGTAGTCTTTGTCACTCATTGCATTTTTCTTTTTGTGTAGGCGATTAATTGTTTGGTTTTGCACCACTTCTGATTATTGTAAGGGGTCTTCTGCTTGATGTAATACTTTTATTGTTCTTTTTTTTTAGTCTTAGGTTTAGGTTTTACAATCACTTAAGTATATTTAGCGTTTTTATGTCTTTACACTTCAGTTTGTTTCTACGCATTTATCTTTTCTTATTTTTTTTTACCCTTCTTACTATACGTCTGTCCGCCAGCGTTAGCTCATTACAAGTGAGTCTTTTTTATGATCGAGTTGCCCATTCTTTTCTTTTTTTTTTAGAGTTGCCACTATTCTTTTCTTTCTCTTTAGAGTTGCCATAGTTAGGTATTTATTTGAATTGTTTATTCTTAAATCTATGTTCTATATTCTAGTTATAAATTCTATTCTTGATAAATGCCTTACAGTACCTAACTATATAAATAAATATAGCGTGATGAATTATTAACTGAATTTTATGTTTTCCTGGATGTAAGGTTTCGAAGTAGGCGAACGTTTCGATTTGGGATTTCCATAATATTAGAGGTTGTCAACTGGAAATCATGGTAAGGTGGGTAAAGAGGCAGATTGCTATAACACCTTTGCAATCTAATCGAAATACTTGCCAATGAACAATTAACAATGAATAGAGCTTGCGCGTATTTATAAAATAATTTCATACTTTATTTTCAAATTATCAGGCAATGAGACTATTAGGGTGTTCAACAGCTCGTTTCATCGTTTCACGTTTCAAAGTTGAAACGTACCGCAACAACAACATACATAGAAAATTTCTTGAAACGTTGAAACACCCCAGCCTATGTATACAAAAAGTGTTTCAAGTTTCAACAAAGTAAAGATGAGAAGAGCACGATATTTAGTCGATATTTGCTATCGATGTTCAGTACTTTTTAGTATATTTGGTGTATTTTTGTGCAAAAAAGTATGAACACATATGATTAATGGCCGCCAAATGTTAAAAGCATGTAATTGAGCAACAAATTCAAACAACGAGCTCTTCTCACCTTCAATATCCTCTATTTCTCTAATAACTTGCTTTGCTAAAGCATCGCATAGCATATCTTTAGCATTTTTAAATAGGATTTTTTTATAAATAAAGTATAACCGGTAAACAGCAACAGTGACAAAAATTGAAGAATACGGAATGTAAACAAACAATAGCTGACTGCACAAACTTGAAACGCATTGACACCCAAAATGCCGTTCACGAGTTAATCGTTTCAACTTTGAAACATGAAACGATGAAACGGAGCTGTTGAACACCCCATATATATATGATTTCTGTCCTGTGGAGATTGAACATAATAGTATTCTATTATTAGTTTTCACATTTAAGTTTTTCTTTTCTATTTTCTACTAACATCTCTGATTTAAGTATAGAGTCTTATGATGTCACTGACAATTTTGGGTGTGGAAAGGTGCATAGCTGGCCGGACTGGCAAATAAAATACCTCCATCGGTCGGTGATGTTATTCGACATTTTTGTTCTCTGCTTAGGCTTTTTACTTCTACTATTTCTACTCTAGATTTGTCAAAAATTTTTTAATAAAATAAATAAATAATAGTTTATTATTTGGGAGACCAATTTAATATTTGATATCAAACATACTGTATTGCCTAAACAAAAGTTTAAATTATACAAAAAAAAAAAAAAAAAAAAAAAAAAAAACCAGTGTGAGTGATCACACGGGAGACAACATTTTGAATTGAATTATGTTTTATAGTTGCAAGTACTAATGCTTTCAATATTTTCTTTACAATAGTAAATTTCTAAGCTTCCTACATTGGAAAAAAAGAATACTCATTTTTGTTTGTTTGTTTAACGGGTTATATTTATAGTCTTAATTGCGAATGATAACAATGGGCTTATGGTAACCTGTGAGACGCAGTACCAAAGCCTAGCGATATACTATTATTACTTATAGAAACTGGGTTTGGAGACGATTCCACAATTACAATTCTATTCTTTTAATGCTGCAGTCAGTTCTAAAGATCAGATAATCGAGCTGGAGAAGTTGCCATCTACAAAAATTGCCAAAACTAGGAAAGTTCACCTACTTGCCAGCACAGTCCCTTGACTGCACACCACTCATTCATGCGGTAAGGAAACAATTGGTGATGTGTGCTGCAGTCAAATCCAATAAAAATCCGGTCTGAATGTGCATTGCATTGCCGTTTATATTTCTACCGGCAAAACTGTCCGTAATATTATAACGTTCCTGCATGACCTACTGTTAACTTACACCGAGGCTGGAGCCCTAACAATCTTCATCTCACGCCTATTATTATGGGGAGAGGTTTTACAAAAATTTTATAAGCCCAAAGTCGCAGTTGTTCTGTAATGTTTCGCTTGTCGAGATTCTAAAAGAGTTTATTTTTCCCCTAAAAATGAGCAATAATTTGTTGCGTTTCGCACCTACCGCCATCTGTGTGTAAAAAGCTTGAGCTTCCCAAAAATTTGATAGAAAGGGAAACCCAAAATTGTTGAAAAATGCGTGTAGAGCGAATTTTCGGCAAACTGGCCTTCGTTATATCTTTTGAACCCAGGCACATTCTTTTTCTATAATAGCCTTGAACGAACAAGTTGTGCGCGTTGCAACCGTCCAGAATTAAATATATATATATGCCTATGTGCATAGCGTGATTTCTTGCAGTACAGTGAATTTTAAATTAAACCATAAAGGAGAATCGCCTATACTATTGTAAAGTAATATTGTTTAAATGATTTTGTAGCCCAAATCCGTGGTCAACCAGCAATTGTGTTTTTTTTTATTAGTTTTGGCGTACAGTTCAGGCTGCAGCGAGCTACTGCGCAGCACGTTTTTTTTCCTTCAGTGCCTATTTCGAAAAATTTCTGGTAAATAATGAAGAAATATATTTAAACCATTCAAAAGGAAACAAAAAGTTAACTAAATGTTTTTTTTCTAGAATGGGCAATTAGTTTGGAATAATTAGTTTGCAACAATTAGTTTGGAATAAGTATTTTGCAACAATTAGTTTGGAATAAATAGTTTGGAATTGATATCATATTTTTTGGCGTGCATAGTGGCGTTTTTTCATTATAATTATAAGCCGGATTATTGCTGGATTATTAATTTCTTAAAATTAATACCCCGTATGGACTAATACGAGCAATAAATTGTCAGCGGCATATTTATACCGCCTTTGCCACGCCCATGTTCGCTACAAAGATGACTTAAGCTAATCGCGCAAGCTGTTCTACTTAAGAGATCTTCTCTTAAAACCACCGACGTTTGGCGCGCGTTCCAGTATAGCCTCACCCATAAAGACATATGTGGGTCAGACTGATTTGGCTATGTAAAGAGGCATCGAATGCAGTTCATTAGTATTCGGATATTAAACCTAGCCTGAGGAACATGATCATGCTCGTGGATCCTCTTCTTCCTCTTCGACCCAGCGTTATCAGCTTTAATTAACTATCTGCTTCAACTACAACGATGGGATCAACCCCAACTAACTACCTATATACAATTAATGAATCCGAGCAATTTCCCTTTTGTATAAGTGCTAAATAACTCTAGTGGATAAATACATGTGTGTGGTGCATTGCATAACTCTACGCGTGCGCAGCGATCATACATACTTTCATATACTTAACAGCCATACCTAAAAACACATAAACTTAATAAGTTAAAAATACTCGTTGAAAGGGAGATTGTGACGGTTCTGTGAAATATCAATAATATCACAATTATTCTTTATGCTAATAAGTATCTATGTTTAGAATTGTATGCGGAATGAAAAACACACACAAAATTTTGCAGTGTATGCCTTAAGCTTTTGCACGTGGCTTGTGTTCTTTGCTCTCTCTCTCATGTTCCCCATATAAAGCGAGCTTTCGCACGAGGCTTGTGATATTTGCACTCTCTATAACTAATTGCAGCAACACACACACCAACACCAGGAAGTACTTCCAGCGTGGGATGATGTATGTAAGTCGCTCTTTTTCTATTATTATGAGCCGCTCTTAAATGCAACTAATAATGTGAGTACATAATATAACAAAGCTTCCCCTTAAATTTTGTGCAACTATCCATCCTTCTCTTTAAATAATCGCCACACTGCTCGACAAGTAATTAGGTACACTTGATTATTTTTGTTGGTTTTTCGCAAGTCGAGCTATAGATATAAATGTAACGAATGCATCACTTATTAACTATCTTAACTATATTTAACTATTAGTAACCGTCCCAATATATAAATGAATCGTGCTCTACTATAATCTTATCCGATACTTATATACATTTAATTTAACATATTTAATTTTGGCTATTATATTACCTGAATTATTGAAAATGCCAATTTTGCGATTTAATCGGATTAATAACAATTATCATTTAGGTTAAATTTGTTTATTTATGTTCTTTTTATACTCGTTACCGAAGGTAAAGAGTATATTGGTTTTGTGCAATGTCCGTCATGGTGTCTGTCCGTCTGTCCTTCTGACCGTCTGTCCGTCCGTATGTGTGCAAGTTTTTTCCACACCCTTTGAGCTAAAGACTTGAAACTTTCCAACTCTCTTTATCTATGGGATAGTATATTAAAGTGTCTAGATTAGGGTTCTACGATAACTGGTGGGCTGGCAAATCGATAAATTCGATAACTCTAAAACGATAAATCCTCATATTTCACACATCCTTACAGCTAGAACTACCAAATTTGGTAAGAAGATAGCTACTAGCAACCTCCAAAAAACTGCATAAAAAATTTTGGAGCCACGCTCCCCCATTCCACCCCCAGCTCAACCGCATTTTAATGTTAAAAAAGAATATATCTCCCACAGTTTTTGCGCTGTATCCACCAAATTTGGTGTCAAGATAGGTGATGATGACCCTCCAAAAACTCATCAAAAGTTTGGATGCCACGCCCACCAATACTGCCTTAGCCACCCCCATCCGCCCCAACGCTTCGTCAAAAACGGGTATGCGTGTAACTTCCAGAGTTGTGGAGCTAGAGCCACCAAATTTGATAGAAAGATAGCTGGCAACGACCCCCAAAAATCTGCGTAAGTTTTGGAGCCACGCCAACCCATTCCGCTCCCCTTTCCCCACTTTTTACAAACTTTGAGCTAGAGTCACCAAACTTGGTATGAAGATAGCAATTGACATTCCACAAAGATCTGCATCACAATTTTGGATGCCACAACCACACATACCACATACCCCCTTTAACAAACTTTGAGCCAGAGTCAGCAAATTTGGTATGAAGATAGCAATTGACATTTCACAAAGATCTTCATCAAAAATTTGGATGCCACACCCACCCATACCGCCCCCAGCTCCCCTTTCCCACCTTTTACAAACTTTGAGCTAGAGTCACCAAATTTGGTATGAAAATAGCAATTGACATTCCACAAAGATCTGCATAAAAAAATTGGATGCCACACCCACCCAATCCGCCCCCAGCCCCCCTTTCACCACCTTTTACAAACTTTGAGCTAGAGTCACCAAATTTGGTATGAAGATAGCAATTGACATTCCACAAAGATGTGCAGCAAAAATTTGGATGCCACAACCACACATACCACATACCCCCTTTAACAAACTTTGAGCCAGAGTCAGCAAATTTGGTATGAAGATAGCAATTGACATTGCACAAAGATCTTCATCAAAAATTTGGATGCCACGCCCACCAATACCGCCCCCAGCCCCCCTTTCTCCACCTTATACAAGCTTTAAGCTAGAGTCACCAAATTTGGTATGAAGATAGCAATTGACATTCCACAAAGATGTGCAGCAAAAATTTGGATGCCACAACCACACATACCACATACCCCCTTTAACAAACTTTGAGCCAGAGTCAGCAAATTTGGTATGAAGATAGCAATTGACATTTCACAAAGATCTTCATCAAAAATTTGGATGCCACACCCACCCATACCGCCCCCAGCTCCCCTTTCCCACCTTTTACAAACTTTGAGCTAGAGTCACCAAATTTGGTATGAAAATAGCAATTGACATTCCACAAAGATCTGCATAAAAAAATTGGATGCCACACCCACCCAATCCGCCCCCAGCCCCCCTTTCACCACCTTTTACAAACTTTGAGCTAGAGTCACCCAATGTGGAATGTAGATAGCATTTGACATTCCACACAAATCTGCAGCAAAACTTTGGATGCCACACCCACCCAATCCGCTTCCAACCCCCCTTTCCCCACCTATTAAAAACTTTGAGCTAGAGTCACTAAATTGGGAAGGAAGATAGCTGGTGGCATCCCCATCTGCATCGGAGAATCTTTAAGGCAACGTACACCCCTGCCACATTCGTACCCCTTTGCAATCAGGCCTCTTTTTACCGGTTTTAATACTGGTAACGAGTATACCGCAGTCGGTTGTGTCCGACTGCAACGTTTCCAGTTGTTTTTCTTTGCCTTGCCCTACGGATGTTTGCTAAACGGATTTGATCTTTCTTAAAATTGTTTAAATACAAATCAGCCTGCAGGTGTATTACCTTGCTATTACGTGCATGCCGTTTTGAACTGATGATGCATGTACAAACTACGTAAGAACTAGCAGATAGTAACCGCGCTGATCAACCGGCATTATTTTGTTTATATGAAGTCATCTGTTTATGTTTTAAATTCTTCCGGCAAACATGCGCAAGAGCTATAAGTATCGCGTTTATTGCTTAAATATAATTATAACTAATTAATTAAGTTCATTTATAACCAGTTTCAAATATGAATTATATCAGCCTATCGTGTGCTACTTTTATGATGTATTAATTATTTATTTTTTTGTGGATAACACTCAACTTCCGATGGAGGTAGGATATCGGCTGTAGGGCATCCCAAGGGATCCTGCTTTTATTTTTGGCCTGCAGGATCATGGCAGGGTGGGCGAGTGCACCAATCGGTAGCACCGAATAAGGAATGTTCCGGTTACTCGATTTACTTGGTCCTCTTCTTACTTGTTATCTTTTTCTACTTGCACATGCCCGTAGTCATCCGGATTTTTGTTTTTTTTTTTGTTCGTCTGAATTTATAATAATTTATAACTAATAACGAAGCAATTTTAATGCTTCGTCTATTTATAAAAAAAAAAAATCTCCCACCTCAACTGCCGGCGAGCTTCGACAAAGCAAGCGCGTACTTCGATTGCAATTAATAACCCATCTGCTTCACGTTGTTCATTTTAGTTATTTAAATAAGTTTTGGCACCCAACGTGTGTGGCCTGTTTCAGCTAAAGTTATTAGATATCAATAAGCTAAAGGAAGAGTAATGGTATGGCCATTACTCATTAATCATCTGAATGGTAGCATTTTTGATAGAGGAAAAGAAATACAACTTGTATTTTTCAGCTGTACAGGCTTACAAATTTCGAAGTCACCTACCATCTGATTTAGCACTTATCTGCTAACATGAATAACTTCATATCCTCATACCTTTGTCCTTGTCTTATAAGTGAGATGTAGACACATTATTCAATTCACATATTGATAATGGCCGTCTCAGAAGACCAAATTATTTTACGCGCGTGTGAGTTTTAAGGAACAACAACAGTTTCAGAATAATTGTGTTGCCAGACTCGCAATACACAAACGTAAATTCCCCCTTGTGTTTCTACAATTATGGTAAAGCTTTCGCTGGACGAGGATTCGTCGATATTAAAGCTACGATCCGCCACTGAGTAGAACCATTAAAAGTAGAAACACCTTTTTGTGTCTGCGGACATGCCTACAAACCAAAATATTAAGCCGGATTTCGTTGTCGTTGGATACAACTCAGGTGGTTGGTCACGTAACGTAAATTGGGATAAATATTGTGGATCTCTTTCTTTTTTTTCTAGTGTACTGAATATATGATTCTATTTCGGATGCGACAGTTATTGCGGAAGTTATAGTTCCTATTGGCTGGTGCTTCTTCTTCTTAAATTCTACTCCTGCCGAGAACAATAGCTGCCATTTTTGCAAACGAGCATGTAATCATTGAGGCAATTACACTTTCGGTTTCTTTCTATTCAGCGCTGAATGAAATGTCAATCTAGCAAACTTAGTCATTATTGGTGGAGGTTGTTGGATGAGAGCTAGTGGCTTAAAGGTACAGCTTGCCGAACCTTTACAGATAATTACTTCATCTAGATCAAGTAAAGGTCCGCATAGCAGGAAGGAGGTTGCGTTGTTATCCACACACATATATAATGAATTGTTAATTTCTTGTTTATCATTAATAGCTTTTCATTAGCTTCACTTGAGGCGGAGTGAGTAACTAAAAAAAAAAAGTATAAATTGGGTTTCAAAGGCACTTAGGGTACACTCTCATATAGTCTAGTGGTAAGGGTGCCAGACTCTCACCCGGGCAACTATTTTTAATTATTTTATTGTTAATATTTATTAATAATTATAGTTTTAATAAATATGTTTAGAAAAAAACTAAAAATACACTTTTAAAACATTGAACTAAAAATTTATAAATAAATATAGTTTGAAAAAACTAACAAATACGCTTTTTAAAAACATTGAACTAAAAATTTAAAAAATAATTTCTAAAGTAAGCTTAAAACATCTAAAAATTCTTGAATTATTGTGAAAAAGCGTCTGGAGCTCGATAACGAAAAATATATCACAAAGCGCCCACGCTTTTTTGACAATAATTCAAGAATTTTGAGATGTTTTAAGCTTACTTTAGAAATTATTTTTTAAATTTTTAGTTCAATGTTTTTAAAAAGCGTATTTTTTAGTTTTTCAAACTATATTTATTTTTAAATAGAGCTTTGTTTGAAATAATCATAAGATTTTCTGTTAGTATAATTTTTTTTGTAAGTAGCTAACAGTCGGCTATGTTACAAACGCAATGTCAGCAAGTGACAATCTAAATTCTCAGACTAGTTTTGACATTGAGAGTTACATTAGAAGTGAAACATCCGGCACAGCTTCTTGCGACAATTTGTAATCATTATTTTCACCACACTTGTTTTAACAATAGAACAGGTAACAATCGAGTCTGTCACTTAGCTTCTCAAGTCAGAATTTAGCGGTTGAATTAGCAGCATGCTAAGTTTCCATTAAAGCCCAGTGAAATTATAACGCGATCTAAGTCTAGAGCCGCTAAGTTTTCAAATCAATCTACGACTAAAGTCACTACAATTAGAAAAATGCAGAGCACCAATGCGGGAGCAAGCTCTCAATTAGGAGTGAGGCAGGGAATTGAGTCGTCATCAGTACCTCAGAACAACCCTGTCGATGTGATAGCTAGCAATAGCACAGGACTAAGTGCTAACCAGGGATCGGGAGCATCTCAGCACCCTCAACTAGTGATAGAGACAAATAACTATCCGAGTCTGATTGCTAACAATTTGCAACAAACTATAGTTTGTGCAATGGCTGCAGCAATGGCTCAACACACGCAACTTTTGTCCGAAGCAAAGGTTTTCAAAGACTTTCAGTGCAGAATCCGGTGGTCACCCCTGCTGATGTTCAACCCTCTGCCAGACCATCTGTTCATGGTAGAGAACGACAAACTTTTGAGCAACTTTTTCAACTACCAGGCCCAGAGGATTCTGAAAATTTTCACAGGAATGGTGTACAACAACCCGTTAGATCCTCGCCAATAGGTTCGCAGCAGTGCGGAAGTGTTCTGAAAGAATAAGCCAGATTATTTCGAATTGGAAGTTGAAATTTTCTCGACATTCCTCGTTATCGGTAGACGATTTTATATATCGAGTAGAAGCGCTAGATGGCAACTTTGAACTGCTATCCCGCTTTGCTAGTAACTTGTTCGAAAGCAGCGGATGCGAATAGTACTGGAGGTACCATAGAAGTGTTTCGTCGGTTTGTTGGCCTGACTTATGTCGAGCGTTGAAGGCTCATTTTAAGGATGGTCGAACAGATTTGGATATTCGCACAGCCATTTCGTTGAGAAAACAGAAATTTAATGAACCTTTCGATACTTTTCATGAAGCCATTATAGTTTTAGCTGATAGACTTACACAGTCGATGTCTGAGCAGTCACTACTTGAGGTTCTGCAAGCTTATTTATTACCGGAAGTACAGCGTGAGATATTGTATGTTCCGAATTATAATCTCGAGCAGTTACGACATGTCGTGCACAGGCGAGAACAATTCATAAAATCTGTTAACAATACTGTCATACATTCTCAGCGCCAAGTTGCAGGACGACAAGGGTATGAAATTGCAATACAAGCAGATTGCGTGCAAGAATTGGAAGTTAATGAGTTAGATAATCCAGATATCGATGCAATTACTCTTTCTTGTTGGAAGTGTGGAAGAAAGGACCATCGTTACCAAGAATGTGTAGCAGATCGTAAAGTGTTCTGTTACGGATGTGGAAAGCGTGACACCTACAAGCCGTCTTGTGCTAAGTGCAATGTTGCAAAAAACGAAGTGTCGCGTGCACCGTGGATCAGTGCACGCAAACTAGTTTCGAAGGCGACGAACACCGAGTAACTGAAGAAATATTCAGTTCACTCAAACACTTACCGGATTTTACTTTAATCGCTATAGTCCTTTAGATAATAATTCTAAAAACTTGCCTAGTGAGCTAGCAGATATTATAGAAAGGAAAACTCATAATAAACAAGTAAGAAGGCTCCAGTCGGGAGAGCCCGACTAGAAGATACCCTGAATCCAGTTGCAATAAATAAATTAAATTCATATAAAACTTTGGTATACTGACTTAGCTTCAATCGATTAAGCTCGATATCTCCGGTGTTTCTTAAACGATTTGGACGAAATTTTCAGAAAAGTTCAATCGTTACCCAATTCTTAGACCTTTTACACGATGAAGTTTTTCATGAGTTTTTTCATTCTGTTTAAAACATCTTCGCAAATCTGGTCGCATTTACGATGATGTTTTTCATGCAGCATTTCTTTGTAAATGCAACTCTGTTTAAATTATGGTCGATAAACATATCTTCCATGATTGTTTTATTTGTTAACATATAATTGATTTAAGTAACAAGTAAATAAAATGGATTCAGTGAATATTTCTATTAATAATTTCTTAACCAAAACAATGTATTTACTATTGGCGCAGTATTTCTTGTCGATATTTCGTATCGATAACTTTATTATTCACATCAAACACTGTCAACTCGTGTTTACATGCAATCGGAATAAGGCAAACAAATAGAAAAATAAATCACTCTTCAAAGTCATGAAGCATTGCATGCAGCTGTTACCCACACTCCCTTCCTAAAAAAAAACTTATGAAAACTCATCGTGTAAAGGGTCAACCCTCATTTTTACATTTTCCAAATTCGATATTTTTTTGTTATCGATTCCATGTGTATAGCGGAAACCAGAATAGTTATCGATAATTTGAAGCAAACTTGTTCTGCTCATGGTATAGGAGAACTTATATACAAAATCTGAAGTCTCTAGCTCTTGTAGTCTCTGAGATCCACGCGTTCATACAGACAGACAGACAGACAGACAGACGGACAGACGGACATGGCTATATCGTCTCGGCTGTTGATGCTGATCATTTTTTATGGGGCCGGAGATGCTTCCTTCTGCCTGTTACATACTTTTGCACAAAACCATTATACCCTTATTTACCCATTTTATGGGTTAAGGGTATAAAAACGAAGAATATCATATCGGAAATTATGCAAAGATTCCCTTATTATAATCTTGTCCTCAGTTGTAAATGATGTCAGCGATCTCCGACCTTATGCTTCAGTGTCAATTTTTGGCAAAACCGTTAGCGGTCTAATGGACACTGGCGCATCCATTAGTTGTATAGGAGGTAGCTTTGCACAAGGATTAGTAAACAGTGATACCAAATTCAAGGAAATGAATTCCAATGTTTGTACGGCAGATGGTCAGAAACAACGGATTATTGGTAGAATTACGACGCTGCTTACTTTTCGTGGGAAAACTAAGCCATTGTGTTTTTATCTTGTACCGTCTTTGTCACAAGACTTATTTCTCGGGATAGATTTTTGGCGTAGTTTTGATTTATTGCCTTTGTATTTGATAAATAAAGAGCAATCTCAGTCTGTCCTTTCGGACTTACAGAAAAAGGAATTAATAGAAAAGTTGTTGTTCTTTTTCTTTTCTATAAATTCCTTTTTCTGTAAGTCCGAAAGGAGTATCTGCGTGGATTAATCATATTTTAAACTCATGACAGACTGAGATTGCTCTTTATTTAGCAAATACAAAGGCAATAAATCAAAACTACGCCAAAATCTATCCCGAGAAATAAGTCTTGTGACAAAGACGGTACAAGATAAAAACACAATGGCTTAGTTTTCCCACGAAAAGTAAGCAGCGTCGTAATTCTACCAATAATCCGTTGTTTCTGACCATCTGCCGTACAAACATTGGAATTCATTTCCTTGAATTTGGTATCACTGTTTACTAATTCTTGCGCAAAGCTACCTCCTATACAACTAATGGATGCGCCAGTGTCCATTAGACCGCTAACGGTTTTGCCAAAAATTGACACTGAAGCATAAGGTCGGAGATCGCTGACATCATTTACAACTGAGGACAAGATTATAATAAGGGAATCTTTGCATAATTTCCGATATGATATTCTTCGTTTTTATACCCTTAACCCATAAAATGGGTAAATAAGGGTATAATGGTTTTGTGCAAAAGTATGTAACAGGCAGAAGGAAGCATCTCCGACCCTATAAAGTATATATATTCTTGATCAGCATCAATAGCCGAGTCGATTTAGCCATGTCCGTCTGTCCGTCTGTCTGTCTGTCTGTCTGTCCGTCTGTCCGTCTGTCTGTCTGTATGAACGCGTGGATCTCAGAGACTACAAGAGCTAGAGACTTCAGATTTGGGATATAAGTTCTCCTATACCATGAGCAGAACAAGTTTGCTTCAAATTATCGATAACTATTCTGGTTTCCGATATACACATGTGAACGAGAACAAAAAAATATCGAATTTGGAAAATGTAAAAATGAGGGTTGAAAGAATGGGTAACGATAGATCTTATCTGAAATTTTCGTCCAAATCGGTTAAGAAACACCGGAGATATCGAATTTAATCGATTGAAGTTAAGTCAGTATACCAAAGTCTTATATAAATTTAGTATATGTATTGCAATTGGGTTCAGGGTATCTTCTAGTCGGGCTGTCCCGACTAGAGCCTTCTTACTTGTTCTTCTTGCACATGCCCGTAGTCGTCCGTTTTTTTTTTTTGTTCGTCTGAATTTTAGTACGCGAATTTAAATCTAATTTATAACTAATAACGAAGCAATTTTAATGCGTCGTCTATTTAAAAAAAATCACACACCCCACTTGCCGGCGAGCTTCAACCAAAGCAAGCGCGTACTTCGATTGCAATTAATAACCCATCTGCTTCAACCTGTTCATTACAGTACTTGTTGTTGCTGTTGTGGTAGTTAGTTTTGTTGCTGCTGTTGTTGTTGTTGTGCCTGTTATTCTTGTTATTGTTGTTGTGCTCTCGTTGCGTTATTTAAATTTTTGTCGAATTCTGGCTTTATAGGGCCGCTGACATGCAAAGTTTTTTGCTCTTCTTTCTTGTAATATTCTTTGGTGTTGCTGCTTTTGTTGTTTTGGTGGTTTCACCTGATTGCATTTCATATTAAGTTTATTTATTAAACTTACCTTCATTGTAATATGTATACACTTTCTTGTTATACTCGTTACCAAAGGTTAAGAGTATATTGGGTTTGTGCAATGTCCGTTATGGTGTCTGTCCCTCTGTCTGTCCGTATGTGCGCAAGTTTCTTCCACATCCTTCAAGCTAGAGACTTGAAACTTTCCAATTCTTTTAATCTATGGGATAGTAAATTAAAGTGTCAAGATTAGGGCTCTACGATAACTGGGGGGCTGGCAAATCGATAAGTTTGATAACTCAAAACCGATAAATCCACATATTTACATACGTACATCCGCCCCAACGCTTCGTCAAAAACGGGAATGTGTGTATCTTCAAGACTTGTGGAGCTAGAGCCACCAAATATGGTATGAAGATAGCAATTGACTTCCCACAATGATCTGAATGTAAAATTTGGATGCCATGCCCACCCATACCTCCCCCTGCCCCCTTTCCATACCTTTTATAAACTTTGAGCTAGAGTCACCAAATTTTGAAGGATGATAGCTGGTGGCATCCCCATATGCTTCCTAGAATCTTTAAGGCAGCGTACACCCCTGCCGCATCCGTACCCCTTTGCAATCAGGCCTCTTTTTATCGGTTTCAATACTGGTAACGAGTATAACGCAGTCGGTTGCGTCCGACTGCAACGTTCGGCTTGTTTTTTATTATTACATGCTTTTATTCAATCTGACTTGTCTGTTTGTATGTTTGTACCGGATTCTTGTAATCAAGTTTTCACCAAGTTCCCGACTAGCTAGAGCTCTGAAATTTTCACCAAAGATGTTTTTCCGATGACAATACATATTTCTAAAGTTTTTGGCACGATAAGATGTGTAATATCATGTAATAACCACGATAACCAGTTTTCTCGCTTGCTTAAATTACTAATTTGACTAATAAAATTGACGAGCTTTGGTGGCATAGAGAGAAGACTGCCGCTTCACAGGCATAAACATACTTTATTTATGGTTTTTTTTTATAATAAAAACTTTTTTAAACTATCGATTACATATGTATGCAAGAAAGCGTATAAAATAATGTCTTCAAAATTTTTGTTTATTTAGTTGTTTTCATAGTTTGTTTGTTTAGTGCAAAATCAAATTTGTGGTTTTTGCATTGTTATTCTATGTATTAGTGTTCTAAGCTTGCATATAATTGCGCAACACCTATATATATATTATATCGTATCTGTAAATGCTTTGTACTCTATATAAGATTGGTTCTTATTAAATACTGCGACCTAACGCACGCGAAACTAACTTGCACCACCAATTCTTTAATTGTTGGAATTAACCCAAACGAAATGAGAATTGATCTCATATCCAGTACAACGCATTTACATAAAATATATTATCAATTTATGATGCGATATAATATATATATATTGTAAAGAAGTGGTCTAAGGCTGGGGTAGAAACTCAGTCCAGTCCAGAGTCATTTTACAATAAAATTTATAAAACACCGAGACTCAGAGAATATTTTGGCAACCCCTACTTAAACAGGCCCACGCACATCGAGAAAACGCTCGAGATGTGCAAAAAAAAGGAGGTGGTAGGATGCCCACAAGACCCATCAATAACGCGTAGAGAAAACCCTCGGAACGCGTTATGCTGACTCTTGTGGTGCCCGAGCAATGCTGAATAACCACAAAACGTGCAGAGAACGCTCGGAACACGTTCTATGGCCGTACGGCACGCCTTTGACCACTCTAGGGGAACAATAACACTAAAACAGATGCAAGCCACATGCAAGATTCACCAAAACGCACAGAGAAACCCTCGGAATGCGCTTTGTTAACTCTTGAAGTGTCCGAGCAATGCCGGACAGCCCCAAACATGTGCAGAGAACCCTCGGAACACGTTCCTGGGCAATCACACGTGGATAGGCATGACATTATAGCACGTGTTTTCAGTCAAAAGCTTAAATCGCTGATGGATTTCATCGTGAAACATGATGTATTTGGATCCGTGCGCTGCTGGATGTATTCAGTGGAATGGCAAAAGAGAGGACCATGGACCATGTGGTACACTTAATCCAAATTCACCATGCATGGTAGATGGGAAATGCTCTAAGCAATATCCTCGAGCATTCACAGCCAACACAGTAACGGGTGACGATGGATATCCTCGGTGTAGAAGACGATCAACTGAACGTGGTGGGAATTCGGTAACTATTCACATGCAAATTGGTGATATTGATGTAGACAACCGGTGGGTGGTTCCATATTCTCCTTTGCTTCCAAAAACATATAAAGCCCACATAAACTTAGAATATTGCAATTCCGTCAAATCAATTAAATACATCTGTAAATATGTTAATAAGGGCAGCGATATGGCAGTTTCTATTGTAAAATCAGATAATAGAAACACAAATGCAGTACAAGATATCGATGAAATTGCTCAATACCAGGCTAGAAGATACATAAGCAGCAATGAGGCTGCATGGCGAATTTGTTCATTTCCAATGCATGACCGCAATCCAGCTGTGGTTCACTTGGCAGTACATTTAAAAAATGGGCAGCGTGTTTATTTCACAGATGCAAATGTGCAAGAAAGAGCCCTTAATCAACCTAATACCACTCTGACTGCTTTTTTCACCTTATGCCAGGACGATGCTTTCGCCAGAACACTGATGTATTCAGAAGTTCCTTCTTATAACACGTGGAATCTAACTAACAAAGTATTCGGACGACGCAGACGAATAAATCTCTTGGTCAATTAGGAATGCCAACACCAACCCGAACTGCGACTGCTGCATTTTATGTAGATTTACGCCGTGAACAGAGTTATAACATTTATGATCTTCAGGCATATGTCCAATCAAACATTCCCAAATTAACACGTGAACAGAATGGCATTTATGATCGCATAATGCAAACGATAAATGACGGAATTGGGGGGATCTTCTTCTTGGATGCGCCAAGATGAACTGGGAAAACATTCCTCATAAGATTAATTCTAGCAACGGTTCGATCTAAAAATGACATAGCCTTAGCTCTAGCTTCGTCTGGAATTACTGCGACATTGTTACCTGGTGGAAGAACGGCTCATTCAGCTCTAAAGTTGCCATTAAACATGCAAATCATCGAGACACCTACGTGCAATATTTCCAAAGCATCCGGTACGGGAAAGGTATTACAGAAATGTAAACTAATTGTTTGGGATGAATGCACGATGGCACATAAAAAATCACTAGAAGCTCTTGATCGATCGTTACGAGATTTGCGTGGAAACGTTCAACCATTCGGGAATGCATTGATATTGCTTGCAAGAGATTTAGGCAAACATTGCCTGTAATTTCTCGATCGACACCAGCAGACGAAATAATTGCTTGCCTGAAATATTCAACATTATGGCGGCACGTACGTACATTGCAGTTGACTACAAATATGCGTGTCCAGTTGCAGAATGATCCATCAGCTGAGGTATTCTCAAGACAGTTACTGGAAATTGGAAACGGACAGCTGCCAGTCGATGAGATGTCTAAACGAATATCGTTTCCCGATCATTTTTGTAATTTAGTGACGTCGAAAGAAGAACTGATCGAAAAAGTGTTTCCTGACATCCAAGTACATCATATCATCATCATGAAAGAGATATCCTTGCCGCAAAGAATAAAGATGTCTATCAACTTTTTTTTTTTTTTTTTTTTAGAAAACTAGCAATAAGTATACAAATCTTATTAATAAATCTTAGCTAACAGTACATTTTCTTTTTTTGACGGTATTCTGAGTGCGCGTCCCTAAAAATCATCGCTGGGTTGGTAAGTCGTTACGACGAAGACGGGATCGGCTGCGCAGCCTTGTGAGACCTCTCGCGAGATAATTTGTTCCTTTTTTGTTCCGCTATTTCCTCCTTGACTGTTATTATTATTATAATTGGGGTAAAGTGCTCTGCGACCTAAAAGATCTATTGTGCCCCCTTCTTGGCTTAAAGCTCTTCCATCAGACCCAGTCATTGTACGAAGGCAAGTATATGTACTGGATCGATGGTCTTCAGGTCAGTGAACTGAATGACATGTTTTCCTAGAAACCTGCTTCTCATCCCCACTAAGGCTACACATTCTGCTATGATATGCAAGGAGGATTCCCTTTCCATATCGCAGAATCTACATGTATCATTACTAGCGATTCCTAGCTTGGCTAGGTGACCCCTTAGTCTGCAGTGTCCTGTCAAAAGACCGATGATTATCCTGAGTCTATTCTTTCCCATATTTATAATCTGCTTGAATCTTTTCAGATTGTAAGTTCCAAGAAGAAACTTGGCTTGTCTGAGTCCTGGGGACTGCGCCCAGCTCATTTCGCGCAAGAGTTTCTCTTCACTCCTAAGTTCCTGCCGTATTGTGCTTCTTCCTATCCCACAGTACGGCTCGGGCCCTATGAGGGGTGTCGCTGCCCCCAGCCTTGCTTGCTTGTCTGCCTCTTCGTTCCCAGCTTCGTTCCCTTGACTGTTAAGATGTTTAAGTCTTTATGAATGTTTTCGTTCCGAACATACCACGGTGACACGGTGGTGTTTCTCAAGATTTTTGACTGGGCTCTCTGGACAATGTCATTGCTGCTGTTGCAAGCGTTCCCCCATAACTGGGAACCATAGGTCCTGATTGGTTTTAGAACGGAGTTGTAGAGCAGGACCTTGTAGTCCAAAGGAAGGAAGGAAGAGCGAGCGTTGATGAGCCAATGGAGGCTATTGGCTTTCAGTTTGAGATGTGTTCTTTTAGCTTCAATGTGTCGCCGCCATGTAAGTCTTCTGTCTAAGTGTACGCCCAAATACGTTACATCGTTTGCTTTTGGAAGTGTGGTGTTGTTTAACGTGAGCGGTCGACAATCTTGCCTGTTAAGGGTGAAAGTTACTTGCTTACATTTTTGTTCGTTTACCTTAATTCGCCAATCTGATAACCATTTTTCCACGTTGACCAGATGAAGGGCTAGTTGCGCTGTTGCTTGTATTGGGCATCTGGAGCGGCTGAGAATAGCTGTATCATCAGCAACGGTAGATGTTGTCAATCGGCTGCTTATTGGGATGTCTGCTGTGAATAGCACGTACAGTGTTGATCCAAGTACGCTGCCCTAAGCAGCTTATGTGTGTTGTTTGGGAGCATTGTTTTGATCTTATGCATCAGATCTTCCAACCAAACTTTGTCAAATGCCTGAGAAACATCCAGAAATATTGCAGTGCAGTATTCTCTATTTTCGAACGCGCTTCGTATCTCTGATGTTATTCTGTTAACCTGCTCAATTGTTCCGTGCTTTTCACGAAAGCCAAATTGGTGTGATGGGATTATGTTATGAAGATTCAGGAATGGATTTATCCGGGACAGCAAACATTTTTCAAAAAGTTTTGATAGACACGATAATAAGCTTATAGGTCTATACGACGTGGGAGCTGTGTGATATTTTCCAGGCTTTGGTATCATAATGATGATTGACTTTTTCCATCTGTCTGGATAGTGGCCAAGTTTGGTGATAGTATTGAAGAGCTGGGCAATTATGCAGATCGCACAGTAAGGAAGCTCAATAATCATCTTTGGTTTTATTTGGTCACCTCCTGGAGATTTTTTTGGGTTCAGTTGCTCTTAAATGATTCTAACGATTTCATTCGGGCGAAAGTTGATTGGATCATGTTGAAGCTGAGAGCCGTTTGAAGCAGTCGGTAGTGCAAACGTATTTGTTGCAGGGTTAGGTTGGAACACTTTTTGAAGATGAGTAGCAAATGTATTAGCTCTTTCTTCATCGCTGCGGGCCCAGCCGCCTGCGAAGTTTCTTATAGGCATAACTGTTTCTGTTGGTGAGCTAAGAGTTGGGTGCGCTCTCCACAATGAGTTTTTCGTACTGGTGGTTGATAATTGCTCGATATAACGGTGTTAAGCGCGCTCGTCCTCGATTTTTAACGCTTTGGTGAATTTACGTGTGGCGTCTTTTAGTTTTTGCTTTGCCGATGGCGATCTGTTCGATTGCCAGTCACGTCGTAAGCGTGGTGGTATAACGCGGGGGGGCAGTATACAGCGGCTAGAGTAAGTTGGTTCCCACTGTCCAAATGTATTTTTAGAGATGTGGCCTGTAGAAAGTTTTCAGCAAACTCTTTATAGTAGTGGTGCTTGAGGTGGCTTCTGATCAAAATACCAGTTCCACCGTGTGCCTTACCATCGGGATGATTTGTACCGTAGAATAAGTATCCACTTATGTTAAAGTTATATTTGTTTGTAAGGTGTGTTTCGGAAAGTAGCATTACGTCGATGTGCTTATCGAGTAGGAATTGAGCTAATTCAAGTTTATGCTGTGAGACGCCATTAGCGTTCCACGTAGATATTCGTATCGCAGCCATTGATTATTTTGACTGTTGTGATACAAGCATTTGTATCAAGAGATTTTGATTACGCATTAGTTCTTGCATAGTTGTTTTCATGAATGACATAAACTCGTTCATGCTCTGCTGCAGGGTATATATGAGTGCTTCGAGGTTGCTTTGTTGCTGTTCCTGTGCAGCGTTTGTACTCGCTTGTTTTGGTTGTGAATACGGTGTGTTAGAGGCAGGAAGAGCCAGTCCAGAACTTAGGGCGCTTGCATAAGTTGCGTTATTGGTTGAGAATTCGGGGCCAAGTGAGGATCTGGCTGCAGAGGAAAAGAAGACGTCTGGGTTGTGTTTCGATGGAGTGAAGGTAATCGGTCCGTGTTGCGAGCGTACAGTGGTAACGCGCTGATGGATACGGTTTTTAAGTTCCTTGTAGACTTGGCAGCCTCTGTAGTTGGCTGTGTGCTTGCCTTCGCAGTTGTTGCAGAATTTTTTGTTAGAGTCTTCTTTACTTGCTGGGCAACTTGCGGAGTTATGCAATTCCCCACAGTATACGCATACCGAGCGCAGTGAACAGTAGGCTTTTGTATGGCCGTACTCTTGGCAGTTCATACATTGTACCGGACCATTTCGTTTGTGCGGTTCTTCTACGGTGATTCTTCGGTGAAGTAAAAGCTGAAGTTTGTATATTGGGTGCACCTCGTTTTTCTTAAGCATCTTCGTTTCTGGTTCAAGTTCTATTTTAAAAAGTGGTTGCTGCATCCTGTTCTTGTTTAAGATGTTAATGACTGTTTTTGCTCGAAATCCTTTCTCCTGCAGCGCCTGTTTTATTTCTCCTGGTGTTACATCATGTTCTATGCCTTTTATTACGACTTGCAGACCCTTGCAGCTTTTTAATTGATACGTATAATAATTAATTTTTTTTTCGTTTAGATGCTTTATCAGAACTTGTAATTATCTTCCGACTTTGTCTGGACTTTAATTTCTTGAATTTTACCCTGTACGAGAGGAACTATGAAGAAATTATCTTTGCCTATAAGCTCGATAACTTTGTTAACAAAAGCACTAGAGCTTTTCTCGCGTATATTTATTGGGGGTGGCTTTGGCTTTTTCGTGACAACCCCAACGGTTTCAGAAGGCAGATCATCAGTGTTTTCTGCCAAGATCTGAAGTCTATTGCTATTGTATGTAGTATCATTCGAGGGTATATTTAAATTGCTACGGGTAATTTTTGGTTTATTCATAGAATTTTGCGGACTTAGCTTTCTTTTGATATAGATGTAGCGATCCATACCAGTCTGCGTAGCCGGCTTAACATTTTTGCTGTTTGCAGTTTGATTTGCTGACGGCGCAGCAGTCGTTGTGCTTGTTGAACGGGAAGTAGGTATCGGTGCAGTTGTTGTTGGATTCGCTGTTGCGGTACCTAGAGAGGGCGCAACACTTGCAGTCGTTGCTAAGAGAGACGGGGAGCACGAAAACTTTCGGTCGCGTGCTGTGTGCAAGACTTCATTTGTCGGGTTGGGTGTTGCTGACCGCGCGCGTTCGGATTGCGTTGACTCGATAGATAGCAGGGACGGAGACGGTGAGCAAGAACGTTCGCAGGCACGCGCTGTGTAAGAACGTTCGATTTGCGGGTTGGGGGTAATTGACCGCTCGGGCTGCGTTGAAACTACAGAGAAATACGCGTTGCTCTGCCGACGACGCACAGTGGGGCCTTTGCTCATTTAGCTTATCAAAAATCATATCTTCTAAACTAACGAAGCGATTTCAAAAATCAAATTAAAAAGCAATTAATAGATAACTTTTCAAGCTTTAAAATGAATGTTCGCCAAGAGTGCTAGGTATCCGTGGTGCTTAAATATTCAAGGTCAAAGTCAAGAAATATTTCCAGCACATTTTACCTGTAAAATTCCAATTAAAAACGTTTGTTTTTAATCATAACTAAAAATTTTTTATAACTTCAATGACTATTTCGCATTTTTTGTTGTTTTTATTCGATTTTCTAACTTAAATACATAAAATTTAAATTCTTATTTTTGGGTGATTTTTTGAGGTTAATTTTTAATATTTGCTATCGATGGCTGATTTTCAACCAAATAATCATCAACATTAATGCTAGTAAGGTTAACATCTAATAAAATAACATCCTATTCAGCCGTAAAGGACTGGCGACCTGCACAGCTTTCGTAATTGTCGCTCTTGTCCTCTCTTGTTCCTTCATATACTTGGATGAAAGTGCTTCCGACAGATGTTCAGCTGTTAAGCTATCCGTAGCATCCTCAAGCTTACGTTTCCTTGTAACACATGAACACTCCTCCATACTTTTTTGCGGCCTTCCTCTTCCTCGGCTAGTCGATGGGTAAACTTATTCCTGTTCTGAATATCCGAATGTTGTACATTCCTCCAACCAATTTTCATGCTTTTTTATGAAAGCCGACATGGTTCTATGGACCAAGTTCCATTTTCGCTTAAGTTAGCGTGAATGAATTTAATTTGTGTCTGAAGCGCACAACTAGCGTTTTCGAGTACGCCAATCTCTTTAAGCAATGCCACTTGAAAATCGTTAATATTTTCAGAAGCACGAAAAAGTTCAAAAATCTTTGAATTTGTTAAATCCATTATTGCGCTTATTTATCAAAATTTCGTGAATTATATTGAAAAATACTATTCAATCTGAAAATTTCTTATTGTTCGCAGCAATAAACAACAAGTGTTTCCTCTTATGAAGTTATGAAATAACTGTTGCCATCAAGTGACATATTTTGCACTTTATACCATATTTTTGAGTTAGCTAGGTAAGCAAGCAAAATTGGTATAACCCTTTTCCAATTAGCTAGGTAAAAAACAATATATACCTAAGGTATTGATTTACATTAAAAATAGGTAAACGGGGAAATACAGAAATTAAAAAAAAAATAACCTGTAGTACCGCAACTTTCCATCAACTACAATTATATTTACCTGCCTCCTCAGACCTTTTCCATTCAGGTAATTAGAAAGGATAGGAAGGAAAAAAGGATTAGAAGGGATATATATAGACAGGTAGTACTTATAATACAACATTTAGAAATGTTGTCAATAAACAGCACACACGCTACAGCCAAATTTGTATGCGCTCTTCTTCTTCCTTATACCTGCCGCGTGTTTTTAACTCGAGGTATCCCTAGTTTTTTGGCTCGCGTTTCCAAAATGCAGATTTTCGCAGATTGTGACTATATACATATGAAAGGTATATATTATAGCTTTCAAATGCATGTGGTCCCACCGTGACTCTGAGAGATACTTTTTTGTTATAGTCCACGGTTCAAAAAATGCCAAAATTTAGTGTATTTTTTAAACGATTCTAATTTAATAAGTATTTCAGCTATATTTAAACTGTATACAGGAAAACACTGAGATTGAACATACTTTTCAGATAAAGAAAAAAGATCGAAGATCGGTTGTGTACGTCGCCCAATATTCAGTTCGAAAGTGGTAAATTTCTGTAAAAATTTTCATTTTTTCGTACTCACGTAAAATTACTCAACTTTGAGGAGCTCTACCACCCATAATTATTAACCGATTTAAAAAATCTTTTGGATCCATAATCTTTAAAGTATTCTCTATCGATTACATATTTCACTTTTGCCAAACGCGTTCATGAAAAAAATGATTTTTGATAAGCTATCCGAGAAAAGGCCCCACTGTGCGACGCTCGTCTTGCTCGCGTTGTCGCTGGCCACAATTCTCGCTTTGACTCATTGTCTTAAGCGAGGTGAAGAATTTGTTATTGCCTTTTGTTTTATATATTATTATTTGTTAAAAGTCAATTGTTTTGTTTAAATTGCAGATTTTTAAAAAGCAATTTGTGCACATACATTGCACTTAGCGTCTTTTCGCATAAAATATATATTTTATTAGCTTCTTTATCACTGCACTTTTGCGTTTGGGAATTAATTAACCGGACCACGATAAGAAAACACGTCTGCATTCGACGACAGTTATGCTCCTGTCTATCAACTTAACAACGTTATTCAATCCATTATTCAAAGTGATGACATTACATATAAGTCGATAGACACCGATGTGGAAGCAGATGAAGTAGTCAATTATCCAACGGAATTTTTAAACTCACTTGATCTGCCTGGGATACCACCACACATACTTAAATTGAAAATTTGTGTGCCAATTATCCTCTTGCGGAATATAAATCAAACAAAACTCTGCAAAGGCACGAGACATGCAGTTAAAAAATTAATGAATAACATAGTGGAAGCAACGATTTTAACGGGGCCTTTCAAAGGTGAAGATGTCCTCATTCCACGAATACCCATCATCCCGACCGACACACCATTTCAATTTAGAAGGTTGCAATTCCCAATTCGATTGGCATTTGCAATCACAATCAACAAAGCTCAAGGTCAATCCCTAGAATTGTGTGGATTAGATTTAGAAGCGGACTGTTTTTCACATGGACAACTGTATGTTGCGTGTTCCCGAGTCGGCAAACCAGATAGTCTTTATATCTACGCAAACAGTGGAAAAACAAACAAGTGGAAACGTTGCAGTCGGACGCAACCGACTGCGGCATACTCGATACCAGTATTAAAACCGGTAAAAAGAGGCCTGATTGCAAAGGGGTACGGATGCGGCAGGGGTGTACGCTGCCTTAAAGATTCTCCGATGCAGATGGGGATGCCACCAGCTATATTCCTTCCGAATTTGGTGACTCTAGCTCAAAGTTTGTAAAATGTAGAGAAAGGGGGCTGGGGGCGGTATGGGTGGGCAGGCATCCAAATTTTTGATGCAGATCTATGTGGAATGTCAATTGCTATCTACATACCAAATTTGGTGTATCTAGCTCAAAGTTTGTAAAAAATTGGGGAAAGGGGGCTGGGGGCGGTATGGGTGGGCGTGGCATCCAAATTTGTGATGCAGATCTTTGTGGAATGTCAATTGCTATCTACATACCAAATTTGGTGAATCTAGCTCGAAAGTTTGTAAAAAGTGGGGCAAGGGGGCTGGGGGCGGTATGGTGGGCTGGCATCCAAATTTGTGATGCAGATCGTTGTAGAATGTCAATTGCTATCTTCATACCAAATTTGGTGACTCTAGCTCGAAAATTGTAAAAAGTGGGGAAAGGGGGCGAAATGGGGGCGTGGCTCCAAAACTTTGATGCAGTTTTTTGGTGGTCGTTAACAGCTATCTTCCCACCAAATTTGGAGTCTCTAGCTCCACAACTCTGGAAGATACACGCATTCCCGTTTTTGACGAAGCGTTGGGGCGGATGGGGGCGGCTAGGGCAGTATTGGTGGGCGTGGCATCCAAACTTTTGATGCAGTTTTTAGAGGGTCATCATCACCTATCTTGACACCAAATTTGGTGGCTATAGCTCAAAAACTGTGGAGATATAGCCATTTCTGATTTCAAAATGCGGGGGCTGGGGCGTAATGGGGGCGGGCTCCAAAATTATTGATGCAGTTTTTTGGGGTTGCTAATAGCTATCTTCTTACCAAATTTGGTACTTCTAGCTGTAAGGATGTGCGAAATATGTGGATTTATCGGTTTTGGGTTATCGAATTTATCGATTTGCCAGCCCCCCAGTTATCGTAGAACCCCCATCTTGACACTTTAATTTACTATCCCATAGATAAAGAGAATTGGAAAGTTTCAAGTCTCTAGCTTGAAGGGTGTGGAAAAAAATTGGACACATACAGACGGACAGACGGACAGACGGACGGACACCATGACGGACATTGCACAAACTCAATATACTCTTTACCTTCGGTATCGAGTATAAAAATATTGTATATCCACAAGTATTGCAAAATCAAACCGCATCCTTGAGCTTTTTTGGTTTTTTTTTTTTTTGATAATTGAAAGGTTGAAAAACAAAAATAAATGGAATATCCACAAATATTGCAAAATAAAACTTATATGAAACTAGCTGTACCCTGCCACGCTTCGTAGTGGCCCATTGTGATTCAATGGTTGAGAAATGAGAAACAAAACAAAGAAAACATCTTCTTCTTCTATCTTCTATATATATAAAAATGTTATGTTGATATGTGTGCGGCTCAAATACTCGAAAACAGCTGATCCGATTTTGATTAAATTATAACATGATATTAAATCTGCATCAAGGATTGTTTTGATCTATTGTTTACATTAGTCAGATAACCACGCGTCTCCCGTTGCCACTGCTTAAATTAATTGAAACAAATATAAATCAGTTGGCCATTCCAAAAAAAACGCAATCCGACCGCGCGCGGTCAGCAACACCCAACCCGACAAATGAAGTCTTGCACACAGCACGCGACCGAAAGTTTTCGTGCTCCCCGTCTCTCTTAGCAACGACTGCAAGTGTTGCGCCCTCTCTAGGTACCGCAACAGCGAATCCAACAACAACTGCACCGATACCTACTTCCCGTTCAACAAGCACAACGACTGCTGCGCCGTCAGCAAATCAAACTGCAAACAGCAAAAATGTTAAGCCGGCTACGCAGACTGGTATGGATCGCTACATTTATATCAAAAGAAAGCTAAGTCCGCAAAATTCTACGAATAAACCAAAAATTACCCGTAGCAATTTAAATATACCCTCGAATGATACTACATACAATAGCAATAGACTTCAGATCTTGGCAGAAAACACTGATGATCTGCCTTCTGAAACCGTTGGGGTTGTCACGAAAAAGCCAAAGCCACCCCCAATAAATATACGCGAGAAAAGCTCTAGTGCTTTTGTTAACAAAGTTATCGAGCTTATAGGCAAAGATAATTTCTTCATAGTTCCTCTCGTAAAGGGTAAAATTCAAGAAATTAAAGTCCAGACAAAGTCGGAAGATAATTACAGAGTTCTGATAAAGCATCTAAACGAAAAAAAAATTAATTATTATACGTATCAATTAAAAAGCTGCAAGGGTCTGCAAGTCGTAATAAAAGGCATAGTAAATGATGTAACACCAGGAGAAATAAAACAGGCGCTGCAGGAGAAAGGATTTCGAGCAAAAACAGTCATTAACATCTTAAACAAGAACAGGATGCAGCAACCACTTTTTAAAATAGAACTTGAACCAGAAACGAAGATGCTTAAGAAAAACGAGGTGCACCCAATATACAAACTTCAGCTTTTACTTCACCGAAGAATCACCGTAGAAGAACCGCACAAACGAAATGGTCCGGTACAATGTATGAACTGCCAAGAGTACGGCCATACAAAAGCCTACTGTTCACTGCGCTCGGTATGCGTATACTGTGGGGAATTGCATAACTCCGCAAGTTGCCCAGCAAGTAAAGAAGACTCTAACAAAAAATTCTGCAACAACTGCGAAGGCAAGCACACAGCCAACTACAGAGGCTGCCAAGTCTACAAGGAACTTAAAAACCGTATCCATCAGCGCGTTACCACTGTACGCTCGCAACACGGACCGATTACCTTCACTCCATCGAAACACAACCCAGACGTCTTCTTTTCCTCTGCAGCCAGATCCTCACTTGGCCCCGAATTCTCAACCAATAACGCAACTTATGCAAGCGCCCTAAGTTCTGGACTGGCTCTTCCTGCCTCTAACACACCGTATTCACAACCAAAACAAGCGAGTACAAACGCTGCACAGGAACAGCAACAAAGCAACCTCGAAGCACTCATATATACCCTGCAGCAGAGCATGAACGAGTTTATGTCATTCATGAAAACAACTATGCAAGAACTAATGCGTTATCAAAATCTCTTGATACAAATGCTTGTATCACAACAGTCAAAATAATCAATGGCTGCGATACGAATATCTACGTGGAACGCTAATGGCGTCTCACAGCATAAACTTGAATTAGCTCAATTCCTACTCGATAAGCACATCGACGTAATGCTACTTTCCGAAACACACCTTACAAACAAATATAACTTTAACATAAGTGGATACTTATTCTACGGTACAAATCATCCCGATGGTAAGGCACACGGTGGAACTGGTATTTTGATCAGAAGCCGCCTCAAGCACCACTACTATAAAGAGTTTGCTGAAAACTTTCTACAGGCCACATCTCTAAAAATACATTTGGACAGTGGGAACCAACTTACTCTAGCCGCTGTATACTGCCCCCCGCGTTATACCATATCTGAAGACCAATTTATGGAATTTTTTAACTCACTAGGAGAATGCTTTATAGCAGCAGGAGACTACAATGCCAAGCACACACACTGGGGGTCTCGTCTCGTGAATCCAAAAGGAAAGCAGCTCTACAATGCAATTATAAAAGCTAACAACAAGCTCGACCACGTTTCTCCTGGCAGACCAACATACTGGCCGACAGATCCCAAAAAACTACCCGATCTGATTGACTTTACAGTTATCAAAAACATTTCGCGTAGACTGATAAGTGCAGAGTGCCTTTCGGATCTTTCATCCGATCACTCGCCATTCCTAATAAATCTGCAACGACACCCTGAATTCATAAATCGACCCAGTAAGCTAACTTCACATAAAACTAACTGGCTCAGATACAAAAAATATATAAGCTCACACATTGAGCTTAAGCCACGTCTCGTAGATGAAGCTGACATTGATAGTTTTGTTAACACTCTGGAGACGGTCTTCGTAGCCGCAGCTCCTACCGCTACGCCTCAAACACCAAATACAATACACAACCAAAGGATAACAAATCTACAAATTGAACAGCTCGTTCTTGAAAAGCGGCGCTTACGACGTGACTGACAATCGAACAGATCGCCATCGGCAAAGCAAAAACTAAAAGAAGCCACACGTAAATTCACCAAAGCGTTAAAAATCGAGGACGAGCGCGCTTAACACCGTTATATCGAGCAATTATCAACCACCAGTACGAAAAACTCATTGTGGAGAGCGCACCCAACTCTTAGCTCACCAACAGAAACAGTTATGCCTATAAGAAACTTCGCAGGCGGCTGGGCCCGCAGCGATGAAGAAAGAGCTAATACATTTGCTACTCATCTTCAAAAAGTGTTCCAACCCAACCCTGCAACAAATACGTTTGCACTACCGACTGCTTCAAACGGCTCTCAGCTTCAACATGATCCAATCAACTTTCGCCCGAATGAAATCGTTAGAATCATTTAAGAGCAACTGAACCCAAAAAAATCTCCAGGAGGTGACCAAATAAAACCAAAGATGATTATTGAGCTTCCTTACTGTGCGATCTGCATAATTGCCCAGCTCTTCAATACTATCACCAAACTTGGCCACTATCCAGACAGATGGAAAAAGTCAATCATCATTATGATACCAAAGCCTGGAAAATATCACACAGCTCCCACGTCGTATAGACCTATAAGCTTATTATCGTGTCTATCAAAAATTTTTGAAAAATGTTTGCTGTCCCGGTTAAATCCATTCCTGAATCTTCATAACATAATCCCATCACACCAATTTGGCTTTCGTGAAAAGCACGGAACAGAATAACATCAGAGATACGAAGCGCGTTCAAAAATAGAGAATACTGCACTGCAATATTTCTGGATGTTTCTCAGGCATTCGACAAAGTTTGGTTGGAAGGTCTGATGCATAAGATCAAAACAATGCTCCCAAACAACACACATAAGCTGCTTAAGTCGTACCTCTACGACAGGAAGTTCGCAGTAAGATGTAACACTGCAATGTCTGACGAACACAGTATTGAAGCTGGTGTTCCACAGGGCAGCGTACTTGGACCAACACTGTACGTGCTATTCACAGCAGACATCCCAATAAGCAGCCCATTGACAACATCTACCGTTGCTGATGATACAGCTATTCTCAGCCGCTCCAGATGCCCAATACAAGCAACAGCGCAACTAGCCCTTCATCTGGTCAACGTGGAAAAATGGTTATCAGATTGGCGAATTAAGGTAAACGAACAAAAATGTAAGCAAGTAACTTTCACCCTTAACAGGCAAGATTGTCGACCGCTCACGTTAAACAACACCACACTTCCAAAAGCAAACGATGTAACGTATTTGGGCGTACACTTAGACAGAAGACTTACATGGCGGCGACACATTGAAGCTAAAAGAACACATCTCAAACTGAAAGCCAATAGCCTCCATTGGCTCATCAACGCTCGCTCTTCCTTCCTTCCTTTGGACTACAAGGTCCTGCTCTACAACTCCGTTCTAAAACCAATCAGGACCTATGGTTCCCAGTTATGGGGGAACGCTTGCAACAGCAGCATTGACATTGTCCAGAGAGCCCAGTCAAAAATCTTGAGAAACACCACCAGGTCACCGTGGTATGTTCGGAACGAAAACATTCATAAAGACTTAAACATCTTAACAGTCAAGGAGGAAGTAGCGGAACAGAAAGTAAAATATTTCAGCAAGCTCTCTTCACACACAAATTATCTCGCGAGAGGTCTCACAAGGCTGCGCAGCCGATCCCGTCTTCGTCGTAACGACTTACCAACCCAGCGATGATTTTTAGGGACGCGCACTCAGAATACCGTCAAAAAAAGAAAATGTACTGTTAGCTAAGATTTATTAATAAGATTTATATACTTATTGCTAGTTTTCTACACATATCAACATAACATTTTTATATATATAGAAGATAGAAGACGAAGATGTTTTCTTTGTTTTGTTTCTCATTTCTCAACCATTGAATCACAATGGGCCACTGCGAAGCGTTGCAGGGTACAGCTAGTATACATATATATATTTTTTATTTATGTTTACATATCCCAAAAATTAAGAAGGGGGTGAGACGCTGCTCCTACTGAAAAAGTATGCTCAAAAATGCCTTAATCTCAGAGTCCCTGCTCGGGCGCCAACTGTAAAGAAGTGATTTAAGGCTGGGGTAGAAACTCAGTCCAGTCCAGAGTCATTTTACTATAAAATTTATAAAACACCGAGACTCAGAGAATATTTTGGCAACCCCTACTTAAACAGGCCCACGCACATCGAGAAAAAGCTCGAGATGTGCAAAAAAAAAGGAGGCGGTAGGACGCCCACAAGACCCATCAATAACGCGCAGAGAAAACTCTCGGAACGCGTTATGCTGACTCTTGTGGTGCCCGAGCAATGCCGAATAGCCACAAAACGTGCAGAGAACGCTCGGAACACGTTCTATGGCCGTACGGCACGCCTTTGACCACTCTAGGGGAACAATAACACTAAAACAGATGCAAGCCACATGCAAGATTCACCAAAACGCACAGAGAAACCCTCGGAATGCGCTTTGTTAACTCTTGCAGTGTCCGAGCAATGCCGGACAGCCCCAAACATGTGCAGAGAACCCTCGGAACACGTGTTTTGAGCTGAACGACACGCCTCTACTGAGAAGGATGGTGGGGGGGGAGTAGGGGAACACTCTTGTGAAACGCACTTAAATAAAAGTCACTTGGTTTTCTTCACTATTTATATGTTTGTTTAATGTTTCTCTAACTACGTTTATTTTGCTAGCCACACCGCAACAATAAAACTTGCATCCCGCCCATTCAAAAACCCGCAGACTTAAGGCCAGCTTACCCCGATTCCATGCCTTTTGCTGTTGCTGTACGTTGCTGTTGTGCCGGTATACTACTGTGGCGTGGCTACTATATCCGTGTTTTCATAACGCCTCTTTGCTGGTGTGCTTTCGCGTCCACGTGTGTTTTCTTGCTTTAGTTTTCCGTACTGACACTCGAGCCGTGTGCTGATCTAAGCATCCCGATCGTGACTAATTGTCGCGCCGCTTTTCAATTTTGCGGTCGCGATCGCTATCTGCCCTTAAGCCTGGGCTGAGGCGCGTGCCATCCTCGGCTGCAGAGACCCCTGCCGTAGCTTGGCGCGTGCCATCCTTGGCTGCAGAGACCTCTGCCGTGGCTTCGGCCGTAGCCGCTCTCGCTAGAGTATATGTTGTTCTCGCTCCGATGCTTGCGCCGCTGTCCGCTGTCACGCGTGGTCCCTTTCTGTCGATGCGCGAAATTCGATTTTCTGCATACGCAGTCGCTCTTGGGTGCGAGAGCGCACACGATCCCGTTAGGATCCAGGGATGCGCACTGCTGTCAGTGATGCCCACTGCTATCAGTGATGCGCGTTACTGGCTTATGAACTTATACCTGTTTTATGCTTACTTAATATAATTAACAATACCTTCTAGGTAAAACAAACAAAAAAAAAAGTGTTGTGGGGGAGCTATTTTGCTCCTTCACAATACATATTATATAGCCAGTTTATATACAGCTTACAACACTTACACTAATACAATGACAAATACACTAACTTGATCTTACCCAGCAAGCATTTTGAATCATTAGGGAGTCTTTTCGGAGTCACCATATGATTCAAAGTAATCATTTATGGGCTCATTTTCCGTTCAAAAATGTTACTTTCGTCGGGAGAAAACGGTTCCCTATGGCGACTCGCTTGTGACCGCAGTTTCGACTCATTTTCGATTCGCATTTTGAATCAAAAGCGAGTCTTTTCGAGTTAGAAACTAGTCATTTTCATATCAATTTCGACTCGCATTTCGAATCAAAAGCGAGTCTTTTTCGAATCGTATTTTTTGACATAAAAAAATGTTTTATTTTTGTTTATTATCAGATTAACATTTTTATTTTATTTGATTTTTTTTACAATTGAGTAAAACAGCTATCCATGTATTATAATTGTGTTAATGTTCATGTAAATGTTAATGCAAATGCTCATTATAAATTTTTACTTAATTTTCTACCCAACGAGGGTTTGAACCGGGGACGGCGCGCCGTCTTGTGCTGCGTCTTAGGCAGCATGACCATCAGGCTTCATTGACTAGCATAGCCTAATTGCCCATAAGATCTATTTATGATATAAAGCATATTTTACTCACCTCCATGCTCAATTTCTGATTGCTTTACATTTGAAGCATTGAATCATATTTTGAGCATGCAAGCGAGTCGCTTTTGAGTCGTCAAGCTGTTCAAAGTGATCGTTTTTACTGACGTCACGACAAAGGAAGCATATTTCAATCGCTGACATGCTCAGTTTTTGATTGTTTCAAATTTTAGGCGATTCATCATATTTAAAGCATACATGCGAGTCGTTTGCGAGTCGCGCTTTAATCGCGTAAGCGATTAATCGTTTTTAAAGCATGAAATTAGACTCATAATTGGGTTTCCGATCAAAACACTCATAAAATTGCTTGCAGGGTACTATGACTGCTTACGTTAGATTTTGTGTATGAATTTGTTACAAGATTTTTACCCCCCAAGCCTATAGATTTTTACACATCAAAAAAAAAAAAACAAAGTACAATGTAAGAAGTATAACTCCAAAGAGTGTGTTCCAAACCCTAACTTTTTTTTATATGATAACATCTATACGCGCGGTAGCGTATTTATTAAAAATCACACACTATCAAACTTCTCTGCCGTAACTCACATGCATACCTCGCTGCGTTAATTCACTGCTATAAGTCGCTGCCGTAACTCACACAGGTAGGCAGTCCAAAATTCAAATAGTATCTGGTTGTTGTACAACAATTGTCTCTGCTTGTAAACGAATATGATGGTATTGGTGTTGCGGCAGAGAAAAGTGGTCGTAATAGACGAAGTCTCGCTCGTGAATTAACGAACGCGGTGTCTGTTGCTTTGAATTCACTTTGTTTTGTTTGTGCTTAGATGCAGAGTAGCAGCCGACTGAGACGGATGAGTCACGCGGTTGTGCTGTTTATGTAATGCCCACAAACAACCACAAAAGAAAATACTATTATGTACAAGCTTATTTATTTGTAGGAGCAGGGTTTCTGGGTTGGCAATTATTAATGTATTTAGTTATAAAAGAGAATAATGGGTTGGCAATAATTAAATTTAGCTATAATAAAAAGGGTGAGTTTGTGTGCATTCACTTAAGAAGCAATACAGAAATGCACTAGACGAATGATGAATGTTGGATACCCTATTAAAATATAGGTGCTATTGTGAATATATTTGCAATAATTGCATACTTTGATTATTTTGATTAGCAAAGGTTGGCGTTAGCACACAATTGAGAAATAACTAAAAACAGTTAATAACAAATCATCTGCCAACATTATAAGAGTATCCATCATTTATCATTCGTCTAGTGATATTCTATATTGCTTCTTTTGTGAATAGGACTTCTTTAATAAGAGAATGAACTGACGAATGATGAACCCAAATTCAAAAAGTAAACCCAAATTCAATAAAATATTATTTTTGTTCAAGAAAACGTGCTCATAGCAATAATACAGGTACAAACACACCAACAAACAGGTGTTAACGCATCGCCCATGAGTTCCAACGACTTTTTTATACTCGTAACCGAAAGTAAAGAGTTTATTGGCTTTGTGCAATGTCCGTCATGGTGTCTGTCCGTCTGTCCGTCCGTCCGTCTGTCCGTCTGTATGTTCGCATTTTTTTTCCACATCCTTCAAGCTAGAGACTTGAAATTTTCCAAATCTATTTATCTATGGGATGGTAAGTTAATATGTCAAGATTGGGGCTCTACGATAACTGGGGGTGAGCAAATCGATAGGTTTGATAGCTCAAAACCGATAAATCCAATTATTTAGCACATCCTCATATCTAGAACTACCAAATTTGTTGAGCAGATAGCTACTAGAAGCCCCCCAAAAAACTGCATCCAAAATTTTGGAGCCACTTCCACTCATTCCGCCCCCAGCCCCCCCGCATTTAAGTGTCAAAAAAGCCTATATCTCCCACAGTTTTTTAGCTATAGCCACCAAATTTGGTGCCAAGGTGTTGATTACTCTCCAAAAACTGTAAAAAAGTTTTGGATGCCACACCCACCAATACTGCCCTAGCCACCCCCGTCCACCACAACGCTTCGTCAGAAACGAGAATGCGTGTATTTTCCAGAGTTGTGGAGCTAGAGCCACCAAATTTGGTAGGAAGATAGCTGGCAACGACCGCCAAAAATCGGCATCAAAGTTTTGGAGCATTTTGAAATCAGAAAAATCTATATCTCCCACAGCTTTTGAGCTTGAGCCACAAAATTTGGTTCCAAGATAAGTGATTATGACCCCCCAAAAACTGCATCAAAAGTTTGGATGCCACGCCCACCACTATCGCCCTAGCCGCCCCCAGCTTACCCAACGCCCCAAATTTGGTAGGAAGATAGCTAGCAACGACCCCCAAAAATCTGCATCAAAGTTTTGTGGCCACGCCCACCCATTCAGCCCTTTTTCCCCACCTTTTACAAACATTGAGCTTGAGTCACAAAATTTGGTATGAAGATAGCAATTGACATTCCACATAGATCTGCCTCAAAATTTTGGATGCCACGTCTACCCATAACGCCCCCAGCCCCCCTTTCCCCAACTTTTTACAATCTTTGAGCTAGAGTCACCAAATTTGGAAGGAAGATAGCTGGTGGCATCCCCATCTGCATCGGAGAATCTTGAAAGCAGCGTACACCCCTGCCGCATCCGTTCCCCTTTGCAATCAGGCCACTTTTTACCGGTTTTAATACTGGTAACGAGTATACCGCATTTAGTTGCGTCCGACTGCAACGTTTCCACTGGTTTTATTAATTTATGTATGTTAATGCATATGCCCATACATCCGCTTCTACATCGTACACTGCAGTTGTTCTTTTTGTGTTGCATCTACCACAACACGAAACATTGCTTCGGATATTAGATTTGGTAGAAAATTTTATGTTATTCTTTTTGATTATAATTTTAATAATCTTTATTTCAATTATATTTTGTTACTAATTGTCTCGCTCCACTTTCCATGTTAATTTATGCATATCTTTAGATTTCATATCCTTTCATCCTTTTTTTTATTTAATTATTTTTTTTTTTATTGTCAGCTAAGAGCAGCTGACATTAAAATTAAATCAAAATTAATTTTAATTAAAAAAATTGTTACATTAATTTAATTAAGTATAATATTATTATTATTATATTGGGGGTACATACACTGTGACCAAATAGATCTACTGTGCCCCCTCCTTGGCCTATAGCTCTTCCATCAGGCCCAGGTGTTGCATAAAGGCAAGTACCTTTGTTGGGTCGATGGTTTCTAAATCGCTAAGTTGCACAATATGTTTTCCTAGAAAACTACTTCTTTTCCTTACTAAGGCTACGCATTCTGCTATAATGAGCAAGGAGAATTCTCCTTCCATTTCGCATTATCTGCAAATCTCACTGCTGACTATACTTAGCTTTGCCAGGTGACCTCGTAGTCTACAATGTCCTGTCAAGAGACCGGTGACTATCCTGAGTCTATTTTTACCCATTGATATTACTTGCTTAAACCGTTTGAGGTTATAGCTACCCAAGAGAAGCTTTGCTTGTCTGAGTCCTGGTGTCCTTGCCCAGCTCGTTCTTCGCAGAAGTCTCTCTTCATTCTTAAGCTCTTGCCGTATTGTGCTTCTTCCTATACCACAGTACGGCTCAGGTCCTTTTAGAGGTGTCGCTGCCCCCAGTCTTGCTTGCTTATCTGCCTCTTCGTTCCCCGCTATGTCGACATGTCCCGGGACCCATCTAAGGGCAAGCCTATTTTGTGATCCCAGAGTGTCTAGCTTGGTTCGTACCTCACGAACTACCTTTGACCTGATTTCGGTCTTACTAAGTGCCATTATTGCTGCTTGACTATCGGATAGGATGGCTTTATCCCTATTCCGATAGTTACGCTTTAGATTAAAGTCCACACACCTCCCGATTGCACATACCTCAGCTTGGAATATGCTGGTGTGCATACCTAGGGGCTTGTGGTACATTAGCCGAGGGCCTACCACACCAAGACCGGAGCCTTGTTGCGTTAGGGATCCATCGGTGTACCATTTTATGGTGTGTGGCTTCATGTTGTGGACCTCTTCCAGAGATGTCCACTCCTTTTGTTACAGAGGTGAACTTGAAACTTTTGACCGAACATGTGTTCGGCTTTCATTTCGTCCCTTGGCTGTACCAGTAGGGGAAGTTCACCCGATAGCATATCTGCCTCTACTCGACTAAGAATGTGTAATCTCCCAACTCCTTCACCGGTCATTTTAAGGGTTGTCTTCTGTTGCAGCCTAATTGTGTGATGGAGTGGTGTTATCTCCAATAGAACCTCAAGCGCTGATGTGGGACAGGTCCTCATCGCTCCTGTGATTCCTACACATGCCATTCTTTGTAGCTTTTGAAGCTGCTTCTGCACAGTGGTTTGCTGTGCCTTATCCCCCCATGCAATCACTCCGTACGTGAGCATGGGCCTTACTACCATAAGGTATAGCCATCTTATTATCTTTGGCGATATTCCCCATGACTTCCCGGCTATGCTACGACACGTATACAGCGCTCTGCAGCACTTTTCGATCGTATTCTGAACATGGGTGCCAAAGTTTAGTTTACTGTCGAAATTGACCCCAAGGTACTTAACTTCCTTGCTTGTTTCTATTGGACTCCCTGCGAGCCTAATCTCCCTCATCCTTTGTAGTTTGTATCTTCTGGTGAACGGAACGATGATTGTTTTAGTAGTGTTTAAGTTGAGACCAACCTCCCTACACAAATCATGCGTTATCCTAATTCCCAGTTGAACATTATCACAAAGAGTTTCTTCATACTTGCCCCGAGCTATTATCACAATGTCGTCTGCATAGCCTTGACATTGAATACCCCTGTTCGCAAGTCTTAATAGTTCGTCTACTAGTATACTCCATTAGAGAGGTGATAAAACCCCCCCGTGTGGACAGCCCCTTGTGGTTGTTACTGTTACGGCACTATCTAGTACTACTAGTTGTACTGTCCAGCCCTCTTCTATTCAAGGTACCTTTGACAGCATCATGTGATGTGTTGTCGAAAGCACCTTCAATATCTAAAAATGCACAAGCTGCTACTTCTTTGTTTACTACTGCCGCCCGCAGAGTACGGTGCAGCTCATACAGGGCAGTGTCTGTTGACCTGCCTGTTCTGTATGCATGCTGCGTTGCCTGCAGTGGACTCTGTGTAGGCAGAGTACTCCAAATGTTATAATCCACCCGCTTTTCCAACGTTTTCAACAAAAACTATGTTAAGCTGATGGGTCTGAAGGACTTTGGGTTGGTGGTATCTGTCTTCCCTATCTTGGGGATTAAGACCACCCTAGCTCTACTCCAAGTGCTTGGTATATGACCAAGTGCTAGGCTACTGACCAGCATTTTCCTTAGAGTGGGTAGGAGTATTCCTTGTCGGTGATATGCAATCCAGACCAGGAGATTTGTAAGGCTGGAAGGTTCCAATTGCCCATTTTATTATCTCCACTGTGACCACCGACTTGGCGCATGCCCAGTCAATGGCCGTTGGTCTGTGTTGACCCTTTGTTTCAAGCGATTCGCACTGCTGCCAGGGGATACTTCCTGGGAAGTGCGTCTGAAACAGAAGCTCTAACCTTTGCATATTGGTGCTCGTATATGTATTATCTTTACGCTTCAAGGCTAAATTAGCCTCCGGCTCCCGCTTTGATAATGCTCTATGGAGCCGGGCTCCTTCACTCGTGCTTGTTATGCTTTCGCAGAAGTCCCTATAGTTCCTACGCTTGGCCTTCCTAATCTCCTTGCTGTAAGAGGTGAGGCTTTCGCGGTATGTATCCCATGACCCGTCCCTCTTAGCTTTATTGAAGAGGCGACGAGTGGTGATACGCAGTCTCGAAAGACCGTCATTCCACCATGGGGCATCTTTTTCTTTACGCGTTTTTCCTAGTGGGAAGCTTTCATCATATGCATTTTTAATGCTACTATTTAGATTTCAAACAACGCTTTCTAGCTTACCCGTGCATCTGGGTATTCCAGAGTTTTCAGTGGCAAGGTTAAGTTCTAGGGTAGACCTAAATTTTTCCCAGTTCGTTTTCCTGGGGTTGCGAGTTGGTATACTTCTATCCGTATTAACCTTAAGTTTAAATAGGATAATCCTGTGATCGGACATGGATTCTTCTGAAGAGACATGCCATTCTCTGAAATGTGGCCTAAGAGACCGACTAATCAGAGTAATGTCTAATACCTCTTCTTTAACTCTAGTTACACATGTCGGTGTCAATCCGTTATCACCAATTTCTAAGTTATACTTGAATATAAAGTTGGTAATACACTCACCCCTTTTGTTGATGTCCTTGGTGCCCCATATAGAGTGGTGCGCATTGGCATCGCAGCCTATTTAAACCGGCAGCTTCTCTCTCCTGCAGTGGTCCATCAGCTTTTCTATTTCCGGGGGCGGGCAGACCACATCACCAGCAAAATAGGCAGATGCCACCACAATAGTTTGGGTGGGGGGGGCGTTTCCAATTGCCCTTACGGCAATAGGTACGCAGTCCCTAGTGAGGAATTCTGAAAGAATAGTAAAATTAAAATATTTCCTTATCATAATGCATGCTCTAGCTGTAGGATCTCTTTGATCCCAGATAACCTTCGAGTCAGTGGTGTACAGGCCTTTTATGCCATTGTTTACCCATGGCTCCTGTACCAGGGCTAGCCCAAAATGTTGGGTGATAAACATCCTGGCCAAGACAGCAGAGGCTGCCTTAGCCCAATGGATGTTTATCTGGGCTAGCCCAGTGACGGTGACGTTTGATGTCACCATCATTCATCCGCCGCTCCAGCTCCTGGTGATGCAGGTTGGGAGCTGCCCACATCACTGCTGCCCGTCATGGTGACGTCAGCTTCTGCCGTTTCAAGCTCCTCAGCGAGCTCTTTCGAGGACATCGGCACCTCATCTTCCATCCCTTCCAGCTCTGCTGGACCAAGCGTCATCTCCGCCAGGTCCTCATCCTCGGCCAGATCCGCTGATAAATCAGAGACACCTGCCAGATGAGCACTCGGAACAGTGGCGGTGGGAGGTGTGGGGGCCGAGCCTGCAGCTCCCGGGGCTGTCGTTTGGAAGGGGGCAGTCCTCGAGCCAACACTCTTCTTCTTCAGACCGCTAACGGAGATGGTCCCGTAGCGGAATGAAACTTGGTGGCCTCTCGCTACTATCGCGTCCTTGGATGCCTCATCGATGCCTATCACCAATAGCGCACCACTGACTTCCGTCCTCCTTGATAACACCTTCCACGAGTCGGTTTCGCTGAATGATCGACGGAACATTCAATGACGCGACCGCGGTGTCCCATCCTGTGAGGATAAACTCGACCTGGATGGCCTCCTCTATTACCTGTGGGTATTCCACAAATAACCCGGCCACCTTGACTTTTTTTGCAATCACTGCATACGATTTGCGAGTATCGGTGGACAATGGAGAGGAAGACCTCGCTGCTGTTGCTACGGTGGCTGCCGACGTGCTGGGACGCTCTTCTGGGCACGCCTTCTTGGGGGTGGCAGTTGGTGGCTTCAAAGTACTGCTCAGGCGTTTGGGGGCTTGTCCACGTGCCTGGCTCGCCGAGTCCTTTCCGGCCGTTGCCATGCGCAGTGCCTCAGCAGGGGGTAGTACCGTACCCACTGTTTGTCCGGGACAGCTTATTTGCAAGGATTCTCGCTTATTCGCAGCTAACCTCATAAAGAGGCCGTTCGCTATCCGCAACCCGCGACCCGCCTGGTGGCCACAGCTAAGCCCCCTCCGAACTATCCCACAAGTTCTTTAGACCAGTATAAGTATAAAATAGAAATATATATAAATCTGAAAATAAATTTAGGTAAAAAATTTATAAAGTTAAAATTAAGGCTCTGGGATTTTCAATAAAAAATTTAGTAGTCCAACATGTGTTGCGTGGATTGGGAAAAACCCAGAAAAACCTAATCAGACCAGCGTTAGATTAGTTGTTAGTGGAAACGATTAGATTAAGCGAAAAGGATCGATCTTTGAGTACTGGAATTGAGGACTCCAAGGATATAAGAGAATAAAGCTTGCTATAATCAGAACATAAAACGCATAATGGTTCATGTACTTAATAGTTGCTCAAGCAACGATCAAGACTAAGAGGTAAAAAGTTACGTGAGGATCTAATTGGGACATTGAATTTAGTTCGACTCAAAAGAACTGATGAGTCGATTTCACCATTAAGTAGATTAGTAATAAATAATACTCCATGCATAATTCTACGGTTTAACAGGGAGGGAAGATTTATCAAAAGGAGTCTACTTGAATACGGGGGAAAGTCAACTCCAGGAACCCAGTTAAAACTTTTAAGGGCAAGTAGAAAAAATTCGTCTGCACCGATTCAATTCTATCCTGGTATATCAAGTATTGTGGGGACCACACACAAGATCCATACTCCAGGATGGGACGTACTAGGGATATATAAAGCGTTTTAGTGGTGTAGGGATCGTTAAACTCTTTCGACCACCGCTTGATGAAGCCAATTACATTAATCGCCTTATTGACCATAGACGTAATATGGGAGTCAAACTTTAATTTAAGATCAAGAATAATGCCTAAATCTTTAATTTCAAACACGCGGTCAAGTGGTGAAGCATCAAGCAAGTAGTGAGCAGTATGAGGAGTACTTCTACAAAATGACATGACTTAACATTAAGAACAATTTAAGTTGAGTAAGTTAAAACGGCACCAGGCCGACAGGGCACACAAATCCGACTGTAGTAAGTTACACAGAGAAGCATCATTGTAGGTGAAACATAGCTTCACATCACCAGCAAACATATAAACAAAAGTGTTAGTAATAACAACTGGAAGATCGTTAATAAACAAATTAAATAGCAAAGGTCCAAGGTGACTACCCTGGGGAACACCAGAGGTAACAAAAATAGGTTTAGATACAGACGGTTTAAAAACTACTTTTTGTGTTCGACCACACAAGTACTCCGAAAGCCACAACAAAAGTTTTGATGAAAATCCAATAATTTTCAATTTTTGAAGCAACAGAGAATGACTAACAGAATCCAATGGCTTACTAAAATCTGTGTAAACAACGTCAGTTTGCATTTTACCCTGAAACCCTTTGATAACAAGTGAATGTGAATTCAAAAAGGTTTGTGGTTGTAGATTCACGCCTAACAAAACCGTTTTGATAAGGCGATATAATTGAACTCCATGTGTGTTGCAATTGAGAACATATAATTTATTCAAAGACTTTTGGAATGGCAGACAACTTGGATATAACCCTAAAATTTTTAACGTTAGACTAAGAAGAATTTTTATGGAGAGGAATGATAAAAGATTCCTTCCATATAGCAGGAAACACAGTTGAGTCAACCGACAAATTAAATAATTTATGTTTATTTAGGTTTGCAAAGTGAATCAGCACAGTATCTGAGTATACATCCTGGCACTCCACCAGGACCAGGCAGGTAGCCTGGTTTGGTAGAGTTAAGGTCACTTGGAAGCGTACACTCAGTTATAACTGGGATATGCAATTTGACGATTAAACTTGAAAAGGATAGGAATTACTGCAACAATATAAATTCGTTGAATATACTGATTGATAATACTCAGCAAATAGATCGGCTACTGCCTGATCAGAACTTGCTTATGTATTAACAATGTAAACTGAGGATGGCAAGCAAGAAGACTTACGTTTAGATCTAAAAAACTTATAAAACTGTTCCCGATATTTTTAATTTGTTTATATGATATTTTCTTCGTGTTTTTCAATTTTGATAGTTCTCCGTAAAGGCCTGTACGCATGAGTTCCCGTACAGTATACATGAGTTTTACGTACCTTAATGAGCAGTGTTAAAAATTCACTTATTGTGGCGGTTGGTTGATAACCTTCTTTAACTAAATCGGAAATGCAGCTGTGTTTTATATACTTAAATTCAAAATAATGATTCATGACCAAAGCGCGCTACTGTTGTGTTTGAGTACAACTAACGCTCTGCTGCTGGCGGTTGTTAAAAAAAAGGCAGGCTGCAAAAACAAAAAGCATTTTAGTGAACCCATATTTGATGGGCAGAGCTGAGATTACCAAAGATTATGCTAAACATAACTGAAACCACTCTAAAGAATCCCCAATATGTGGAGCACTCAGTGAACAGCCACCAGCACTGCCACTCTTAATGTCTCACAAGACAAGCCGACGTTCCATAGCCTTTATTAGAGCAATTTTCTCCGAATCGCTTTTAAAATTTTCGAATCTACTTTTGTTGGCCGACATCTTGTTTCACTTTTTAAGGCCCGTAAAGAATTGCTGAACATTGATTCCAACAGTAACAACAACACAGCTTTAATTTAACATTTTCATTGTTCAACACTTAGCTACTGCCAGTGACTAACAGAGCTGCAGACCAGTGTTTCGTAATACGGTATGGGCGCTGTACAAGCCTGTTTTTTAAAATAAAGTTTTTACGGTACGGGCAATGTACTAGCATCAGCGTAGAGGCCTTAAACCAAGGTGTTTTATTATCACTTGAAGAACAAGTTAGGGGAACAAAAACATCCAAAAGCGAATTCAAGGTCCTATAAAATATGGCAATGCCAGTTTCTATATCACTACAGGAATAAAGGCGAGACCAATTAGTATGTTGAAGAAGATAATTTAATTCAGTAAAGTTAGTTTTACGAAAGCAACGGGTTTTAAAAGTATTATTAGATACTGAACTAGGGTTAAGAATTTCGATGGATAGCTCTAAGGATGATAGGTATCTTCCGGAAGCACTAGAGGGGGAATTCTACTACCATTACTGCAATCTGAGTCCGAAACAAATATTAAGTCCAACATTCTACCACTACAGTTATGCACCCTGTTAACTTGCGATAGGCTTAACTCCAGTAGGATCATCAGAAGTGACTGGTAATGCCGCTGAAGATGTGTCATTCACAGAGCATACAACATGTGGCAGATTAAAATCACCAACCACTATCAGATGATCCATATCTGTCATTAATGACGAAACAAATTGCAGGGCACTCAGATGGGATGAGTAAATGTTAGTATCAGAATGAGGAAGAATATAAGAACAAGTAACATAAAGTGAACGGCCGTTTAGTAATAATTTAACACATAAAAACTCTATGTCCGGAAGATCATGAGAATGAATCTGTTGAGAGGAAAAACAAGAGTCAACAGCAATGAGAACACCATCCCCCCTTGCGGGAAGTGCGATCGCGTCTGTGCAAGTTATATTTGGAAGGAAAAACGGATTTATCAGAAAAACATAGAATTTAGCAAGTTAAGTGTTAAGGCTTTTAACATTTTGATAGGCCAAGCTAATTACATTTATTAGTTTTTTGCCGATGACGTGGAGGCAACCGGGTGGCTAACAGGCTGTGCACTTGTATTTCTAATACCATTATTATTAAAATTATCATTACGCCTATTCAAATACTCCTTTACAACGAGCTGTGGCGGCCAAAACTTTTCAGAACAAATCATCGTGAAAAGTTCGGGCAAACACTCAACTTAAAAGAAGATATGCTTCGGGCGTGTTTGAATTTAAATTTTTCAACCCTAATATGTGGGGATTCGATATAACTTTTAATGTAGGCACTAACATAATCCGATGAAGTATCGGTTGCTAGCCTAGATACGAAAATAAATTTATTGAGAGGCAGAACAACAAGAGGCTTGGGAGCGCCGGCTGTACCTACAGTAGGATTACTAGGCACACAAGCTGTTGATTCGGTGGGCACTAGGAAGGGATTGTTAGCTGGTAGAGAGTGAACGGTGGTTAAGAGTGACAGCTAAGACTCGTTTTGTGGATCGTACTAACCTCTCCCAGCAGCCACCTAGGGTTAGCTTAAGAATTAAACTCCCATTTGATGCCTTTGTTTGCCGTTTCGGATTTGATAGCCGCCCAATCAAATGTATCTTTCGTCTTTTTAATTTCGATGTCTGCTCCAACAAAGTTGGTGCCCATATCCAATCTTATTTTCACTTTTACACCTCGTCGATTTAAAAAATTTCGAATGCATAGTATGCGTGCATCAGTGGATAGATTTTCTGCCAGTTCAAGGTGCATTGCTCTTACTGTGAGGCACGTGAACATTTTGCATTGCTGACAAATTGCTGTAGCCCGCTTTACAGCCTTTCGCAAATACACTATCCCGAATTCACGCCTTAATTCATTCATAATCAATTCTTCGTTTTGGTGATGGTAAATCTCATGATACCATTTAGTTATCAGGTTGGTCAAGGGATGTCTATTTTGCATGATTATAGGACGCCGAGCCAATTCAGGTAAGGTTTCGGCATAATCCTGTCTTCCGCCAACCACCAAAATGACATCAGTTGATATGGTTGGACATAACGAGCAGATCGTGCTGCTTTTCGCAACTGTCCCTCTATTATTTAAATCCGTCAGTTCAGTGTTTGTCTCTGTGCTATCTTGCATAAGCCCATTTCCGACCACTGAACTCATCCGAAGAAAGCTCTCCATGAATTTCGTCCGTGTGCTGGTGGCGTTGCCGATTGACGAATCTTATACTGCCTTTCTAGCAGTAAAAACTCCGGTCCGTTAGTCCAGACGTTTCCTGCTTCATATTTTAGTCCTTTAGATGCCTTCGTAGCTTTATCGGCGGCGTTCAAGTTTGGCACCCATCGCCATTCGTTTTCAGTCGTTGTTTACAGGATTTCACTTTTGCGGTGAGATACGAACGGTTTATATTGTCGCTGATTGGAGTTTATCCAAGAAATCACTGTCATCGAGTCCGACCATAATGTTTTACTCCGCACCTTAATATCATGACAAGACAGAATTGTGTTTCGCAGGCGATTTCCTAATACAGCTGCCTGAAGCTCGAGCCGTGGCTCTGAAAGCATCTTCAAGGGTGCACACTTCGTCTTGCCTGTAACAAATTTTGTATCAATAAAGCCATTATATTCGATTCTCCAAAAGGCGACCGCTGCGAATGCTAGCTCACTCGCATCTATAATCACATGTAGTTCGATCCGTGTGTCATGGTCAAAAAAATTCGGGGAATAACATCTACTCATTTGAAAGCTTTTAACTTTCTCCAATTGCCAAACCTATTGCTTAAAACACTCAAACAAACAGCCCGCTACATGTCATTCCAATCTATTCCCGAACGCCAAACATCTTGTACCAATACTTTGCCGTGTACCATCAGATCTGCCAAAATTCCAAAAGGGTCGTATACCGACATTACTAAAAATTGTCGTTAAGTCGGACACTTTAGGGCTTTAGCAATGTCCTTGTCAACGCGATACAGCTGCAGATCAAAATGAACTCGTCGCTGATACTATCCCAATGCATTCCTAGAATTTTGTCAATCTTTTTGTCGTCCATTTTGACTGATGCATTTTGAACTTCGTGTCCTGTGCAGTTCAGCCTTTTTTGCACAACCATTGAATTAGAGACAAAACCTCTGAGATCGAAATGTGCCATTTTGTGAACATTTTTCACCTCGTTGCTGATATTATAAACCTCGCATTCCGCATTAAAACTTGCCACAAAATCATCTACGTAATGTTTTGATACAATTGCATCTATAACAGCTTCCCTATATTTCTCTGCGTTTTGGGCGTTTATGTTTTTAACGCAATGTGCGCAGAATGGCGAACAAGCAGCTCCAAATTTCATGGCAGTCATCTTGTATGTTGCAACTTCCTCTTCCTGGTTTCCATGTCTCCATAAGAAACGAAGCCTGCTGATCCTGTTCTCTAACTCAGACTTGCAGAAACATTTCTTTGATGTCGGCGCATTCAGCAATCTTTCCTTGGTGGAACTGAAACAATATTTTCGTTAATGGTAGATTCTCATCTGCTCCTTTTAAAAGTTTGGAATTCAGAGAGACTCCATCAATTGTAGCTGCAGCGTCGAACACCAGCCGTATCTTTTTGGGCTTGTTGACTTTGTGTACTCCAAAATGCGGAAAGTACCATGTGCAAGGATGTATTATAGCTGCCTCTTCTTTTGATAGCTTAACTGCGTATCCTTTCTCCACGAAATCCATTACCGCTCGATCACACTCCTCCATCTTATTCATTTTGCGCATTTTATTTTCTATTCCACGTAGTCTGTGTACGGCCATGCTATAGCTATCAGGTAAGTTCACATCATCTACAGCCCACAACAATCCTGTCTCAAAAGCTCAATTCAACTGTTGTGTAATATCCTGTAATATTTTTCTGGCTCTAGTGACAGCGGCAGATTCCAAACGCTCTTCAGGTAACCTTCTGTCGAAAAATAATCAACCATTAATTTGTTCATATCCATATCTGTATGTGTTACAGTTGTGTGCAGCACGACTGTACAAATTGGTTATATATTCGTTTGTTTATGAGTCAATCCATAAATGTACCACCCTAATGCGGTTTTTATGGCAATCAAATTCTTATTCAACGACACGCTTTTTATACCACGAATAACTGGACAGTTATTTATTCCAATGAGGAGCATTATTTCAGCATTTACATACCCTTTAATCGGTAAGTTCTTTAATTTCTTATGCTGGCTTTCCAATTCCTGCACATCCAAGGTCTGCAAAGGCAACTGAAGCTCAGGAATGGTGTTTCCATTTATGCGCAGCCATTTCTTATTACCATCCTGATGTCTTATCTTTAGTTTGTAAATCAAAGATTTACATCCATCGCTTCTTTCCCAATCCAGTTCAATGTTAACTTTACGGGGACCTCCTTAATACCCCATTTATGTGCCAACTGTGTGTTTATCAAAGTAGTGGACGAGCCTTCAACAATAAAGGAAAATGTTTTAATTATTTGTCTGTTTGGACCCATTAGGTCGATTGGCACTACTTTAAAGAGTATTTTTGACATGCTCGACTTAATCGTGCTGATTGTAGCTGCCGTCTCTGTTTTCTCTCTTTTCTCCACTGGTTTTGCTTGGTCGTTATGCAACGATCTATGATGCATCTTGACGCATTCGTTTAATTTACATGTCCGTTTGAATTTGCATTTCAACATGCTGTGACCTCGGGGAAAAAAGGCTATAGCACACGCCAAGCTCCTTTTCTATCTTCCATATGTCCTTCACAGATGCTTTATTGTAGTCCTCGCATTTCAGCAACTTGTGATCTCCTTTGCACTTGTAGCACATATCCTTGTTTGAAGTCTGATCATCCGAGGCCTTTGTAAACCGCATTACCATTTTTCGCATCGAATTCTGTTTTCCTTTCGTTGGCTGATCCTTCGAAGTCGTCAACGCACTTGCAATGCTCCGGCTTACTTCATTTAGCAAAACGCTAAAATGGCTTAAGTCCGGATAGGGTAAGATGCTTACAGCGTATTCATTCCATAATATGCGCTTTGACAATGGTAATTTACTAACCAGCTGATCCCACATTGCTGCGTTTTGCAAATACTGAGTTGCATTCGCCGACCTCAAATAAATTACAAATTTCTCGACTTTTGAGGCAAATGGTACCAGCTTTTCTAATTTATTCTCCGGGATTTTATTAATAACTAGCTGTACCCTGCCACGCATCGCAGTGGCTCATTGTAATTCAATGGTTGACAAATGAGAAACAAAACAAAGAATGCATTTCATATAAGTTTAATTTGCAATACTTGTGGATATTACATTTTTTTTTTTTTTCAACCTTTCAATTATACATAAAAAAAACAATAATCAAAAAAGCTCAAGGATGCGGTTTAATTTTGCAATACTTGTGGATATACAATATTTTTTGTTTTTCCACTGTCTGCGTAGATATAAAGACTATCTGGTTTGCCGACTCGGGAACACGCAACATACAGTTGTCCATGTGAAAAACAGTCCGCTTCTAAATCTAATCCACACAATTCTGGGGATTGACCTTGAGCTTTGTTGATTGTGATTGCAAATGCCAATCGAATTGGGAATTGCAACCTTCTAAATTGAAATGGTGTGTCGGTCGGGATGATGGGTATTCGTGGAATGAGGACATCTTCACCTTTGAAAGGCCCCATTAAAATCGTTGCTTCCACTATGTTATTCATTAATTTTTTAACTGCAAGTCGCGTGCCGTTGCAGAGTTTTATTTGATTTATATTCCGCAAGAGGATAATTGGCACACCTATTTTCAATTTAAGTATGTGTGGTGGTATCCCAGGCAGATCAAGTGAGTTTAAAAATTCCGTTGGATAATTGACTACTTCATCTGCTTCCACATCGGTGTCTATCGACTTATATGTAATTTCATCACTTTGAATAATGGATTGAATAACGTTGTTAAGTTGATAGACATTCTTTGCGGCAAGGATAGCTCTTTCACTGAGCCAATCGTGATTTCTATGATTTACTTGGATGTCAGGAAACAATTGTTCGATCAGTTCTTCTTACAACGCACAGTGGGGCCTTTGCTCATTTAGCTTATCAAAAATCATATCTTCTAAACTAATGAAGCGATTATGAATGAAGCGATAATGAAATATTTAAAAAGCAATTAATAGATGACTTTTCAAGCTTTAAAATGAATGTTCGTCAAGAGTGCTAGGTATCCGTGGTGCTTAAATATTCAAGGTCAAAGTCAAGAAATATTTCCAGCACATTTTACCTGTAAAATTCCAATTAAAAACGTTTGTTTTTAATCATAACTAAAAATTTTTTATAACTTCAATGACTATTTCGCATTTTTTGTTGTTTTTATTCGATTTTCTAACTTAAATACATAAAATTTAAATTCTTATTTTTGGGTGATTTTTTGAGGTTAATTTTTAATATTTGCTATCGATGGCTGATTTTCAACCAAATAATCATCAACATTAATGCTAGTAAGGTTAACATCTAATAAAATAACATCCTATTCAGCCGTAAAGGACTGGCGACCTGCACAGCTTTCGTAATTGTCGCTCTTGTCCTCTCTTGTTCCTTCATATACTTGGATGAAAGTGCTTCCGACAGATGTTCAGCTGTTAAGCTATCCGTAGCATCCTCAAGCTTACGTTTCCTTGTAACACATGAACACTCCTCCATACTTTTTTGCGGCCTTCCTCTTCCTCGGCTAGTCGATGGGTAAACTTATTCCTGTTCTGAATATCCGAATGTTGTACATTCCTCCAACCAATTTTCATGCTTTTTTATGAAAGCCGACATGGTTCTATGGACCAAGTTCCATTTTCGCACAACTAGCGTTTTCGAGTACGCCAATCTCTTTAAGCAATGCCACTTGAAAATCGTTAATATTTTCAGAAGCACGAAAAAGTTCAAAAATCTTTGAATTTGTTAAATCCATTATTGCGCTTATTTATCAAAACTTCGTGAATTATATTGAAAAATACTATTCAATCTGAAAATTTCTTATTGTTCGCAGCAATAAACAACAAGTGTTTCCTCTTATGAAGTTATGAAATAACTGTTGCCATCAAGTGACATATTTTGCACTTTATACCATATTTTTGAGTTAGCTAGGTAAGCAAGCAAAATTGTTATAACCCTTTTCCAATTAGCTAGGTAAAAAACAATATATACCTAAGGTATTGATTTACATTAAAAATAGGTAAACGGGGAAATACAGAAATTAAAAAAAAAAAACCAGTAGTACCGCAACTTTCCATCAACTACAATTATATTTACCTGCCTCCTCAGACCTTTTCCATTCAGGTAATTAGAAAGGATAGGAAGGAAAAAAGGATTAGAAGGGATATATATAGACAGGTAGTACTTATAATACAACATTTAGAAATGTTGTCAATAAACAGCACACACGCTACAGCCAAATTTGTATGCGCTCTTCTTCTTCCTTATACCTGCCGCGTGTTTTTAACTCGAGGTATCCCTAGTTTTTTGGCTCGCGTTTCCAAAATGCAGATTTTCGCAGATTGTGACTATATACATATGAAAGGTATATATTATAGCTTTCAAATGCATGTGGTCCCACCGTGACTCTGAGAGATACTTTTTTGTTATAGTCCATGGTTCAAAAAATGCCAAAATTTAGTGTATTTTTTAAACGATTCTAATTTAATAAGTATTTCAGCTATATTTAAACTGTATACAGGAAAACACTGAGATTGAACATACTTTTCAGATAAAGAAAAAAGATCGAAGATCGGTTGTGTACGTCGCCCAATATTCAGTTCGAAAGTGGTAAATTTCTGTAAAAATTTTCATTTTTTCGTACTCACGTAAAAGTACTCAACTTTGAGGAGCTCTACCACCCATAATTATTAACCGATTTAAAAAATCTTTTGGATCCATAATCTTTGAAGTACTCTCTATCGATTACATATTTCACTTTTGCCAAACGCGTTCATGAAAAAAATGATTTTTGATAAGCTATCCGAGAAAAGGCCCCACTGTGCGACGTTACTAAATTACAAAAATGATCGGGAAACGATATTCGTTTAGACATCTCATCGACTGGCAGCTGTCCGTTTCCAATTTCCAGTAACTGTCTTGAGAATACCTCAGCTGATGGATCATTCTGCAACTGGACACGCATATTTGTAGTCAACTGCAATGTACGTACGTGCCGCCATAATGTTGAATATTTCAGGCAAGCAATTATTTCGTCTGCTGGTGTCGATCGAGAAATTACAGGCAATGTTTGCCTAAAATCTCTTGCGAGCAATATCAATGCATTCCCGAATGGTTGAACGTTTCCACGCAAATCTCGTAACGATCGATCAAGAGCTTCTAGTGATTTTTTATGTGCCATCGTGCATTCATTCCAAACAATTAGTTTACATTTCTGGAATACCTTTCCCATACCGGATGCTTTGGAAATATTGCACGTAGGTGTCTCGATGATTTGCTTGTTTAATGGCAACTTTAGAGCTGAATGAGCAGTTCTTCCACCTGGTAACAATGTCGCAGCTATTCCAGACCAAGCTAGAGCTAAGGCTATGTCATTTTTAGATCGAACCGTTGCTAGAATTAATCTTATGAGGAATGTTTTCCCAGTTCTTCCTGGCGCATCCAAGAAGAAGATCCCCCCAACTCCGTCATTTATCGATTGCATTATGCGATCATAAATGCCATTCTGTTCACGTGTTAATTTGGGAATGTTTGATTGGACATATGCCTGAAGATCATAAATGTTATAACTCTGTTCACGGCGTAAATCTACATTAAATGCAGCAGTCGCAGTTCGGGTTGGTGTTGGCATTCCTAATTGACCAAAAGATTTATTCGTCTGCGTCCGAATACTTTGTTAGTTAGATTCCACATGTAATAAGAAGGAACTTCTGAATACATCAGTGTTCTGGCGAAAGCATCGTCCTGGCATAAGGTGAAAAAAGCAGTCAGAGTTGTATTAGGTTGATTAAGGGCTCTTTCTTGCACATTTGCATCTGTGAAATAAACACGCTGCCCATTTTCTAAATTGATTGAACTGCAATATTCTACGTTAACGTTGGCTTTATATTTTTTTGGAAGCAAAGGAGAATATGGAACAACCCACCGGTTGTCTACATCAATATCACCAATTTGCATGTGAATAGTTTCGAACTCCCACCATCTTCAGTTGATCGTCTTCTACACCGAGGATATCCATCGTCGCCCGTTACTGTGTTGGCTGTGAATGCTCGAGAATACTGCTTAGAGCATTTCCCATCTACCATGCATGGTGAATTTGGATTAAGTGTACCGCATGGTCCATGTATCATGTTTTTGATAATAACTTCATGCAAATCCTTATCGTTGTCAGTCCGAGGAATCTCAGCGCATATCACATCGTCGATTTCGTCTGAAGCTATTTTATTGTAGAGCCAGATTAGTATATGCGCATGTGGTAATCCTCTCTTTTGCCATTCCACTGAATACATTCAGCAGCGCACGGATCCAAATAATTCATGTTTCACGATGAAATCCATCAGCGATTTAAGCTTTTGACTGAAAACACGTGCTATAATGTCATGCCTATCCACGTGTGATTGCCCAGGAAGTAACAGCTGCCGTATCTCGTCCCAAGTTGGATTGCATGTGAAAGTGATAAATAAATCTGGACGCCCGTAATGACGAACATATTACATTGCATCTTGAGCATATTCTTGCATGTGACGCGGACTGCCAATGTATGAAGATGGCAAAATAATAAGCTTTCCAACGTTGGTTGTAGTACCGTCATTCAGAACTGCATCTCGCAAATGAACATATTCTTCAGAGCGTATAATTGTCCTCGTTCCTCCGAATCATTAAGCGGTATGCGTAAAAGTTCATTGAGCTGAATTTTTTATTGATCTCTGAACCATTTACTGGATTTATCATTTTCACATTGAAATGATATCCATCGGCACCATCCCAAAAAATCACTGGATATTGTAAAGCATCGTAAGAACGGTGAGTTTCTGATACGTTTGTCAATTGATTATTTCTTCGATGGAGAACAATATCTCTAGGTAGGAACTGATCTCCGACTATGACAATTGCTACTTCGTCTATAGTGGGAACATTATATCTTCGGACATGTTCTCCAGCGGGAGTTTTGTCTGCGTGAATAATAATTTTGTGGTTATCTGATGGCATCATATCATAGGCTGTTTGGAACAAACGTATCAAATTGTTTCTTTCGTGAAGAAGCTCCTGCCGATGCGAAATAATGGATCGTCTTAGCGAGGTATACATTCCACAACGTGCATCTACTTCATCTCTATCATCACCAATGAAGTACATTTGTAGGAATTTATGGTCAATATCTGAGAACGGGAGCAGGGAGCCAGCTTTGTGATATATTCGCCCTTTGATTTTAAAAGTTGGCATGAATTGAGCAGAAACGATTTCCGCACCAAATGACGTCATTTGGAAGCATGAGTTATATTTCCTTATGTTCGATGGGAAATGCTTCGATTCAGCGGTAGATCCAGCAAGTAAAGTTTTCAATGGCTATGGTGGTGCATCAAGTTGAGGCAATTTGAATTTTCCGCCAGCGCAACACATCCCTTTCGTTTCATTATTAAACTTTAGAGCCTGGCAGTAGCTACAGACATGACTCATATGACCAATGACAACATGCCGACTTGAACTATAATCAACCGCTGGATTGTACCGGAACGCAATACGATTATATTCCAGTTGCAGATCAGCTGTTCTCTCTGCTCGTGTTTCTGCTATCCTCTCTCTTTCGCGTTCATTCCATTCTGACAAACCAAATCTATTGTTGCAGAGCGCCACTGACGTGCACGCAATCGTGCATCCTCAAGCCTGGCAGATCGTCTTACCGCGTTACGTGACTGGCTGGTGCTTATTCTGTTTCTCTCTCGTACGGTTGCTCGCTCTGCCTCTGTCATATTTGAAAGTCGTCTTCTTGATTCTTCTGTGCGGCGAGAGCGACGGCCCAAATTTGTCATTCTGCGTGGCATTATTTCACTCACGCCGGATGCCGTCGGATGCATCCAAAATTTTTTTTACAGTTTTTGGAGAGTAATCAACACCTTGGCACCAAATTTGGTGGCTATAGCTCAAAAACTGTGGGAGATATAGGCTTTTGACATTAAAATGCGGGAGGCTGGGGCGGAACGGGTGTGCGTCCCTCCAAAATTTTTTATGCAGTTTTTCGGGGGTTGCTAGCAGCTATCTTCTTACCAAATTTGGTAGTTCTAGCTGTAAGGATGTGCGAAATATGTGGATTTATCGGTTTTGAGTTATCGATTTTATCGATTTGCCAGCCCCCCAGTTATCGTAGAACCCCCATCTTGACACTTTAATTTACTATCCCATAGATCAAAAGATTTGGAAAGTTTCAAGTCTCTAGCTTGAAGGGTATGGAAAAAAGTTGCGAACATACAGACGGACAGACGGACGGACGGACAGACAGACGGACGGACACCATGACGGACATTGCACAAATTCAATATACTCTTTACCTTCGGTATCGAGTATAAGAAGAAGAAACCCGGGACCTGTTTCAACCTAGTAGGGGAGGAGTTAACACGCGCAAGCTTGAGTTTGCTGACAACGCTGTTGCGCCGGATGCCGTCGCGACAAAGTTGCAGCCGAAATCCGAAACTCGCACGCGCAAGCAGCCTGATCGCCCGCTGGAGACGCCGACTCAGCATTCAGCCGGCATTCCAGCCGGCAGCGGCGGCTTCATGGTTCGATGCAGCTTGCCCTAGAGTTTAGTTTACAATTTATTCTCCTATATTCCTAACGGACATGAAGTAAAAACGAATAATAATAAAGATACTTCTTTAACAGAATGTTAAAGAGAATTCTTTTAATTGGCGCCCAAACGGGAAATAGCCCAGTTTTTCCATAAGTGATCATACAATCGCCTACGTACTATTCAACCGAAATAACTCTTTGAGCTAACGCCAAGAGTCGCGGTATTGAACAATAAAGTGAACAACAAAAAACAACAGTGAATAAAACACAAACTCAAGAAGAACGAATTTTGTGTCTTAAGCAAACAAAACAAAACGCAATAACTCTATGAGCAAACGCCAAGAGTCGCGATATTAAACAATAAAGTGAATGTGTATAACAACAAAATCAACAGTGAATAAAACACACCAACTCAACAAGAACGAATTTTGTGACTTAAACAACAACAAACAAAACAAAAACGCAGTGAATAACACACAGCAATAAATTAAGTGTTACATCAAAGACAAAAAAAAAAACAGTGGACAAATAAAATACACACACACACACAACAAAACAGTAACAAAACGAAGTGACTAAAGCACCACAAAACTTAAATCAAAAAAATAAAACCCCAGCCATGAGAGCTGAGAGAGTTTCTAAAACAAATCAACAAATACGAGCGGCCGGCGGAGTTCAACTGGAAAATATCATACCGCAGCGGCCACCACACCATTTAATTGAAGCACATATTCCATATTTCAAAATGTAAGTGAGATGTTCATTTGTTTACAATTCGAATAAATTTAATAAAAAATACTCAGAGCTGTTTAGTGTGAGATTTCATTGCTTACAAACAAACTTAAACAAAATTCTGCCTGTTGCAATAAAGCGTTAAAGAACCTTGATAAGTCAAAATTAATATTAATTCCGAAACGGTCTGATTTTTTATGTTGCGCCCATTGCAATACCAAACCAAAGCGGACGACAGTAGTGGCGACGAACTGATAACTTCGTACTTAAAGCAGCAGTCTTTGCGAGAAACAAAAAAAATTAATGCAGAACAAATTGCCCAGATAGAGGCAAAGGTTCAGGCAGCCCTTGACCAACAAGCCCTCTTATTTGAAGAAAGAATAGCCTCTCTGACAAATCAGCTTAATACAACAAGAGTTTCTACACCACGGATAGAAATTTTCCACGAAATAGTAATCAAGCCAGAGGCCCATTGCGACGAGCCCTTAAATATTATAAAGTCCATCCCCGAGTTCGACGGAAAAATAGAAAACTATGTTTCGTGGAGGCAAGCCGCTTCCGCAGCCTACAAAGTGTTCGAGCCATACAACGGCAGCTCAAGACACTATCAGGAAGTAGCTATAATCAGAAATAAAATAAGGGGATCAGCAGATGCAATGCTGGCCTCATTCAACACAGTGTTGAATTTTAAAGCCATTATTGCTAGGCTGGATTTTACATACGCGGACAAAACACCGGTACATGTAATCCAGCAGCAATTAAGCACGCATCAGCAGGGCAACCTGCCACTGCCACAATATTTTGACGAGGTGGAGAAAAAACTCACCTTATTAACAAATAAAATAATAATGACACACGACTCCGTCGCAGCGGCTGTATTAAATGAAAAGTTTAGAAGGGACGCGCTTCACGTTTTCGTCTCAGGATTAAAAAAGTCTCTGAAGTGGGCAGTCTTCCCGGCACAACCCATAGACCTCCCCTCAGCCTTAGCTTTAGCTCAAGAAGCCGAATCAAGCAATGAGAGAGGCATCTTTGCAGCAAATTTTGCAAAACACCTTGAGGAAAAACCCCAAAAGCAAAATTCGCAAAAGTCTCAGGACTGGCGTCAGAACGATCAGCAGGGAAAGGAAGACAATTCTCAAAGCAAGAATCCCTACTTCCAAAAGAATGGAAAAGACAAAACCGACCAGCAAAAACCAAATAGCACGAAACAGCGCTAAAGCAACCAAAAGTCCCAAGGGCGGGGGCCCGAGCCAATGGGTAAGATCAATCCTCACGCTCCACGCAATCCGCACAAGGCTACAGAAACAACCAAGGGTACGGGGACCAATCCATGAGGACCCAACAAAACCTAAATCATCTACCACAAGAAGAGAATAACGGTGACTACAAGTCACGGTCACAGCATGAAACGACACAAGTTGAGGACGATTTGTCCGGAAAGCTGTAATTCTTTAGCGGAAGCTCCCTGCTTCCGTTCGTAAGACGAATGGTCGCAGGGCGAATTATCAGACTTCTGATTGATACTGGGGCCTCGAAAAATTATATAAAACCCCTTCCCGAACTGGCACATTGGGTGTCAGTTGACAGCTCTTTTCAAGTTAAATCAATTCACGGGCACACTAAAATTGAGCAGAAATGCCTCATCCACCTTTTCGACGTTAAGTCCTACTTTTTCATGCTGGAGTCACTTAATGACTTTGATGGCATAATTGGCCTTGATCTGCTAAAACAGATCAATGCCCAAATAGATTTGACAAACAACGTCATTAAACACGACCATGGGATAGAAAAAATCGAGTTCACTAAATGTCAACAGGTGAACCATATTCGGATTAATGACACAGATGTCCCTCCTGCTGTCAGATCCACTTTTGATAATATGATCAACAAAATGGTAAAAGCATTTGCGGACGTTAACGAGTCCCTACCATACAACATAAATACGGTTGCCACTATACCAACGGACGATGAACCAGTTTACTCAAAACTTGATCCGTATCCAAAGGGCGTGTCTGACTTTGTCAATGCAGAGGTTAAACAACTTCTAGCGAATGGCATAATACGACCGTCAAAGTCCCCTTATAATAACCCGATATGGGTCGTCGACAAAAAAAGCATCGACGAAGCGGGGCACAAACAAAAGCGTCTGGTTATTGATTTTAGGAAACTAAATCTTAAAACAACCGATGAAAAATACCCTATCCCATCCATTTCGACGATATTGTCAAACTTGGGCGAGGCCCAGCACTTCACTACGCTGGACCTCAAGTCAGGGTTTCACCAAATTGCATTGGCTGAAAGAGACAGGAAAAAGACAGCGTTCTCTGTCAACAACGGGAAGTATGAGTTTTGTAGACTCCCTTTCGGGCTGAAAAATGCCCCAAGTATCTTCCAACGAGCCATTGATGATGTGCTCCGCGAACAAATTGGTAGGATATGTTATGTTTACGTTGATGACGTAATAATCAGCCCTATCACGAATAACAGGCGAAATATTTTTTCACGCGGAATTTGATTTCACATGAACAATTATTTCGCATCATGAATTCACCGTGAACAAGATTTCACTTCGATAAATTTCGATTATAGTTCACTGCTGAATTTCGAGAACAGCTGATTGTTTGTTTACATTTTTTGAGCCTAATTTGGCGCAAAAAGTGAACATAAGTTGGCATAATTGGTCGATATTATTTAAAGTTCACCAAATTAAATGTTAAAAGGAATATGTTGAGCCTGACACTAAGAAGGCAGTTGTTAGAAGATGAATCACGTGAGAGCGAGCGATTAATGCGGCGAAATATACGGGACAATTCAAATCCTTTGGATATGCCGGAGACTTTGTAAGTACATGAATGTGCATTATGTGTATTTTTAGTGGCAAAGTATGTATTCATTTTAGGTTTGTACAGCATTTTAGAGTGAATAAAGCCACTTTTAGCTATTTACTGGATGAGCTCACATCATCGACTCCCAGAGCACAAAAATCTTTCGCAGCTCCTCCAATCGTAAAGCTAGCTGCTTGTTTGCGCTTCTTTGCAGAAGGCGCTTACCAGAAAAGCGTTGGACGTGATCGAGAGGTGGGCTTGGCGCAATCAACTTTCTCCAAAGTGCTGTCAGAAGTTTTGGTAACGTTTGAAGCTAAGCTTTGCAGAAAATGGGTGTCTTGGCCAAACGAAGAAGAGTGCAGAACTATTGCAGCAAATTTTTATGAAAAATTTAAAATTCCTGGCGTCCTTGGGTGCATTGATGGCACACATGTTTGCCTAGTGGCCCCTGAAAATAACGCTCACTTATATTATAACAGGAAAGGCCAATACAGCCTAAATGTAATGTTGGTAAGTTAATTTAAAAATTTTGGTATACTTTCTTTAATCCGAAGTGTACGTTACAGGTATGTGATGATCAGTGCAAAATCCGCTATGTTGACGCTACACATCCAGGCGCAAGCCATGATTCTGTGATATGGACCACCAGCACATGTCGCAATCATCTTGAAAGTTTAAATGGGTCCGGTGTGCGAAATTTGTGGCTTCTGGGTGATTGCGGTTATCCCTTGGAACCGTGGCTTATGACTCCATATCGTAATGCACAACACGGCACGAATGAATTTAAATTCAATGCTGTGCACGCAAAATGTCGGAACATTGTTGAAAGAACAAATGGCATATTAAAAAACAGATAGAGATGCATATTGGGAGCAAGGCAATTGCATTACCAACCATTGAAATGTGTGCAAATCATTAACGTGTGTGCTGCATTGCACAATATTTGCATTCACTTTAAAAGCGTTTATCAACCCAGTGTTGATTGCCAGACAATAGGAGCGAATGACCAGGAACACACAAATACTTTCGAAGATGAGAGATTGTCGAGGGTGGCTCAACGAATTCGAGCAGATATTTCCCATTCCTTGTAAAAGTTCTTATATTAATAAAAAAAAAAAATTGGATATACATAATTAATTTCTTTATTTTGTGTCACTTCTTTTTTATTCAGTTCATTTTTTTCTTTGACATTTATAATGAATATTATAATCATATAAACAAATAACTTAAGAACAATTCAATATTTAATTAATATTAAGAAAAACAAAATGGAAATTTAACAAAAAACAAAAGAATAATTCAATACATATCATTTTAACACTTAATTTTTAGATTTCTGCCTCTCTTTCACGCAACATCAGCATTCTACGCTTTATATTGAGCTTTTCAAGCTCGATCTCCATAATTTTCCTGTTGTGCTTTTCTGTTTCAGCCAAAATCTTCTCCAACGTGTCAGAAATTTTAACGTTTTGAGTTTTAAAAATCTCCAAACCCTCCACAATTGTGTTACAGAGTTTCTGTTGCACTAGCAACTCTGCCTCAACTACTTCTTGTGTAGTTTTGCCAGTCATTTTGGGCAATTTGCAGCTGGCAGGCGATGAAACGGTGGGCGAATTTGGCCAAACGCGTTTTGCTGGTCTAGGAGTAGTCGATATGCGAGAATCTATTGATGGTTTGCTAGATGATTCAATTGTTTGGTCGACAAGTATCTGCATTTCATCTTCCGACGAATCTGCAATTGTTTCGGAAACATTTAGCCCGAAGAATTTTGCTCCTGCCAAACCTTCAATTGATTCTCGCATATCGACAAGCTCGGAAATGGCTTGCTCTGATGGAGTGAGTGCCTGTGTGAGATTTGGTCCACCTCCAGTTCCCTTCCTTAATTTAGCGCTAGCGGCTATTTTGTTGCGCACGTAGCGTTTCTGGTCAGTCCAAACCTTATTAAAAAATTACATTAGTATAAATAGTTGTACTGATTTTATAAATTACCTTTTTCCATTCGGTTATGGATTTAATCGGTGGACCAGCACTATTTAAATCGCGTTCTAAGTCACACCAAAATGCTGCCACAACATCTTTATTTTGGCGGGAAAAACTCTGAGCCATTTGTTTATTTAATGTCATCCTGTCTAGCAGGATGCTAGATTGAGTTTTATTTATACTCTTTGACCTTAAATTTACAAAAAATGCGTTTTCTATAGAAACTTAGTTTAATTTATGTTAAACAAATTACTTACATTTTCAATTCCGCCAAATCAAAACAGGTGAACGATTATAAGCGAAAAGTGAATTCATTTCGCCCTTGAATTTTATTCAGCATAGGGCGAAATGGTTTCGAACAAGGGAACTATCAGCTGTTAGACATTCGTAATCACGTGAAGGCGAAAAGTGAAATTATTTCACGTGAAATTTCATTCGTGATAGGGGTGAATATTCTCCAAGTCCAAAGATGACCATATCAGAGACATTGAGTGGGAAAAACCTTAGGGACGCAGGCATGCGAGTGTCTCAAGAAAAATCAAAGTTTTTCAAAAAAAGCGTGGAATATTTGGGATTTACAGTGTGTAGAGGCGGCATTCAGTCCTCGCCCGATAAAGTGAAGGCTATTAAGGACTTTCCCCCACCGAAAATCCTATTCGCTCTTATGTCATTTTTAGGTCTAGCACGCTACTATAGGTGCTTCATAGCGGGTTTTGCCAGCATCGCAATGCCCCTAACAGATGTCTTGAAAGGCGAAAATGGCAAAGTAAGTGCCAACTACTCAAGAAAGGTGATAATCGAATTGTCACCGGAGCAAAATGAAGCCTTCGATAGGCTTAAAAATATACTGGCTTCTGAAGATGTAATGTTGTCTTACCCAAATTACAAAAAGACTTTTGACCTCACAACAGACGCGTCTGGCTATGGACTGGGAGCGGTACTGTCTCAAGGCGGCCGCCCGATAACAATGATCTCGCGAACATTGCGAGGTAACGAGGTAAATTTTGCCACAAATGAGCGTGAGCTTCTCGCCATTTTATGGGCACTCAAAAACCTCAGAAATTACTTGTATGGTGTTAAGAATCTTAACATTCATACAGACCACCAACCATTAACCTTTTCGGTATCGGATAAAAACCCGAATGCCAAAATAAAGCGTTGGAAAGCCTTCATTGATGAGCACAACGCAAACATAATTTATAAACCCGGAAAAGAGAATTTGGTAGCAGACGCTCTGTCTCGCCAAAATGTCAATGCATTAGAGGATTCAGCAGACTAAGATGCTGCCACTATCCACAGTGAAGAATCCCTTACACAAACCATTGAAGGCACAGACAAACCGGTAAATTGCTTTCGGAACCAGATTATTCTGGAAGAAGGGACTATCCCCCAACAAAAGACGTATATTTTGTTTAAGACAAAAACCCGTCACATAATTAATTTTTCCGATCGCAGCACATTAATGCAAAGCATTAAAGATGCAGTAAACACTGACGTGGCCAACGCAATTCATTGCGAGCTACCCATACTGGCTTTCATCCAACACGGACTAGTTGAGGCATTCCCTTCCACCACCTTTAGATATTGCAAAAACTTAGTTACAGATATTGTAAACCCAACCGAACAGAGGGAAATTGCGACAGCTGAACATAATCGCGCACACAGAACAGCGCAAGAAAATGCGAAACAGCTACTTAGGGACTATTTTTTTCCAAAAAAAGGTCGCTTAACGTCGGAAATAGCTGCAAATTGTAAAATTTGTGTTATGAGTAAAGATGATCGGCACCCAAAAAAAAAAAATAGGGAAAACCCCGATACCATCGTATGCCGGAGAAATGTTGCATATACATAGATGTTTACTCCACTGCCAGTAAATATTTTCTAACTTGCATCGACAAGTTTTCCAAGTTCGCAGTAGTACAGCCTATACGGTCTCGCGCAATCGTGGATATAAAAGCTCCACTTTTGCAACTTCTGAACATGTTTCCCACAACAGAAGCGATTTACTGCGACAACGAGAAATCCCTGAACTCAGAAACCATTAAATCAATGCTCAGCAATAGCTTTGGCATTGAGATTTCAAACGCTCCACCCTTGCATAGCTCCTCTAATGGACAAGTCGAGCGGTTCCATGGCACTCTTGGGGATATAGCACGCTCATATAAGTTGGAAACACAGGTAGAGGACACTGTCGAAAACATTCTCCTTGCAACCATAAAGTACAACAGGTCAATCCATTCGGTGACAAACGAGAGACCCATAGACGTAATTCACGCAGCCTCCAAAGACACTACAGTGCAGATTAGGGAAAAAATCGCATCAGCACAGCAAAAGACACTTGACCAAATGAATAAAAAGCGGGTCTATAAGTCGTATTCGGTAGGCGATAGGGTTTGGATAAAAAACAATAAGAGATTAGGAAATAAACTATCACCCCTATTCACAGAAGCTATAGTGGAAACAGACCTAGGTTCTTATTAAAGGGAGGGTGGTCCATAAGGACAATCTTAAGTAGGTTTGTCACATTTGAAAAATCATGACAACTATTTTTTTAACAAATTACATTTTCCTAGGTTAAGATATCTTTTCAGCTTAACAATAGCAACCATGACCTTGACCGAAGCGACATTGAGACTCAACGACTACTCCCACGCGGACTACATACCTATAGTTGACGGTGACGTAACAATCTGGGACTCGTACACTTACATGGGACACACGACGAACTTGACACTTTTCGAAACTTACATCGACGAGACATGGAAACTGATAGATAAACTACCCAAGGACCACATGAAACAGGTACTGAAAACTGACATACAACACATAGCCACCTTGATAGCTTCCTTGACCGTTCACCACCGACAGGCACGTAGCATTAACATGATAGGTAGTGCCCTTAAGGCAATTGCAGGAACCCCAGATTTCGATGACTGGGAACAAATAAAATTCAAACAAAGTCAGTTAATAGAATCCGAGAGCAAGCAGATAGAGATCAACAGTAAAATCCAGGCAAGACTTAATGACGTTTCAAGGGCCCTCAATGCAATTTTGAAACCAGATGCAGAGGTCGAACATTTTTATGCATCAATTTTGGCAAAGAATAGAATGATAATTACAAACCTTGAGGACTTAATCCTCACTGTTGCACTTGCTAAAATAAATTTAATCAGCCCCCTTATACTAGACAGCATCGACATGAAAGAATTATTAAATGAACAACTCACTAATACTAGTATAACCGACCTTTTAGAGGTCTCTCATATAAAAGCTTTTCAAAATTCTGAATTATTGTACTTTCTGATCAAATATCCCAAACCTTTGTTAAATTGTAAAAAAATAGATATTCTTCCTGTTCAGCATAATAACGTAATATTAGATCTAGAAAAAGGTAATACGGTGGCCGACTGCAGAACAAAGACTTTCGCTGTACGTGACTGCGCTGCCACTTTGAGCACTACTTTTTGCAGAAGACTACAAAATACATGCGCGCAACAACTGGTATCTGGAACCGTCGCTCAATGCGCCACGCGCCCCGGACACCTGGCGCCCGTGATAGTAATCGGCGAGGGCATTGCAGTAATAAACAGCGCGACCATGAATGTAGTGGATAGTACTTGGAACAGCCAGATAGTCGCGGGAACCTTCCTCGTGACTTACGACGATCACGTCTCACTAAATGGCACTCGTTACGTGAACCACCGAGGCATCCTGAAAAATAAACTTGCTGTATCCACGTCAGCCGTGGTCAACGTCACCCTCTTCAGAGAACATCTGAGCCTCCCATTCCTACATGATCTAACCATGACTTAGGCAAATGCTCGTGTGAATACACTTTCGCAATTTGTAGGCATCGCTGCATAGCTGTATGGTAGTTGCGATGGCAAAATGATTGGGAAAGTGGCATAGAACACGAGAAAAGCACGAAATGCGCTCTCAGAGTGAGTGGTAGATACGCTACGACTTCCAATTGAAGGTTGGAATTTTGCTGCTTGGACGCTCTATCTGTATTCCATTCTTGTTGATACAACCAATGCATACTTATTAAGTATGCCTTGCATACAACAAAATACTTTCTATACTTAACTCTATCGCACTTGCAAAACAGCCCTTTATCAGATTCAAGAGAGTAAAATGACACTACCATTAGTAATTGTATCATGCACCCAGAATAGAGCCGCTGTCAATTGCAGAAACGCCGATGCCACCCTGTGTGGCTGTGCTAGATCCACCCATTAAATTTGTAGCCACCAACTGCTCAAGCTTGTCCATCCGTCCAGACATATTCCGTGTAACGATCGACATCTACATATGTAGCCAATGCATTGTTTTGTAAAGACAATGCATTTATCTGCTCAAACATGCGTCTTATAAGGATAGTGTTGGCGTCTTCCTTTCCTCTGGCCACAATCGTTTGGCTGCCATCATCCTGCATATCACTGTCTGACTCATTTTCATCAGATTTCATAGGTGTTTAAAATCCAGACATTTCTCCAACACTCACAAGTCGCATTTTACTACGTAATTCCATCAAGTTTTATCAACTTCAATTTTATTTCACCATGTTTATACGTGTGAATATGTGTAACACGCAATAGTTTTTCACCATGTATATATGTACGTGTGTATATGTGTAACACGCAATACTTTTTTTTCGCATTGCAATTTAATTAAAATAAAAAATGTTTTGACTTCAACCAGAACACGTCGTTGCAACACAAAATAGAATACTTCACTCGATTTTGATAAATTTAGTAAAATGATTCAACGAAAGAATAATATAAGCATTTATAACCAACAGTAAAGAATAAAATGTAGGTGTTAATTAATTATAATTATTTGTTGCGGTTCAGTATTTTTATTTGATTTATAAAACAGAGTGTCACGGACACGTCTGCTTAGATCTGTCGTCAAAGAGCAACTAAAGAAATGCGCACTTGTAAGTGACGCCGATACATAAAATATTCGCTGAATTCCAGTTAGCGCGTAAGAAGTAATACATAAGAAAAGCGATGCAAGTGCAAAGCAAAACAAAATAATAGAGCTTCCAACTTAATTCGATGATGGACATGCCAGCTTACAAAAATTATCGTTAAATTTCAAATTAAATCAAACAATTGCATATATGTAAATACATTGTAAATCCGTTCCTCAACAGTAGGATTAAAGCAATTTATTTTAATATGCTGCTGCGAGCGAAAACTTTGCGAAGAAGACTGTCCTCGATCTCAGGGTCGCATGACAGCTTGATTATATTATAATATGTTTAGACTTAAGCCGCACAACATGCCTTGCATTTCGAACTTATTAAACACCACTCATAAAAGACACAGACAGCCGTCTAGGTTTGAGTTTCTTTATTGAATGATTTTGAATATTACACAGAAAAAAAAATGACGATCTAAATTTAAGATTTTTAATCTAGAATTATCCCGATTCGTACTTGAAATATTTAAGTACGATCCGTACTTAGGAAATCTTAAATTAAGCCTAAAACGAACTTAACGAGTACTTTAAGATTAAAAACTTTGATTCAATCCCAAACGTACTTGAATTAAGAATTCATTTTCTTAAAAAATCTCAAAACAGGCCTAAAACGGTCTAGAAAATTTCCTATTTTATTTAAGTACTGAACGTTCCTAATATAAGAATATAATTCTTGATCCAACATTAAAAATTCTTATAATAAAACTGAAACGAACTTGGCAATTTAATAAGTAGTAAACGTTCTTATTACAAGAATAAAAATCTTGATTCTTCTTTAAAAGTTGTAGTTTTTTAAACCAAATTTTGTCGGAAGGAGGCTTCAATTAAGTATTATAAGTCCAAAATACTTAAGACCGGCAATCTAAGTTCGAAATACTTACATCAAGTACTGAGTGAACTTTTATCAAGATGATTCTCAGAACGACTGGAATCAAGTACGCAAATTCTTGAATCAAGTACGAGTCGCGTGTTCAAATCTCAGCGGCATTTTACGAATTTTATTTTTTTTTCTCTTAAAAATAATATGAAAATAGTTTATTTTTGTTCTTATTTTTTTTAAAGTCATTAATTAGTATAAAAATGCCGAATAAACTGATCTAAATCAAGTTCACTTAACATTAACTGCAGTCAAAATGTAATAGGAAGTGGCTCAACAGCTAAGGCACTCGACGCAGTTGACAACAGATCTAAGGTTCAAATCCCCGTCACGGTAAGCAAAAACAGATGAATTTGTAATGGTTGTTGTTTCTAATTTAATACATTTCTAGCATAAGCATGAGAATGATTGGCAGCTGTATAAATGCTATTCTGCACTATATATCTAAATCTTAGAATTTCAGGAAATTAAATAATCAAGTATTGTCATACTTAGATCAAGAATCACAAAGTCAGAATTTCTGTTTAAAAATTACAACCTTACGCAACTTACACACGGCTAACTGCGTTAACAAACGGATACTTGCCGTTTTCTATTTTTTTATACCCTTAACCCATAAAATGGGTAAATAAGGGTATAATGGTTTTGTGCAAAAGTATGTAACAGGCAGAAGGAAGCATCTCCGACCCTATAAAGTATATATATTCTTGATCAGCATCAATAGCCGAGTCGATTTAGCCATGTCCGTCTGTCCGTCTGTCTGTCCGTCTGTCTGTCTGTCCGTCTGTCCGTCTGTCCGTCTGTCCGTCTGTATGAACGCGTGGATCTCAGAGACTACAAGAGCTAGAGACTTCAGATTTGGGATATAAGTTCTCCTATACCATGAGCAGAACAAGTTTGCTTCAAATTATCGATAACTATTCTGGTTTCCGATATACACATGGAATCGATAACAAAAAAATATCGAATTTGGAAAATGAAAAAATGAGGGTTGAAAGAATGAGTAACGATAGATCTTTTCTGAAAATTTCGTCCAAATCGGTTAAGAAACACCGGAGATATCGAATTTAATCGATTGAAGCTAAGTCAGTATACCAAAGTCTTATATAAATTTAATTTTTTTTTTGCAACTGGGTTCAGGGTATCTTCTAGTCAGGCTCTCCCGACTAGAGCCTTCTTACTTGTTTAAATGTGAATTTGTCAGTTCTTAAATCAAGAATTAATAATCTTAAAATTCAAGATCTAATGCCATGTTCTGATATAGCACTTAATCGCGCGATTAGGGTCATTAACGAGATTAAAGCACTAATCTACATATAATCGCGCGATTAACTCATACAAAAACTGTCAAACGTAATCCTCTCATTGACGAGATTATCTGCTAATCTAGTTGATTAGCGTCAATGCAACCCTGTTTTTGTCTAACATTAACGACAGATGGCGCTGTTTTTACCATATGAGAACAGCTGTTATTTGTTATTGTGGGTTTATTTGCAATTTGTAAGAAAATATGGCAGCAAAAAGAAAAGAATAAATTGGTGCGATGGGGCAGAAATCTGCCTCATCGAGATATGGCAGAGCAGATTGCAACAACTGCGATCTGCTAGGAAAAACTCGCATATATATGAGGAAATGGCGGTAGAGATGCGGAACTTTGGCTATCACTTCACGGGTGCAGAAATAAAAGTTAAAGTGCACAATTTTACAAATAGATACAGGTATGTAGAATTTTTTATAAGTAAAAACACTTATAAATATGATAAATTTATTGAAAATTGTATTCATAGACAGGAGAAGACAAAAATTGGCCCGTCTGGGGGTGCGCCATCTTTGTGGAAGCACTATGCTGCTGTGCACCAAATATTGAATGGCTGCAAAAGTATTGACACTGAAGCAATTGTGGAAGACAGTATTATGGGTAAATATAATATTTTATTGTTTAATATATTAAGTAATAAAAAGTATTATTATCCATAGAAGAAAGTTATGATTCGTTGAATGTGGATTCATCAACATATTCTGCACCTGCAACTCCAATGTCGCCTTCTCCAACATCGCCAAGAATGCTATTTAATGAAACGCCTTCAGCAACATCAGATTCCGAATGTGAGCGCTCATCTAAAAAGAAAAAACAAAGCTTTCAGGCGAAGATATGCGATTATATGGAGCAGTCCTCTAAGGATTTTAAAGAAGCTCTTAAAGAGAATAGAGAAATAGAGGAGAAGAAGGTGGTACTTTTGGAACGCTGCGTTTCAGATTTTAGTGAACTGAAAGACGCTATGGTGTCATATTTAAAAAAACAATAATTAATATAATAAAATATGTACTTACAAATGAAAGATGTCAATGCTTTACGTATATCCTCTGCTCTACCAACATTTTGAGTAATAATTGTTATGTCTGGTGAATGTCTTGCATGGTCGATCATTTGCTGTGATGCCAACCAACTTTCATTTACCTCGTCATTTTCGTTGTTAAGAAAATTGTGCAGTGCACAACACGCCTTGATGATCAGTGTAGCATTGTCCACTTGGTTATCGATACCCTTTCCGATTCTCCTAAATCGAGCTTTCAAGTGGCCAAATGCGTTTTCAACTACCCTCCTGCATTTAGAAAGGCGATAATTGAACGCTTTTTTATCCGCTGGTTGTGCAACAGTGAAAAGGTACGGTTTCATAAGCTCATCACCAAGTCTAAATGCAGAGTCTCCTATTATGAAAACCGGTACTCTTGTGTTGTTCATGTTTCTTGCCATATCATTTAAAAGCTCACAGTTTTTGAGTTCTCGCTTGAGCAATGATTTTTCATAAATGTTAGAATCATGACAGCGACCTGGGCTACCAACATTTACGTAAATGAAACGACACCTGAAGAAGACTTATTATGTTATACATTCTATTAGCAATAGTAGTTGTTTATATACCTTGCATCTACTAAAGCTAGCAAAACTGTAGAGTACCAGCCTTTGTAGTTATGATAATCTACAGCGTCTTCTGTAGATGGGTGAATTGCTATATGACATCCATCTGAAAATGTGGAGTGATATTATACAAATTTAAAAGTATTGAAAAAAATCTTACCAATAGCGCCAAGGCATTGCGGAAATCCCATACCTTCAAATCCACGTACGCACTCTTCAACTTTTCCAGCTGTCAATGGAAAATTTTGAAGATACAGAGGTCGTAATTGCTTTCAAGTCTCTCTACAAAAGTCCAACACTATTGTGCACACTGTCGACTTTCCAACTCCGAACATGTTTGCTATGGTCCGGTACTCAGCTGATGAACCTAGCGCGTACATTGCTATTGCAACACGTTTTTGCAAAGGAATTGCCTTTCTATAAGTGGTATCTTTTTTTTCTATATTTTTTACTAGCTCACAAAGCTTGTTGAAAGATTTGCGATTCATGCGCAAATTGCTCTTAAAGAAAGCATCTGAGCAGTTTTGGCAATCAATTTCCCAGAAAAATTGTGAACGTTCCTAAAAGATAAACACTTTTAGATACACACATATATACACATAATAATAAGTTAATACATACTTTTCTCCAGCACTTTTTCATCACAGATGCCTCAGATATGGCTGCACATAACGTGAGGTGCATTTCATATTTCATTAGCAAAAGATTCCTTTGTGCTCTTGAAGTATTGAATATATCCTCCATTATTTTCGCCATATCCAGCATTTTTATCATAAAAAAATAATTTTAATAATATTTGGCGGCATTTTTATTCACTAATGCTTAATATTTATTCACTAATGGTTAATTTCAATTTTTTCTGCTGTTTGCTATTTAATTTTGTTCATTTATAAATGTAAACAAACAAATGTCAAACTTAATCTTATGAGAATCAGCTGATTGCTGTGTGAACGCATAAGATTATCGGTGGTAGATTATCGTAATCACGCGATTAATTTTTCATAGTGTGAACATGGCATAACATCTTGTTTTTAAGTTCACTTCAATCGTATTTACAGTTTGTCAGATCTCAAATTCTAAGAATTTTGCTTCTTAATTCAAGAATTAACAATCTCGAAATAAGTACGTTTCATTCTCAAAACGATCTAAATTTAAGAATGCGCGATCTTAACAGTTAAGAACGTTTCATACTTGATTCAAGATTTTTCGGTCTTACACGAGAAATAAGACCGAAAAGTGTTGATTCAAGGTGGAAAATCTTGATTAATTTTTTCAGTGTAATTCTAACTTAAAGCTGGCCACTGCTTCGGCAGAGAAGTCAGCGCGAGAGCCGTACATAGTTTTTGTATATAATATGAAGAGAGCGAGAGTATACACATAAGTATAGTAGATGGTCTAAGCGTGAGAACGCTGACGCGGCATCGTTGTGCGCGTTGCATTCTTACGTGATCATGTTACCAGCACTGGGTGCTTGGCTTATTGTTTATGCAACGACAAAGTGTCGTTGCTCGATTTTATGTTTAGACAACAACAAAGTGTTGCTGTTTATTGTATTTGAATATATGTGGATATATGTGTATACTACATCTCCCTCCTTTTAAAAATAACGTAATATAATGAAGTTATTTTGAAAGTGTATGTATGTCTAGTTTTATAATATATATTTATATATGGTTAATTAATTATATTGTTATATGTTTGTATTAAAGAATTTTTGAATTAGTTTTCTTTTTATAAAATTTTATTTTTTTTTTTTTTTTTTTTTTTTTGATTGTAAAAATAAAAACTTTTATACTCTTAGAAATATGTTGTTTAGTTTAATAAAACGATATTATCATCTTGTGGTTGATCAGGCCAAAATATTATATAAAATATTAGACTATGCTCGAGCTAACCTATTTGTTGAATATTTTAATTCTATTTTTGTTCACGACTTGTGTTTTTTTCTTTCCTACGTCTATTTTTATATTATTTCTATCTTCTATGCTTATAACTTTGTATGGTCCTGAATATTTACTTTCTAGCTTATGAGCTGTTTCTTTCCTTAACATGATTAATGTTCCTATTTCTAGTTGTATATCATTACCTTTTTTATCATATTCTAATTTTCTTTTTTGTTTTTCTATGTCTATCATTGTTTTTGCTCTTTTGTAAGCAATTTCTAGTCTAAACTTAAATTCTTTAGCATAATCATCTATGTTGTATATTGGATCTATTCTAGCTAATCTATTAAATTCTGCCAATTGTCTTGGAGGTCTTCCAAAGACAAGCTCGTATGGACAGTATTCATGTACTGTCGACGGAGTTGTATTGAAACAATAGGTGAAGTAATTCAACCATATGTCCCAATCATCTTTGTCAATCGAAATATATGAACGAATAAATTCATTAAATGTTCGATGACTTCTTTCAACTGTTCCTAAAGTCTGGTGGTGGTGTGCTGTTGAGTGTATATTACTTATATTCATATACTTGCACAAGTCATTTATTAGTGCGTTTTTGTATTCAGTACCCATGTCCGTTATGAACGTCTTCATAGGACCGTACTTTAGTACAAAAAATTCAAATATTGCTTTGGCTACTGTTTTTGCACTTTTATCAGCTACTGGTATTGTAACTAAATATTTAGTGAGATCACATATATTTGTGATTGCATACTCATTGCCATTCTCTGTACGAGGTAATGGACCAATGGTATCTATTAAAACAGTGTCAAAAGCTGTACTTGGTGTGCCTGTTATAATCATGGGTGCTTTTGTATGTGTCGTCGTTTTTGCTTGTTGGCATTTTAGACAAGTTTTCACATACTTTGTTATAGTCTTTGTCATTTGGGGCCAGTGGTAGTATTTTTTAATTTTTAACAGGGTTCGCGTAATCCCTGTATGGCCACCTTCTATAGGATCGTCATGGTATTTGGACAGGATTGCCTTTATTTGACTTTCGTCATTTTTGTCTATTTTTGTCACTTTTTGTAGTAGCGCTACTTTTATTTTCAAATATTTATTGCCCATATTTTTAAATTCATTAAGTGATACAAATCCGAAAATTTGTTCACTTGGTGACATCTGTAAGTTAACGATTTTATGTATTCCGGCTTCTGAATTATGCCTTTGAAAAAATTGACCTAAATCGAATTTTTCATTAGAGTACAAAATTTGTACTACAAATCATTAACTGGGAATCGTGAAATAATTCGTTTTCCTTTCTTTAGCAAACAATTATTTTTACCGAATTTTATTTTCACAAATTTCTTTGCGTCATTATTGCTAACAACTTCATAGACATTGGGCTCTTTTCTCTCTTTTGATTCTTTTGGCAATTTTTGTTTTTCATCTGCGCAGATGTTTTCCTGTCTTTTTGATGACCTTGTTTGGACCATCATTATATTTCTGTTCAGTTCTATAAAAGTTTCTACTTTTATTCTTGATAATGCATCTGCAACGTGATTATCCTTCCCCTTGAGGTATTCTACTGTGAATTGATATTCTTCTAAATCTAGTCTCATTCTAGTCAATTTTTAAGTACGATTTTTCATCGAAAAAAGGTAGGTTAAAGGTCTATGGTCTGTTTTTACTAAGAAATGCCTTCCATAAACGTATGGTCTAAAGTGTTTTATTGACCAGTGTATTGCAGCTAATTCCTGCTCTGTAGTTGATTTATTGCTTTCTCCCTGTGTGAAAGCTCTTGAAGCGAATGCAATTGGCAATTGCATACCGTTGTACTCTTGAGTTAGTACGGCACCACATGCATGTTTACTTGCATCTGTGGTTATGCAAAATTCTTTGCTGAAGTCAGGGTATTGTAACAATGTAGGCTTCATTAATGCCTTTGTTAAGTATTTGAATGCGTCTTCGCATTCTTTTGTCCATTCGAATTGGACATTCTTTTTGCACAATCTGGTCAAATGACGTGAATGTTGTGCGAAGTTATGAATAAATCGTCTGTAATAATTACAGAACGCGACGAAACGTCGTGCGCTATCCGCATCAGTTGGGGTTGGGTAGTTTTTGATAACATCATATTTTTTGTCATCAGGGAGGATGCCATGGTCTGTGCACTTATGCCCAAGGAATGTAACCTCGTGCATGAAAAACGAACATTTCTCTGGATTTAATTTTAGGTTGTGTTTTCTACACATATCAAAGATATTTGACAAATTTTTAAACATGTGCTGTTCTGAACAGCCAATGACTACTAGGTCATCCATGTAGAGAAATGCTTGGGATAGCTCAAGGCCAGAAAATGCGAGTGTCATCATTCGCATAAATGAGTTTGGTGCTACTTTAAGACCATATGGTAATCGCGTGAAGCGGTAAGAACCGGAGTTCGTTGAAAATGATGTTACATTTCTAGATTTCTCATCTAGTTCTATTTGGTGAAATCCTGACATGAGATCGAGACATGAAAAATATTGGGCTCGTCCTAATTGGTCTAAGATTTCTTCTATTCTTGGCAGTGGGTATTTATCGGCCAGAAGTTTTTTATTTATTTGGCGATAATCAACTACTAAACGCCATTTTTTCTCCTTGGAATTTGGGAGAGATTTCTTGGGAACCAAGAGAAGTGGGCTATTATATTCAGAAATTGATGGCTCAACTATACCATCTTTTATTAATTTTTCGACCTGTCTGTTTATTTCTGGTTTTTCTGTTTCAGCATTTCTATAATTTTTTATGTAAACGGGTGTCCTATCTGCTAATCTCAATTTTCGCTTATAAAAATTATTACATGATATGGGTTCTGAATCAAGACCAAATATGTCACTGTATTTGGTACATAATTCAGTTAATTTTGTTCTGAATTGGTCCGGGAAGGTTAGTTTATTGATGACTTCATAAGATCTGTTATTTTGTTTCTCTGTGCTTGTTTTAATATCATATTGTTCTAGTGATTCGAACTTAATATTTGGATTCTGAATTTTTATGTTTTTATTGGTTGTATTTAGAATGCGGACTATTGCACTATTACTTTCAACAATACTGTTTGCTATTATTACCCCAGGGTGTATTTCCTGGTTTGGTATTAATACAGAATTTTCGCTAGTCAGAAGCATGATTTTTCTCATGACTTCTGATCTTGCTGGTAATAATATTGAATTATCAATATCATTGTGTAATAGTGGTACTTGTATTTGATAGTTTAAATTTCCTGGTTTCATGATAAATTCATCATTTTGGTAGTCTATTATGCAATTAAATTTTCTAATGAAGTCTAGTCCAAGAATTCCATCGCATGGTATGGGAAATTCAGTTTAAACTACTGTGAAATCGTGGTTGATTATGAAATAATCGAAAAGCAGGTCAATTGGGGCTTGTCCCATTGACTGTATTGTTCCCTGGCCAATTCCGGATATATTAGTTTTGAAATTTTTGTCAATATTTGTGTCTATGTTATTGTTTTTCAATATTGAGACATTTGCTCCTGTATCTATCAAAAGTGTAAGTGGTTTATTATTATCATGATTTCTTACTTTAATTATACTGCTGAGACTTACATTTATAGTTAGTATGTTTATTGCTGGTTGCTCAAGGGGGCTTGCTGGTTTTCCGAGTTACTTTGTGTAACTCGGACCAGGTTTTGTTGTTCAGGGCCTCTATTTTGGTTGCCTCTGTACGAGCCGCCTCGAGAGTTACCTCTGCTATTGTTGTATCTGTTGCCGTTGTTGTTATTGTACCTGAAACCACCCCTGTTGTAGGGTCGGCCTCTGTAGTTACCTCTACCGCGGTTCCCACCGCGTTGAGAGTAGTTTTGGTAAAATAGAACAGTGTTGGTGTTCCCAGTTGCTTCAGTGTAAGTTTAGGAGTTTGGCTGATAGTACTTCAACCGATTCTCCTTTTACTGATCGCTAGTTTTGCAATAATTTGAGCGATTGTATTCTCATCGCTAATTAAATTTCTTGCATGACCTTTCAGTTTTGTTTTAATTAAACTGATTCCTGTTGCTTCATGATCACCTTTAAGTGTATCTAGTAGACTTAATGCGTCTATGAAACTTTGCAGATTTTCAGCTTTTCCATCATACTCAGATAATATGGTGGATGCTGTTTTAATGAAATCGATTTTTGTCTGCGTCATTGTTAGGCTTTATATTTTTGGACTATCTGGTGTATTGTTATCAGAATCAGAGCACTCCTGTTCTGAATTTTCAGTATCAATTACTGGCTTTGATTCATTCAAATCCTGGAGTTGACTTTGGTCGAACTCAACAGGAAAGTACGGGTTTTTTGGAATAGTTAATTTGATATTACGACGAACGCTAATTGTCTCAAGTCTTGAAGCTAATTGTCGTAATACTTTTAGGCAATGTTCGTTGTGTGCATTCGTTAGCTTGCTCTTTAAGGAAGATGCTAATTCGCTAATAGTGTTATATTCAGTAGTTAACACTGCAATATGATGCACCAACGTTTCAACTTTTATTGTTATATTCTTGTTTGTGCACTTGTACGATTTGTCAAACTTTTGTTTTCCGAGCTCAATTTTTTGCTCGATTTCCTGCCAAGTCATAGCTAGTGCATATTGTTATGTCATGTCTATTCTATTATTTGCACATCAGAATCGTCACTTTCTGAACTTGAAAGTTCTATTTTGTCGATCGTGTTTGCAAATAATTCATGGTATGCCCTTGGCATCCGTATGTTTGTTCTAAGCAAAGTGGTATATCTATATTTCATTATCCTTTCTATCTGTCTATACATTTGCATCCGTATGATTTTGTTATCAATTATCCACTGTAGGATAACTTTTAACTTGGGGTGAGTGGGACCTTGGTCTACCACTAATTTTAAGAACGGAATGTATTTCGCCAAATGCTTTGATTCTACCATTTTTTTTTTCGCAAATAATTATATTTATTTAACATGTGAAATAGACTTGGGTTCACCTATGCAATCGCACCATTATTATTGTAGCTGTGTCTAAGAACAAATTTTCTTCGGTACGCATTTTAACTAGAACATAGGGCAGCGTACTCAACACTGCACCTTTTTCTGTTTTACTGCAATGATATAATGGGCTTGTGTTTGTATTGTACGTTGTCATATATTCATATTCGAACGTATTTACTGTGATGAAATCTTTATGGTTTTTTAATATATTTATTGATCTGACTAAGAAATTTGGATCTAAATTGTATGTTTGTTCTATCGCTAACTGCATAATTTTTTTTATTTTTTGTTTTTTTTTTTAAATTTTTTCCAAATCTGTACCCTTACTAATTGAGGTGTACTTTTTCTAAAGGCTTTTTGTGTGGGAGTTATAAACTCGAAGGGCTAAATTTAGGATCATGAGTGCTACTATAATTGCTACCAAAACTAGCATGTACTGCAAATCGGGTGAAGATACGTCGACTTTGTTGATTACATTAGCTGTCGAATCGACAGTCTTAACGTCGACTATACCCATTATTGTTTCTGGAAAGTGATAACTTCTGCTGAATAAGTCTAGCCTGGAATTATTGATAACTTTCATGGACTTTTGTGTTTGATCTTTTTTTTTTTTTTTTTTTTTAATTTCTATCTATCCACATAATATCTATAAGTATAAAAAGTTTTTCCCTTTTTTTTTTTTTGTAATTAATTTGTAAATTTGGTGTATTTTCAACAGGGGAACACTTTGTGGTTTACATGCGGCAATGGAAATTTTACAATATTTTACTTATAAGTTAAGTTTACACCACAAAGTGTTTGTTAATAATGAGTGTATTTATTGGGGCGTTTATTCCTATTGAATTGTTAGTGTTTTTTTTTTTCGTAACTAGCGCATAGCGCAAGATGGTTACTATTAAATTGAAAAAAAAATAAGCGAGGTGCTAACGTTTGTTAGCCCGCTTCTTCCTGTTATTTAACAGGGTGTTGATCTGCCGCAACTCCTCCTGTAAGCGGATCCTGAGTGCGTTTTCGTCTATTTTCGCCTTTAGTAAGGCGATGATGAGGTGTCTTCTATTTATCAGCCTTGCTTTTTCACCTCCGCGGTGTCGTTTGGGCGTCAGCTGGTCGTCGCCGTTGCTGGCGCGATGACGCTCCCTCGCAGCTGTCATTTTTCTGTATTCTTCCAATGTTATAGGCCTTGGCCCGTCGCGTGGTTTAGCCTCTAATGCTTCCTTTAGTGTAGGAGCATCCTTTTGCACGATGGGTTCACCTTCACTGAACGTTGGTTCGTTCCGTTCGTTATTCATGTGTGTGAATACCGCTAGTGTTGCTGCTTTAAACCATCCGCCCCAACGCTTCGTCAAAAACGGGAATGCGTGTATCTTCCAGAGTTGTGGAGCTAGAGCCAGCAAATTTGGTAGGAAGATAGCTGGCAACGACCTCCAAAAATCTGCATCAACGTTTTGGAGCCACACCCACCCATTTCGCCCCCCTTTCCCCACTTTTTACAAACTTTGAGCTAGAGTCACCAAATTTGGTATGAATATAGCAATTGACATTTCACATAGATCTGCATCAAAAACTTGGATGCCACGCACACACATACCACCCCAGCAACCATTCCCCACTTTTACAAACTTTGAGCTAGAGTCACCAAATTTGGTATGAAGATAGCAATTGACATTCCACAAAGATCTGCAGGAAAAATTTGGGATCCACGCCTACCCATACCACCCCAGCCCCCCTTTCCCACCTTTTATAAACTTTTAACCAGAGTCACCAAGTTTGGTATGAAGATAGCAATTGACATTCCACAAAGATCTGCACCAAAAATTTCTATGACACACCCACCCAATCCGCCCCAGCCCGCCTTTCCCCAACTTGTACATACTTTGAGCTAGAGTCACCAAATTTTCAAGGAAGATAGCTGGTGGCATCCCCATCTGCATCGGAGAATCTTTAAGGCAGCGTACACCCCTGCCGCATCCGTGCCCCTTTGCAATCAGGCCTCTTTTTACCGGTTTGAATACTGGTAACAAGTATACCGCAGTCGGTTGCGTCCGACTGCAACGTTTCCACTTGTTTTATTTATTTATGTTCAGCTAAGAGCAGCTGACATTAAAATGAAATCAAAATTAATTTAAATAAAAAAATTGTTAAAATAATTAAATTCAGTATAATATAGAATTTTATATAAAGGCCTGTACGCAGAAGCCCGTACAGTAAAAACTTCATATAAAAAAAATGGTCTCGTACAGCGTCAGTACCGTACTGACATTTTCTTTCAGCAGCTATTTACGATTGTAATAAAAGCAACAATATGTTGGCAAGAGCCGGCTTAAACATTTTTCGGATAATATTAACAAAGTTGACCTAATTCAGGCTCCAATAGAGCCATACTTACTGTTTTGGCAGTCAATGCTGCACAAGAAGTATTGAATAAAAATATGTACATTATTTAATTAATAAGATACAATTAAAATAACATATAAGCTGGATTGTACTGCCACTGATCTATTACAGGGTATAGATAAGTAAGGTGAATTTGCTTTGAGTCTTTTGAGTGGTTTCAGTTATGTTTAGCATAATCTTTGGTAAACTCAGCTCTGCCCATCAAATATGGGTTCACTAAAATGCAACCGCCTGCAGCAGGGCGTTAGCTGTACTCAAACACAAAAATAGCGCGCTTTGGTCGTGAAACGTTATTTTGAATTCAAGTATACAAAACACTGCTGCATTTCCGATTTATTTAGAGAAAGTTATTAGCCTACCGCCACAATATGTGAGTTTTTCAACACTTGTTGTTACGATCGTAAAACTCATGTGTACGGTACGGAAGCTGTACGGGGCTCAGGCCTTAAATCTGAAGATAAATTTAGGTAAAAAATTTAAAAGTTAACTTGAAGGAAATTCAATAAAAAATTAAGTAGTCCAACATTTGTTGCGTGGATTGGGGAAAACCCAGAAAAACCAAATCAGACCAGCTTTAGATTATTTGTTAGTGGTTACGATTAGATAAAGCAAAAAGGATCGATCTTTTAGTACTGGAATTGAGGACTCCAAGGATATAAGACAATTAAGTTTGTTATAGCCAGAACATAAAACACGCAATGGTTCATGAGTTAAATAGTTGTTCAAGCAACGATCAAGGCTAAAGGGTAAAAAGTTACGTGAAAATCTAATTGGGACATTAAATTTAATCAACAAGAATGGCATACAGATAGAGCGTCCAAACCATGGTTGAACTATACATGGTTGTGTCATGCGTAACAGAAGGAGCCTGTTGATAAGGCCACGCGAGTGCAAGCATAATTGCTCTCTCGATATTGCTTTATCGTCTTGTTTTTGTGAGCAAATAAGAGATAGAACGATGTGTGATTTTGTTAACATTTTTCAAAACAACACCACGACTGAAAACAGCTGCTTTGCGACTAATATGAAATCGTGCCGACACCCATGATACAATTATACAAGGTGGTCCAAGGCTTACTTAATTATGTAGTCCAGCTCTTTTGCTCGCTCTCTTTTTCTGTTGCCTTACGATTCAGTCTTGTTGCGAACGTTCTGAGCGACGCACATACGCGCACGATTTTTTTGCGTTTTATTTTGTCGTAAGGCAACGAGAGAGCGGAGTGAGACTACCTTAATAAGTATGCCTTGAGGTGGTCCACTCGGCTGCCGAAGTCGTTCGGTTTTTGGTCCCCTAATTTAAGTGCGTGCCTGCTTGTCGAACTGAAAGGTTGTGTGCGGACGGTTATTTTTCAGAGCTTTAACCATTAAGTGCCAAGCAGATACGTATATTCTTTAGAATTAAGAGCTTAAACAAAAGAATGGCTGTTAAACAACAAAAACAACGAATAATGTCAAATTCAAACATTATAAAAATAAAATTATCAACACTACAACTCTTGTTATAATTAAGGAAAAAAACAACTTATAGAGTCGTCATTCCTGTTCTCTTTGGCCGTACTTAGCAACAAGTATGAAGCACTTATAGAGTCGTCATGAGGCCAAGTTCTGACTGCCAGTTGGAATATGAAATCGTGGCGATACCTCTCTCACAGAGCGCTGTTGTAGACTTTTTTTTGCCAGCGCATTTCGTGCCCGAGTTTCAAGTCACTCGGCTTGCCAACTGTGCAACGATTTTTTCTCTCCTACCACAGCCAGCCAGCCATACTGTGTGTATGCGCCAGTAGCCAGCAATTTTGCAGCGCGCAGACCCTTGGTTTTTGGGCTGATCGTCTGTTACATGATGGAATAACATAAGGTGGTCCCGTCGGCAACAGACATCCACTTATTGTACGCTTGCAATAAGTGCGAGTGAAAAGAACATAGTATACTGAGTGTCGTACTGAGTGTGAGTGAGGCGGAAATGTGGTTGTTGATTAACCCTTAGCATGTCCGTAGGTTTTGAATATGCCATTTATTATAAAAAGACGAGACATTTTTTTAAAGTTTAATTTTTAATAATTTTGAATTACCAATTAAACGCTGCTTTTGGTTCTTAATACAAATTTTTTTGTTTAAGTACTTAACTTTAAAATATATTCTTATTTTAAAATAGAAAGCAATTACAAATTTATCCAGCTCTACATTTGGGGCGGCGATAACTAATTTTTCTTTTAAATTTTTTGTTATTTTAAAATATTCTTGTGTGAAATGAAAAAAAATGTTTTCTAGCTCTTTGAGCTTATTTTGGAAGTGATCCAACGGTTTAATAAGGCCGCCGTGAGACACCTCAGCAAAATTTGCAATATTTCATATTATTATGTGCACGCTTAAGGGTTAATGAACAACAAAAAAAAAATTCGTCCGCACACAACCTTTCTCGTCAACAAGCAAACGTGCACTGAAATAAGTGTATACTTCGTAAAACTTCGGCTGCCGACGGGACCACCTAATGTTATTCCATCATGGTCCGTTATCACATGCTTATGAGCGTGTGTATTCTTCATATGATCATATGGTATGCCTCCTTCCTTTTCGTTCTTGTGACCTAGCTGTAAAGCAGCAATACACAAATGTGTATTCATATCAACATACATATATTTTTATATGAATGTGCATTTTCATATGTTTTGCAGTTTTGGGGGTCGGGGCTTTGAAGTAATTTTTGCTATTTTGTTTGGGCTGGGTGCCATAATCAATTTTGCGACGTTGCCATAGCTTCATAGCACTATATCCACATACATAAATATTTCCATATGTTTGCAGTTTTGCTGGGATATAGGCTTTGTAGCGATTATAGTTACATATTTTGCTTGGGCTGGCTAGTTATAGTGTGTTAGTGCCTTTGTATATCTACTTGGCATATTTATATGTATTCGTAGCATTTGCCATGGCATTTATTGACCTTTCTCTATTATCAATTAAATTTGGTGTATTTTGCCAACAAAAACCTAAAAAGCAATACTTCCAAGGCAGTCAAATATCATCAAAATAAACAAGCGTCTAGGAAAATTAGCAGGCAAATATCAGTTTTGCATTGCTGGTCATACATACTCTTTCATGTTTTCAGCTCTATGACATTTCCCAATCATTTTGCCATCGCAACTACCATACAGCTATGCAGCGATGCCTACAAATTGCGAAAGTGTATTCACACGTGCATTTGCCCAAGTCGTTTGCCGAAATACTAAAGCAGAAGAAACACAAGAAAACGCTCGGCATAGCCAAATTTAACAAGCAAAAGCGATATAAGAAAACGGCATCTGCACGCATGTATTTACATGTATGAATGTATGCTAAACACACACACACATGTCATTTTGGTGCTGGGCGAAGCAAAAATCAAGATCGTTTTGTGCTTGCAGTGCGCGGCCGTTTTCTTGTGTTGCTTCTGCTTCTGCAAACGACTTGGGCAAATGCACGTGTGAATACACTTTCGCAATTTGTAGGCATCGCTGCATAGCTGTATGGTAGTATATATATAGTGCTATGAAGCTATGGCAACGTCGCAAAATTGATTATGGTACCCAGCCCAAACAAAATAGCAAGAATCACTTCAAAGCCCAGACCACCAAAACTGGAAAAACATATGAAAACGCACATTCATATAAAAATATATGTATGTTGATATGAATACACATTTGTGTATTGCTGCTTTACAGCTAGGTCACAAGAACGAAAAGGAAGGAGGCATACCATATGATCCTATGAAGAATACACACGCTCATAAGCATGTGATAACAGGCGATCAGCCCAAAAAATAAGGGTCTGCGCGCTGCAAAATCGCTGGCTACTGGCGCATACACACAGTATGGCTGGCTGCTTGTGCTATCAACAAATAAGTCGTAGCAAAGTTCGCAAGAGAAGTGGCACAAAATGCGCTCTCAGAGCGAGTGGTAGCTACGCTACGACTTCCAATTGAAGGTTGGAATTTTGCTGTTTGGACGCTCTATCTGTATTCCATTCTTGTGAATTTAATTCGACTCAAAAGAACTGATGAGTCGATTTCACCATTGAGTAGGTTAGTAATAAATAATACAACATGCAAAGTTCTACGGCTCAGCAGGGAGGGAAGATTTATCAAAAGGAGTCTACTTGAATATGGGAGTAAGTCTACTCCAGGAACCCAGTTAAAACTTCTAAGGGCAAATAGAAGACATTTTTTCAGCACAGATTCAATTCTATCCTGGTATATCGAGTATTGTGGGGACCACACACAAGATCCATACCACAGGATGGGACGTACTAGGGATGTATAAAGCGTTTTAGTGGTGAAGGGATCATTAAACTCTTTCGACCACCGCTTGATGAAGCCAATTACATTAATGGCCTTATTGACCATAGACGAAATATGAGAGTCACACTTTAATTTAGGATCAAGAATAATGCCTTAATCTTTAATTTCACTCGGTCAAGTAATGAAGCATCAAGCAAGTAGTGAGCAGTATGAGAGGTACTTCTACAAAAAGACATGACTTTACATTAAGAACATCAAAAATTGAGTAAGATAAAACAATACCAGAACGACAACGCACCCAAGTCCGACTGTAGCAAGTTACAATAACACTCATAATAGGTGAAACATAGCTTCACATCATCAGCAAACATATATACCAAAGAGTTTTTAATAACAGCTGGATGATCGTTAATAAACCGATTAAATAAATAAATTAATGGTATCAGGATCAACAATGCACAGTCTGTTAGCCATCCTGTTGCCTCCCCCTCGGTGGCAAAAAACCTAACAGAATTAATTAGCTTGGCCTATCAAAAAGTTCGAGGCCTTAACACTAAGCTTGCTGTATTATATGTATAACAGGTTATAGTAGTTGCACTCACCCAGAAACCTGGTGAAAACCTGATATTTATGATTATTCCGTTTACATGTTATTAGGAAAGGAAGCTCGTAAACTTGTGTTTTGAAGGGCGGCTGAAAAATAAACTATTCCCAATGTAGACTATGGCGAAGGCTACTGATACCATTGCACAAGGTGTTACAGTGCATACGACCACCCTACCATGATCTTGATAATAGCCAATTATATGTACATTCAAGATCCCTAAAAGCGTCTATGGCAGAAATCGAATCTCGTTCGTTTTATGAGTTAATTAATTATTTAGCGGCCATTCTCCGTATATTATTTGTTCGAATGTTCCTCCCTATTTTGATAATAACAACTTCTCATCCCACCTGAGTGCCCTGCAACTTGTTTTGGCGTTTTTGACTGATAGGGATGACCTTATAGCTGTTGGTGATTTTAATCTGTTACATGTTGTAAGGTCTTCGGCGCAGTTATCAGCCACTTCTGATGATTTTATCGATGGCCTTCTGGAGTTAGGCCTATCGCAAGTTAGAAGGGTGCATAACTGTTAATGCTAATATTAGTAGAGTACTCCCTCTAGGACTTCCGGAAGATACCAACCATAGAATTATACTTTAAAATTCTTACCACTTATCAACCATTTTACAGTTCTTTAAAAACACGTTGCTTTCTTAAAACTAACTTTAAATTATATTATGTTCTTCAGCATACTAATTGGTCACATCTTAATTCTTGTAATGATATAGAAACTGCCATTGCCATATTATCTTAATCGTTGTAGATTAAACTTTTCACGTGATCCTAAACAGTTTTATAAGTTTGTTAACTTAAAACGCAAATCTTTGTGCTTGCTATCCTCGATTTTACCTGGATAATACGAAAGCAAGTTCTATCAGGCAGTCGCCGATCTATTTGCTGAGTATTTTCAATCTGTATATCCTTTACAACTTCAAACGTCAAATTGCCTATATGTACAAGTTGTTTTTAAATCATCTGTATCTAAACCTATTTTTGTTACCTCTGGTGTTCCCCAGGGTAGTCACCTTGGTCCTTTGCTATTTAATTTGTTTATTAACGATTTCCCAGCTGTTATTACTAACTCTTACGTACATATGTTTGCTGATGATGTAAAGCTATGTTTCACCTATAATGATGCTTCCCTGTGTAATTTACTTCAGTCGAATTTGGGTGCATTGTCGGCCAGGTGCCACTATAACTTACTGAATTTAAATTCTTGAAAATGTAAAGTCATGTCTTTTTGTAGAAGTACCCCCCATACTGTTCACAATTTGCTTGATGCTTCACTACTTGACCGCGTGTTTGAAATTAAAGATTTAGACAATATTCCTGATCCTAAATTAAAGTCGGACTCTCATATTTCGTCTATGGTCAATAAGGCCATTAATGTCTTTGGCTTCATCAAGCGGTGGTCGAAAGAGTTTAACGATCCCTACACCACTAAAACGCTATATATATCCCTAGTACGTCCCATCCTGGAGTATGGATCTTGTGTGTGGTCCCCACAATACTCGATATACCAGGATAGAATTGAATCTGTGCAGAAAAAATGTCTTCTATTTGCCCTTAGAAGTTTTAACTGGGTTCCTGGAGTAGACTTCCCATATTCAAGGAGACTTCTTTTCATTAATCTTCCTTCCCTGTTAAACCGCAGAACTATGCATGGAGTATTATTTATAACTAATCTACTCAATAGTAAAATGGACTTACCAGTTCTTTTGAGTCGAATAAAATTAACGGTCCCAGTTATATATTCCAGTATCTTTTTATCCCTTAACATTGATCGTTGCTCGAGCAGCTATTTAATTCTTGCACCATTTCGTGTTATACTTATGCTCTGACTATAAAAACTGTTTTTTTTCTTGTCTCCTTGGAGGCCTCAATTCCTGTACTAAAAAGATCGATTCTTTTTGTTTTGTCTAATCGTACCCACTAATTACCAATCAAACGCTGCAGCGCGCTGGTCTGATTGGAGTTTTTAAGTTTTCCCCAATCCACGCAACAAATGTTGAACCACTTATTTTCTTGTTGAATTTCCCAGAGCTTTAAATTTATTTTTTGAATTTTTTAACTTAATATACTGTCAGATTTATATATAAATTTATATTTTCAATTTTATCATTTTAAATTAATTTTAATTAATTCATAATTCAGCCGCTCATAGCTGACAAATAACAAATAAATAAATAAATAACGTTAGTCTTAATGCTTGCCTTCCTCGGTTTAACGCGATAATAAGAAAGCAAAGTTCCGGATCTATGTGCAGATTATTTTCAATCGGTATACTCATCGATTTTTTATAATTCCATTTATTTCTATCCTCTCCGATTTCAAACGTCAAATTGCATATAGTTCCGAGTTATTACTGAGTGTACGCTCCTAAGTGACCTTAAATCTAGCCTGGAGATTTCACCACGCACATCCCTAGCGTGTTATGTGTGCCTGGATGGGTTTACAGGGAAAACTTCTTTATAATCTCTTAGAGTGTCGCCATCTTATTTGTTTGTTTGTTTATTGTCAACTAAGATCAGCTGACATTAAATCCAAGTTATTTTAAATTTAAATAAAATTAAAAATTGAAATTAAAAATTAATTAAAATAAAATTATATATAAAGCTGAAAGTAAATTTAGGTAAAAAATTTATAAAGTTAACGTTAAAGCTCTGGGAAGTTCAACAATAAAATTAAAATTAGTGGTCCAACATTTGTTGCGTGGATTGGGGAAAACCCAGAAAAACCCAATCAGACCAGCGTTAGATTAGTAGTTAGTGGTTACGATTAAATAAACAAAAAAGGATCAATCGTTTTAGTACTGGAATTGAGGTCTCCAAGGAGACAAGAGAATAAAATTTGTTATAGTCAGAATATATAACACGAAATGGTTCATGAGTTAAATAGTTGCTCAAGCAACGTTCAAGGCTAAGGGGTAAAATGTTACGTGAGGATCTTAAATTTAATTCGACTCAAAAGAACTGATGAGTCGATTTCACCATTAAGGAGGTTAGTAATAAATAATACTCCATGCATGTTTCTACGGTTTAACAGGGACGGAAGATTTATTAAAAGGAGTCTACTTGAATACGGAGGTAAGTCAACTCCAGGAACCCAGTTAAAACTTCTAAGGGCAAATAGGAGAAATTTCTTCTGCACAGATTCAATTCTATCCTGGTGAATCGAGTATTGTGGGGACCACACACAGGATCCATACTCCAGGATGGGACGTACTAGGGATGTATAAAGCATTTTAGTGGTGAAGGGATTGTTAAACTCTTTCGACCACCGCTTGATGAAGCCAAAGACATTAATGGCCTTATTGACCATAGACGAAATATGAGAGTCAAGCTTTAATTTAGAATCAAGAATAATGCCTAAATCTTTAATTTCAAACACGCGGTCAAGTGGTGAAGCATCAAGCAAGTAGTGAGCAGTATGAGGGGTACTTCTACAAAAAGACATGACTTTACATTTTGAACAATTTAAATTTAGTAAGTTAGTACGGCACCAGGCTGACAAAGCACCCAAATCCGACTGTAGTAAATTACACAGGGAAGCGTCATCATAGGTGAAACATAGCTTTACATCATCAGCAAACATATACACAAAAGAGTTAGTAATAACAGCTGGGAGATCGTTAATAAACAAATTAAATAGCAAAGGACCAAGATGACTACCCTGGGGAACGCCAGAGGTAACAAAAATAGGTTTAGACACAGACGATTTAAAAACAACTTTTTGTGTTCGGCCACACAAGTACTCCGAAAGCCACAATAAAAGTTTTGATGGAAATCCAATAATGTTCAATTTGTGAAGCAACAGAGAATGACTTACAGAATCAAATGCCTTACTAAAATCGGTGTAAACAACGTCAGTTTGCATTTTTTCCTGAAACCCTTTGATAACAAGCGAATTGAATTCAAGAAGGTTAGTGGTAGTAGATCTACGCCTAAAAAACCGTGTTGATAAGGCGATATAATTGAACTACAACCGTGTTGCAGTTGAGAACATATAATTTTTTCAAAGACTGTGAGGTAGGCCCAGCGCAGGCCTCTCCCACAATACATTACATGTAGAATATATACATACCTTTAACATAATAAACTGCATAGCATATTATTGTTAACATTAACATTAACATAGAACATAGATATAACATGGTAAAGGGTAAAGGTAAAGAGTAAGCTAAGTATAAGAGCGGCCAAACCAGCGTAAGAAGATCGAAGGTCGTGCGCGCGTTCGCGACCCACGATCAAGGTGTCGCGATTCACGAGAAGAGGAATAGCGCGCTCAGGCCGAGTGCGAGACCGGCGAAGAGTCGGTGGTTTGGATTAAAGGCGTGCGGTTGTGTCCCACGGAAGGGAGTCGAGAAAACGTAGAAAGTAGCGAAACGCGGCAGACGGCCGGCGAGATTAGAAATTTGGAAAAGTAAATCAGTGTGGATGAACTCCCACTGGAAAACGGAGAACAATTGTGTGTATGTAGATATAAGGCAGGATAGAGAGTTTAAGTGAATCTTTGTGAAATAAAGCAGCATAACCTTAAAACACGTGTGTCTTTGTTCCGACCTGAGAGGCATTAAATATACACGCCTACGAGCACACACGCATACGTATATGTACACGCGGTCGGCACGTTGCTAGGCGCATCTCGAATTGTATGATTAGAATCTGAATGATCAGCAGCACGCGTACTGGGGCTTGTCCCGTACGCTTCCCAAATCTTTCAGTCGGTTTGGTAACGGAGCTTCGGCATCCGCGCGACTTCGACTTGTGAGGGAACATAACCTGTGCTATCGGTGGTACTTGTACTGCGATTTGTCCCGTACGCCTCCCTGATCGCCAGCCGTCGCGGAATTTTGACCCCGGTATAGCGGCGGACTAGCTTGCCTCCAACTCGCAAATACGTTTCAGCAAATTTAAATATTTCTTGTAACGTTGAATCTTGGCCGGATTGAGTCTCATACCCCGGCCAAAATCACTACTTTACAAGTGGCGCCCGAGCAGGGACGTAAACGCGTAAGAGGAGTAATGAAGTTTGGAGTAAAAAATCACAAAAAAAAAAAGCATTACTGACAAGTGTTCGTGGAAAGTGTATACCCGGTCATACCCTGTTTTATTGCGCGTGCACAAACGGGAATAAAGAAGTAAAAAAAAAAAAAAAAAACCGATGGTGTCTAGATCTTTTTTTTGCGCAATTGTCGCGGCGCAACGAAAGTGATGGTGGAAGCGGACACACCGATTGAAAGAACGGGAATTGAACACCTGCAAGTCGAGTCGGTAGCGAAAGTGACGGTGGAAACGGACGCACCGATCAAGAGATCGGGAATTGCACACGTGCAAGTAGGGTCTTTGGCGGCGCAGCGTAGTTGCCGGCGAAAGAGTATGCACCGATTGCATAGCGGGCGAGTCGACGAACTTGGTACAGTGCGAGTCAAAGTCGGATTTTAGTGAACATCTAAAAATATAATTTTTTTGAGTTTGGGAAAAATAAAAATAAATTGATTGAACACGTTGACAAGAACAATTGAAAGTGATTTTTTTTTGCGATTAAAAAAACTATAAATAAATAAATAATATTTGAACTTAAATAAAAATTAAACAATTTAAAATTTAAATTTTAAATTAAATTTAATATAAAGTAAATAAATAAATTGAGATTTGATTAAAAAAAAAAAACAAACAAAAAGGTTCTAATAAAAATAAAATCTGATCAAGAGTAGTCAAATAAAAATTTTTTAATATATGAGAAAAATAAATTTTTTTTTTAATAATTTAAAATTTATTATAGCAAAATTAAAAAAAAAATAATAATAAAATGAATAAATAATAGAATTTTTGGGGAAAAAAAGAGGAACAAGCATAGCGTCATGGAGTTCGAGGATTTCAATAACCAACCCGGCATGGATACTGGCTGTACGGAACATGGAGGTCACCGGCAATATATGGTCGTCGCGGAACAGGTCTGTAGATGGGGTATTAAGTTTGATGGGTACAACGATCCGCTAGAGTTCGTGGAGGCAATTGAGGAGCGGGCCATATCATACGTCATCAGCCTTGATCGTATGCCTAAAACAATGTGCGTGGCGCTGACAGGTATGGCAGCTCAGTGGTTTAGATCAAGTGGACTAAGGGACGCGACGTGGGTGGAGTTTAAGAAAGATTTCTTGGAGTTTTTCTTACCCCCACAATATTTTCATAGGTTAGAAGATGAGATTAGGGCACGCCGACAACGGGTTGGTGAGGGATACAAAGAGTACCTGGTTGACTTGAAGAGACTCATGCGCCATGCCCGTTATAAGCCCGACCAGCAGTTAAATAAGGCATACAACAATCTGGCGAGGGAGTACCGATTGTATATTCGTAGAAGGGACTTTTCGACGCTAGCAGAACTGACTCAAGCAGCCGCAGAGTATGAAAATATAACAGGTCCGTGCCACGGGGAGACAGGGTACAGGCAGTCGGTTGGGGAAGGGTACCCGAGGGAATTGGGAGGCGTGGACGTTCCGCCAGCCCAGCAAGGACAAGGAACGAGCACAGCGCTTCCCGAACAAATAGAAAGGAAGACATTTCGATCAGACGCGAACAGCGTAGGCCACTCGAAGCTGGTAGGATATGTTATAATTGCTCGCAGGGCGGACATTTTGCCAGAGATTGTCCGAATCTGCGAGTTGTGTCATGTCAGGCAATGTGGCACTCAGGGTATAAGCAGCTTAGCATGCCGTACAAAAGTAGCGGGGACAGAGCAGCAGCGTCATCCGGAGCAGCATCGGATTGGCGTCGGTGTGAATTTGTTCAGGAGTTAGAGTACCCGCTGAAAGTGGAAAAGGGTCGAATTGTCGCCATAGTGATGGTCGGGGACCAAACAGCGAGGGCAACGGTTGACACTGGGACCACTAGGAGCTTCATTAGCAAGGAGTTTTTCAGAAAGGTTGCAGCTGGAGGGAAAGTGTTGGCAGTAGACGCAAAAATACAATTAGCGGACGGTTCGAAAGTGGCCGTAGAAAGACTGTTGCGGACGAAGGTGGTTCTAGCTGGCAAGGAAGTAAATGTAGACATGCTCGTCATGCCATACATGCTAGATAGTCTCATTCTAGGAATGGACGTTCTGTGTAAGATGGGGACGACCATACAGTGCGGTAAGGCGAATCTTATTTTCCAGACAGGTGGAGCACCGACCAAAGAGATAGACGGAGTCAACGCGGACTATGCGCTGGAGCGACGGGGAAATGTCCTGGGCACACCTCATGTGGAGGACGCCGAGGAGAGCAGCTGTTCCGAGAGAGTACCAATCCCGGATTCCCACACGCATCAGCGGTCGCGAGACCACCCCCGTTATCAGGAAAATGAAAGGAAGGTGTCCCCACCCGTTTTAATGCACACAGCATATGTGCACAAGGAGTCGACGATGGACATGGTGGATAGCGCGGTTACCACGATGACGGGGCGGCGGAGATATCCCCAATCCCAAAGGAGGAAGGCGCAGCAGTCAAACCAGAACCATGTAAGGGAAAGGACAAAAGCGAGTCGTCAACAAAATTGAGTAACGTCATTAAACGTTTTCACCGCGAGAAGGCGACAGCGCTAGATCAAGAGGAAAACTGGTTAAGAACCCGGGAGCCGTTAGAGCGAATAGAAGGATGGCAGGAGTCCCTCGAATCGGAGTTAGGCGTGGACGAGATCCCCCTAAAACGCGTCCCAAAGGCGTGGGCATCGACACCAACGTCGTGGACAGTTCACCACAGCAACAAGTGTTTGACGCCGGTGGCCATAACAATCATTGCGGCCGAGCTGGAGCGGAAGGGGCTGAAAGGACGCCGTAGTCGTTTCAAGATGATGGCGGGGGCGGACCAGTTTGTGGTGACTCAACACTGCGACGGTGAAGTCACCATCACGAAGAAAGGGGGGGTGTGAGGTAGGCCCAGCGCAGGCCTCCCCCACAATACATTACATGTAGAATATATATATAGCATATTATTGTATTAGACTTAACATTAACATAGAACATAGATATAACATGGTAAAGGGAGATATAAGATAGATGTAGATAGATGTAGATATAAGGCAGGATAGAGAGTTTAAGTGAATCTTTGTGAAAAAGCAGCATAACCTTAAAACACGTGTGTCTTTGTTCCGACCTGAGAGGCATTAAATATACACGCATACGAGCATACACGCATACGTATATGTACACGCGGTCGGCACGTTGCAAGGCGCATCTCGAATTGTATGATTAGAATCTGAATGATCAGCGGCACGCGTACTGGGGCTTGTCCCGTACGCTTCCCAAATCTTTCAGTCGGTTTGGTAACGGAGCTTCGGCATCCGCGCGACTTCGACTTGTGAGGGAACATACCCTGTGCTATCGGTGGTACTTGTACTGCGGTTTGTCCAGTATGCCTCCCTGATCGCCAGCCGTCGCGGAATTTTGACCCCGGTATAGCGGCGGACTAGCTTGCCTCCAACTCGCAAATTCGTTTCAGCAAATTTAAATATTTCTTGTAACGTTGAATCTTGGCCGGACTGAGTCTCATACCCCGGCCAAAATCACTACTTTACAAGACTTTTGGAATGGCAGACAACTTGGATATACCCCTATTATTTTTAACGTTTGACTTTGAAGAATTTTTATGGAGTGGAATTATAAAGGATTCCTTCCATATATCAGGAAACACAGTTGAGTCAACAGACAAGTTAAATAATTTATTTAAGGGCTTACAAAGAGAATCCACGCAGTATCTAAGAATACAGCCTGGCACTCCATCAGGACCAGGCAAGTAGCTAGGTTTGATAGAGTTAAGTTCACTCAGGAGCGTAGACTCAGTAATTACTGGGACATATATGCAATTTGACGTTTGAATATGAAAAGGATGGGAATCACTGCAACTATATAAACTCGTTAAGTATACTGATTGAAAATACTCAGCTTTGGTATGCGCATACATATATATGTTTCTGCTGAGCGTGTTTAGGTTTATTTATACTTGCAACAAAGTGTTACAAGTTGTATTTAAAATATGTTTTGAAATTACATATATGAATTTACTACACTGGTTTGTTAGAGTTAAGGTCACTTAGAAGCGTACACTCAGTTATAACTGGGATAAATATGCAATTTGACGATTGAACTTGAAAAGGATAGGAATTACTGCAACTATGTAAATTCGTTGAATATACTGATTGAAAATACTCAGCAAATAGATCGGCTACTGCCTGATCAGAACTTGCTTTTGTATTATCAAGGTATACTGAGGATGGCAAGCAAGAAGACTTACGTTTAGAGTTAACAAATTTATAAAACTGTTAAGTGTCACGTGAAAAGTTTAGTCTACAACGATTAAGATAATTATTATAGCAAGATGTGTTTACAGAAAGAAAACTAGATTTAGCTACTAAATAAGAAGATAAATCTAAAGTAGTTCCCGATTTTTAAATTTTTTATATGATCTTGTCTTCACGTTTTTCAATTTCGATAGTTCCCTCGTAAACCAAGGTGGTTTATTATCACTTGAAGAACAAGTGAGGGGAACACAAATATCCAAAGCGAATTCAGGGTCCCATAAAATATGGCAATGGCAGTTTCTATATCACTACAAGAATAAAGGCGAGACCAATTAGTATGATAAAGAAGATAATTTAATTTATTAAAGTTAGTTTTACGAAAGCAACGGGTTTTTAAAGTATTATTAGATACTGAACTAGGGTTAAGAATTTCGATGGATAGCTCTGATGATGATAGGTATCTTCCGGAAGCACTAGAGGGGGAATTCTACTAGCATTACTGCAATCTGAGTCCGAAACAAATATTAAGTCCAACATTCTACCACTACAGTTATGCACCCTGTTAACTTGCGATAGGCCTAACTCCAGTAGGCCATCGATAAAATCATCAGAAGTGACTGGTAATACCGCCGAAGAAGTGTCATTCACAGACCATACAACATGTGGCAGATTAAAATCACCAACTACTATCAGATTATCCATATCTGTCAACAATGACGAAACAAGTTGCAGGGCACTTAGATGGGATGAGTAAATGTTAGTATCAGAATGAGGAGGAATATTAGATTAAGTAACATAAATTAACATAAAGTGAACGGCCGTTTAGTAATATTTTAACACATAAAAACTCTATGTCCGGAAGATCATGAGAAAAAATCTGTTCAGAAGAAAAACATATATTAAACTGTCGTCGAATGCAGACGTGTTTTCTTAAAGTGATCCGGTTAATTAATTCCCAAACGCAAAAGTGCAGTGATATAGAAGCTAATAAAATATATATTTTATGCGAAAAGACGCTAAGTGCAATGTATCTGCACAAATTGCTTTTTAAAAATCTGCAATTTAAACAAAACAATTGACTTTTAACAAATAATAACATATAAAACAAAAGGCAATAATAAATTCTTCACCTCTCTTAAGACAATGAGTCAAAGCGAGAATCGTGGCCAGCGACAACGCGAGCAAGACGAGCGTCGTCGGCAGAGCAACGCGTATTTCTCTGTAGTTTCGGAGCAGCCCGAGCGGTCAATTACCCCCAACCCGCAAATCGAACGCTCTTACACAGCGCGTGTCAGCGAACGTTCTTGCTCACCGTCTCCGTCCCTGCTATCTATCGAGTCAACGCAATCCGAACGCGCGCGGTCGCCAACACCCAACCCGACAAATGAAGTCTTGCACACAGCACGCGACCGAAAGTTTTCGTGCTCCCCGTCTCTCTTAGCAACGACTGCAAGTGCTGCGCCCTCTCTAGGTACCGCAACAGCGACTCCAACAACAACTGCACCGATACCTACTTCCCGTTCAACAAGCACAACGAATGCTGCGCCGTCAGCAAATCAAACTGCAAACAGCAAAAATGTTAAGCCGGCTACGCAGACTGGTATGGATCGCTACATTTATATCAAAAGAAAGCTAAGTCCGCAAAATTCAACGAACAAACCAAAAATTACCCGTAGCAATTTAAATATACCCTCGAACGATACTACAAACAATAGCAATAGATTTCACATCTTGGCAGAAAACACTGATGATCTGCCTTCTGAAGCCGTTGGGGTTGTCACGAAAAAGCCAAAGCCACCCCCAATATATATACGCGAGAAAAGCTCCAGTGCTTTTGTAAACAAAGTTATCGAGCTCATAGGCAAAGATAATTTCTACATAGTTCCTCTCGTACAGGGTAAAATTCAAGAAATTAAAGTCCAGACAAAGTCGGAAGATAATTACAGAGTTCTGATTAAGCATCTAAACGAAAAAAAAATGAATTATTATACGTATCAATTAAAAAGCTGCAAGGGCCTGCAAGTCGTAATAAAAGGCATAGAACCTGATGTAACACCAGGAGAAATAAAGCAAGCGCTGCAGGAGAAAGGATTTCGAGCAAAAACAGTCATTAACATCTTAAACAGGAACAGGATGCCGCAACCACTCTTTAAAATAGAACTTGAACCAGAAACGAAGACGCTTAAAAAAAACTAGGTGCACCCAATATACAAACTTCAGCTTTTACTTCACCGAAGAGTAACCGTAGAAGAACCGCACAAACGAAACGGTCCGGTACAATGTATGAACTGCCAAGAGTACGGCCATACAAAAGCTTACTGTACACTGCGCTCGGTATGCGTTTACTGTGGGGAACTGCATAACTCCGCAAGTTGCCCAGCAAGTAAAGAAGACTCTAGCAAAAAATTTTGCAACAACTGCGAAGGCAAGCATACAGCCAACTACAGAGGCTGCCAAGTCTATAAGGAACTTAAAAACCGTATCCATCAGCGCGTTACCACTGTACGGTCGCAAAACGGACCGATTACCTTCACCCCATCAAAACACAACCCAGACGTCTTCTTTTCCTCTGCAGCCAGATCCTCACTTGGCCCAGAATTCTCAACCAATAACGCAACTTATGCAAGCGCCCTAAGATCTGGACTGACTCTTCCTGCCTCTAACGCACCGTATTTACAACCTAGAGAAGTGAGCATAAACGCTGCACAGGAGCAGCAGCAAAGCAACCTCGAAGCACTCATATGTACCCTGCAACAGAGCATGAACGAGTTTATGTCATTCATGAAAACAACCATGCAAGAACTAATGCGTAATCAAAATCTTTTGATACAAATGCTTGTATCACAACAGTCAAAATAATCAATGGCTGCGATACGAATATCTACGTGGAACGCTAATGGCGTCTCACAGCATAAACATGAATTAGCTCAATTCCTACTAGATAAGCACATCGACGTAATGCTACTTTCTGAAACACACCTTACAAACAAATATAACTTTAACATAAGTGGATACTTATTCTACGGTACAAATCATCCCGATGGTAAGGCACACGGTGGTACTGGTATTTTGATCAGAAGCCGCCTCAAGCACCACTACTATAAAGAGTTTGCTGAAAACTTTCTACAGGCCACATCACTTAAAATACATTTGGACAGTGGGAACCAGCTTACTCTAGCCGCTGTATACTGCCCCCCGCGTTATACCATATCTGAAGACCAATTTATGGAATTTTTTAACTCACTAGGAGAATGCTTTATAGCAGCAGGAGACTACAATGCCAAGCACACACACTGGGGATCTCGTCTCGTGAATCCAAAAGGAAAGCAGCTCTACAATGCAATTATAAAAGCTAACAACAAGCTCGACTACGTTTCTCCTGGCAGACCAACATACTGGCCGACAGATCCCAAAAAACTACCCGATCTGATTGACTTTGCAGTTACCAAAAACATTTCGCGTAGACTGATAAGTGCAGAGTGCCTTTCGGATCTATCATCCGATCACTCGCCAGTCCTAATAAATCTGCTACGACACCCTGAATTCATAAATCGACCCGGTAAGTTAACTTCACATAAAACTAACTGGCTCAGATACAAAAAATATATAAGCTCACACATTGAGCTTAAGCCACGTCTCGTAGGTGAAGCTGACATTGATAGTTTTGTTAACACTCTGGAGACGGTCTTCGTCGCCGCAGCTTTCACCGCTACGCCTCAAACACCAAATACAATACACAACCAAAGGACAACAAATCTACAAATTGAACAGCTCGTTCTTGAAAAGCGGCGCTTACGACGTGACTGGCAATCGAACAGATCGCCATCGGCAAAGCAAAAACTAAAAGACGCCACACATAAACTCACCAAAGCGTTAAAAATCGAGGACGAGCGCGCTCAACGCCGTTACATCGAGCAATTATCAACCACCAGTACGAAAAACTCATTGTGGAGAGCTCACCCAACTCTAAGCTCACCAACAGAAACAGTAATGCCTATAAGAAACTTCGCAGGCGGCTGGGCCCGCAGCGATGAAGAAAGAGCTAATACATTTGCTACTCATCTTCAAAAAGTGTTCCAACCTAACCCTGCAACAAATACGTTTGCACTACCGACTGCTTCAAACGGCTCTCAGCTTCAACATGAGCCAATCAAGTTTCGCCCGAATGAAATCGTTAGAATCGTTAAAGAGCAATTGAACCCAAAAAAATCTCCAGGAGGTGACCAAATAACCCCAAAGATGATTATTGAGCTTCCTTACTGTGCGATCTGCCTAATTGCCCAGCTCTTCAATGCTATCACCAAACTTGGCCACTATCCAGACAGATGGAAAAAGTCAATCATCATTATGATACCAAAGCCTGGAAAAGATCACACAGTTCCCACGTCTTATAGACCTATAAGCTTATTATCGTGTCTATCCAAACTTTTTGAAAAATGTTTGCTGTCCCGGATAAATGAATTCCTGAATCTTCATAACATAATCCCATCACACCAATTTGGCTTTCGTGAAAAGCACGGAACAATTGAGCAGGTTAACAGAATAACATCAGAGATACGAAGCGCGTTCGAAAATAGAGAATACTGCACTGCAATATTTCTGGATGTTTCCCAGGCATTCGACAAAGTTTGGTTGGAAGGTCTAATGCATAAGATCAAAACAATGCTCCCAAACAACACACATAAGCTGCTTAAGTCGTACCTCTACGACAGGAAGTTCACAGTAAGATGTAACACTGCAATGTCTGACGAACACAATATCGAAGCTGGTGTTCCACAGGGCAGCGTACTTGGACCAACACTGTACGTGCTTTTCACAGCAGACATCCCAATAAGCAGCCGATTGACAACATCTACCTTTGCTGATGATACAGCTATTCTCAGCCGCTCCAGATGCCCAATACAAGCAACAGCGCAACTAGCCCTTCATCTGGTCAACGTGGAAAAATGGTTATCAGATTGGCGAATTAAGGTAAACGAACAAAAATGTAAGCAAGTAACTTTCACCCTTAACAGGCAAGATTGTCCACCGCTCACGTTAAACAACACCACACTTCCAAAAGCAAACGACGTAACGTATCTGGGCGTACACTTAGACAGAAGACTTACATGGCGGCGACACATTGAAGCTAAAAGAACACATCTCAAACTGAAAGCCAATAGCCTCCATTGGCTCATCAATGCTCGCTCTTCCCTTAGTTTGGACTACAAGGTCCTGCTTTACAACTCTGTTCTAAAACCAATCTGGACCTATGGTTCCCAGTTATGGGGGAACGCTTGCAACAGCAGCATTGACATTGTCCAGAGAGCCCAGTCAAAAATCTTAAGAACCATCACCGGGGCACCGTGGTATGTTCGGAACGAAAACATTCACAAAGATTTAAACATCTTAACAGTCAAGGAGGAAATAGCGGAACAAAAAGTAAAATATTTTAGCAAGCTCTCATCGCACACAAATCATCTCGCGAGAGGTCTCACAAGGCTGCGCAGCCGATCCCGACTTCGTCGTAACGACTTACCAACCCAGCGATGATTTTTTAGGGACGCACACTCAGAATACAGTCAAAAAAGAAAATGTACTGTTAGCTAAGATTTATTAATAAGATTTGTATACTTATTGCTAGTTTTCTTATTCACTAGAAAAGATTCAATAAATAAACCCAGCAATTTAAAAAAAAAAAAAAAAAAAAAAAGAAGAAAAAACAAGAGTCAACAGCAATTAGAACACCACCCCGCTTGCGGGAGGCACGATCGCATCTGTACAAGTTAAATTTTGAAGGAAAAACGGAATAATCAGAAATATCGGGTTTTAACCAGGTTTCCGTGAGTGCAACTATATGTGAATCAAATGAAAAGCTGTTAACATATAATTTAGAATGTTTAGTGTTAAGGCCTCTAACATTTTGATAGGCCAAACTAAGTAGTTTTATTAGTTTTTTGCCACCGAGGTGGAGGCAACTGGGTGGCTAACAGGATTTATGATTTATTTTAAGAAACCAACCAGCCAATTTACACGATCGCAAGGGTAACCTGGCATCAGTGCCTTAAATACTGTTATGCTTTAACGGTTATCTTTAAATGGGGCTTAGGACAAGGATTTTGGTCAACCTTTGTGATTTGTTGCAATATTATAATTTTAAAAGCATTTGCTGTTGAACTAATCAAAAATATTTTTTAATCTATTTTAGTTCGAAATTGACGGAAGCGGATGTGCAAAATTTGATTCTGGAGTGCGAGGCTTAGGTACAGATGTTGCCATAGTAAGCAGTATGGTTTTCTTAGCCCAGTTTATTCTATCACTGTGCATGGGTGTAATAGTAAAACTTTCTGGAACTACTACTGCAGTAATAAGCACCGCAAGCTTTTTAAGTTTTTGTGGAGCCCTATCTGCAACAAAAATAATTTACCTAGATCTATAAGATTTTATTATATATCATGAAATTTTCAATACATAGATTGCGCAGAGTTGCATTAAAAAAATCTACTTCGCATGTTTATCAAGCTGTGGGCATGCTGATTAAATTATAAAATTATAAATAAAAATTCGAAAATTAATTACGAAATCCTTCGGAAAATATTATGTTTATTAATAACTAAAAAAAGTCAATGAAACTTATTTAATGATATATTGTTTGTTGCTCACTCTTCTATTTTAGATGGTAATAAATATTTCTGTGACAGATTTAATGTTCAAGGACTATAATCACTGAGTAGATAATTTATTTAGAGACCCCAACACGTACTTCGAACTTCATCAGCCAGAACCATTTTGGCTCCATTTAGAGAAAAGAGCGTCTTGTTCTTATTCCACAAAAATAGCCATGTTCATCAGAAGAGAGTCACACTTCCCCAGTGGCAAATGCCCGTTACGAAATTTATTGCAAATTGTGCAAATAGTGGGCGTGCAAAAAATCTATTACGATCTGCGTTATTTTTCAAATCCAATGACCGCTGTGTGAATGACTGCAGAAGCCGATAGGCATACGGCTACCGATTACAACTGCATATATTTTTTCTTAAATGTAATGCTGTATGTAAACAGTCTGTCCACAACTCAACATACAATTAGTTTTTAATTAATTTCACATATGTATTTAATTTTAACATTTTATCTTAATTTTTGATCATTTTTATACTCGATACCGAAGGTAAGGAGTTTGTGCAATGTCCGTCATGGTGTCTGTTCGTCCGTCCGTCTGTCCGTCCGTATGAGCGCAACATTTTTACAAACCTTCAAGCTAGAGACTTAAAACATTCCAAATATCTTTATCTATGGCGGGGACAGATAAAGTGTCAAGATTGGGGTTCTAAGGTAACTGGGTGGCTGGAAAATCGATAAATTCGATAACTCAAAACTGATAAGTCCATTTATTTCGCACATCCTTTCAGCTAGAACTACCAAAACAAGGGAACAGATAGCTACTAGCAACCCCCAAAACACTGCATCAAAGTTTTGGAGCCACGCCCAACCATTCCACCCTCAGCCCCCCGCATTTTAAATCAGAACCACCTAAATCTACCACAGTTTTTGAGCTAGAGCCACTAAATTTGTTGAAAAGAATGGTGTTGACGACCCCCAAAAATCTGCTTCAAAATTTTGGTGCCACGCCCACCCATACTGCCCCAGCCTCGCTTCCCCCACTTTTTACAAACTTTGAGCTAGCTAAGTTTGGAAGGAAGATAGCTGGTGGCATCCCTATATGCATCAGACATTGTTTGAGACATCGTAAGCCCCTCCCGCATCCGTAGTCCTATGCAATCAGGCCTGTTTTTTCCGGTTTTAATACAGGTATCGAGTATACCGCAGTCGGTTGCGTCCTACTCCAACGTTTCCCTTTGTTTTTTTTATCGACAGTGAAAAGTGTTTTAACGCTAGCATAAAAGTAAGAAGACGCACAAATTAAATTATTATATTATAATTTTTTATTATATTACTATTTACTTATTAAAATGCGTCTAATCAATATTTTATTTGTTATTTACTTAGCTTATGTAATTGTTACTTCCAAAATATAAGAAAAAAATTAATTTTATATTATAAAATTTTAGATATTGACAATTAAAAATATAGAAAATTATAATTTGGTTGAACTTGCATTAATTTATAAGGAAATACATAAAGATGAAAAAAAAAACAAGTGGAATCGTTGCAGTTGGACGCAACCGACTGCGGTATACTCGATACCAGTATTAAAACCGGTAAAAATGGGCCTGATTGCAAAAGGGTATGGATGCGGCACGGGTGTACGCTGTCTTGAAGATTTTCTGATGCAGATGGGGTTGCCACCAGCCATCTTCCTTCCAAATTTGGTAACTCCAGATCAAAGTTTGTAAAAGGTCGGGGAAGGGGGGCTTGGGCGGTATGGGTGGGCGTGGCACCCAAAATTTTTGCTGCAGATGCTTAGGGGATGTCGAATGCTATCTTCCTACAAAATTTAATGACTCTAGCTCAAAGTTGGTAAAAAGTTGTATAAGGGTGACGGCATGGGTGGGCATCCAAATTTGTGATGCAGGTCTTTGTGGGATGCCACCAGCCAGCTTCCTTCCAAATTTGGTGACTCTATCTCAAAAGGTGTGAGAAGGGGGGCTCGGGAAGGTATGGAAAAAAGTGACATGCTAAATTTTTGCTGCAGATCTTTGTGGGTTGTCAATTTCTCTATTCCTATCAAATTTGGTGGCTCTAGCTCCACAACTCTGGAAGATACACGCATTCCCGTTTTTGACGAAGCGTTGGGGTGGCTGGGGGCGGCTAGGGCAGTATTGGTGGGCGTGGCATTCAAAAGCGGAATGGGTGGGCTTTGCGTCAAAATTTTTGATGCCATTTTTTGGGGGTTGCAAGTAGCTATCTTCTTACCAAATTTGGTAGTTCTAGCTGTATGGATGTGTGAAATATGCGGAGTTATCAGTTTTGATTTATCGATTTTCCAGCCCCCAGTTATCGTTGAACCCCAATGTTGACACTTAATCTCTCCCGGCCATAGATAAAGATTTTTGAAAAGCTTCAATTCTCTAGCTTGAATGGTATAAAAAAAGTTGCGTTCATACGGACAGACAGACGGACGGACAGACAGACACCATGACGGACATTGCACAGACCCAATATACTCTTTACCTTCGGTATCGAGTATAAAAATGTCGCGTGTCAAATCAGAAGAAAAATTACACATATTCGTACAACACATACACAAAATATTCAAATTTATTCGAACGAACGTTTCGTGACGTTTCGAAGTCATACAATAAACGAAGTTGTTAACGCTCCTGCTTACAACTCCATACACAAACTCGGTAAGTGTAATGGATTACTTTGTGATTTGGACCCAGGAAAAACCTCCCTTAAAATTCGCTTAACAGCTGGCTATAAATGCATACAGGCTAGGGCTGGGCGTACACCGGAGCCAACAAAACGGATTTTATTGGTCTGACAAGAAAATTGATTCTTTGATATTACCAACAAGAATGGAATTCCATTTTTGTTGATATTACCCATCAAAACCAACACCTTTCGACAAGCATATAGTTTTCAACATTTTGTTGGCATTACAAGCAAACATAATTTTGTTGTTCAAAATTAAAATACAACTAGAAAGTATTGGGGAAAAATAAAATGTCAAGATTAGGTTTCTACGATTACTGAGCGTCTGGCAAATCGGTAAATTCGATAGTTAAAAATCTATAAATCCTTATATATCTCAAACCCTTACAGTTGGAGTTACTGAATTTGGTAGGAAGATAGCAACTGGCATCCCCCAAAAAAAACTGCATCAAAAATGTTTGAGCCACGTTCGTCCTATCCTCCCCTGCTTGTATCTTTCTCAGTTTTTAAGCTAGAGTCACCAAATTGGTACGAAGAAACCGGGTAACGTCCCCAGGAGATTCAAAACTTTGGATGCAACGCCCACCCATTCCACTGCCCACTGAATCTAACAAGCAAAACAGCATAGAACACACTCCTTGGAAGTTAAACTTCTTATATTGTACTTTGGTTTTTTGTTAAACTCATGTTTGATATCAAATATCAAATAAGTCTCCCAAATACATATTAAACAAGTAGAACGTTGCAGTCGGACGCAACCGACTGCGGTATACTCGATACCAGTATTAAAACCGGTAAAAAGAGGCCTGATTGCAAAGGGGTACGGATGCGGCAGGGATGTACGCTGCCTTAAAGTTTTTCCGATGCAGATGGGGATGCCACAAGCTATCTTCCTTACAAATTTGGTGACTCTAGCTCAAAGTTTGCAAAAGGTGGGGAAATGGGGGGCTGGGGGCGGTATGGGTGGGCGTGGCATCCAAATTTTGGCTGCAGATCTATGTGGAATGTCAGTTGCTATATTCATACCAAAGTTGGTGACTCTAGCTAAAAGTTGTAAAAGGTGGAGAAAGGGGGGCGAAATGGGTGGACGTGGCTCCAAAACTTTGATGCATAGTTTTGGGGTTCGTTGCCAACTATCTTCCTACCAAATTTGGTGGCTCTAGCTCCACAACTCTGGAAGATACACGCATTCCCGTTTTTGACGAAGCGTTGGGGTGGATGGGGCCGGCTAAGGCAGTATTGGTGGGCGTGGCATCCAAACTTTTGATGCAGTTTTTGGGGAGTCATTATCACCTATCTTGGCACTAAACTTGGTGGCTCTAGCTCAAAAACTGTGGGAGATATAGGCTTTTTTGGCTTTAAAATGCGGAGGGTCTGGGGGGTGGGTGGTTGTGGCTCCAAAAATTTTGAAGTAGTTTTTTGGGGATTGCTAGTAGCTATTTGCTTACCAAATTTGGTAGTTCTAGCTGTAAGGATGTGCGAAATATGTGGATTTATCGGTTTTGAGTTATAAAATTTATCGATTTGCCAGCCCCCCAGTTATCGTAGAACCCCCATCTTGACACTTTAAATTACTATCCCATAGATAAGGAGAATTGGAAAGTCTCCAGCTTGAAGGGTGTGGAAAAAAGTGGCGAACATACAGACGGACGGACAGACGGACGGACACCATGACGGACATTGCACAAACTCAATATACTCCTTACCTTCGGTATCGAGAATAAAAATATACATATAAATTGGTTTTACAGATTTATTTGGATATAATTAAAATTATAAGCTTACATATTATTGATAATTTTTATACACTTAACCCATAAAATGGGTAAATAAGGGTATAATGGTTTTGTGCAAAAGTATGTAACAGGCAGAAGGAAGCATCTCCGACCCTATAAAGTATATATATTCTTGATCAGCATCAATAGCCGAGTCGATTTAGCCATGTCCGTCTGTCCGTCTTTCTGTCCGTCTGTCCGTCTGTCTGTCTGTCCGTCTGTTTGAACGCGTAGATCTCAGAGACTACAAGAGCTAGAGACTTCAGATTTGGGATATAAGTTCTCCTATACTATGAGCAGAACAAGTTTGCTTCAAATTATCGATAACTATTCTGGTTTCCGATATACACATGGAATCGATAACAAAAAATATCGAATTTGGAAAATGTAAAAATGAGGGTTGAAATAATGGGTAACGATAGATCTTTTCGGAAATTTTCGTCCAAATCGGTTAAGAAACACCGGAGATATCGAATTTAATACTAAAAACGATCCGATACCACAGTGAAGTTAAGTCAGTATACCAAATCTTATATAAATTTAACTAGTAAGTGGCCCGCTTACTTCGCTGCGCGGATAGTTTATATAAATTTTAGCAACAGAAGATAGATACAAAATAAATAAATTAGAAAATATTTCACAAAATATTTAAACAAAGTATTTAGTATTCTCTTTTCCGCGCCACCATTGAGGTAGAGAATCAGGAGCGTCATTATACTCGATACCGAAGGTAAAGAGTATATTGAGTTTGTGCAATGTCCGTCATGGTGTCCGTCCGTCTGTCCGTCTGTCCGTCTGTCCGTCTGTATGTTCGCAACTTTTTTCCACACCCTTCAAGCTAGAGACTTGAAACTTTCCAATTCTCTTTATCTATGGGATAGTAAATTAAAGTGTCAAGATGGGGGTTCTACGATAACTGGGGGGCTGGCAAATCGATAAATTCGATAACTCAAAACCGATAAATCCACATATTTCGCACATCCTTACAGCTAGAACTACCAAATTTGGTAAGAAGATAGCTATTAGCAACCCCCAAAAAACTGCATTAAAAATTTTGGAGCCACACCTCCCCTTTCCGCCCCCAACCCCCCGCATTTTAAAGTCAAAAAAGCCTATATCTCCCTCAGTTTTTGAGCTAGACCCACCAAATTTGGTGCCAAGATAGGTGATGATGACCCCCAAAAACTGCATCAAAAGTTTGGATACCACGCCCACCGATACTGCCCTAGCCGCCCCCATCCACCCCAACGCTTCGTCAAAAACGGGAATGCGTGTATCTTCCAGAGTTGTGGAGCTAGAACCTCCAAATTTGGTAGGAAGATAGCTGGTAACGACCCCCCAAAAACTGCATAAAAGTTTTGGAGCCACGCCCACCCATTCCGCCCCCAGCCCCCGAGCAGTTTGAAATCACAAATGGCTGTATCTCCCTCAGTTTTAGAGCTAGAGCCACCAAATTTGGTGCCAAGATAAGTGATGATGACCCCCCAAAAACTGCATCAAAAGTTTGGATGCCACGCCCACCATTACTGCCCTAGCCGCCCCCATCCGCCCCAACGCTTCGTCAAAAACGGGAATGCGTGTATCTTCCAGAATTGTGGAGCTAGAGCCACCAAATTTGGTAAGAAGATAGCTGGCAACGACCCCCAAAAATCTGCATAAAAGTTTTGGAGCCACGCCCACCCATTTCGCCCCCCTTTCCCCACTTTTTACAAACTTTTAGCTAGAGTCACCAAATTTGGTATGAATATAGCAACTGACATTCCACAAAGATCTGCATCACAAATTGGGATGCCACGCCCACCCATACCGCCCCCAGCACCCCATTTCCCCACATTTTACAAACTTTGAGCTAGAGTCACCAAATTTGGTATGAAGATAGCAATTGACATTCCACAAAGATCTGCATAAAAATTTTGGATACAACGCCCACCCATACCGCCCCCAGCCCCCCCCCCTTCCCACACCTTTTACAAACTTTGAGCTAGGGTCACCAAATTTGGTATGAATATAGCAATTGATATTCCACAAAGATCTGCATCAAAAATGTTGATGCCACGCCCACCCATACCGCCCCCAGCCCCCCTTTCCCCACCTTTTACAAACTTTGAGCTAGAGTCACCAAATTTGGTATGAATATAACAATTGACATTCCACAAAGATCTGCATCAAAAATTTTGATGCCACGCCCACCCATACCGCCCCCAGCCCCCCTTTCCCCACTTTTTACAAACTTTGAGCTAGGGTCACCAAATTTGGTATGAAGATAGCAATTGACACTCCACAAAGATCTGCATCAAAAATTTGGATGCCACGCCCACCCATACCGCCCCCAGCCCCCCTTTCCCCACCTTTTACAAACTATGAGCTAGAGTCACCAAATTTGTAAGGAAGATAGCTTGTGGCATCCCCATCTGCTTCGGAAAATCTTTAAGGCAGCGTACACCCCTGCCGCATCCGTACCCCTCCGCAATGAAGCCTTTTTTTTTACCGGTTTTAATACTGGTATCGAGTATGCCGCAGTCGGTTGCGTCCGACTGCAACGTTTCCACTTGTTTTTTATTATGGTTATTAACAACTTTTAAGAGCTTCTTTATAAACGGCATTGGTTGTTTTTCCGAAAGGTGCTAATACAAATAAACTTTTTGGTGAACTGACTCTTGAGCAGGCTACATAAAATCGTGTCTTAAGTCTAGTCCGGCTAATTTCAGAGTTTGTCCCTGTGATTTATTGATTGTTATGGCAAAGCAAACTTTTAAAGGAAATTGCAATCTTTTAAATTGAAATGATAATTCAGAATCAGAAGGTATTAATGGACGGGGTAATGAACTGCATCTTCGATTTCAGTCATTGTCATTTCTTCACTTTGAAATGATTTTAATAAAAACTCGTTTATTTTCAATGCATTGTCATTTCTCGCAGTCCAAATAGCACGTTCTGAAAACCATTCGAGTGATTTTTGAGAGATATTTGTAATATCCGGAAATATTTTTAGCGTTAGCTCTTCAATACTTTTCACAACATGACACAAAGTTGATGGTAAAGTTATTTAGTTGGAAATAATCCATTTCCTATTTGAAGAAGCATTTCTGCAAATTCACCAGCTATGCTATCACCTTTTAAGTGCACATATTCTTCCTTAATGCAATTTTCTGTATTTTGGGCCACAAAATTGAAGACTTTAAGCACGCATTTATTTCATCTGCTCTTGTTCCTCTGGGGATCACTGGGAGAGTTTGTCGAAAATCACCAGCTAAGAGAACAGTTATGCCACCCATTAAGTATTCACTATCTCGAATGTCTTTCAAAGATCGATCTACAGCTTACAAAGCACCTTCATGGCCCATAGTACACTCATCCCAAACAATAAGCTTGCAATCTTTGAGCACAGCAGCAATATTAGATTGCTTTGAAATTGAGCAATGTGGTGTTTCTAAAGGAATCATATTAAATGGAATCTTAAGTGTAGAATGCACTGTGCGACCACCATTAAGTAAAGTGGCTGCGATACCGGAAGGAGCAACGGCCAATGCAATTGTTTTACTTTGCCGTATCTTTGCCATTAATAAATTTAAAAGATACGTTTTACCTGTTCCACCAGGTGCATCTAAAAAAATAAATTTCTCCCTTTTCTGCTTCAACGCTATGTAGTATCTTTTCGTATACTTGTTTTTGCTCAGCAGTAAGGAGTAGCTCATTACTAACAACAAAATTATCGCAATTTTCATAATTTGTTTCTCTATGATATTCAATATTTGGAACAATTTCCTCGGATCTGATTGGTAGTGGAAGTCCATAGTAAGTCAAGTTTTGACCACCAATAGACAGTACAATATCTTCAATGTAAATAAGACATTTATTTAATACATTATTCACAATACTTTCATCAATATTTCTGTCTTGTGGAAAATGAAAGGCTCTTAAAATATCTTCTGAGAAACTCTCTTTATAAGTATTCCAAAGTTTAAGAGCATCCGAAATTTGACAAAATACTAACATTATTGCAAAAAGTTCTCTCAGTTTTGTAGGATTTTGACATATGACAGCTTCGGCTATAGTTGAATCCCAGTGCTTATCATCTTCTAGTAATCCTAGAGCTTTACACGCCAATTGAAATGATGCGTATGCTATACCATTAACGGTTTTTAAATTTAAAAATGAAGTTGGGCCCCTTACAAAATGTAATAAAAGTCTTAAATAAAAACATTCTGTATTATTGGGATGAATAGTGTAAACTCTTCCCAAAGCTGAATCTCTTTTAACTCCAGGACAATTTGGCACATCATGCCCTCGTTTTCTTCTTCGAAATTCTTTATTATTCGATGTAAAATACGATGGAACTTCACAATATAGAAACTCATCACGTGTTCATAGCTCAAAGAAGGCTAGCAAAGTGGTTTTGGGTGTAGTGCTTAATCTGTCAAGTAATTGTTGCGGATTATTGGGGTTAAAATATATCCGTTGACCATTTTCTAAATGAACAGCTAAGTGTGTAATAGCCGGAAAACGTTCATGTATGGGAAATGCCAGGATTCTCCACTTTACAGAACTACAATACTCAACATTTATGTGAGCTTCAAATTTTCTCAATAGTATTTCGGCACAGATAATTTTATCGATTTTATCTGGTCTTATTTTATTTTCTAACCAAAGTAGAATATGTATATGTGGTAAACCCCGCTTTTGCCATTCCACAGAGTACATGAAACATTGCACGCTTCCAAACAAAGAACCTTTTAAATGAAAAACTCGAGCTATAATATCGTGACGATCCTGCGGCTTTTTACCCGGTAATAAAACACTTATTATGTCAGAACATTGTGGATTGCATGTGAATGTTATGAAAAGATCTGGTCGCCCATAATGGCGAACATATGTCATAGCATCTTGAGTTTTTTCATGCATATATCGTGCAGAGCTTGTAAAAGAAGATGGTAAAATTACCACCTGACCAAGTTGAGCTGCGTCAACATCTTGTTGGCCTATTGCATCTTGTAGATGTATATAGCTATCTGCTCTGAGTTTCGCATGATTGTAGCGAATATAATTTAACCTTTCTGTTTCAATTTCAGCATACATATCAACTAAAAATTGACTATAAAGGAAACGAAAATAAATTAAATGATTTATCTCAGATTGACGAATCATTATTTTACAGCTGTAAAAGCTAAACGCAGATATCTTTTTTTTTGGTTCCTCCTTTTTTAATAATGGATTCCATTGTGGTATATCCACTGAATAGCCATCTTCGCCATAAGGAAATAGCAAAGGGTTCTGTAGGGCATCGTATGATCGATGCACCTCACTTATACGATGTAATTTATTATTATGGCTTTCAATAATAATATCGCACTTTTCAAATTGCTGACCAACAATAACTATAGCTACTTCGCTTGATAGAGGTGCATTGTAAAGCCCTTTATGTGCACCAGCGGGTGTTCGATCAGCATGTATAACCAATTTATAGTCTTTGGTACTTGTTTGTATTTTATTGAGAGCCATTTTTAGATCTTTTACATAACGATTATGATGATGAAACATACATTGAAGATCCTTTACTACGCTTAAATCAACATTTGAAATATTTTTGCAACGTAGTTGAGCTTCCTTTTCATCATCACCAACAAAATAAATTTGAAGAAACTGCATTTCTTCATTTGGCAAAGGTCGGACACTACCAATTAAGTGATACACTTGTCCTTGGACTTTAAAGGTTGACCAACTTTCATTTATAGTTTTTGTACTTCCAAAAGAAGTCATTTGAAAGCAGCTGTTATACTTTCTTACACGATCAATGAAATGATCATGCTTGGGATGTCCACCAATTATTAAGCTTTTAAGTGGATCAGGCAAACTTTCATTTTGTGAAAGTTTAACTTTTCCTGCCTTGCAACAGATACCCAAAGGCTAATTTTTCCATTTTAAAGCATTACAATGTTTGCATATCAAATTCATACTACCAAGTTGAGTAATTTTATCTGACTTGTAAGCTATTTCAAAGTCATAGTTTAAGCCTGACATGGCTTTAACACTCCATGCACGCAAACGCCTTTCTTGACGTGCATCAGGATTATTAGCCTGATGTCTTCTCTTTGCAACTCTATGAGCTTCAGGATTATTAGCCACATCTCTTCTCACTACAACTCTAATAACATCAGGATTATTAACACGATATCTTTTTGATGATTCTATGCGCTTACTCCTATTGATATCACTATTTTTTTTCGAATGAACGTTTTTTACCTTGTTTTCTGTTTTGCCGGTGAGTCGACTACGTCTTTTAACAGGATTTTTAACATTTTCAGTTATACATTCACTTGACGTATCAGAATCTTGAGCTAATACTTCCTCTAAAGGAATATAAACATCAAAATGTTCATTCATTAATGAACCGGTAAAACGCAATCTTTTAACAGGATGCATATTATTTCCGAATGCTTGTAATAAATTTTCCTTTTGAAAAACTTACATGTTGAAATTTTAAATTTACAGCATTAAATTTGATCCAAATCGGTTAAGAAACACAGGAGATATTTTATATTAAAGTTAAAGTCAAGAAAAACTCACTTCTGCAAGTCATTTTCATACACGGGTTCAGGGTATCTTTTAGTCGGGATTTCTCGACTAAAACCTTCTTACTTGTTTTCACTTATTCATTAAGAAGCGGAAATCCGTTTCTTTTTTGCAAGTGTACGAACCTTTTTTTATGACTTTGCTTGTGCGACGCGAAGGCGTCACTGCGTATTTGTTTTGTTTTTGTATTCTCGCTCGCGATCAAACTCTCAGCTTGTGCGACAATCAGGCGACAGTAGTGGAATGGGTACTTGTGGTAATTGTAATTTGTGTTTTAAAATGGGTAAAAAGTGCTCCAAATCGTATGGGAGGTACTTGAAGGAGTTGTCCAAATAAAAATTCCCTTCTTATTGCTCACTTTCAACCTGCATGGAATATTGTGTGAAATTTTCAGCCTTCTAGCTCTTTTCGTTTAGGCTGTGGCGATTCGGACAATCAGGACAAACTCTTTTATATATATAGAGATATAATTTTTGCAACTGGGTTCAGGGTATCTTTAGCCTTCTCACTAGTTTTTTTTTTTTAACTTGTAATTTATTCAGAATCTATCTATTTAAGATAATAACTAAATTTCATAACAAAAAAAAAACATTGACATTAAGTTTCGTACATTAGATTATGTTGTAGGAGGGACTAGGTAAAACGGAAGGGTAGATCAAGAGGATGGAAGCGTTTTAGTCTGCGACATTGCAGGCTGTTGTCAAGAAGTTGTACTGCAAGCGGATTTACATGGTTTTCCAGACGTTGCTCATAGCGGCGACTGAAATCGCGGATGCACTCCTTGACTTTAGCGATATTCAGATTGCGGTGCAGCACACCGTTGCGGACGTAAAACGGCGCGTTCACTATAATTCTAAGCATCTTGGATTGGAATACTTGTATAATGTTGGTGTTTGTGTCCGCCGTGGATCCCCATAGCTGGATCCCATAGGTCCAGATTGGCTTTAATATGGCTTTATAGATCAGCAACTTGTTGCGAGGACTAAGCGGTGACCTACGACTTACGAGCCAGTAGAGAGACTTGAACCTGAGGTTGAGTTGCGTCCGTTTATTTCGAAGGTGCTCCTTCCAGGTGAGCCTTCTGTCCAAAGTTAGCCCTAGATATTTAACCGAGTGAGCAGGTGTTAACGATTGGCCAAGCAGCGTTACAATTGGGCAACTTTGGTGTCTCAGCGTCTCGGCATTGATGGCAATGTTCCATTTAGTGAGCCAAGGCCCCAAGGAGGACAGGTGCTGTTGAAGCTTCCTAGAGGCTGCTAGATGGTTGTCGTCTGTTGCAAGAAACGCGGTGTCATCCGCGTATGTGGCACTGAGGAAGTCCTCCGAGTTTGTCGCTGGCATGTCTGCTGTGTAGAGGGTATACAACACGGGACCCATGACACTACCTTGAGGCACACCGGCCATTATGGGCTTGACGTCGGACTCCGCGTCACAGTAGCGCACGTAGAATGTTCGGCTCTGCAGGTATGAATTGAGCAGCAAGCAAAATGGGCAAGGCAGATTCTTTTTTAGCTTATACAGCAGTCCTGGGTGCCACACTTTGTCAAATGCCTGCTTCACATCTAGGAAGACTGCTGAACAGTACTTTTTATTCTCCAATGCATTCAGAATGTGGTGAACAATCCTGTGACACTGCTCTGGAGTAATGTGGTGTCTTCTGAAGCCAAACTGATGTTCTGGGATAAGTTTTTTCTCCTCTAGAACAGGCAGCAGTCTACGCAAAAATATTCTTTCGAATAATTTGGAGATAATTACCAGCAAGCTAATTGGGCGATATGAGCTTGCCAGATGCTCAGGTTTGGCCGGTTTGGGAATCATAATGATTTCGGCACACTTCCACTGAGAGGGGAAGTGGCTGAGTCTCATTATACCATTGAAGATGTGGGCAATGAGTTGAAGTACATTTGGTGGAAGTGCTTTCACGGCTCTGGCACCAATTCTATCGTACCCTGGAGATTTCCTATCCGAGAGAACACCTCGGCTTGCACTTCCTCTACATCAGTTTCATCGATTGGCAGCTCCATTTGGCATGCAACGTCCAGAAAGTTGCTGACTTCTGTGTTGCTGGTCGAGTCGCTCAGCTCGAAGGGGGTGAAAGTGAGTTGCAGGTGAGCTGCAAATGTCAGAGCTTTTTCTGCATTGGATCGGCACCTGGACCCGCTAGCTCCACGTAGTGGTGAGCTTCTTAAGACAGGCTTTTTTTTTTTTGGCCCGTGGCATTCCAGAGATTTTTGACGGGGTCACCTGGCTCAGCAGCAGTGTGATAGGCTTCGAGTGATTCATTTCGCAACTTCCTCATGGTCTCCTTCAACTCCTTAGCTGCACGATTGAGTAGAGCCTTATCCCGGGGATTGCGGCTTACTTGCCATATGTGCCGAAGGCGCTTTTTTTCTCTTATCTTCATAGATACCTCATTCGACCAAAGATGTCTGTCTCGGTTTGGAGGAGCATTGGCTGCTCTTGTTGGCGGATTGCTTAAGCTTGCAGCATTGTAGATATTTCTTGTTAGAGTCTCTGCAGCAATGTCTATGTCTGCTCCAGCTTTGCTGACAGCAAGAACAGAGGTGTTTACACCTAGCGTTACAGCGCTATGGTCGGAGTGAAGATCTAGACTGATGCATGTGCTAATTTGTCTGGGGTGTAAGCCTTTGGCGATCGCAAAGTCAAGTACGTCTGGCAATTTATTTGGGTCAGTAGGCCAATAGGTAGGCTCACCAGGCGAATGGCAGGTCAAGTGTCGGCTCCAAATGCAGTTTAAGAGAGCTGTGCCTTTGGTGTTAGTCAGCCTCGAGCCCCACCAACTGCTTTTTGCGTTGAAATCACCGAACGCGATAAATTTGTTGCCGAGACTATCGACCACTTGCTCATACATGGTCTGCGATATGTTGTGTCGCGGTGGAAAGTATAATGCGGCTAACTTCAGATTTCCGAGCGGACTGTTGAGGGTGACTATAGCTGCCTGGACCCAAGCATGCTGTATCGGCTCTTCCTCTGCGTAGGAGATTCTTGTTTTGATAATAATTGAAGAGCCACCTCTTGCTATACCGCTGGGGTGGTTTGCGTGATGAGATTATAATTATGTATTTGAAAGTGGGATCGGTTAGGGAAATGAGTTTCAGCTACAAGGAGCACATCGATATTGTTCGTCTTTATATAGTGCTCTACTTCGGCCTTACTGTTGCATAGGCCGTTAGCGTTCCGAAGAGTAATTTTTATACCCTTAACCCATAAAATGGGTAAATAAGGGTATAATGGTTTTGTGCAAAAGTATGTAACAGGCAGAAGGAATCATCTCCGACCCTATAAAGTATATATATTCTTGATCAGCATCAATAGCCGAGTCGATCTAGCCATGTCCGTCTGTCCGTCTGTCTGTCCGTCTTTCCGTCCATCTGTCTGTCCGTCTGTATGAACGCGTGGATCTCAGAGACTACAAGAGCTAGAGACTTCAGATTTGGGATATAAGTTCTCCTATACCATGAGCAGAACAAGTTTGCTTCAAATTATCGATAACTATTCTGGTTTCTGATATACACATGTGATCGATAACTAAAAAATATCGAATTTGGAAAAAGTAAAAATGAGGGTTGAAAGAATGGGTAACGATAGATCTTTTCTGAAAATTTCGTCCAAATCGGTTAAGAAACACCGGCGATATCGAATTTAATCGATTGAAGTTAAGTCAGTATACCAAAGTCTTATATAAATTTAATATATTTTTTGCAACTGGGTTCAGGGTATCTTCTAGTCGGGCTGTCCCGACTAGAGCCTTCTTATTTGTTAATTTTATTTGCATTGATTAAGGGCAGACATGAAGTTGGATAACATCTGGGTAAACTGGACTGTGAGTTGCATTACCATTTGCTGAATAAGGGTCTCCACCTTTTTCATGATTGCCTCTTCGTTAAAGACTTGTGTGGGATTGGGCTGAGATGGGTAGCGTGGTGTTTCCTGGGTGGCGGTGTGGTTGTGCAGATGGCTGGCAAAGCTGATGTCGGGGCTGACAAGGGCAGGGTGAGTTCTGTTTATTGGATGTGTTCTGCCTATAGTCTGACGTTGGGCCATTAGCTGGTAGATTCTGCAGCCTTTATAGGATGCCGTGTGATCTTTGTCACAATGGGCACAGCAGGCCTCCATTTCCTTTGGTTTCTTACATTCGGACGTTGGGTGGTTCTGCGCGCACTTGACGCATATATGAAGTTTGTTGAAAACCGCTGTGTGTGTCCAAAATCTTGGCATCTGTAGCAGTGGACCAGATCGTTAGACTTCTTTGGTGGTTCGAAGGCCAAAACGGCGTTACATAATCTCTTAATCTCAAATATCGCTTTGTTGATTTTCTTGGGTTCTAGGTCAATAAAGAAGATTGACATGGGCTCTTTGGTATTGCGTTTCTTGGCAGGGGCAATGTGTCTAACTATGTGGCCCATTTCATCAAGCTCGTTCGTTATAAGTTTTACCGAGGTGGAGTAGTGCATGCCCTTAAGTACAACTTTTTAGGCTCCTTCCTCCTTAAGTTGGTAAGTGTGAAAGTCTACTGCATTGGCTGTCAGTTCCTTCACAAGTTTGCGATAGTTTCCACTTTCATTGGTCATCACTCTAACTTTGCCATCTGTGCCCGACTTATATGTATATTTACCTTTACCTATGACTTGTTCCACTAATTTTGCCATATCAACGATGTTGGTGACATTATCAATAAAGATCGGCGGCGGCTTCGGGACCGCTGGAGCTGGAACATCTTGTTCCTCTGTAGTTTTGGCAGCAGGCGCTGCTGGGACCTGTTCTGAATCGTTTTCCGCTGGGGCCAGTAGGGAAAATCTATTGCTGGTATCTACGTCTTGATCCATTTTTTTGGGCTTATCTCGCAAGCGACGAATTTCTGACATGTCTAGCTGAAGATTGCCGGTTCGAATTTGAGGGTTTCTTTTTGGCAAGCTTTGGTGAGGTGCCCTTGCGCTTCACTGGGTGAGTCAACCATTTGGCAGGTGCCTGCCATGTGGTCGAGTTAGCGGCGGGCTCGCCGTCACTCATTTCGATGAATATAACTTTCTAGCACTTTTTGAAGCTCCTCTCCAAATGTTAGCGGTTGTTTAACCCTTGCCGAAACTGCACGAAACAGCTTCCAAAGACCTTGTGTGGAAGTATTGCACACAGTAAGAAGCACTGTTTATTATCAATGAACTTATTTGTTAATACATTAAATTTTTGTAAGAATTTTCAGATGTTGCCTGTCAGACGTGACAGTATGTTGATATTATTGATCATGAATAACAAAAATAATTGGGTTCTAGTAACTAAAGAAGGAAATGAAAATTTTTAAGCTTAAATTAAAATATCAAGTATACTTATATGACATCGATTGTTGTATCGCTTTTATTTGTAGCTTCATTTTTTTTATTATAAATTTTTAAACTCGTTACCGAAGGTAAAGAGTATATTGAGTTTGTGCAATGTCCGTCATGGTGTCCGTCCGTCTGACCGTTTGTCTGTCTGTATGTACGCAACTTTTTTCCACACCCTTCAAGCTAGAGACTTGAAACTTTCCAATTACGATAACTGGGGGGTGGCAAATCGATAAATTCGATAGATCATCGCCGATAAATCCACATATTTCGCACATCCTTACAGCTAGAACTACCAAATTTGGTAAGCAAATAGCTACTAGCAACCTCCAAAAAACTGCATCAAAAATTTTGGAGCCACAACTAGCCACCCCCCAGACCCACCGCATTTTAAAGTCAAACAAGTAAGAAGGCTCTAGTCGGGAGAGCCCGACTAGAAGATACCCTGAACCCAGTTGCAATAAATAAATTAAATTCATATAAGACTTTGGTATACTGACTTAACTTCAATCGATTAAATTCGATATCGCCGGTGTTTCTTAACCGATTTGGACGAAATTTTCAGAAAAGATCTATCGTTACCCATTCTTTCAACCCTCATTTTTACATTTTCCAAATTCGATATTTTTTTGTTATCGATCACATGTGTATATCAGAAACCAGAATAGTTATCGATAATTTGATGCAAACTTGTTCTGCTCATGGTATAGGAGAACTTATATCCAAAATCTGAAGTCTCTAGCTCTTGTAGTCTCTGAGATCCACGCGTTCATACAGACGGTCAAACGGACAGACGGACGGACAGACGGACATGGCTAAATCGACTCGGCTGTTGATGCTGATCAAGAATATATATACTTTATGGGGTCGGAGGTGATCCCTTCAGCCTGTAACATAATTTTGCACAAAACCATAAAACCCTTATTTACCCATTTTATATGTTAAGGGTATAAAAAGCCTATATCTCCCACAGTTTTTGAGCTATAGCCACCAAGTTTGGTGCCCAGATAGGTGATGATGACTCCCCAAAAACTGCATCAAAAGTTTGGATGCCACGCCCACCAATAATGACCTTGCCGCCCCCATCCGCCCCGACGCTTCGCCAAAAACGCGAATGCGTGTATCTTCCACAGTTGTAGAGCTATATCCACCAAATTTGGTAGGAATTAGCTAACAACAACCCCCAAAATCTGCATCAAAGTTTTGGAGCCACACCCACCCATTCTTCCCCAGCCCCCCTGCATTTTTAAATCAGAAAAGCCAATATCTCCCACAGTTTTTGAGCTATAGCCACCAAGTTTGGTGCCAAAATAGGTGATGATGACCCCCCAAAAACTGCATCAAAAGTTTTGATGCCACGCCCACTATAACTGCCCTAGCCGCCCCCATTCGCCCAAACGCTTCGTCAAAAACGGGAATGCGTGTATCTTCCAGAGTTGTGGAGTTAGAGCAACACAACTTGGTAGGAAGATAGCTGGCAACGACCCCCAAAAACCTGCATCAAAGTTTTGGAGCCACGCCAACCCATTCCGCCCACCTTTCCTCACAATTTACAAACTTTAAGCTAGAGTCGCCAAATTTGGTATGAAGATAGCAATTGACATTTCACATGGATCTGCAGCAAAAGTTTGTATACCACGCCCATTCATACCGCCCCCAGCCCCCCTTTTCCCACTCTTTACAATCTTTGAGCTAGAGTCACCAAATTTGGTATGAAGATAGCAATTGACATCCCATATGGATCTGCAGCAAAAATTTGGATGCCACGCCCACCCATTCCGGCCCAGCCCACTTCTCGCACCATTTACAAACTTTGAGCTACAGTCACCAAATTTGATATGAAGATAGAAATTGATAGTCACCAAATCTGGAAGGAAGATAGCTGGTGGCATCTGCATCGGAAAATCTTTAAGGCAGCGTACACCCCTGCCGCATCCGTACACTGATAGAAATAGTCAAGTATTCCGTACTCAAAACCCCACATTTCGAACTTGATTTCTCACTAAGTACGGAATTACTGAATCCGAGAATGTCGTACTTGATTCAAGTACGTTTTTTTAAGTTCGTTTTGTTTTTTGATTTGAGTTCTCTTTAAATTTGAATTAAGTACTTTCAGAACTTGATTTAAGTTTTTGAGTACTTAAAATGATAAATCATAAAGTTTTTAAAACAAGTACTTGCATTCTTGTTCCGAGATCCAAGTATGATAATACTTGATTTTATTAATTCCTGAAAGTCTTATATAGATAGATAGCGCAGCTAGAGCTTTTTAAAAGTTGCCTATCATTCTCTGGCTTAAGCTAGATATGAAAGAAATAAGAAATAACTGTTACACAATTTTCTGTTTATGCTTACCGTGCCAATTCCAGGCACATTATGGCTGCAGTTAGTGTTTATGTTAAGTGAACGTGATTTAGATCAGCTTATTTGGGTTTTTAATGCTCATTAATGACTTTAAAAAAAAAAAGAAAAAAAGTAAACTATTCACATATAACCCGTTTTTAAAAGCCAAAAAAAAAGAAAAAATTTTAAAAGTCCGCCGGGATTTGATCCCGAAATTCGAACCTGAATCAAGAATTTCGTACTCGATTTCAGTATTCCTTAGATTATATTTGATTCAAGTTCTCTTATTCTTATTTTGAGAACCTTTGTACTTGATTTAAGTATTTTTAAACTCATTTCAAGTATTTCATTCTTGCTTGAACTATTTGTGTACTCATTCAAGTATTCCATACTAAAATCAAGAATGAAATTCTAGAATCGCGAATACTCATTTCAAGTACGTTCGTTCTTAATTTCAGCACGGCTTTTTTCTATCAGTGTACCTCTTTGCAATCAGGCCTCTTTTTACCGGTTTTAATACTGGTAACGAGTATACCGCAGTCGGTTGCGTCCGACTGCAACGTTTCCACTTGCTAATTTTAATTTATGAGGCAGAATTCTAACAACGCGTTTGCAGGTTCATGAGCCAAATTTATATTGAAATCGCCACTTAAAATAAAGGGTAGTAAATTATAACTTTTGTTTAGTATTTGAGCTCCAGCATCAGAAAATGGCAACAAATGAAAATGAATGAAGTCTTTGAATTTATTGATGTTTGTATTCGATGTTATTTAAATGGTAATGATAACGAATTCTTGTCCCTGTGAAGTAGATGAGTGTAAAAGGCAAATGTCTCCAATTTGGGAAGAAGAACTATTAATATTGCTTACTTCTTGTGAAAAAATGTCAATGAATGGTGTTGCCGAAGTTGCTGAATAGCATTTTTTTTTTTTAAAACAGCAACACCTGTTCTGACATTTTGCCGTTTAAATATAACTATGCATTGAAAGTTTGGTATGTCAATACTTGCTGTATTAGAAATATAAGTTTCTGATAACAGGAGGTAATGACATTTTGTGCATATGTTGTCATTGAGATCTTCAATGTGCTTTGTAGTCCCTGACAATTTAAGGAAAAGAATTTCTGTCATGAAATAATGAAGTGATTTATATCTTTGTAATTCCGTCTGTAAAGGTATCATAGATGTATCTGTTCTAGTGCCGTGATCAAATTCATAGTTATTTTTTGCGTTAACTATAAATAAGCCGTTAAGACTTGTTACGCGCGATAATGCAACATTAACTCATTGTTGGCAATGTCATTTTTCATACTCGTAGACAACTTCAACAAAAGTGCCTCCTTGCGACCTATGGATAGTCATTGCGCTGGCCGCAACCAAAGGAAAATGTTTTCTTCTGACAAATATAGTACGGTTGTTATTTAATGACGTAAATGATGTTCGCATATTGATTGAAACTGCAAGTGAGCTTAGACCCCTTTTACACGATGAAGTTTTTGCGTCTGAAGCATTCGTTTGTAGGCAAAGGGAGTAGAGGGGTAACAGCTGCAAGCAATGCTTCATGACTTTTGTAGCAATGATGTATTTTTCTCATTTTGCTTTGCCTTATTCCGATTGCATGTAAACAAAGAGTTGCACAGTGTTTGATGTGAATAATAAAGTTATCGATTAGAAATATCGCACAAGCAAATATTAGCGCCACTTGTAAATACATTGTTTTGGTTAAGAAATTATTAATAGAAATGTTCACTGAATCCATTTTATTTACTTGTTACTTCTAAAATCAACTATATGTTAACAAATAAAACAATCGATGGCAAAGATGTATGTTTATCGACAATAAATTTAAATCAGAGTTGCATTTACAAAGAAAATGTTGCATGAAAAAACTTCATCGTGTAAATGCGACCAGATTTGCGAAGAAGTTTTAAAAACTTCATCGTGTAAAAGGGGTCTTATATTTCGATTTATTGCATGTGCAGCTGATTTTTTTTCGCTGTTCCTGCCCAACTTTAGGCGATTTGGGAAATTTTAACCAAGCTCGAATTAGAACATTTTCATTATTTTATTCGAGATGAACAAATTTTCCTGCAGCACCATAAGCTAATCCAAAACTTACGTCAATGTTTGTTGGTATTATGTATGTTTAATACAAAACAAAAACAATTTCATAATGTAAGCCCCCCTATCAATTGTAGACATTTTTTGAAATTTTTTTCTAAAAAATGCTAACTGTTCAGAATTTTGTGTACCACTTATTTCATCTTTTGCAATTGAAACTACTTTGTTTTCGCTATTTTGTAAAATTGAATTATTGAATTCCGTCTTCTTTGAGTACATATGATCAATAAGAGCGTCCATTTTAATAACTTATTAGGGTTGGTTGGAGATAGCACTTTTTCTTCAACTTTCCGCAGCGTTGCTCATTTTGCTTATCATTAAATTCATTTGAAACTCTGTACTATTCACACAGTATTCGATCTAAAATATAGATACTTAACTGCCAAATCTTTGCATAGTTTTACAACACTTACAGTTTGCTTATGTCGTTTTTTTTTCAACAGATTTTTTTTTTTTTTTTTTTCTACCCATTCTGAGAAAAGAAGTATAACTTCAATTTGAATCCCGTGGTTAGCTCGTGTTCTATCAGTTTTTAAACTAGTTACCGAAGGTCAAGAGTATATTGGGTTTGTGCAATGTCCGTCATGGTGTCCTTCCGTTGCACACCCTTTAAGCTAGAGACTTAAAACTTTCCAATTCTCTTTATCTATGGGATAGTAAGTTAAAGTGTCAAGATGGAGGTTCTACGATAACTGGGGGGCTGGCAAATCAATAAATTCGATAGCTCAAAACCGATAAATCCACATATTTCGCACATCCTTACAGCTAGAACTACCAAATTTGGTAAGCAGATAGCTACTAGCAATCCCCAAAAAACTGCATCAAAAATTTTAGAGCCACGCTTACCCATTCCGCCCCCAGCCCCCCGCATTTTAAAGTCAAAAAAGCCTATATCTCCCACAGTTTTTGAGCTAAAACCACCAAATTTGGTGCCAAGATAAGTCATGATGACATCCCAAAAACTACATCAAAAGTTTGGATGGCACGCACACCAGTATTGCCCCAGCCGCCCCCATCCGCCCCAACGCTTCGTCAAAATCGGGAATGCGTGTATCTTCCAGAGTTGTGGAGCTAGAGTCACCAAATTTGGTATGAAGATAGCAATTGACATTTCACATAGATCTATATCAAAAATTTGGATGCCATGCCCGCCCATACCGCCCCCAGCCCCCCTTTCTCCACTATTTTCAAAATTCGGGCTAGAGTCACCAAATTTGGTATGAAGATAGCAATTGACATTCCACATAGATCTGCATCAAACATTTGAATGCCACGCCCACCCATACCACTCCCAGCCCCCCTTTCCCCACTATTTACAAACTTTGAGTTAGAGTCACCAAATTTGATATAAAGATAGCAATGGACATTCTACATAGATCTGCATCAAAAATTTGGATGGCACGCCCACCCATTCCGCCTCCCAGCCCCCCTTTCCCCACCTTTCACAAACTTTGAGCTAGAGTTACCAAATTTGAAAGAAAGATAGTTGGTGGCATCCCCATCTGCATCGGAGAATCTTTAAGGCAGCGTACACCCCTGCCGCATGCGTACCTCTTAACAATCAGGCCTCTTTTTACCGGTTTTAATGCCGGTAACGAGTATACCGCAGTCGGTTGCGTCCGACTGCAACGTTTCCATTTGTTAATTATTAGAAACTCAACTCAGCATCTTCGTTGGATTCATACGCTGCTTTTTGCACGTTGGACTCTACCCTTGGCAGAATACTTTGGTAGATCGCCTTCTATGGATTCACTATTAAGCCTTCAGTTATTCTGTGCCAAAATATTAAAAAAAATATTTCTTGTGTCGGTGCAGTCAAAAAAGATTAAATAGTTAATACATACGTCCGTCCGCTCATACACATGTAGAACAGCTCAACTTTTGGAACACATATTTGTTGAAATGCTTATATGCATTAAATAATAAAGTTATGTTCAATACTTAATCAACTAAATCAATCTACATATACATATATTTCAAGACAATTATCCTAATTCTTACTAATAATATAAACGTGAAAGTTTGTAAGCATGGATCTTTGTCACTCTTTCACGTAAAAACTACTGAATTGATTTTAATGAAACTTTACAATAACATAGCTTATTATCAGAATAACAAATTGGGTACTGTGAGGAGCCATATTTTCATACAAAGAGCCTAACAAAATACAGTAACAAGAATAACCGCAACCGGACCCGTGTTGCGGCGAATTTTCATGCCCCTCTTGCTCTGACACAGGATGTCAGCGTATAGGTACGTGTCTGACGCATGGTAGCCATAAAACACGTACCATTAATGTCGTGGCAGAGCGTCGTTGGTATGCGAGCGGTACGTTCACTGGATAATTTGATCACCGTCACACCAGCGGTAGACGTGATCGGCAATAACGAAGAGCCGTTATTGCTAATGAGAAGTTACTGGAACGATCACGCCACCTTTGCCCTTGGCGCGACATTGACGACGCTGACAGGCCCCGGTGGTTGCAGGCAGCAAATCTGTGCATCAAAGTGGACAAGTGCGATTTCTTTAAAAAGGAGTTATAATATTTGGGCCACAAAGTCACAGAGGAAGGGATCCGCACAGACCCGGAGAAAGTTGCTGCAATTTCAGAACTGAAGCCTCCAAGCAACGTAAAGGAGTTAGGGCAATATTTGGGCGTGGCATCTTGGTACAGGCACTTCGTACCAGATTTTGCAACGAAGGTACACCCCCTGAACTCCCTTATGAAAAAAGGCTCAAGATGGGAATGGACTAAGGAACGGCAGGTGGCTTTTGACGCAGTTAAGGAGAAGCTGACTCAGTCCTCGGTATTGGCAAGCCCGGATTTTTCTAAGACATTCTACTTGCAGACGGATGCAAGTTACTATGGCTTGGGGGCGATATTGACCCGACCTTCGGAGCAAGGTGAAAGGGTGATATCGTACGCCAGAAGGACACTAAACGGAGCCGAAAGTAATTATTCGGCCACCAAAACGGAGGGTCTATCCATAGATTGGGGGATTAGAAAACTACGGCCATACCTGGAGGGTTACCTTTTTGTGGTCATAACAGACCATATGGCGCTGATTTAGCTAAATTTTGTAAAAAGTCCATCAGGCAGAATAGCGCCTTGGGCGCTTGAACTGCAACAGTACGACTCTGAGGTGAAATACTGTACAGGCAACCTCAATGTCGTAGCCGATGCACTTTAGAAACAGCCACTTCCAGAGTGGAATGGATTGTAAATTTGAAAAAGGAAATCGCGAAAAATCCCAGCAAATATCCGGACTACTTGCAGGAAAAATGAAACATGTACAGGAAGCTATGTGTACCCAGCGGTAAGAGGAAAGATGTCCTTGGGGAAAATCTCGACGCAGCCACAGCCGATCAATTGGGAAGCCGAAAAACCATAGCAAGAATAGCAACACGCTACTACTGGCCAGGCTTATACAGGGCCGTGTGCACATACGTACACAACTGCGAAACGTGTCAGCAATACAAGCCGAGTCAAATGGCTGCGGCAGGGAAAATCAGCGGTGCTGGGACGCTGGGACAACGCAATAAAACTAAGAGAAGTTTTTGAATTGGTGCGCAGGAGTTTGGAAAAAGCCGCTCAGGATCTGGCCAGGCATTACACCCTACGGATACGGCAGTGGAAACCCGCCGTAGGCGACAAAGTGTGGAAGGTACAACACCACTTGTCAAATGCAGCTGAAGGCTTCGCTGCTATACTGGCTCCCAAATATGCTGGACTCTACACGATAGCAAACTTTGTGTCGCCAATCATTTGCAAGTTGCACTTAAAGGCCGACGAAAAACCACGGACAGCGCACATAGGCAATATTAAACCCCGGACAGCGCACATAGGCAATATTAAACCCCACGGAGGTGGAACGGACAACGGGTGAGACATACAAAACATTTTTGACGTAGAATACGTCTTACCTTACGATAATGAAGTCTCAACACAAAAAAGTTGTTGTTGTAATAAGAGAGGTTCACAAAATCGCTTATTGCTCATGAACTAATGGATCAATTTTCCTCAAATTAGTTTCATTTAAAAGCCAAGGCTTCAAGCTTTCAATAAATGTATATTAATATATGTATTGATTACATTTTCTATTAAAAAATTGAAACCAAAAATATGTATATTTTTGCTTCATTTTGAAGACTTTAAATTGGTCTAGCGCTCTCAATAATTCATCAATTACTTTAGAGTTTTGGAATATTAGTTGAGATAAGTTAAACAAACATTCCTACATTCAAATTTTATATACTTTTGCCAAATTTATAACTTTTTAAGGCAAAAAACCAGTGCAAAAATCATTACTTTTTTCTTAATTGCAAATTGCTTAAAAACTCCCTGATGAATTTGTTTAATTTTTTCTCAATATAAAATAGACTCGATTTCCTTTCGTTTGATATATATGCGGTCATGATTGATATCTTCTAAGTGCTGAAATTTCATTAAGATGTTTGGTCATAATTAAATTTATTTCAAATGTGTGTATATTAGTATTAGTGATGTAACCAATAAGTGTGAGTGAGTGCGATAGCTGATAGCATGTGCATATGCTTGCACTGTTCGTCTCAGCTCAGCAAACAATCGATGGAACCAGCGGACAATCTATGGTCTTACACTATCGCTGCCACTATCGAGGGCAGCAGTGGCTACTAACTAACGGGAAATAAACTATCAATAGTGTTGACTATAAGAAAGTTTGTCTTTACGGTAGCAGTTTTGATTTTTGCAACTCATGCATGAACTTACTTCATAAAATAAATTTTAAACAAGTGGAAACGTTGCAGTCGGACGCAACCGACTGCGGCATACTCGATACCAGTATTAAAACCGGTAAAAAAAAGGCCTGATTGCGGAGGGGTACGGATGCGGCAGGGGTGTACGCTGCCTTAAAGATTTTCCGAAGCAGATGGGGATGCCACAAGCTATCTTCCTTACAAATTTGGTGACTCTAGCTCATAGTTTGTAAAAGGTGTGGAAAGGGGGGCTGGGGGCGGTATGGGTGGGCGTGGCATCCAAATTTTTGATGCAGATCTTTGTGGAATGTCAATTGTTATATTCATACCAAATTTGGTGACTCTAGCTCAAAGTTTGTAAAAGGTGGGGAAAGGGGGGCTGGGGGCGGTATGGGTGGGCGTGGCATCCAAAATTTTGATGCAGATCTTTGTGGAATGTCAATTGCTATCTTCATACCAAATTTGGTGACCCTAGCTCAAAGTTTGTAAAATGTGGGGAAAGGGGGCTGGGGGCGGTATGGGTGGGCGTGGCATCCCAATTTGTGATGCAGATCTTTGTGGAATGTCAGTTGCTATATTCATACCAAATTTGGTGACTCTAGCTAAAAGTTTGTAAAAAGTGGGGAAAGGGGGGCGAAATGGGTGGGCGTGGCTCCAAAACTTTTATGCAGATTTTTGGGGGTCGTTGCCAGCTATCTTCTTACCAAATTTGGTGGCTCTAGCTCCACAATTCTGGAAGATACACGCATTCCCGTTTTTGACGAAGCGTTGGGGCGGATGGGGGCGGCTAGGGCAGTATTGGTGGGCGTGGCATCCAAACTTTTGATGCAGTTTTTGGGGGGTCATCATCACTTATCTTGGCACCAAATTTGGTGGCTCTAGCTCTAAAACTGAGGGAGATACAGCCATTTGTGATTTCAAACTGCTCGGGGGCTGGGGGCGGAATGGGTGGGCGTGGCTCCAAAACTTTTATGCAGTTTTTGGGGGGTCGTTACCAGCTATCTTCCTACCAAATTTGGAGGTTCTAGCTCCACAACTCTGGAAGATACACGCATTCCCGTTTTTGACGAAGCGTTGGGGTGGATGGGGGCGGCTAGGGCAGTATCGGTGGGCGTGGTATCCAAACTTTTGATGCAGTTTTTGGGGGGTCATCATCACCTATCTTGGCACCAAATTTGGTGGGTCTAGCTCAAAAACTGAGGGAGATATAGTCTTTTTTGACTTTAAAATGCGGGGAGGTTGGGGGCGGAAAGGGGAGGCGTGGCTCCAAAATTTTTAATGCAGTTTTTTGGGGGTTGCTAATAGCTATCTTCTTACCAAATTTGGTAGTTCTAGCTGTATGGATGTGCGAAATATGTGGATTTATCGGTTTTGAGTTATCGAATTTATCGATTTGCCAGCCCCCCAGTTATCGTAGAACCCCCATCTTGACACTTTAATTTACTATCCCATAGATAAAGAGAATTTAAAAGTTTCAAGTCTCTAGCTTGAAGGGTGTGGAAAAAAGTTGCGAACATACAGACGGACAGACGGACAGACGGACGGACACCATGACGGACATTGCACAAACTCAATATACTCTTTACCTTCGGTATCGAGTATAAAAATGCCGCCTGTGAAAAAAAATACTTTTGCGCAGCGTAAAAGAATGTACAATTTGCGGAGTAGAAGATCAGGTAAGTTGTGTTTTAAAATTAAATATTCGAAGATGACTCTATAGAAGACTCCGCCATCATGAACCCAATTGGTTCAAATCATATAAATACTATGTTTACTTTCATAATTTTTGTTGCACAAAATGACGTATTCTACGGTTAACCTATGCGCCCGTGTGATCTAACACAGGCCGTAAATTTTATTTTTTTTTGGGACACATTTTCCATTAAGTCCCTGAAAAAAAATAATTAAGTTTTGTGCGCAAAAGTATCTGAAAGAAAAAACGAGCAATTTAGTTTTTTTAGATAATAGATTTTTTTATGAAAAGAAAAGGATGAATATGTCTTAATACATATTAAATATTACCCCGTTTGACATATTTACTTATCGAAATAAATAATAAAAATAAATATGTAATGTATTACATATTTATTAATAATAACAAGAAGAAATATGTAAAGTATAACACATTACATATTACATATCTATAAATAATACAAATAAATATGTAAGGTACTAGCAAACCCGGCGAACTCCGTTTCGCCACCAGATGGCTTCGCTTAATGTAACTTTTTGTTTGGTGATTAAAAGATGAAGTAAAATTTTTTTTTGTTTTATATTTGAAAAGGATAAATTTTATTTCATTCCGCAAACTATCCGTTTCATTGAAGTGCTCTTTGGTAAACCACATTTTTTTGTTTTTTGGTCTGACGCTAACACAAACAAAGCGGATGGTTTCCCAACTCGTGAACACGCAACGTATAACTGCCCATGTGAAAAACAATGATTTTCTAAATTTATCCCGCAAACACTAAGCGATTGGCCTTGCGACTTGTTAATTGTCATTGCGAACGCAAGGCGAACTGGAAATTGCAATCGTTTGAAGTCAAACGGAAGATCAGTCGGAATCATTGATATTCGAGGAATACATACATTTTCACCTGCGTACTTTCCCTTAATAATGGTTGCCTCAATCAAATTCGTCATAAGTCTTTTTACCGAAAGTCAATAACCGTTGCAAAGTCGCGGTGGATTCAAATTACGCAATATCATAATAACTGTTCCAACTTTGAGTTGCAAGTTATGTGGTGGAAATCCTGGTAACTCCAGAGAGTTCAAAAACTCCGTTGGATAATTTACTACATCATCGGGATTTGATATGGAATCAACGGATTTGTATGTCACCAAACCGGCAGCAATTTTTGATTGAATGGTGAAATTCAGTGCGTGTACATCATTATTCTTTGCGGCAAGAATTGCTCGTTGACTTAACCAAGCATAATTCTGATAATTCTCACTAATGTTTGGGAAAACATTTTCAATAAGAGCTAATTGAGAGTCTACAAATCGGCAAAGGTCGTTGGTAAGAGTAATTAATCCAGATGTCGCATCAACTGGGACTTTTCCATTTCCAACAGCTAACAATTGGTTGGAAAATTGTGCAGCACTTTGATCATTTTGAAGTTGAACTCTCATATTTGTGGTAAGCGATAACGTTTTTACGTTATTCCATAAAGGTGATGCCTTCAGGCAAGCATTCAATTCATCTGCAGGAGCTCCACGGGAAATTACTTGCAACGTCTGCTTGAAATCGCCTGCCAACAATATCATCAAGCCGCCAAAGATGTTGTTATTTCGCCGAAGATCCTTCAGTGTTAAGTTAAGTGCTTCAAGTGATTTCTTATGTGCCATTGTGCACTCATCCCAAACAATGAGCTTGCATTGCATCAACAATTTTCCCATTGCACTGGAGCGGGAAATATTGCATGTTGGAGTATCAATTGTGTTTAAATTGAGTGGCAACTTAAGAAATGCAAGTTATCTGCACATATGTATGTCGTCTTTGTATTTGTTCCATAACTGAATTGGTTGTGAAGGAAAACATGTAGTCATGATAATTGCGAATAGCGTTCGTATTTGGTACGCATTTGATGAAACAACTGAATCCGCAAGTGTTTAATCCTAATGAGAATCGTTCTCCAGCAAACCCAATAGTTGACATGCTTCTCGATATGTTTGGCATTGATTGCCATTCACAGTTTTCAAAAGCGCAAATGATTTTGGTCTACTTACATTTACCAACAGAAGTCGCAAATAAAAACATTCATCATTTCTAGGATGAACAGTATACATGCGACCTAGTGCATCAGTGGAAAACACCTGTGGCCAATCTGTAACTCGGGTTCCTTGTTTGCGACGTTGGAATTTATTTGTTGATTGATTCCAAGTGTAATACTTGGGCATTTCAACGTACATCAGCGTCGCTGCGAATGGATCTGCTTCACACATTGCAAAGAAGCTAGTCAATGTTGTCGATGGTGGTCTCTCAGCTCGTTGTGCCGCATTAGCCTCAGTGAAGTAAACTCTTTGGCCATTTTCCAAATGCACTGCTAAATGTGTAACTGTGGGATATCTTTCATGAATTTGAAATGATATTAATCGCCACAGTGCTTCATTAGTACTGACGTATCTGCCCATTTGGAAGTTGCTGACTTCGTCATTCGTATTTTACGACGCAATACCAAACACAGCCATGTCGCTGCCTTTTGTGACGTACTTGCACAAATATTTGATCGATTTGGCTGAATGACAACTCTTAACGTTTGCATGTGTTTTGAAAATTCGTGATAGCAGCGGGCAATATGGTACAATGAATTCATTTCCGATCTCAATCTCTCGATTTTGAACTTTAACTTTGATGGTTCGACCATTATCTTCTTTTGAACGCCGACGATAAACTGGATATCCATCGTTCCCTGTGACAGTTTCAGCAACTAACGGTCGCGGATATCGTTTTGTGCATTTTCGTTTTGAATTTATTATTTTAATACACTTGCTAGTCAGCTGTTACACTTAAAGGGCTGTTTACTCTTGACTTAACTTAACTTAACTTAACGTAACTGTTACATTACCCAGTTGATCCGTTTCTTACCAACTGAGAAAAAAAGCTACCAACGGGGAATATTTAAACATGATTCCCGTTCTGGAAACTCGATTCAAACTCAATATATGCAGCATATCTAACAGGTTGTGACTTGTCTTATTCCAGCTAACGCGCCCACACCAAGCATGTACTTCGCGCCGAATGTTTGGCGGCCGAATATTCGGTATTCGGCCGACAGCGTGGCCGAATATTCGGTATTCGGTATTCGTGGCATCTCTAGTATGGATCGCTTCATTTATATCAAAAGAAAGCTAAGTCCGCAAAATTCTACGAATAAGCCAAAAATTACCCGTAGCAATTTAAATATACCCTCGAATGATACTACATACAATAGCAATAGATTTCAGATCTTGGCAGAAAACACTGATGATCTGCCTTCTGAAGCCGTTGGGGTTGTCACGAAAAAGCCAAAGCCACCCCCAATATACAGAGGTAGTCAAAAGTATTTACACAACGAGCTTTTTTTTGCACATTCAACTGAAATAGCTTTGTTTCGTGTTGTTGTTGTTGCAGTGCAACAAAATCCTATGTTGTTGTAAAGCTTGATCCATTCTTAAGCGATTGCAGTCAATTTCGTAAGGTTAACGGTACATAGCACAGAGAACAAGGCAAACGATCCAATGCTTATCAGTTGTCAAAAGTATTTACACACATTTTATTTGCGTCAAAAGTATTTACACAATGCAAGTTCGTCTCAGTATTTGGTTTGCAGTCACAAGTGCAGGTTCTAGCTGTTCCAGTTATCTTTATTAATTAACAAATAATTTAATTTAATCATTTAACCATTACAATTAATTACATTAATGCCAAAAACAAAGGAGTTAACCGTTGAGCGCCGGGCTGAAATTGTTGCTACGTTTAAAACCGGTACCACTGCAATCGAATTAGCTAAGTTGTATCAAATCTCGCGAAAAACGGTGTACAATTTAGTAAAAAAGAAGAATACAGTTGGAAGTTTAAGAAATCTAAAAAGAACAGGACGAAAACCTATGTTGGACCAAAGACAATGCAGGCACATACTAGGAGTTGTAGTTAAAAATCCAACTGCAAGTCCCGTTAAAATTGCCGCAGAGTCAAAAAACATAATTGGCAAAAAATTTAGTGAATCTACACTGCGTCGCAGGCTAAAGGACGCTCACTTTAATACCTATGCTTTCCGTAAAGTGATTGACATCACACCAACCAACCAGTCAAAACGTCTCGCATTTGCGTTGGAGTACAGCAAGAAGCCTCCTGACTTATTGTTCAATGTTTTATGGACAGATGAGGCTGCATTTCAGTTCCAGGGGTCATATAGCAAGCATTTTATGCATTTTAAAAAAAATCAAAAGCGTTTGGCAGCCCAGCCAATTAATAGGTTTGGTGGTGGCACAGTGGTGTTCTGGGGATGCCTTTCCTACTATGGATTCGGAGACTTGGTTCCAATAGAAGGGACATTAAACCAAAACGGATACCTCCGTATACTAAATACTCATGCTTTCACATCAGGAAACAGACTTTTTTTCAACGTATGACTGGATTCTACAGCATGACAATGCTCCATGCCATAAGGGTAGGGTACCAACCAAATTTTTGAAAGACCTTAATCAGGCGGTTCTTCCGTGGCCCCCACAAAGCCCTGATCTGAATATCATTGAAAACGTTTGGGCTTTTGTAAAAAACAAGAGGACAATTGATAAAAATCGAAAACGCAAAGGAGCCATTGCTGAAATTGAGGACATTTGATGCAAATTGACCATAGAATTTGCACAAACTTTTGTAAGATCAATACCCGACAGGCTGCAAGCTGTCATTGATGCCAAAAGGGGTGTAACTAAATATTAGTTATGTTTTTTAGTTTAATAAGAAAAATCCATTGTTACCATTGAATATTAAACTTGAATAAATAAAATTGAGTTGTGTGTAAATACTTTTGATGCAAATAAAATGTGTGTAAATACTTTTGACAACTGATAAGCATTGGATCCGTTAACTTTACGAAATTGACTGCAATCGCTTAAGAATGGATCAAGCTTTACAAAAACATATAATGTAAGAGGTCTTTGTAGTAAACTCACTAGTTTATACCTTAATAGTCTTTCTTTCCCTTTCCATGTCATTGCCTTTACTGAAACGTGGTTAAGGCAAGACATTCTCAATTCCGAAATTCTATGTAGTACATATTCTATTTACAGAAAGGACGGTACTCTTCGGCGTGGTGGTGGAGTGCTTATTGCTGTGAATGTAGACTTTCCTTCTGAAACAGTCGTATTATACTATTTTGATATAGAGTTTATTGCTGTAAAGCTAAATATTTACGGTATGAACATTTTTATCACTTGTTCGTATATACCTCCTTCCTCTGATCTCTCTATCTATGAGACACATCTATCTGCTATTCATTCTGTCTCTGCCTTGCTTTCTGATCGCGATTTTCTTGTAGTTCTTGGTGATTTCGCTCCGAATGAATTTTTAATCGACCTACTTGGGATGTCATTGAGTCAAATTAATGCTATCCCAAATTCTCTTAATAAAATGCTTGATCTGATTTTTGTTTTGGATTCATCATCTTCATCCGTATCCCGTTCCCAGCTTATATCTTATCCCAAAGACTTATACCATCCTACGTTGGAGCTGTTGATTAATTTACCTTCCCGGACGCGTTGCAATATCAAGATGCCTTTGAGTCGAGTTCGTCAATTTCGGAAAACTGATTTTGAGGGACTCGCTCTGCTTTTATCCCAAACTGACTGGTCTCCCCTCTACGAGTCTGACGACTTGGACGTGGCAATCAGTATTTTTTATAATACCTTATATTCTTTATTTGATTTATGTGTCCTGGTTGGTAAGCTAAACAGGTCTAACAAACCTGTGTGGTTTACCCGAGAGTTAACAATTCTCAAAAATCGAAAATCTAAACTCTACAAGAGATTTAGAAAAAACGGCTCATCGGTAGCCTATTCTGCATACTTGATTGCTCGTGCCAGTTTTGATATCTTAAATAACCAATGTTATAAGAATTACCTGACTCGGTGTAGATTACAGTTTCAGCAGGATCCAAAGCGGTTTTTTGATTTTGTTAATGCGAATTGTAGGTCATCGACACTCCCAACGGAAGTATTCTTTGAGGAAACGAAGGCCAATTCTGATCAGGAGATTGCAAATATATTTGCCCAATTTTTTCAAACGACTTAAAGCTCATTTCAATCTCGAGTCGATTTGCCTTACCCTTATCGGGTTAATGGCTCGAATCGCATCTTTGGACTGAAAATCACTGAAAACTCTTTTTTAAATAATTTACATGTTTTGAAACCTATATTTTCCCCAGGACCTGACGGAGTGCCAAGCTGCGTGCTTAGACACTGTGCTCATGGTCTTTTAAAGTCGTTGCTTAAAATGTTTAACTTGTCCCTGGAGTTAGGCTCCTTTCCAAAAATTTGGAAAGAGTCATTTATTATTCCTCTCCATAAAAAAGGAAACAAATCTAATGCTCAAAATTATGGGGGTATCTCCAAGTTGTCTGCTATTCCTAAGATTTTTGAAAAATTAATAACCTCCCATCTTCAACACCTTTGCAAATCTATTATTTCACCGTGCCAGCACGGACTTATGAATCAAACTTGTTAGAATTTACTTCATTTGTTATCAAGGGTTTTCAGGACAAATTGCAGACTGATTTTATTTATACTGATTTTAGTAAGGCTTTCGACTCTGTAGATCATCGTCTCCTAATACATAAACTAGAACTCTTGGGCTTTTGAAATATTCTAGTTCTTTGGATTAAAGACTACCTAACTCTTAGAACTCAGAGGGTTTTATTTAAAGGGTCCGATTCCAAGACGGTTCAGGTCACTTCAGGCGTTCCACAGGGTAGTCATCTTGGTCCTTTATTATTTATTTTGTTTATAAACGATCTTCCATCAGTTATAAAGTTCTCTCGGGTTTTGATGTACGCTGATGATGTAAAATTATGCACGTCGGCTGCAACTCCCCTTGCTGCTCAACAGCTTCAAAGAGATTTAGACAACATTCAAATGTGGTGTACAGTAAATTTTTTAAATCTTAATTGCAGTAAATGTAAAGTAATGTCATTTTTAAGATATTTGCCCTTTTTATACCCTTAACCCATAAAATGGGTAAATAAGGGTATAATGGTTTTGTGCAAAAGTATGTAACAGGCAGAAGGAAGCATCTCCGACCCTATAAAGTATGTATATTCTTGATCAGCATCAATAGCCGAGTCGATTTAGCAATGTCCGTCTGTCCGTCCGTCTGTCTGTCTGTCTGTCTGTCTGTCTGTCCGTCTGTATGAACGCGTGGATCTCAGAGACTACAAGAGCTAGATACTTCAGATTTGGGATATAAGTTCTCCTATGCCATGAGCAGAACAAGCTTGATTCAAATTATCGATAACTATTCTGGTTTCCGATACACACATGGAATCGAAAACAAAAAAATATCGAATTTGGAAAATGTAAAAATGAGGGTTGAAAGAATGGGTAACGATAGATCTTTTCTGAAAATTTCGTCCAAATCGGTTAAGAAACACCGGAGATATCGAGCTTAATCGATTGAAGTTAAGTCAGTATACCAAAGTCTTATATACATTTAATATATTTATTGCAACTGGGTTCAGGGTATCTTCTAGTCGGGCTCTCCCGACTAGAGCCTTCTTACTTGGTTAATATATATTTTCTTGACAACAAACCACTAGATAAAATTGAATGGGTTGACGATTTGGGCATCTCTTGTACGACCGATTCTGGAATATGGATCTTGTATATGGTTTCCCAAATACGAAATTCATCAGAATAAAATAGAATCGGTACAAAAACAATTTCTGCTCTTCGCACTTAGAGGTCTTAACTGGGACATTAACAATAATTTGCCGTCTTATCGTAGTAGACTTTTACTAATAGATCTTCCTTCTCTGAGTGATCGTAGAATAATGCTATCATTTTCCTTTTTTCACAAATTAATTAATGTTGAAATTGATTCTTCTGAATTAATTAACCAAATTAACTTTGCTGTTCCTATTAGAAATACTAGAAATTTTGTACCTATATCTCTTCAAACTTGTAATTCTAATTATGCTCTTCATAACCCTTTTCGTATTCTGTGTTCTATTTATAACGATCTTTCCCACTTAATACACAGTGCCACTCCTACTTGCTCTATTAAAAAGTTAGTTTTGTGACATTTGTCTACATGTTCGCGATCATCGTAACCGCACGATAAGCGGAGCGCCCCTCGGTGGGATGGGCGGGAGTTGGGACGCTTTGTGCGTGGGTCCGCACGTTAACAAGCCGGTGCTTGGTATCGTTGGGCCACTTGACTGTACTGTTCGTTAGTACATCTACGTCCAACATAGGATTTTGTTGCACTGCAACAACAACAACACGAAACAAAGCTATTTCAGTTGAATGTGCAAAATAAAGCTCGTTGTGAAAATACTTTTGACTACCTCTGTATATAAGTTAACACGCGCAAGCTTGAGTTTGCTGACAACGCTGTTGCGCCGGATGCCGTCGCGACAAAGTTGCAGCCGAAATCCGAAACTTGCACGCGCAAGCAGCCTGATCGCCCGCTGGAGACGCCGACTCAGCATTCAGCCGGCATTCCAGCCGGCAGCGGCGGCTTCATGGTTCGATGCAGCTTGCCCTAGAGTTTAGTTTAGAATTTGTTCTCCTATATTCCTAACGGACATGAAGTAAAAACGAATTATAATATAGATACTTCTTTAACAGAATATTAAAGAGACTTCTTTTAATTGGCGCCCAAACGGGAAATAACCCAGTTTTTCCATAAGTGATCATACAATCGCCTACGTACTATTCAACCGAAATAACTCTTTGAGCTAACGCCAAGAGTCGCGGTATTGAACAATAAAGTGAACAACAAAAAACAACAGTGAATAAAACACAAACTCAAGAAGAACGAATTTTGTGTCTTAAGCAAACAAAACAAAACGCAATAACTCTATGAGCAAACGCCAAGAGTCGCGATATTAATCAATAAAGTGAATGTGTATAACAACAAAATCAACAGTGAATAAAACACACAAACTCAACAAGAACGAATTTTGTGACTTAAACAACAACAAACAAAACAAAAACGCAGTGAATAACACACAGCAATAAATTAAGTGTTACATCAAAGACAAAAAAAAAAAAAAACAGTGGAAAAATAAAATACACACACACACAACAAAACAGTAACAAAACGAAGTGACTAAAGCACCACAAAACTTAAATCAAAAAAATAAAACCCCAGCCATGAGAGCTGAGAGAGTTACTAAAACAAATCAACAAATACGAGCGGCCGGCGGAGTTCAACTGGAAAATATCATACCGCAGCGGCCACCATACCATTTAATTGAAGCACATATTCCATATTTCAAAATGTAAGTGAGATGTTCATTTGTTTACAATTCGAATAAATTTAATAAAAAATACTCAGAGCTGTTTAGTGTGAGATTTCATTGCTTACAAAACAAACTTAAACAAAATTCTGCCTGTTGCAATAAAGCGTTAAAGAACCTTTATAAGTCAAAATTAATATTAATTCCGAAACGGTCTGATATTTTATGTTGCGCCCATTGCAATACCAAACCAAAGCGGACGACAGTAGTGGCGACGAACTGATAACTTCGTACTTAGAGCAGCAGTCTTTGCGAGAAACAAAAAAAAATGAATGCAGAACAAATTGCCCAGATAGAGGCAAAGGTTCAGGAAGCCCTTGACCAACAAGCCCTCTTATTTGAAGAAAGGATAGCCTCTCTGACAAATCAGCTTAATACAACAAGAGTTTCTACACCACGGATAGAAATTTTCCACGAAATAGTAATCAAGCCAGAGGCCCATAGCGACGAGCCCTTAGATATTATAAAGTCCATCCCCGAGTTCGACGGAAAAATAGAAAACTATGTTTCGTGGAGGCAAGCCGCTTCCGCAGCCTACAAAGTGTTCGAGCCATACAACGGCAGCTCCAGACACTATCAGGCAGTAGCTATAATCAGAAATAAAATAAGGGGATCAGCAGATGCAATGCTGGCCTCATTCAACACAGTGTTGAATTTTAAAGCCATTATTGCTAGGCTGGATTTTAGATACGCGGACAAAACACCGGTACATGTAAACCTGCCGCTGCTACAATATTTTGACGAGGTAGAGAAAAAACTTACCTTATTAACAAATAAAATAATAATGACGCACGACTCCGTCGCAGCGGCTGTATTAAATGAAAAGTTTAGAAGGGACGCGCTTCACGTTTTCGTCTCAGGATTAAAAAAGTCTCTGAAGTGGGCAGTCTTCCCGGCACAACCCATGGACCTCCCCTCAGCCTTAGCCTTAGCTCAAGAAGCCGAATCAAGCAAATAGCACGAAACAGCGCTATAGCAACAAAAAGTCCCAAGGGCGGGGGCCCGAGCCAATGGAGGTAGATCAATCCTCACGCTCCAGGCAATCCGCACAAGGCTACGGAAACAACCACGCTTACGAAGACCAATCCATGAGGACCGAACAAAACATAAATCATGTACCACAAGAAGAGAATAACGGTGACAACGAGTCACGGTCACAGCATGAAACGACACAAGTTGAGGACGATTTGTCCGGAGCCGAAAGCTGTAATTCTTTAGCGGAAGCTCCCTGCTTCCGTTCGCAAGACGAATGGTCGCAGGGCGAATAATCAGACTTCTGATAGACACTGGGGCCTCGAAAAATTATATAAAACCCCTTCCCGAACTGGCATATTGGGTGTCAGTTGACAGCTCTTTTCAAGTTAAATCAATTCACGGGCACACTAAAATTGAGCAGAAATGCCTCATCCACCTTTTCGACGTAAAGTCCTACTTTTTCATGCTGGAGTCACTTAATGACTTTGATGGCATAATTGGCCTTGATTTGCTAAAATAGATCAATGCCCAAATAGATTTGACAAACAACGTCATTAAACACGACCACGGGATAGAAAAAATCGAGTTCACTAAATGTCAACAGGTGAACCATATTCGGATTAATGACACAGATGTCCCTCCTGCTGTCAGATCCACCTTTGATAATATGATCAACAAAATGGTAAAAGCATTTGCGGACGTTAACGAGTCCCTACCGTACAACTTAATACGGTTGCCACTATACCAACGGACGATGAACCAGTTTACTCAAAACTTTATCCGTATCCAAAGGGCGTGTCTGACTTTGTCAATGCAGAGGCTAAACAACTTCTAGCGAATGGCATAATACGACCGTCAAAGTCCCCTTATAATAACCCGATATGGGTCGTCGACAAAAAAAGCATCGACGAAGCGGGGCACAAACAAAAGCGTCTGGTTATTGACTTTAGGAAACTAAATCTTAAAACAACCGATGACAAATACCCTATCCCATCCATTTCGACGATATTGTCAAACTTGGGCGAGGCCCAGCACTTCACTACGCTGTACCTCAAGTCAGGGTTTCACCAAATTGCATTGGCTGAAAGAGACAGGAAAAAGACAGCGTTCTCTGTCAACAACGGGAAGTATGAGTTTTGTAGACTCCCTTTCGGGCTGAAAAATGCCCCAAGTATCTTCCAACGAGCCATTGATGATGTGCTCCGCGAACAAATTGGTAGGATATGTTATGTTTACGTTGATGACGTAATAATATTCTCCAAGTCCAAAGATGACCATATCAGAGACATTGAGTGGGTCTTGAAAAACCTTAGGGACGCAGGCATGCGAGTGTCTCAAGAAAAATCCAAGTTTTTCAAAAAAAGCGTGGAATATTTGGGATTTACAGTGTGCAGAGGCGGCATTCAGTCCTCGCCCGATAAAGTGAAGGCTATTAAGGACTTTCCCCCACCGAAAATCCTATTCGCTCTTATGTCATTTTTAGGTCTAGCACGCTACTATAGCTGCTTCATAGCGGGTTTTGCCAGCATCGCAAGGCCCCTAACAGATATCTTGAAAGGCGAAAATGGCAAAGTAAGTGCCAACTACTCAAGAAAGGTGATAATCGAATTGTCACCGGAGCAAAATGAAGCCTTCGATAGGCTTAAAAATATACTGGCTTCTGAAGATGTAATGTTGTCTTACCCAAATTACAAAAAGACTTTTGACCTCACAACAGACGCGTCTGGCTATGGACTGGGAGCGGTACTGTCTCAAGGCGGCCGCCCGATAACAATGATCTCGCGAACATTGCGAGGTAACGAGGTAAATTTTGCCACAAATGAGCGTGAGCTTCTCGCCATTTTATGGGCACTCAAAAACCTCAGAAATTACTTGTATGGTGTTAAGAATCTTAACATTCATACAGACCACCAACCATTAACCTTTTCGGTATCGGATAAAAACCCGAATGCCAAAATAAAGCGTTGGAAAGCCTTCATTGATGAGCACAACGCAAACATAACTTATAAACCCGGAAAAGAGAATTTGGTAGCAGACGCTCTGTCTCGCCAAAATGTCAATGCATTAGAGGATTCAGCAGACTAAGATGCTGCCACTATCCACAGTGAAGAATCCCTTACACAAACCATTGAAGGCACAGACAAACCGGTAAATTGCTTTCGGAACCAGATTATTCTGGAAGAAGGGACTATCCCCCAACAAAAGACGTATATTTTGTTTAAGACAAAAACCCGTCACATAATTAATTTTTCCGATCGCAGCACATTAATGCAAAGCATTAAAGATGCAGTAAACACTGACGTGGCCAACGCAATTCATTGCGAGCTACCCATACTGGCTTTCATCCAACACGGACTAGTTGAGGCATTCCCTTCCACCACCTTTAGATATTGCAAAAAATTAGTTACAGATATTGTAAACCCAACGGAACAGAGGGAAATTGCGACAGCTGAACATAATCGCGCACACAGAGCAGCGCAAGAAAACGCGAAACAGATACTTAGGGACTATTTTTTTCCAAAAATAGGTCGCTTAACGTCGGAAATAGCTGCAAATTGTAGAATTTGTGTTATGAGTAAACATGATCGGCACCCAAAAAAACAAGAAATAGGGAAAACCCCGATACCATCGTATGCCGGAGAAATGTTGCATATAGATGTTTACTCCACTGCAAGTTTTCCAAGTTTGCAGTAGTACAGCCTATACGGTCTCGCGCAATCGTGGATATAAAAGCTCCACTTTTGCAACTTCTGAACATGTTTCCCAAAACAAAAGCGATTTACTGCGACAACGAGAAATCCCTGAACTCAGAAACCATTAAATCAATGCTCAGCAATAGCTTTGGCATTGAGATTTCAAACGCTCCACCCTTGCATAGCTCCTCTAATGGACAAGTCGAGCGGTTCCATGGCACTCTTGGGGATATAGCACGCACCTATAAGTTGGAAACACAGGTAGAGGACACTGTCGAAAACATTCTCCTTGCAACCATAAAGTACAACAGGTCAATCCATTCGGTGACAAACGAGAGACCCATAGACGTAATTCACGCAGCCTCCAAAGACACTACAGTGCAGATTAGGGAAAAAATCGCATCAGCACAGCAAAAGACACTTGACCAAATGAATAAAAAGCGGGTCTATAAGTCGTATTCGGTAGGCGAGGGGGTTTGGATAAAAAACAATAAGAGATTAGGAAATAAACTATCACCCCTATTCACAGAAGCTATAGTGGAAGCAGACCTAGGTACGACGGTTCTTATTAAAGGGAGGGTGGTCCATAAGGACAATCTTAAGTAGGTTTTGACATTTGAAAAATCATGACAACTATTTTTTTTAACAAATTACATTTTCCTAGGTTAAGATATCTTTTCAGCTTAACAATAGCAACCATGACCTTGACCGAAGCGACATTGAGACTAAACGACTACTCCCACGCGGACTACATACCTATAGTTGACGGTGACGTAACAATCTGGGACTCGTACACTTACATGGGACACACGACGAACTTAACATCTTTCGAAACTTACATCGACGAGACATGAAAATTGATAGATTAACTACCCAAGGACCACATGAAACAGGTACTGAAAACTGACGTACAACACATAGCCACCTTGATAGCTTCCTTGACCGTTCACCACCGACAGGCACGTAGCATTAACATGATAGGTAGTGCCCTTAAGGCAATTGCAGGAACCCCAGATTTCGATGACTGGGAACAAATAAAATTCAAACAAAGTCAGTTAATAGAATCCGAGAGACCAGATGCAGAGGTCGAACATTTTTATGCAACAATTTTGGCAAAGAATAGAATGATAATTACAAACCTTGAGGACTTAATCCTCACTGTTACACTTGCTAAAATAAATTTTAATCAGCCCCCTTATACTAGACAGCATCGACATAAAAGAATTATTAAATGAACAACTCACTAATACTAGTATCACCGACCTTTTAGAAGTCTCTCATATAAAAGCTTTTCAAAACTCTGAATTATTGTACTTTCTGATCAAATATCCCAAACCTTTGTTAAATTGTAAAAAAATAGATATTCTTCCTGTTCAGCATATTAACATAATATTAGGTTTAGAAGAATGTAATAAGGTGGCCGACTGCGGAACAAAGACCTTCGCTGTACGTGACTGCGCAGCCACTGTGAGCACTACTTTTTGCAGAAGACTACAAAATACTTCATGCGCGCAACAACTGGTATCTGGAACCGTCGCTCAATGCACCAACCGCCCCGGACACCTGGCGCCCGTGATAGTAATCGGCGAGGGCATTGCAGTAATAAACAGCGCGACCATGAATGTAGTGGATAGTACTTGGAACAGCCAGATAGTCGCGCGAACCTTCCTCGTGACTTACGACGATCACGTCTCACTAAATGGCACTCGTTACGTGAACCACCGAGGCATCCTGAAAAATAAACTTGCTGTATCCACGTCAGCCGTGGTCAACGTCACCCTCTTCAGAGAACATCTGAACCTCCCATTCCTACATGACCTAACCATGATGAATCTCCGCCATATCGGGGATCTTAAATCGGGATTATCTTCACGATCATATGGCTGCTTGACACTCATCGCCATATTCCTACTCCTCGTGGGCGCCTGGAAATTATACCAGCGCAGAATGAAAAAGAAGAAACCCGAAGACGTGTTTCAACCTAGTAGGGGAGGAGTTAACACGCGCAAGCTTGAGTTTGCTGACAACGCTGCTGCGCCGGATGCCGTCGCGACAAAGTTGCAGCCGAAATCCGAAACTCGCACGCGCAAGCAGCCTGATCGCCCGCTGGAGACGCCGACTCAGCATTCAGCCGGCATTCCAGCCGGCAGCGGCGGCTTCATGGTTCGATGCAGCTTGCCCTAGAGTTTAGTTTAGAATTTGTTCTCCTATAGTCCTAACGGACATGAAGTAAAAACGAATTATAATATAGATACTTCTTTAACAGAATATTAAAGAGACTTCTTTTAATTTATACGCGAGGAAAGCTCTAGTGCTTTTGTTAACAATTATTATACGTATCAGTTAAAAGGCTTCAAGGGCCTGCAAGTCGTAATAAAAGGCATAGAACCTGATGTAACACCAGGAGAAATAAAACAGGCGCTGCAGGAGAAAGGATTTCGAGCAAAAACAGTCATTAACATCTTAAACAAGAACAGGATGCCGCAACCACTTTTTAAAATAGAACTTGAACCAGAAACGAAGATGCTTAAAAAAACGAGGTGCACCCAATATACAAACTTCAGCTTTTACTTCACCGAAGAATCACCGTAGAAGAACCACACAAACGAAATGGTCCGGTACAATGTATGAACTGCCAAGAGTACGGCCATACAAAAGCCTACTGTACACTGCGCTCGGTATGCGTATACTGTGGGGAATTGCATAACCCCGCAAGTTGCCCAGCAAGTAAAGAAGACTCTAACAAAAAATTCTGCAACAACTGCGAAGGCAAGCACACAGCCAACTACAGAGACTGCCAAGTCTACAAGGAACTTAAAAACCGTATCCATCAGCGCGTTGCCACTGTACGCTCGCAACACGGACCGATTACCTTCACTCCATCGAAACACAACCCAGACGTCTTCTTTTCCTCTGCAGCCAGATCCTCACTTGGCCCCGAATTCTCAACCAATAACGCAACTTATGCAAGCGCCCTAAGTTCTGGACTGGCTCTTCCTGCCTCTAACACACCGTATTTACAACCAAAACAAGCGAGTACAAACGCTGCACAGGAACAGCAACAAAGCAACCTCGAAGCACTCATATATACCCTGCAGCAGAGCATGAACGAGTTTATGTCATTCATGAAAACAACTATGCAAGAACTAATGCGTAATCAAAATCTCTAGATACAAATGCTTGTATCACAACAGTCAAAATAATCAATGGCTGCGAAACGAATATCTACGTGGAACGCTAATAGCGTCTCACAGCATAAACTTGAATTAGCTCAATTCCTACTCGATAAGCACATCGACGTAATGCTACTTTCCGAAACACACCTTACAAACAAATATAACTTTAACATAAGTGGATACTTATTCTACGGTACAAATCATCCCGATGGTAAGGCGCACGGTGGAACTGGTATTTTGATCAGAAGCCGCCTCAAGCACCACTACTATAAAGAGTTTGCTGAAAACTTTCTACAGGCCACATCTCTAAAAATACATTTGGACAGTGGGAACCAACTTACTCTAGCCACTGTATACTGCCTCCCGCGTTATACCATATCTGAAGACCAATTTATGGAATTTTTTAACTCACTAAAAGGAAAGCAGCTCTACAATGCAATTATAAAAGCTAACAACAAGCTCGACCACGTTTCTCCTGGCAGACCAACATACTGGCCGACAGATCTCAAAAAACTACCCGATTGACTTTGCAGTTACCAAAAACATTTCGCGTAGACTGTTAAGTGCAGAGTGCCTTTCGGATCTTTCATCCGATCACTCGCCAGTCCTAATAAATCTGCTACGACACCCTGAATTCATAAATCGACCCAGTAAGCTAACTTCGCATAAAACTAACTGGCTCAGATACAAAAAAATATATAAGCTCACACATTGAGCTTAAGCCACGTCTCGTAGATGAAGCTGACATTGATATTTTTGTTAACACTCTGGAGACGGTCGTCGTCGCCGCAGCTCGCACCGCTACGCCTCAAACACCAAATACAATACACAACCAAAGGACAAATCTACAAATTGAACAGCTCGTTCTTGAAAAGCGGCGATCGAACAGATCGCCATCGGCAAAGCAAAAACTAAAAGACGCCACACGTAAACTCACTAAAGCGTTTAAAATCAAAGACGAGCGCGCTCAACACCGTTATATCGAGCAATTATCAACCACCAGTACGAAAAACTCATTGTGGAGAGCTCACCAACAGAAACAGTAATGCTTATAAGAAACTTCACAGGCGGCTGGGCCCGCAGCGATGAAGAAAGAGCTAACACATTTGCTACTCATCTGCAAAATGTGTTCCAACCTAACCCTGCAACAAATACGTTTGCACTACCGACTGCTTCAAACGGCTCTCAGCTTCAACATGATCCAATCAACTTCCGCCCGAATGAAATCGTTAGAATCATTTAAGAGCAACTGAACCCAAAAAAATCTCCAGGAGGTGACCAAATAAAACCAAAGATGATTATTGCGCTTCCTTACTGTGCGATCTTCATAATTGCCCAGCTCTTCAATACTATCACCAAACTTGGCCACTATCCAGACAGATGGAAAAAGTCAATCATCATTATGATACCAAAGCCTGGAAAAGATCACACAGCTCCCACGTCGTATAGACCTGTAAGCTTATTATCGTGTCTATCAAAAATTTTTGAAAAATGTTTGCTGTCCCGGTTAAATCCATTCCTGAATCTTCATAACATAATCCCATCACACCAATTTGGCTTTCGTGAAAAGCACGGAACAATTGAGCAGGTTAACAGAATAACCTCAGAGATACGAAGCGCGTTCGAAAATAGAGAATACTGCACTGCAATATTTCTGGATGTTTCTCAGGCATTCGACAAAGTTTGGTTGGAAGATCTGATGCATAAGATCAAAACAATGCTCCCAACCAACACACATAAGCTGCTTAAGTCGTACCTCTACGACAGGAAGTTCGCAGTAAGATGTAACACTGCAATGTCTGACGAACACAGTATTGAAGCTGGTGTTCCACAGGGCAGCGTACTTGGACCAACACTGTACGTGCTATTCACAGCAGACATCCCAATAAGCAGCCGATTGACAACATCTACCTTTGCTGATGATACAGCTATTCTCAGCCGCTCCAGATGCCCAATACAAGCAACAGCGCAACTAGCCCTTCATCTAGTCAACGTGGAAAAATGGTTATCAGATTGGCGAATTAAGGTAAACGAACAAAAATGTAAGCAAGTAACTTTCACCCTTAACAGGCAAGATTGTCCACCGCTCACGTTAAACAACACCACACTTCCAAAAGCAAACGATGTAACGTATCTGGGCGTACACTTAGACAGAAGACTTACATGGCGCCTACACATTGAAGCTAAAAGAACACATCTCAAACTGAAAGCCAATAGCCTCCATTGGCTCATCAACGCTCGCTTTTCCCTGAGTTTGGACTACAAGGTCCTGCTTTACAACTCTGTTCTATAAACAATCTGGACCTATAGTTCCCAGCTATGGGGGAACGCTTGCAACAGCAGCATTGACATTGTCCAGAGAGCCCAGTCAAAAATCTTGAGAACCATCACCGGGGCACCGTGGTATGTTCGGAACGAAAACATTCATAAAGACTTAAACATCTTAACAGTCAAGGGGGAAATAGCGGAACAAAAAGTAAAATGTTTCAGCAAGCTCTCATCACACACAAATCATCTCGCGAGAGGTCTCACAAGGCTGCGCAGCCGATGCCGTCTTCGTCTTAACGTCTTACCAACCCAGCGATGATTTTTAGGGACGCGCACTCAGAATACAGTCGAAAAAAGAAAATGTACTGTTAGCTAAGATTTATTAATAAGATTTGTATACTTATTGCTAGTTTTCTAATTCACTAGAAAAGATTCAATAAATAAACCCAGCAATCTAAAAAAAAAAAAAAAAAAAAAAGTTAAGCTTCCTTTTCATCATCACCAACAAAATAAATTTGAAGAAACTGCATTTCTTCATTTGGCAAAGGTCGGACTCTACCAATTAAGTGATACACTTGTCCTTGGACTTTAAAGGTTGACCAACTTTCATTTATAATTTTTGTACTTCCAAAAGAAGTCATTTGAAAGCAGCTGTTATACTTTCTTATACGATCAATGAAATTATCATGCTTGGGATGTCCACCAAATATTAAGCTTTTAAGTGGATCAGGCAAACTTTCATTTTGGGAAAGCTTAACTTTTCCTGCCTTGCCACCAAGTTGAGTAACTTAATCTGACTTGCAAGCTATTTCAAAATCATAGTTTAAGCCAGACATGGCTTTAACACTCCATGCACGCAAACGCCTTTCTAGACGTGCATTAGGTTTATTAGCCTGATGTCTTCTCACTCCAACTCTATGAGCTTCAGAATTATTAACCTGAAATCTTTTTGATGATTCTATGCGCTTACCCCTATTGATATCACGATTTTTTTTCGAATGAATGTTTTAGTACAATTTTTTCTACTTTGTCGGCGAACCGACTACGTCTTTTAACGGGATTTCTAACATATTCAGTTTTACATTCACTTGACGTATCAGAATCTTGAGTTAATATTTCCTCTAAAGAAATATAAACATCAAAATGTCCATTCATTAATGGACCGGTAAAACGCAATCTTTTAACAGGATGCATATTATTTCCAAATGCTTGTAATAAATTTTCATTTTGAAAAACTTGAAAATTTACAGCAAAAATTTCTGCTGCTGCTTGAAGCTCACATGCACTACCATAAGTATATGAGTATGACATAGCGCACTCATATTGTTCAGAAGAGCTATAACACTCTCCATTTAAGTTTATGGTGAAGCAAGTTCGCAGTTGGTTACAACATGGGCTACAATATGTTAGCGTATGGCACCAAAACACCACTAATATCTAAAGTTGCAATAGACATATTTTAATTTGGCTGTGAGTCAATTGACTTCACTTTAAAACGATTGTTACAACGTTACAGTGTCTATACGTAAGTATAAATTTCAATAAAAATGAATATACCAACTTATACTGTTAATAGAATATTCAGACTGCTAAGTTTTATTTGATTTTTAAATGCACTTAAGCAGCGTCTATATAACTATTTTATAATATGCAAAATAGAAGACAACAATATATAATTAATTTGGCTGTGAGTCAATTGACTTCACTGTAAAACGATTGTTACAACGTTACAGCGTCTAATCGTAAGCATAAAATTCAATAAAATTTAATATACCAACTTATACTTTTAATAGAATTTTAAGACTGCTTAGTTTTATTTGATTTTTAAATGCACTTAAGCAGCGTCTGTATAACTATTATATAATATGCAAAATAGAAGACAATTATATATAATGTTGCTTCAATTATTAAGTCTAAAATCGACATATTATTTTTGTTAAAAAAAAAAAAACAACAAAACAAATTAACAACTTAATTTAAAGTAAGTATTATAAATAAATAAATACTTCAAAATAAGTCAAAAATTGACTTCACTATACAACGTTACAGCGTCTAATCGTAAGTATAAAATTCAATAAAATTTAATATACCAACTTATACTTTTAGTAGAATTGTCAGACTGCTTAGTTTTATTTGATTTTTAAATGCACTAAAGCAGCGTCTGTATAACTATTATATAATATGCAAAATATAAGACAACTATAAATAAGGTTGCTTCAATTATTAAGTCGAAAATCTACTTAATTTTCTTGTGTTTAAAAAACAACAAAAGAAATTAAAATACGTTGATCGTTATTCAAATATTTAAATAATAGCAATTAAATATTTTTTATAACTTATCATTAAATACGAATTTTAGATGATCGTATATAAATACGTATTTTAAATGAATGTATATTTATATAATACGAAAATCAGAATATTAAAAAACTTACTGATCCAAGAAGAAACTTTCGTTGTTATTATCCTTATTTTTAATACAAACAATATTAAAAAATTCGCTGAAACGAAAAGTAACTTTCTTTGTTCACACTAAATATGAACTAAAATGCATAACCAATTCCCTTAGGCCGGCCGCACACCGGAGCCAACAAAACGTCTTTAGGCGTTTTTTTATTTCGAACCGAACATGAATCCATTGCTTTTTATGGCCGGCCGCACACCAAGACCGACAAACAAAAAACCATAGCATTTGTTGGGACCGAACATTGTCGAAAGCCGTTTTTCTATAGAGTTTCATGGGGGCTGCTTCTTTGTTCTTCTCTCTGTTATCTGTGGCTACAAAATATAAGAAAACTTTGTTTTGAAAGCATGCCTAAAATATAACATTATTTTTATACCCTGAACCCATAAAACGAAAAAAAAGGGTATAATTGATTTAAGCAAAAGTATGTAACAGGCAGAAAGAAGCATCTCCGACCACATAAATCAGCTTCAACGGCCGAGTCCACATGTCTGTTATTTAGAAAATGTACAAATAGGAGTTAAAACAATGGATAACTTTATAACTTCTGTGAAAGTTAATAATCCAAATCGGTTAAGAAACACAGGAGATATTTAATATTAAAATGAAGTCAAGAAAAAATCACTTCTGCAAGTCATTTTAATGTACGGGTTCAGGGTATCTTTTAGTCGGGATTTCTCGACTAAAGCCTTCTTACTTGTTTTCAGATTCGCTCATTCTCGTGTTGTGCTGACAGTCGGCAATTCAACACCTGCATCATGAATTGAGCGCTGTTGGTCCCAAACCCAAAGAGGCAGCTTAAAACTTGAACACGCTCGCGCATCGCTATTCATGTTGGGCGCTAGATGACAAATTATTTTTAAATCTCGCTCCGATCATGCGCCTTCGTTGTTGGCTATTTCGGCTAACTCTCTTATGTATGCGCGCGCTCTGCAAGTCAAACAAAGAGCACGCACTGAATCAACGCAAAACATATCTAAAAGGCTGCAGTTAAGTGAATTGTATATTGCTTTTAGCTTTAATTAATTAATTAATTAATAAAATAGAGAGTGAATGTAAATGAGCAACAACAAAGGAGCATGATCCGAGCGAGATTTCAAATTATCTGATTATCATAAGAGCAACACGCGCGCTTATGTGAACGCCCTTTGCTTATTCGAAATTGCATATCAATAATATATCAATAATGTTAGTGTGTTACGTTTTGTCTAAGTTATATAAGCAGCAAGTAGGCGAATCCACCCCCATAACATATTCTGGTGTGGGAAATTTTTCCAGACGCACCAAGTTTTGTTATGTTGTTGTTGTTTTTTTTTTTAAATCAATGTCACCAACAAAAAGTTGCAGTGCGGGCCCAACAACAACACTTACAACAACAACAAACGCTACTTGGGTCGTAAATCAATTGTCAAAGGCACACAAATTTGAAAAAAAAATGTGCACTGTGCGAAGTGAAACACGTACATAAAATTCACTTATTTGTGTATGCACTTATTCATTAAGAAGCGGAAATCCGTTTCTTTTTGCAAGTGTACGAACCTTTTTTATGACTTTGCTTGTGCGACGCGAAGGCGTCGCTGCGTATTTGTTTTGTTTTTGTATTCTCGCTCGCGATCAAACTCTCAGCTTGTGCAACAATCAGGCGACAGTAGTGGAATGAGTACTTGTTGTAATTGTTATTTGTTTTTTAAAATGGGTAAAAAGTGCTCCAAATCGTATGGGAGGTACTTGAAGGAGTTGTCCAAATAAAAATTCCCTTCTTAGTGCTCACCTCCTACCAGCATGGAAAATTGTGTGAAAATTTCTGCCTTCTAGCTCTTTTCGTTTAGGCTGTGGCTCTTCCATTCTAGTCAGGACAAACTCTTTTATATATATAGATTACATCTGTTAGGTAGCTTTTCAAAGAGCTGTCCCCTCCAGGGCCACCCTAAAAGAAATTTGTATAGTGCCGGGACTGTTGGATTGTGGATATAAGAAAACGCCGCGTTTAGAAAAAGTCTTGGCGTGTTTCGTAGAACGGGACAAACCTGAAAACGACACCAGTTCTTCCGGTGGTGAGTGACAACGCCTTCTGGCAATGTAACGACCCCTGCCTGCTCCGGCTCGAATGCCCCTGGTATTACCTAGGCTGCACCAAGTTCGGAGACAGGCATGTGCCGTTTGAGAGTGCGCGGGCCGGCGCGGTATTAACCAAGCGACCTGCCAACGGAGTCTCAAACGGTGGGCTACCACACGTACCGTTCGCACTTTGCACTGATTTCCGGAATCTTTGTAACTTTCAGTTCACCAATTAATAGCACCTCGTTCCACTTTCATTTCGTTATAATGTTATTCTCTTTTATTGCTTACAAATGCTACCCTATGTAACCTGCCTACTCGCACCAAACTAATCTTACAAAAGAATATTTGGCCACCGCAGCGTCGCTTACCCTGACTCCTCGTATGAAAATTTGTTGTGTTGTTTCCTTGGCGGCCTGTGTATTTGTCGTCGTGGGAATCCTCGGCTGCGTTGGTGTTTTGTCCTTGCCTGGCTCTATGTACTGGGTTCCTCTGCTCGTTGCCAATTGCGCATTTGTCACACTTTTAATTTCTTTTCTTTCTCGCAGCGATCGCAACTTGACCCTTGCTTGGCCCCAGCGTAACTAATCTCGGCGTTTTGCTCGTTGAGGCGATCGTAGCCCTTCGCTGCACTTCGCTCTCGGCTGCGCTGGCAGTTGCGGGCGTCGCTGCCCACGCTTTCGGCTCGTGCCAGGCCTCTGCTGCGGCGTTGGCTAGGCTCGTGCCAAGCCTCTGCTACTGTTGTCCCTCTCTGCTGCCGGCGTTTTATATGCGCCAGGCCTCTGCTGCTGTTGTTATTCTTCTCTGCTGCCAGCGTTTGGTATGCGCGCCAGGCCTCTGCTGCTGTTGTTATTCTTCTCTGCTGCCGGCGTTTGGTATGCGCGCCAGGCCTCTGCTGTTGTTATTATTCTTCTCTGCTGCCGGTGTTTTTTCTGCTGTTCTGTTGTTGTTTTTCTTTTCTGCTGATGGCGTTTGATATGCGCGCCCGGCTTCGGCCGCTGTTGTTTTCTCTCTCTGTTGTTGGCTCGTGCGCTCTCTGCTGCTCCGCTGCCGTCGGTAACTTAGCTTAACTTAAACAGCCACTCAAATTGATGACGATTGAAAGGGTAAAATCACACTTAGAACATGTGTGACTTCATAATACTATAACACTTAATTCTACTAATGATATGTCAAAAAATGTAAGTCTCCATGACCCTTAGCCCTAGAACGAGAAAATATCTACATATGTCTTCATGACCCTAAAACAAGAAAATATATACATATGTCTTCATGACCCTTATTGCTAATTACTAAGAAAATATATACATAAAAATGTGACTCGTTCGCGGGGCGAAAGCGGATGGAAACTCCTCCGGCCGGGGCGATTGTGACCCGGAAGAGGCCTTCTGGTAGCTCCATAGCAAATCGTCGTCGCCATCTGCCTTGCCGCTGGCTGGTATTTATCATCTCCAGAAGCGTCTGGGGAATGAGCCGGAGTGGTGTATCCGCTCGCCATTCGATTGGTGCTCTGACCCACTTTTCCTCCTCCTGTAGTTCCGCCGCCGTCAGGTCTTTGATGTCCACGTCTGGTCCTAGCAGGTTTTGGATATCGCTGCTTCCAAATGAAAGATTTAGTTCCTCGCTTTCGTCTTGTGCTGGCTGTCCTATTGGCACACAGGCTACATTGTTCGGCGCCCCAGCTGTTTGTGTTGTCGACAGTCCTAGCTCGTCACTGACCACCGCCACTCGGGCCAAAATCTCTATTCTCTCGCCGAGTTCCGGCATCTGCCATGAATCCGGTACAGGGAATAGGTACATTTGCATCGCATTAGGTGTATCCGGCCACAGCTCTGTGCTGGCGTCGTCAAACTGCGACAAACCTCGGGCGGGTTCGGCCTCGTTCCCCTCTTCTTCGAATCCCTCGAACCGGCGTTGATACTGGGGAACCCAGCCCCAATCATTTTGGCGTTCTGCTGCCCACTGCCGCGGCTCTTCTGGCTCGTCTTCCTCTACGATGTGGTCGTCCATGGCTTACTAAGGGCTGTGGGATATAAACGAGGTTATATCCCTGGGACTATAGACAAACTATGCTCTATAGGTTAATAGTCTGGTGCGATTTTAAACTTGGAAATAATTAAACGTATAATTGCTACTAACAAATCGTATAAAATATGTTAGACTAATCCGCCTTGTGAGCGGCCCCTAGTTTACTTGTTACTCCTTGCTGGTTGTCTGTGCTGGGTCGAGCGGATGCTCGCCGTCTTCGTTGTCCTGCTGTTCCTCGTCGTCGTGTTGCTGGAAGGCTTTCAGATCGGCTACTCCGGCGGTGCGCCGTTGGCCGGTCTCCGTGTGGCGAACTCTGACTATGTTAGGAGAAGTGAACTTAGTTACCTTATATGGGCCCTCGTAGCGTGGGGCTAGCTTGGCGGCAAATCCGTCGTTAGCTTTTGATAGCACATGCTGCTTTACCAGTACCAAATCACCGATGGCTGGTCTCCAATCGCGTCGTCGCAAGTTGTAGTGACGACCCTGTTCTACCAATTCTCGCTGTGTGTTATCCCTTGCTGCCTGGAAGATATCGCATGGCTGCTTCGCCTTTGTTTCGGGATCGGTAGCGATTGTTCCAGATCCTGGGGTAACTTCGTCGTACAACGCTCCTGGCAGTCTCGGTTCCCGTCCTTGAACCAGGAACGCCGGACTGAATCCTGTTGTATCAGACACGCTGCTGTTGATGGCCAATGAGATCTCTGGTAGTAGGGTGTCCCAGGTGCTATGTGACCCCTCGATGTATTGGGCAATCATCGTCTTGATCGTCCGGTTTGCTCTTTCTGTCGGGTTTTGTTGTGGAATGTATGGTGCAGTGTGCTCTAGTACCATACCGGCCCGTTTACAAAACGCCTTAAATGACCTACTTGTAAATTGAGTCCCGTTGTCGCAGACGTTGTCGTGGTATCCCAAATCGGCTGAGAATCCTGTCCCGAAAAGCTTTTTCCAAGTATGTTGCAGTAGTCCGGCGTAGAGGTATCAGTTCCACCCACTTGGAAAACATATCTAAGAAAACGAGTAAGACTGTGTTACCTTGTTCGGACCTCGGCAAAGGCCCAACGAAATCGGCGCAGATGGTAGCGAAAGGCTCGCTTGCCTGTCGTGTTAGCATCTTCCCTGCTGGTTTAGCTTGTTGTGCCTTGAATTTTTGGCACGCAGCACATTTCCTTACGTAGCGTGCTACGTCTCTGAAGATCCCCGGCCAATAGTATCTTTGACACACTCTCGTCGTTGTTTTGCGTATTCCCAGGTGTCCCGCGCTTGGTTGGTCGTGGCATTCTTGTAACACCCGTTGCCGCTGTTCCTTGCCTACGCATAGTTTCCATGGTATGAAATCTTCCTCCAGGGGTCGTTGCCCTAAGTTCCGATACAATTGCCCGTTCTCCAGGGTATAATCGGGGTACTTCTCTGGTTGTTCTTGTATCTCCTGTGTGCGTCGTCGTATCCATGCGCATGTGCTCTGTTCCTCGATGACTGTTTGTAAGGTCTCGAGCGGCTGTCGTGACAAAGCGTCTGCGACAACGTTTTGTCCCCCTTTCCGGTAGTGTACGTCGAATTGGAACTGTTGGAGTTCCAGTGCCCATCGTGCGATTCGTCCCGTGGGGTTTTCAATAGTGTTGAGCCACTTGAGGGCTAAGTGGTCCGTCACGACGTCAAACCTGTATCCTTCCAGGTAGCAACGTAGTTTCCTGATAGCCCAGATGATCGCTAAGCATTCTTTTTCATCGGGGGAGTAATTTTCCTCGGCCCTCGATAGTCTCCGACTCTCGTAAGCAATGACCCTCTCGCCGTCGGTTTTCTGATGGGTTAGTACTCCTCCGAGCCCGAAATCACTAGCGTCAGTCTGTAAAGAAAACTTACGAGTAAAGTCTGGGCACGCGATGACGGGTGCCTCGGTTAGTAGCTCCTTGAGTCTTGTAAACGCCTGGTGTTGTTGTAGTTCCCACGCCCATTTTCTGCCTTTTCGAAGTAGCTGCGACATCGGTTGTACCAAGGTTGCGAAATTTGGAACAAATCGCCGGTACCAAGAGGCGAGACCCAGGCATCTTCTAAGTTCTCGTGCACAGGCTGGATCTGCGAGCTGCTGTACCGCGGCTACCTTCTCAGGATCGGTATGGATCCCTTCCTCGCTAACGACGTGTCCCAGGTACACCAGTCGGCGCTTGAAGAACAGGCACTTCTTCCGGTTGAGTCTGAGGTTCGCTTGTCTTAAGCGCTTCAATACTTCTCTGAGGTTCTCGACGTGTTCCTCCAGTGACGTCCCGATGATGATGATATCATCGAGATATGCGAATGTGTGTGGTTCCATGTCCACACCGATGACGCTGTCGAGTGCTCGCTGGAATGTGGCGGGCGCCGAGTGGAGTCCAAATGGCATGACTCGCCATTGGAAATGCCCTCGTCCTGGTACGGTGAACGCGGTGCATTCCCGACTTGCCTTGGCCATGGGTATCTGCCAATACCCGCTTTTTAAGTTCAGTGTGCTAATATACTTAGCGTTCCGCAACCTCTCTAAGATGGAATTTATCCTCGGCAGGGGGTATGCATCTGGTACTGATCTTGCGTTGAGTTGGCGAAAGTCCACACACATGCGAGTTTCTCCATTCTTCTTGCCCACCAACACAATCGGAGCACTGTGCGGGCTTTTGGAAGGCTCGATGCATCCATCCCTTATTAACTCGTCCACTTGCGCATGGATGATTGCTTGCATTGCTGGATTTCGCGGATAGTATCGCTGTTTGATCAGGCGATCGTCGCGCATCACTATCACATGCTCCGTGATGTTGGACACGCCGGTCATTCCGTCGAATTTTGCCAGTTCTTTGTCCAGAAATTCCTGTACCCATGGTGCTATTGGCTCTGCTGGGCTTGCACTTCCTTCTGCTAAAGTTGCGTCTGTGATGCTGGCTAGTATCGCAAGTGATACTAGTTCCGCCTCGGTCTTCTGGTCGCCTGATTCGCTGCGAAACGGGTTCCTTTGGGTAGCTCTCGGCAGTGCTGGGCCAAGAACGCCTCCCCAAGTCTTGTCTTGTGCTGCTGGTGTCGGTGACCCGCCGGTTATCACGTAGTTGCTGGTGCTGGTATCATCTCGAGTCTGGTTTGTCGTGGCTGGCTCGTCTGTCGTAGTGTTGGTCGCCTCGCGGATGCGGGCGCCGTTCTTGCTTAGCCCCGTTGTCTTTGTTGGTTTGACAACCGCCTTGCGGATGTAACCGTCGCCCTTGCTGGTATTCGTCGCCTCTGTTGTTCACTGTTTGTCGGTCGCCTCGCGGATGCAGGCGCCGGTCTTGCTCGTCTTTGTTTCCTCTGCTGTTGTGACAACCGCCTCGCGGATGCAGGCGTTGTCCTTGGTGGTTTTCGTTGGGCCAATAGCTTGCTGCGCCGCCCGCTAAAGACATCGCTTCCTCTTGGATTGCCATTGCCCGAGTCCCGGCTGATGGTATTCTCGGGTCTTCGGTCAGTCGGACGATGATACTCCGTAGCTTTGGAATTTGATCTGCTCAATGGGATGAGCAAATCACCTACCTGTAGCTTGGCATCTATGGCGCCAAAGAAATCTAAGCCGAGCAACACATCGTCGAGCGCCGATGGTAATACTAGCATCAGAATGCTAGCCCGTGATTGACCGAGCTGTACGTCTGCTTGAATTGCTCGTGTTAGCTGCATCCTTGTCCCATTTGCCAGAGCTATTATCGTCCTTACTGTTCTTCTGTTAGCCGGGGTCTCAATGAGCCGCGCTTTCTGCTCGCTGAGGAAACTACGCGTGGCCCCCGTGTCCAGCGTAGCTACCATCACCTCAGCCTCGATGCTTGTCTCGGAGACAAGCCGGCCATCCCACGGACGGATGACACCCGCTAGTCCCAGGACTCGCTCGTCTGCCCTCCCATCTGTCCTGTGTTTGATGAAGGGCGCTGGGCGTTTCCCGCCTGTCAACAGTCGATGGTCCTCACTCCTCGGCGACCACAATTCCAGCAGAATAGAATGCGAGTTCCACGACATTCTCGGGCAAAGTGTCCATGTACTCCGCAGTTGCGGCACGCATTGCGCGTGTCCACCGGTTGCTCGTTGTTAGCATTGTTTTGCTTACCTCCATTATTTCCCTCGTTTGGGACCACTGTCGACTGCGATGCTGTCCACTGGGCGCGGGCTTGGGGCTTGTTTCTCCAGTTTCCCGCTTTGGCCCGGCTGCTGATCCAGTTTGGTTCCTAGCCTGACGTTGCTGCTCTCGTTCCCGGGTGACTTCGAAGTTGATCACCAGCTGCGTTAGTTGCTTGAAGGTGCGGAAATCCATGCGTCGCACGTACAACTGGTATTCTGGAAGAAGGTTTTCGTACACTCGCTCTAATTCCTGCGCTTCCGAGTACCCGGCGCGGTTCATCATGAGGCGAATGTCCACGAGATACTGCTTGTATCCCTCATCTTGCCTCTGGTAGCGCATCCTGATCTCGTCCTCCAGTCTCTGGTAGTACCGCGGGGGTAGGAAGAAATCCAAGAATTCCCTACGGAACACGCTCCATGGCTCACCCTGCAGGTGACTCGTGCGGAACCAGTCCTCAGCGGTGCCTTTCAGCAGTTCTGGTACTCCTTGGGCCAAGCTTCGGGTGTCAACTCGGTGTGATACTGCTCGTTCCTCCAAACGCTCGATGAATCGCAAGGGATCGGTAGCGCCGTCGAAAGTGACGCCCCAGCGTTGCATGCGCTCTACGCCCCTAGCTGCGGAGACGTCGCGTTGGTTCTGTAGCATGCCCCTTTCGTTTGCTCGTGACCCGCGCTGCTGTTGGCCAGGCACCGGTATGCTTAGGTACTGCATACCTGGGCTAGCTGGGTCTCCTGGTGTGAGTCCCTCTGCTTGGTCTTCGTTTCCACTCAAAGTAGGCGATGGGCTCCGCGATCGCTGTTGGGCCTCTGACTTAGGGTCGGGCTTCCGTGCTCTTCCAAAGGTGGCCTCCAGTTCTTCTAAGCGAGCCAGGATGGTAGTCGAGTGACCCCCGCGGCTCACAAAGGCAGACATGCGGTCCGGAGTTCCTCCACGGTGCCTTCACGTTCAAACCCGAACTCGTCAGCAATAGCTTCCAGCTCTGCCTTGCGCCGGTACGAGATCCACGCTACTCCAACCATGCTTCTATACGTAGCCTTTGCTTCGTGTCCTGAATCCTGTGCTTTGCTTGTTGTATACTAGGGATATCCTGTGCCTTGTCCTGGTTTGCTAGTATCCTTGTTGTATACTAGTGGTATCCTGTGCCTTGTCCTAGTGTACTAGTATCCTTGTTGTATACTAGTGGTATCCTGTGCCTTATCCTAGTGTATTAGTATCCTTGTTGTATACTAGTGGTATCCTGTGCCTTGTCCTAGTGTACTAGTATCCTTGGTGTATACTAGTGTTATCCTGTGTCTGGTTCTGGTTGCCCCCTGTTGTTAATAAATCTCAAAATAATATTTACTACACGATGTTCACTGTTGGATGACTCTTGGTCGACTGTGCTCTGGTTGTGTCGTGCAGCTCAATTGATGGGGATTTATTTATTTTTTTTGTTTTTTGTATTGCCACCGATCGTAGCCGAGAGTTCACGAGCGCTGCGCTGCCCGCCACTCTCTCGCTCGACATTCGTGGATGCGATGCCCACAAAACCTCTCTCCTGCTCGCTCTCTCTGCTCCTCGTCGTAACTCCGAAATTGTTACTCTGTAGACCCTGCGAAACCTAGAAAACCTCGAGTTTCACTCCTGCATGCCTCTACCCTTTACCCCTGAAAAAAAAATGCCTGTAAAACCTAGCACCTTGTGCAAACCGGAAACAAAAAAAATTTTCGAGCAATGCCTCTCAAACTGTGCCCACGTGTTTGAGTATTTATCTGCGCCTGAAAAGCTGGGCAATCTGCAAAAAGTGCATGCACCAGCGTGCAAATCAAACCCTGGACCAATGCTTGTCAAACTGTACACATGTGTCTGTGGGTACATCAGTGTTTGCAAAACTGTGCCCATGTGCCTGCATTTATCTGCGCCTGAAAAGCTGGGCAATCTACAAAAAGTGCATGCACCAGCGTGCAAAACAAAACCTGGACCAATGCTTGTCAAACTGTACACATGCGTCTGTGGGTGCATCAGTGTTTGCAAAACTGTGCCCATGTGCCGGCATTTAAAAACCTAATACACATGTGTGCATGTAACCATCAAAACCAAAACTCGACAAGAAACCGAAACTGCGCACGCTGTATGTAAAAGCGTAGTACTTAAAACTGTACCTACGTGCCAGCGTGTGCAGCTGCATAACCCAAAAAGACAGCAGACAAAAACATAGAACATTAGTGCGCATTTATATATAAGCGCCTTTCGCCACCACGCTATGCCGACATCCCAGTCGGACCGCGGCTTATTGCCGTTATGCGCGCACCCCTGTAGGACCACCACGGCTGAAATACCTAACGAAAAATCACCACCCTTTTCTTCACTCTAGCTCTTTTCACTATTTCGACGTAATCCTTCCAAAATCTAGTTAACTAAGAATCCCAGGGTCCCTGCTCGGGCGCCACTTGTAAGGTAGCTTTTCAAAGGCTGAGGTAGCTCAGTCCCTCCAGGGCCACCCTAAAAGAAATTTGTATAGTGCCGGGACTGTTGGATTGTGGATATAAGAAAACGCCGCGTTTAGAAAAAGTCTTGGCGTGTTTCGTAGAACGGGACAAACCTGAAAACGACACCAGTTCTTCCGGTGGTGAGTGACAACGCCTTCTGGCAATGTAACGACCCCTGCCTGCTCCGGCTCGAATGCCCCTGGTATTACCTAGGCTGCACCAAGTTCGGAGACAGGCATGTGTCGTTTGAGAGTGCGCGGGCCGGCGCGGTATTAACCAAGCGACCTGCCAACGGAGTCTCAAACGGTGGGCTACCACACGTACCGTTCGCACTTTGCACTGATTTCCGGAATCTTTGTAACTTTCAGTTCACCAATTAATAGCACCTCGTTCCACTTTCATTTCGTTATAATGTTATTCTCTTTTATTGCTTACAAATGCTACCCTATGTAACCTGCCTACTCGCACCAAACTAATCTTACAAAAGAATATTTGGCCACCGCAGCGTCGCTTACCCTGACTCCTCGTATGAAAATTTGTTGTGTTGTTTCCTTGGCGGCCTGTGTATTTGTCGTCGTGGGAATCCTCGGCTGCGTTGGTGTTTTGTCCTTGCCTGGCTCTATGTTCTGGGTTCCTCTGCTCGTTGCCAATTGCGCATTTGTCACACTTTTAATTTCTTTTCTTTCTCGCAGCGATCGCGACTTGACCCTTGCTTGGCCCCAGCGTAACTAATCTCGGCGTTTTGCTCGTTGAGGCGATCGTAGCCCTTCGCTGCACTTCGCTCTCGGCTGCGCTGGCAGTTGCGGGCGTCGCTGCCCACGCTTTCGGCTCGTGCCAGGCCTCTGCTGCGGCGTTGGCTAGGCTCGTGCCAAGCCTCTGCTACTGTTGTCCCTCTCTGCTGCCGGCGTTTTATATGCGCCAGGCCTCTGCTGCTGTTGTTATTCTTCTCTGCTGCCGGCGTTTGGTATGCGCGCCAGGCCTCTGTTGCTGTTGTTATTCTTCTCTGCTGCCGGCGTTTGGTATGCGCGCCAGGCCTCTGCTGTTGTTATTATTCTTCTCTGCTGCCGGTGTTTTTTCTGCTGTTCTGTTGTTGTTTTTCTTTTCTGCTGCCGGCGTTTGATATGCGCGCCCGGCTTCGGCCGCTGTTGTTTTCTCTCTCTGTTGTTGGCTCGTGCGCTCTCTGCTGCTCCGCTGCCGTCGGTAACTTAGCTTAACTTAAACAGCCACTCAAATTGATGACGATTGAAAGGGTAAAATCACACTTAGAACATGTGTGACTTCATAATACTATAACACTTAATTCTACTAATGATATGTCAAAAAATGTAAGTCTCCATGACCCTTAGACCTAGAACGAGAAAATATCTACATATGTCTTCATGACCCTAAAACAAGAAAATATATACATATGTCTTCATGACCCTTATTGCTAATTACTAAGAAAATATATACATAAAAATGTGACTCGTCACAATAACAAAAGAATAATAAATATGAAATATTACATATCTATAAATAATAACAATAAATATTGAAGGTATTACATATTTATTAATAGTAAAAAAAAAACAAGTCAGAAGGCTCTAGTCGGGAGAGCCCGACTAGAAGATACCCTTAACCCAGTTGCAAATATATTAAGTTTATATACGACTTTGGCATACTGACTCAACGTCAATCGATTAAATTCGATATCTCCGGTGTTTCTTAACCGATTTGGACGAAATTTTAAAAAAAAAATATTATCGTTACCCATTATATCAAACCCCATTTTCCAAATTCGATATGTTTTTGTAATCGTTTCCATGTGTATATCGGAAACCAGAATAATTATCGATATTTTCAAACAAACTTATTCTGCTTATGACATAGGAGAACTTATATTCAAAATCTGAAGTCTCTAGCTCTTGTAGTCTTTGAGATCGACGCCTTCATACAGATGGACAGACGGACATGGCTAAATCGACTCGGCTGTTGATGCTGATCAAGAATATATATACTTTATGGGGTTGGAGATGCAACCATGTAACGTTCGTTAGTTATTTTATTGCATATTTAAAAGTTTATCGCATTTCGTTCTTGACATTTTTTTCGCCTGCGATAAATTGCAGGTAAGAGAAAAGCTTTGACGTTGATATGCTCTCTCTTTGCAGTGAGATTACTTCCAGAGCTTCTTCCAAGGAAAATGCATTGGAAATATGGCCTATAAAAACCTATGCAGTTTGAGTAGCTATCTCTTTCGGTTCAGTTTTGCATTTGGAAGCACGGATCGTCGAAGATATAGATCGACATGAAAAAAAAATTTACACGTGGTCGCGACGCACAAGTTGGTGCAAAAGTTAATCGTACGATCATCAATTTGCATTAGCATAGCTTAATCAAATTAAAGTAAATTAATTTGAAAGGCGCGCAACGCACACAATCGCCCAGACATGCAATATGCATTTAATGCAGCCCAATCGCCAATATATTAATTTTATTTATGGCCAAAGGAGCACCCCGAGTCGCAAGGCACTCGTTGACTCAGACCTCGTAGGTCTACCTTCGTTTTGTACCAAATATTGTCCAGCAATATGTCCAGTGCAGCACCGCACTTACTTGCCGTAGTAAAAGAGAAAGCGCAACTGTCATCGCTTTTCGCCTACACCGCAGCAGTGTATACCCATCTTAGTCAGGCTTGATTCTTGGAAGCCCTGGAGCAGCTATACATAGTTCTTGTCCAAAGAAGGATGAAAACCAGATGAAGACAGGCATAGTTAAAGTGCTCGATAAATTTAAGTTTTTATACCCTTAACCCATAAAATGGGTAAAAAAGGGTATAATGGTTTTGTGCAAAAGTATGTAAAAGGCAGCAGGAAGCATCTCCGACCCCATAAAGTATATATATTCTTGAACAGCAACAACAGCCGAGACGATATAGCCATGTCCGTCTGTCCGTCCGCGTGTCCGTCTGTCCGTCTGTCTGTCTGTCCGTCTGTATGAACTTGTGGATCTCAGAGACTACAATGGCTAGAGACTTCAGATTTTGTATATAAGTTTTCCTATACCATAAGCAGAACAAGTTTGTTTCAAATTATAGATAACTATTGTTTCAATAAATAGTTTGCAATCCTCTAACGTGCACTGCGACGGCACAAAGCAACTTGTGGCTATTTGGTTGACTTCAACGATACGGACAGACAGACAAGTGGTAAAATGCGTGTGCTCTTTTCGTTTGTTAGATTATAAGTGACTAGGGGTCCCCAACCTGCTCGCTTCGCTCGCCAACCCCCCTCGCGCTGCGCGCTCGATTTTGCAATGCAAGCAATTATAACGTTTGAAAATAATCGTGTGTTGAAACCCCTGTGTATTCACTTGCACATCTGATGAAATCGTACAATTTCCGTATATACGACATAGTAAGTGGCCCGCTTATTTCGCTGCGCGGATAGTTTATAGAAATTTTAGCAATAGAAGATTTTTTATTTATATTGGGGGTAAATACACTGCGACCAAATAGATCTATTGTGCCCCCTTCTTGGCCTATAGCTCTTCCATCAGGCCAGGTGTTGCATAAAAGCAAGTACCTTTGTTGGGTCGACGGTTTCTAAATCGCTTAGTTGCACAATATGTTTTCCTAGAAAACTACTTATTTTCCTTACTAAGGCTACGCATTCTGCTATAATGTGCAAGGAGGTTTCTTCTTCCATTTCGCAAAATCTGCAAATCTCACTGCTGACTATACTTAGCTTTGCCAGGTGACCTCGTAGTCTACAATGTCCTGTCAAGAGACCGGTGACTATCTTGAGTCTATTTTTACCCATTGATATTACTTGCTTAAACCGTTTGAGGTTATAGCTACCCAAGAGAAGCTTTGCTTGTCTGAGTCCTGGTGTCCTTGCCCAGCTCGTTCTTCGCAGAAGTCTCTCTTCATTCCTTAGCTCTTGCCGTATTGTGCTTCTTCCTATACCACAGTACGGCTCAGGTCCTTTTAGGGGTGTCGCTGCCCCCAGTCTTGCTTGCTTATCTGCCTCTTCGTTCCCCGCTATGTCGACATGTCCCGGGACCCATCTTAGGGCAAGCCTATTTTGTGATCCCAGAGTGTCTAGCTTGGTTCGTACCTCACGAACTACCTTTGACCTGATTTCGGTCTTACTAAGTGCCATTATTGCTGCTTGACTATCGGATAGGATGGCTTTATCCCTATTCCGATAGTTACGCTTAAGATTAAAGTCCACACACCTCCCGATTGCACATACCTCAGCTTGGAATATGCTGGTGTGCATACCTAGGGGCTTAAGGTACATTAGCCAAGGGCCTACCACACCAAGACCGGAGCCTTGTTGCGTTTGGGATCCATCAGTGTACCATTTTATGGTGTGTGGCTTCATGTTGTGAACCTCTTCCAGAGATGTCCACTCCTTTATGTTACAGAGGTGAACTTGAAACTTTTGACCGAACATGTGTTCGGCTTTCATTTCGTCCCTTGGCTGTACCAGTAGGGGAAGTTCACCCGATAGCATATCTGCCTCTACTCGACTAAGAATGTGTAATCTCCCAACTCCTTCACCGGTCATTTTAAGGGTTGTCTTCTGTTGCAGCCTAATTGTGTGATGGAGTGGTGTTATCTCCAATAGAACCTCAAGCGCTGATGTGGGACAGGTCCTCATCGCTCCTGTGATTCCTACACATGCCATTCTTTGTAGCTTTTGAAGCTGCTTCTGCACAGTGGTTTGCTGTGCCTTATCCCCCCATGCAATAACTCCGTACGTGAGCATGGGCCTTACTACCATAAGGTATAGCCATCTTATTATCTTTGGCGATATTCCCCATGACTTCCCGGCTATGCTCCGACACGTATACAGCGCTCTGCAGCACTTTTTGATCGTATTCTGGACATGGGTGCCAAAGTTTAATATACTGTCAAAATTGACCCCAAGGTACTTAACTTCCTCGCTTGTTTCTATTGGACTCCCTGCGAGCCTAATCTCCCTCATCCTTTGTAGCTTGTATCTTCTGGTGAACGGAACGATGATTGTTTTAGTAGGGTTTAAGTTGAGACCAACCTCCCTACACAATTCATGCGTTATCCTAATTCCCAGTTGAACATTATCACAAAGAGTTTCTTCATACTTGCCCCGAGCTATTATCACAATGTCGTCTGCATAGCCTTGACATTGAATACCCCTGTTCGCAAGTCTACTTAATAGTTCGTCTACTAGTACACTCCATTAGAGAGGTGATAAAACCCCCCCTTGTGGACAGCCCCTTGTGGTTGTTACTGTTACGGCACTATCTTGTATAGATGCCGTAGCCTGTCTGGACCCTAGTAAGGATGAAATCCATCTACTAGTTGTACTGTCCAGCCCTCCTCTATTCAAGGTACCTTTGACAGCATCATGTGATGTGTTGTCGAAAGCACCTTCAATATCTAAAATTTCACAAACTGCTACTTCTTTGTTTACTACTGCCGCCCGCAGAGTACGGTGCTGCTCATACAGGGCAGTGTCTGTTGACCTGCCTGTTCTGTATGCTTGCTGCGTTGCCTGCAGTGGACTCTGTGTAGGCAGAGTACTCCTAATGTTATAATCCACCCGCTTTTCCAACGTTTTCAACAAAAACTATGTTAAGCTGATGGGTCTGAAGGACTTTGGGTTGGTGGTATCTGTCTTCCCTATCTTGGGGATTAAGACCACCCTAGCTCTACTCCAAGTGCTTGGTATATGACCAAGTGCTAGGCTACTGACCAGCATTTTCCTTAGAGTGGGTAGGAGTATTCCCTGTCGGTGATATGCAATCCAGACCAGGAGATTTGTAAGGCTGGAAGGTTCCAATTGCCCATTTAATTATCTCCACTGTGACCACCGACTTGGCGCATGCCCAGTCAATGGCCGTTGGTCTGTGTTGACCCTTTGTTTCAAGCGATTCGCACTGCTGCCAGGGGATACTTCCTGGGAAGTGCGTCTGAAACAGAAGCTCTAACCTTTGCATATTGGTGCTCGTATATGTATTATCTTTACGCTTCAAGGCTAAATTAGCCTCCGGCTCCCGCTTTGATAATGCTCTATGGCGCCGGGCTCCTTCACTCGTGCTTGTTATGCTTTCGCAGAAGTCCCTATAGTTCCTACGCTTGGCCTTCCTAATCTCCTTGCTGTAAGAGGTGAGGCTTTCGCGGTATGTATCCCATGACCCGTCCCTCTTAGCTTTATTGAAGAGGCGACGAGTGGTGATACGCAGTCTCGAAAGACCGTCATTCCACCATGGGGCATCTTTTTCTTTACGCGTTTTCCATAGTGGGAAGCTTTCATCATATGCATTTTTAATGCTACTATTTAGATTTCAAACAACGCTTTCTAGCTTACCCGTGCATCTGGGTATTCCAGAGTTTTCAGTGGAAAGGTTAAGTTCTAGGGTAGACCTAAATTTTTCCCAGTTCGTTTTCCTGGGGTTGCGAGTTGGTATACTTCTATCCGTATTAACCTTAAAAGGCTCCTGTACCAGGGCTAGCCCAAAATGTTGGGTGATAAACATCCTGGCCAAGACAGCAGAGGCTGCCTTAGCCCAGTGGAGGTTTATCTGGGCTAGCCCAGTGACGGTGACGTTTGATGTCACCATCATTCATCCGCCGCTCCAGCTCTTGGTGATGCAGGTTGAGAGCTGCCCACATCACTGCTGCCCGTCATGGTGAGGTCAGCTTCTGCCGTTTCAAGCTCCTCAGCGAGCTCTTTCGAGGACATCGGCACCTCATCATCCATCCCTTCCAGCTCTGCTGGACCAAGCGTCATCTCCGCCAGGTCCTCATCCTCGGCCAGATCCGCTGATAAATCAGAGACACCTGCCAGATGAGCACTCGGAACAGTGGCAGTGGGAGGTGTGAGGGCCGAGCCTGCAGCTCCCGGGACTGTCGTTTGGGCGGGGGCAGTCCTCGTGCCAGCACTCTTCTTCTTCAGACCGCTAACGGGGATTGTCCCGTAGCGGAATGAAACTTGGTGGCCTCTCGCCACTATCGCGTCCTTGGATGCCTCATCGATGCCTATCACCAATAGCGCACCTCCGCCTTCCGTCCTCCTTGACAACGCCTTCCACGAGTCGGTCTCGATCTTGTTCTGGTTCCTCAGCAGAACCAACAAGGATTCGGTTGACCGATCCGCGCTTCTTGGGCAGAAGATGGTGATGTTGTGGGGTGATAGAATATCATCACCCACCTTGCAGTGCAGTGGAGCCCCTTTCCACGACTGCAGTCTTGGCGCCACAGTCCTCAGCCACTCTGCTGAGTGATCGTCGGAACATTCAATGACCAGGTAGCCAACCCGGAAATGAATGCCCGCGAACGCGACTGCGGTGTCCCATCCTGTGAGGATAACCTCGTCCAGGATGGCCTCCTCCAATGCGGACAAGTCCCCATGGCTGAGCATTACCTGCGGGTATTCCACAGGTAACACGGCCACCTTGACTTTTTTTGCAATCGCTGCATACGATATGCGAGTCTCGGTGGACAATGGAGAGGAAGACCTCACTCTTTGGGGTGGCAGTGGGTGGCTTCAAATTACTGCTCAGGCGTTTGGGGGCTGGTCCCCGTACCTGGCTCGCCGAGTCTTTTCCAGCCGTTGCCATGCGCAGGGCCTCAGCAGGGGGTAGTCCCTGCTGAAGGTACCTTAGGTACCATTTGGTTTTTGAGCCGTTCAGCGTTTTTCGGTTTGGGTTATCCAAACCGCCCAGCTTTCCCAATTTTGGCAGCTGCGCTTTTGGCTGCTGGTGCTGCACGCCATGTCGCCTAACTGCGCTAAGCCTCGATCGCATCGGCTGGGATGGTCCAGCCTTGCTTCCTCCTCCTGCAGCTGGGGCGACACGGTGACGTGGGGCTTCACTCGTCATCGGTGCGCGCGCTGTATCTATTGCCGCCTGCGGCCTTCTTGTTTGCTGCGCCTGGTTAAAGCGCCGTGGGGCTGGTCCCACATTGGAGGGCCGCTCCCCGTCAAGGAGGCGGTCCTCAAAGTGTCTTGAGACACTGGCAGCAGGGATATCCTGCTGCACACCTAAATACTTTTTATTTTTATTTAATCCATTCATGTTCCCACGAGTTGCGGAGAAATATAGGGTCCACCCGGGCAGAGATCCGCAGTACCCGGGTAAGGCTAATTAGAACAGGCGGTCGCCATCTGCCTGAGCTCACCGTTAGCGACTGGGCTAGTTTTTAATCCGGGCCCCCGGCCAGGTTGACTTTCGGCACAGTTCGAATGACACCTTAGTCCAGCCCGGAGTGAGATATTGGGGAAGGGATGAAGAAGGGTACGTGTGAGGGAGCTGGGAGTGTGTGAGGCTATGCTTTAATGACGGCGACACAAGCGTCTTGTCGGTACGGTGAATGGTACCATACCCGCTGTTTGTCCGGGACTGCTTATTTGCAAGGATTCTCGCTTATACGCAGCTAACCTCATAAAGAGGCCGTTCGCTATCCGCAACCCGAGACCCGCCTGGTGGCCTCAGCTTAGCCCCCTCTGAACTATCCCACAAGTTCTTAGAGAACGATATTGAGGGCAATGTCAAAAGCTTGTTTAAATGGTAATATGCATATTATTAATTATGTTTAACATCCAATACAAATTTAGACTAACGATTGCTTTGATGCTCTTAATGTAAGAGTTCCTAAAGATGGCTAAAGGGAAATGTTGCATACTTATGGGTTGCCAATGGGTGTCCAATATCCTATACTAGACAACATGACGCAGCTCATCCACGTTATGCGCGCTGTAGGCAAGAAATCTATACAGCCCTTCCAAAAAGGTATGTTCTATCGAGAAAACATTTTATTTATTTGTGTTTTTGTTCCTAACGCTACAAGTTTAACAACTTATAATTTAGTGCGCTATTCATTACAGTCTTATAATTCTTTTGTTCGCATTTTTCTATAATTATTATTACTATTATTATTACTTACTATTATTACTATCATTATTATTATAATTATTATTATTAACATTATTATTATTATTATTATTATTATTATTATTATTTTTACTATTATTATTATTATTTTTATTATTATTACTAACATTTCCATTAATATTATTATATTTTAAATATATTATTTTTACATTACTTCTCTATTATTATTATTATTATTATTATTATTATTACTATTATTATTATTATTATTATTATTATTACCAACATTTCCATTAATATTATTATATTTTAAATATATTATTTTTACATTACTTCTCTATAGTGTGCTTTTAACTTATTACTAAATTGAGATTCGTTTCTAATGGTCTTTAAATGAGTAGGTAACTGGTTCCAAAGGCGAACAGCCCAGATGTAAAACTGCCTTTCAGAACAGGCAAGTTTTGTTCTTAAACAAACTATGTTATTGGTTCTCTGGGACGTGCTAAATCTAAGATTGCTAAAAAGATATTCAGGCTGCTTGGTATATATAATCTTATGGAGAAGAATTAAAATCTTATAGTTAATTAGGTTGGTTAAAGACAAGTCAAATAATTTATTTGCGTGGCTGGTGATGTGTTCGTTTCTTTTTAAATTAAATACATAGCGAGCTATGTTATTTAGCGCCACTTTTAATTTATTTTGGCTAGCTAAACTTCCATTGCCAAAAATTTCAATACCATACATTAGTATGGGTGCAACCATTGCTTTTGCTATGGTTGTCTTAATGCTGACTGGCAAGAAGCGTTGGGTTAAGGAAAGTTGCCTTAGGGTACCGTAGACTTTACCAACAGTTTTATTTACATGATCGGTCCAAGAAAGTGTTTTGTTCAATGTTACTCCTAAATTGTCTGTTTTGTCTACATAATTTATTTCAACTCTATCTATATTAAGCTTGTTTAAATTATTTGTGCTCAAAGGTTTCTTATATATTACAAGGTATTTCGATTTTGCCGGATTTAAGGCCAGCCCGTTTTCTCGTGCCCATTTACTAACAGATATTGAACCATTATTACACATATTTATACATTCATTAAGTTGACATAATGGACGACTCACAAAGATTTTTGAAAAATTAATAACCTCCCATCTTCAACACCTTTGCAAATCTATTATTTCACCGTGCCAGCACGGACTTATGAATCAAACTTGTTAGAATTTACTTCATTTGTTATCAAGGGTTTTCAGGACAAATTGCAGACTGATTTTATTTATACTGATTTTAGTAAGGCTTTCGACTCTGTAGATCATCGTCTCCTAATACATAAACTAGAACTCTTGGGCTTTTGAAATATTCTAGTTCTTTGGATTAAAGACTACCTAACTCTTAGAACTCAGAGGGTTTTATTTAAAGGGTCCGATTCCAAGACGGTTCAGGTCACTTCAGGCGTTCCACAGGGTAGTCATCTTGGTCCTTTATTATTTATTTTGTTTATAAACGATCTTCCATCAGCTATAAAGTTCTCTCGGGTTTTGATGTACGCTGATGATGTAAAATTATGCACGTCGGCTGCAACTCCCCTTGCTGCTCAACAGCTTCAAAGAGATTTAGACAACTTTCAAATGTGGTGTACAGTAAATTTTTTAAATCTTAATTGCAGTAAATGTAAAGTAATGTAATTTTTAAGATATTTGCCCTTTTTATACCCTTAACCCATAAAATGGGTAAATAAGGGTATAATGGTTTTGTGCAAAAGTATGTAACAGGCAGAAGGTAGCATCTCCGACCCTATAAAGTATATATATTCTTGATCAGCATCAATAGCCGAGTCGATTTAGCAATGTCCGTCTGTCCGTCCGTCTGTCTGTCTGTCCGTCTGTATGAACGCGTGGATCTCAGAGACTACAAGAACTAGATACTTCAGATTTGGGATATAAGTTCTCCTTAAGCCGAAGGCCCCTGCAGCCATGGCTCTAAACCCCCGTTGTCCTGCCTTTTGCAAAAGCAAGTCAACTTTTTCAAATAAAAAAAATAAAAAAGTTCTCCTATACCATGAGCAGAACAAGCTTGATTCAAATTATCGATAACTATTCTGGTTTCCGATACACACATGGAATCGAAAACAAAAAAATATCGAATTTGGAAAATGTAAAAATGAATTTGGAAAATGAAGAATGGGTAACGATAGAGCTTTTCTGAAAATTTCGTCCAAATCGGTTAAGAAACACCGGAGATATCGAATTTAATCGATTGAAGTTAAGTCAGTATACCAAAGTCTTATATACATTTAATATATTTATTGCAACTGGGTTCAGGGTATCTTCTAGTCGGGCTCTCCCGACTAGAGCCTTCTTACTTCTTTAATATATATTTTCTTGACAACAAACCACTAGATAGAATTGAATGGGTTGACGATTTGGGCATCTCTTGTACGACCGATTCTGGAATATGGATCTTGTATATGGTTTCCAAAATACGAAATTCATCAGAATAAAATAGAATCGGTACAAAAACAATTTCTGCTCTTCGCACTTAGAGGTCTTAACTGGGACATTAACAATAATTTGCCGTCTTATCGTAGTAGACTTTTACTAATAGATCTTCCTTCTCTGAGCGATCGTAGAATAATGCTATCATTTTCCTTTTTTCACAAATTAATTAATGGTGAAATTGATTCTTCTGAATTAATTAACCAAATTAACTTTGCTGTTCCTATTAGAAATACTAGAAATTTTGTACCTATATCTCTTCAAACTTGTAATTCTAATTATGCTCTTCATAACCCTATTCGTATTCTGTGTTCTATTTATAACGATCTTTCCCACTTAATACACAGTGCCACTCCTACTTGCTCTATTAAAAAGTTAGTTTTGTGACATTTGTCTACATGTTCGCGATCATCGTAACCGCACGATAAGCGGAGCGCCCCTCGGTGGGATGGGCGGGAGTTGGGACGCTTTGTGCGTGGGTCCGCGCGTTAACAAGCCGGTGCTTGGTATCGTTGGGCCACTTGACTGTACTGTTCGCTAGTACATCTACGTCCAACATAGGATTTTGTTGCACTGCAACAACAACAACACGAAACAAAGCTATTTCAGTTGAATGTGCAAAATAAAGCTCGTTGTGTAAATACTTTTGACTACCTCTGTATATAAGTTAACACGCGCAAGCTTGAGTTTGCTGACAACGCTGTTGCGCCGGATGCCGTCGCGACAAAGTTGCAGCCGAAATCCGAAACTCGCACGCGCAAGCAGCCTGATCGTCCGCTGGAGACGCCGACTCAGCATTCAGCCGGCATTCCAGCCGGCAGCGGCGGCTTCATGGTTCGATGCAGCTTGCCCTAGAGTTTAGTTTAGAATTTGTTCTCCTATATTCCTAACGGACATGAAGTAAAAACGAATTATAATATAGATACTTCTTTAACAGAGTATTAAAGAGACTTCCTTTAATTGGCGCCCAAACGGGAAATAACCCAGTTTTTCCATAAGTGATCATACAATCGCCTACGTACTATTCAACCGAAATAACTCTTTGAGCTAACGCCAAGAGTCGCGGTATTGAACAATAAAGTGAACAACAAAAAACAACAGTGAATAAAACACAAACTCAAGAAGAACGAATTTTGTGTCTTAAGCAAACAAAACAAAACGCAATAACTCTATGAGCAAACGCCAAGAGTCGCGATATTAATCAATAAAGTGAATGTGTATAACAACAAAATCAACAGTGAATAAAACACACAAACTCAACAAGAACGAATTTTGTGACTTAAACAACAACAAACAAAACAAAAACGCAGTGAATAACACACAGCAATAAATTAAGTGTTACATCAAAGACAAAAAAAAAAAAAAAAACAGTGGAAAAATAAAATACACACACACACAACAAAACAGTAACAAAACGAAGTGACTAAAGCACCACAAAACTTAAATCAAAAAAATAAAACCCCAGCCATGAGAGCTGAGAGAGTTACTAAAACAAATCAACAAATACGAGCGGCCGGTGGAGTTCAACTGGAAAATATCATACCGCAGCGGCCACCACACCATTTAATTGAAGCACATATTCCATATTTCAAAATGTAAGTGAGATGTTCATTTGTTTACAATTCGAATAAATTTAATAAAAAATACTCAGAGCTGTTTAGTGTGAGATTTCATTGCTTACAAAACAAACTTAAACAAAATTCTGCCTGTTGCAATAAAGCGTTAAAGAACCTTGATAAGTCAAAATTAATATTAATTCCGAAACGGTCTGATTTTTTATGTTGCGCCCATTGCAATACCAAACCAAAGCGGACGACAGTAGTGGCGACGAACTGATAACTTCGTACTTAGAGCAGCAGTCTTTGCGAGAAACAAAAAAAATGAATGCAGAACAAATTGCCCAGATAGAGGCAAAGGTTCAGGAAGCCCTTGACCAACAAGCCCTCTTATTTGAAGAAAGGATAGCCTCTCTGACAAATCAGCTTAATACAACAAGAGTTTCTAAACCACGGATAAAAACTTTCCACGAAATAGTAATCAAGCCAGAGGCCCATAGCGACGAGCCCTTAGATATTATAAAGTCCATCCCCGAGTTCGACGGAAAAATAGAAAACTATGTTTCGTGGAGGCAAGCCGCTTCCGCAGCCTACAAAGTGTTCGAGCCATACAACGGCAGCTCGAGACACTATCAGGCAGTAGCTATAATCAGAAATAAAATAAGGGGATCAGCAGATGCAATGCTGGCCTCATTCAACGCAGTATTAAATTTTAAAAGCCATTATTGCTAGGCTGGATTTTACATACGCGGACAAAACACCGGTACATGTAATCCAGCAGCAATTAAGCACGCATCAGCAGGGCAACCTGCCACTGCCACAATATTTTGACGAGGTGGAGAAAAAACTCACCTTATTAACAAATAAAATAATAATGACGCACGACTCCGTCGCAGCGGCTGTATTAAATGAAAAGTTTAGAAGCGACGCGCTTCACGTTTTCGTCTCAGGATTAAAAAAGTCTCTGAAGTGGGCAGTCTTCCCGGCACAACCCATAGACCTCCCCTCAGCCTTAGCTTTAGCTCAAGAAGCCGAATCAAGCAATGAGAGAGGCATCTTTGCAGCAAATTTTGCAAAACACCTTGAGGAAAAACCCCAAAAGCAAAATTCGCAAAAGTCTCAGGACTGGCGTCAAAACGCTCAGCAGGGAAAGGAAGACAATTCTCAAAGCAAGAATCCCTACTTCCAAAAGAATAGAAAAGACAAAAACGACCAGCAAAAACCAAATAGCACGAAACAGCGCTATAGCAACAAAAAGTCCCAAGGGCGGGGGCCCGAGCCAATGGAGGTAGATCAATCCTCACGCTCCAGGCAATCCGCACAAGGCTACGGAAACAACCAAGCTTACGAAGACCAATCCATGAGGACCGAACAAAACATAAATCATGTACCACAAGAAGAGAATAACGGTGACAACGAGTCACGGTCACAGCATGAAACGACACAAGTTGAGGACGATTTGTCCGGAGCCGAAAGCTGTAATTCTTTAGCGGAAGCTCCCTGCTTCCGTTCGCAAGACGAATGGTCGCAGGGCGAATAATCAGACTTCTGATAGACACTGGGGCCTCGAAAAATTATATAAAACCCTTTCCCGAACTGGCACATTGGGTGTCAGTTGACAGCCCTTTTCAAGTTAAATCAATTCACGGGCACACTAAAATTGAGCAGAAATGCCTCATCCACCTTTTCGACGTAAAGTCCTACTTTTTCATGCTGGAGTTACTTAATGACTTTGATGGCATAATTGGCCTTGATCTGCTAAAACAGATCAATGCCCAAATAGATTTGACAAACAACGTCATTAAACACGACCATGGGATAGAAAAAATCGAGTTCACTAAATGTCAACAGGTGAACCATATTCGGATTAATGACACAGATGTCCCTCCTGCTGTCAGATCCACCTTTGATAATATGATCAACAAAATGGTAAAAGCATTTGCGGACGTTAACGAGTCCCTACCGTACAACATAAATACGGTTGCCACTATACCAACGGACGATGAACCAGTTTACTCAAAACTTGATCCGTATCCAAAGGGCGTGTCTGACTTTGTCAATGCAGAGGTTAAACAACTTCTAGCGAATGGCATAATAAGACCGTCAAAGTCCCCTTATAATAACCCGATATGGGTCGTCGACAAAAAAAGCATCGACGAAGCGGGGCACAAACAAAAGCGTCTGGTTATTGATTTTAGGAAACTAAATCTTAAAACAACCGATGACAAATACTCTATCCCATCCATTTCGACGATATTGTCAAACTTGGGCGAGGCCCAGCACTTCACTACGCTGGACCTCAAGTCAGGGTTTCACCAAATTGAATTGGCTGAAAGAGACAGGAAAAAGACAGCGTACTCTGTCAACAACGGGAAGTATGAGTTTTGTAGACTCCCTTTCGGGCTGAAAAATGCCCCAAGTATCTTCCAACGAGCCATTGATGATGTGCTCCGCGAACAAATTGGTAGGATATGTTATGTTTACGTTGATGACGTAATAATATTCTCCAAGTCCAAAGATGACCATATCAGAGACATTGAGTGGGTCTTGAAAAACCTTAGGGACGCAGGCAAGTTTTTCAAAAAAAGCGTGGAATATTTGGGATTTACAGTGTAAAGAGGCGGCATTCAGTCCTCGTCCGATAAAGTGAAGGCTATTAAGGACTTTCCCCCACCGAAAATCCTATTCGCTCTTATGTCATTTTTAGGTCTAGCACGCTACTATAGCTGCTTCATAGCGGGTTTTGCCAGCATCGCAAGGCCCCTAACAGATATCTTGAAAGGCGAAAATGGCAAAGTAAGTGCCAACTACTCAAGAATGGTGATAATCGAATTGTCACCGGAGCAAAATGAAGCCTTCGATAGGCTTAAAAATATACTGGCTTCTGAAGATGTAATGTTGTCTTACCCAAATTACAAAAAGCCTTTTGATCTCACAACAGACGCGTCTGGCTATGGACTGGGAGCGGTACTGTCTCAAGGCGGCCGCCCGATAACAATGATCTCGCGAACATTGCGAGGTAACGAGGTAAATTTTGCCACAAATGAGCGTGAGCTTCTCGCCATTTTATGGGCACTCAAAAACCTCAGAAATTACTTGTATGGTGTTAAGAATCTTAACATTCATACAGACCACCAACCATTAACCTTTTCGGTATCGGATAAAAACCCGAATGCCAAAATAAAGCGTTGGAAAGCCTTCATTGATGAGCACAACGCAAACATAATTTATAAACCCGGAAAAGAGAATTTGGTAGCAGACGCTCTGTCTCGCCAAAATGTCAATGCATTAGAGGATTCAGCAGACTAAGATGCTGCCACTATCCACAGTGAAGAATCCCTTACACAAACCATTGAAGGCACAGACAAACCGGTAAATTGCTTTCGGAACCAGATTATTCTGGAAGAAGGGACTATCCCCCAACAAAAGACGTATATTTTGTTTAAGACAAAAACCCGTCACATAATTAATTTTTCCGATCGCAGCACATTAATGCAAAGCATTAAAGATGCAGTAAACACTGACGTGGCCAACGCAATTCATTGCGAGCTACCCATACTGGCTTTCATCCAACACGGACTAGTTGAGGCATTCCCTTCCACCACCTTTAGATATTGCAAAAAATTAGTTACAGATATTGTAAACCCAACGGAACAGAGGGAAATTGCGACAGCTGAACATAATCGCGCACACAGAGCAGCGCAAGAAAATGCGAAACAGATACTTAGGGACTATTTTTTTCCAAAAATAGGTCGCTTAACGTCGGAAATAGCTGCAAATTGTAGAATTTGTGTTATGAGTAAACATGATCGGCACCCAAAAAAACAAGAAATAGGGAAAACCCCGATACCATCGTATGCCGGAGAAATGTTGCATATAGATGTTTACTCCACTGCAAGTTTTCCAAGTTTGCAGTAGTACAGCCTATACGGTCTCGCACAATCGTGGATATAAAAGCTCCACTTTTGCAACTTCTGAACATGTTTCCCAAAACAAAAGCGATTTACTGCGACAACGAGAAATCCCTGAACTCAGAAACCATTAAATCAATGCTCAGCAATAGCTTTGGCATTGAGATTTCAAACCCTCCACCCTTGCATAGCTCCTCTAATGGACAAGTCGAGCGGTTCCATGGCACTCTTGGGGATATAGCACGCACCTATAAGTTGGAAACACAGGTAGAGGACACTGTCGAAAACATTCTCCTTGCAACCATAAAGTACAACAGGTCAATCCATTCGGTGACAAACGAGAGACCCATAGACGTAATTCACGCAGCCTCCAAAGACACTACAGTGCAGATTAGGGAAAAAATCGCATCAGCACAGCAAAAGACACTTGACCAAATGAATAAAAAGCGGGTCTATAAGTCGTATTCGGTAGGCGAGGGGTTTGGATAAAAAACAATAAGAGATTAGGAAATAAACTATCACCCCTATTCACAGAAGCTATAGTGGAAGCAGACCTAGGTACGACGGTTCTTATTAAAGGGAGGGTGGTCCATAAGGACAATCTTAAGTAGGTTTTGACATTTGAAAAATCATGACAACTATTTATTTATAAAAATTACATTTTCCTAGGTTAAGATATCTTTTCAGCTTAACAATAGCAACCATGACCTTGACCGAAGCGACATTGAGACTAAACGACTACTCCCACGCGGACTACATACCTATAGTTGACGGTGACGTAACAATCTGGGACTCGTACACTTACATGGGACACACGACGAACTTGACATCTTTCGAAACTTACATCGACGAGACATGAAAATTGATAGATTAACTACCCAAGGACCACATGAAACAGGTACTGAAAACTGACGTACAACACATAGCCACCTTGATAGCTTCCTTGACCGTTCACCACCGACAGGCACGTAGCATTAACATGATAGGTAGTGCCCTTAAGGCAATTGCAGGAACCCCAGATTTCGATGACTGGGAACAAATAAAATTCAAACAAAGTCAGTTAATAGAATCCGAGAGACCAGATGCAGAGGTCGAACATTTTTATGCAAAAATTTTGGCAAAGAATAGAATGATAATTACAAACCTTGAGGACTTAATCCTCACTGTTACACTTGCTAAAATAAATTTAATCAGCCCCCTTATACTAGACAGCATCGACATAAAAGAATTATTAAATGAACAACTCACTAATACTAGTATCACCGACCTTTTAGAAGTCTCTCATATAAAAGCTTTTCAAAATTCTGAATTATTGTACTTTCTGATCAAATATCCCAAACCTTTGTTAAATTGTAAAAAAATAGATATTCTTCCTGTTCAGCATATTAACATAATATTAGGTTTAGAAGAATGTAATAAGGTGGCCGACTGCGGAACAAAGACCTTCGCTGTACGTGACTGCGCAGCCACTGTAAGCACTACTTTTTGCAGAAGACTACAAAATACTTCATGCGCGCAACAACTGGTATCTGGAACCGTCGCTCAATGCGCCACGCGCCGCGGACACCTGGCGCCCGTGATAGAAATCGGCGAGGGCATTGCAGTAGTAAACAGCGCGTCCATTAATGTAGTGGATAGTACTGGGAACAGCCAGATAGTCGCGGGAACCTTCCTCGTGACTTACGACGATCACGTCTCATTAAATGGCCATCGTTACGTGAACCACCGAGGCATCCTGAAAAATAAACTTGCTGTATCCACGTCAGCCGTGGTCAACGTCACCCTCTTCAGAGAACATCTGAACCTCCCATTCCTACATGACCTAACCATGATGAATCTCCGCCATATCGGGGATCTTAAATCGGGATTATCTTCACGATCATATGGCTGCTTGACACTCATCGCCATATTCCTACTCCTCGTGGGCGCCTGGAAATTATACCAGCGCAGAATGAAAAAGAAGAAACCCGAGGACGTGTTTCAACCTAGTAGGGGAGGAGTTAACACGCGCAAGCTTGAGTTTGCTGACAACGCTGTTGCGCCGGATGCCGTCGCGACAAAGTTGCAGCCGAAATCCGAAACTCGCACGCGCAAGCAGCCTGATCGCCCGCTGGAGACGCCGACTCAGCATTCAGCCGGCATTCCAGCCGGCAGCGGCGGCTTCATGGTTCGATGCAGCTTGCCCTAGAGTTTAGTTTAGAATTTGTTCTCCTATAGTCCTAACGGACATGAAGTAAAAACGAATTATAATATAGATACTTCTTTAACAGAATATTAAAGAGACTTCTTTTAATTTATACGCGAGGAAAGCTCTAGTGCTTTTGTTAACAATTATTATACGTATCAGTTAAAAAGCTTCAAGGGCCTGCAAGTCGTAATAAAAGGCATAGAACCTGATGTAACACCAGGAGAAATAAAACAGGCTCTGCAGGAGAAAGAATTTCGAGCAAAAACAGTCATTAACATCTTAAACAAGAACAGGATGCCGCAACCACTTTTTAAAATAGAACTTGAACCAGAAACGAAGATGCTTAAAAAAAACGAGGTGCACCCAATATACAAACTTCAGCTTTTACTTCACCGAAGAATCACCGTAGAAGAACCGCACAAACGAAATGGTCCGGTACAATGTATGAACTGCCAAGAGTACGGCCATACAAAAGCCTACTGTACACTGCGCTCGGTATGCGTATACTGTGGGGAATTGCATAACTCCGCAAGTTGCCCAGCAAGTAAAGAAGACTCTAACAAAAAATTCTGCAACAACTGCGAAGGCAAGCACACAGCCAACTACAGAGACTGCCAAGTCTACAAGGAACTTAAAAACCGTATCCATCAGCGCGTTACCACTGTTCGCTCGCAACACGGACCGATTACCTTCACTCCATCGAAACACAACCCAGACGTCTTCTTTTCCTCTGCAGCCAGATCCTCACTTGGCCCCGAATTCTCAACCAATAACGCAACTTATGCAAGCGCCCTAAGTTCTGGACTGGCTCTTCCTGCCTCTAACACACCGTATTTACAACCAAAACAAGCGAGTACAAACGCTGCACAGGAACAGCAACAAAGCAACCTCGAAGCACTCATATATACCCTGCAGCAGAGCATGAACGAGTTTATGTCATTCATGAAAACAACTATGCAAGAACTAATGCGTAATCAAAATCTCTAGATACAAATGCTTGTATCACAACAGTCAAAATAATCAATGGCTGCGAAACGAATATCTACGTGGAACGCTAATAGCGTCTCACAGCATAAACTTGAATTAGCTCAATTCCTACTCGATAAGCACATCGACGTAATGCTACTTTCCGAAACACACCTTACAAACAAATATAACTTTAACATAAGTGGATACTTATTCTACGGTACAAATCATCCCGATGGTAAGGCACACGGTGGAACTGGTATTTTGATCAGAAGCCGCCTCAAGCACCACTACTATAAAGAGTTTGCTGAAAACTTTCTACAGGCCACATCTCTAAAAATACATTTGAACAGTGGGAACCAACTTACTCTAGCCACTGTATACTGCCTCCCGCGTTATACCATATCTGAAGACCAATTTATGGTCTACAATTGCAGCTCTACAATGCAATTATAAAAGCTAACAACAAGCTCGACCACGTTTCTCCTGGCAGACCAACATACTGGCCGACAGATCTCAAAAAACTACCCGATCCGATTGACTTTGCAGTTACCAAAAACATTTCGCGTAGACTGTTAAGTGCAGAGTGCCTTTCGGATCTTTCATCCGATCACTCGCCAGTCCTAATAAATCTGCTACGACACCCTGAATTCATAAATCGACCCGGTAAGCTAACTTCGCATAAAACTAACTGGCTCAGATACAAAAAATATATAAGCTCACACATTGAGCTTAAGCCACGTCTCGTAGATGAAGCTGACATTGATATTTTTGTTAACACTCTGGAGACGGTCGTCGTCGCCGCAGCTCGCACCGCTACGCCTCAAACACCAAATACAATACACAACCAAAGGACAAATCTACAAATTGAACAGCTCGTTCTTGAAAAGCGGCGATCGAACAGATCGCCATCGGCAAAGCAAAAACTAAAAGACGCCACACGTAAACTCACTAAAGCGTTTAAAATCAAAGACGAGCGCGCTCAACACCGTTATATCGAGCAATTATCAACCACCAGTACGAAAAACTCATTGTGGAGAGCTCACCAACAGAAACAGTAATGCTTATAAGAAACTTCACAGGCGGCTGGGCCCGCAGCGATGAAGAAAGAGCTAACACATTTGCTACTCATCTGCAAAATGTGTTCCAACCTAACCCTGCAACAAATACGTTTGCACTACCGACTGCTTCAAACGGCTCTCAGCTTCAACATGATCCAATCAACTTCCGCCCGAATGAAATCGTTAGAATCATTTAAGAGCAACTGAACCCAAAAAAATCTCCAGGAGGTGACCAAATAAAACCAAAGATGATTATTGCGCTTCCTTAATGTGCGATCTTCATAATTGCCCAGCTCTTCAATACTATCACCAAACTTGGCCACTATCCAGACAGATGGAAAAAGTCAATCATCATTATGATACCAAAGCCTGGAAAAGATCACACAGCTCCCACGTCGTATAGACCTATAAGCTTATTATCGTGTCTATCAAAAATTTTTGAAAAATGTTTGCTGTCCCGGTTAAATCCATTCCTGAATCTTCATAACATAATCCCATCACACCAATTTGGCTTTCGTGAAAAGCACGGAACAATTGAGCAGGTTAACAGAATAACCTCAGAGATACGAAGCGCGTTCGAAAATAGAGAATACTGCACTGCAATATTTCTGGATGTTTCTCAGGCATTCGACAAAGTTTGGTTGGAAGATCTGATGCATAAGATCAAAACAATGCTCCCAACCAACACACATAAGCTGCTTAAGTCGTACCTCTACGACAGGAAGTTCGCAGTAAGATGTAACACTGCAATGTCTGACGAACACAGTATTGAAGCTGGTGTTCCACAGGGCAGCGTACTTGGACCAACACTGTACGTGCTATTCACAGCAGACATCCCAATAAGCAGCCGATTGACAACATCTACCTTTGCTGATGATACAGCTATTCTCAGCCGCTCCAGATGCCCAATACAAGCAACAGCGCAACTAGCCCTTCATCTAGTCAACGTGGAAAAATGGTTATCAGATTGGCGAATTAAGGTAAACGAACAAAAATGTAAGCAAGTAACTTTCACCCTTAACAGGCAAGATTGTCCACCGCTCACGTTAAACAACACCACACTTCCAAAAGCAAACGATGTAACGTATCTGGGCGTACACTTAGACAGAAGACTTACATGGCGCCTACACATTGAAGCTAAAAGAACACATCTCAAACTGAAAGCCAATAGCCTCCATTGGCTCATCAACGCTCGCTCTTCCCTGAGTTTGGACTACAAGGTCCTGCTTTACAACTCTGTTCTATAAACAATCTGGACCTATAGTTCCCAGCTATGGGGGAACGCTTGCAACAGCAGCATTGACATTGTCCAGAGAGCCCAGTCAAAAATCTTGAGAACCATCACTGGGGCACCGTGGTATGGTCGGAACGAAAACATTCATAAAGACTTAAACATCTTAACAGTCAAGGGGGAAATAGCGGAACAAAAAGTAAAATGTTTCAGCAAGCTCTCATCACACACAAATCATCTCGCGAGAGGTCTCACAAGGCTGCGCAGCCGATCCCGTCTTCGTGTTAACGACTTACCAACCCAGCGATGATTTTTAGGGACGCGCACTCAGAATACAGTCGAAAAAAGAAAATGTACTGTTAGCTAAGATTTATTAATAAGATTTGTATACTTATTGCTAGTTTTCTAATTCACTAGAAAAGATTCAATAAATAAACCCAGAAATCTAAAAAAAAAAAAAAAAAAAAAAGTTAAGCTTCCTTTTCATCATCACCAACAAAATAAATTTGAAGAAACTGCATTTCTTCATTTGGCAAAGACTCTACCAATTAAGTGATACACTTGTCCTTGGACTTTAAAGGTTGACCAACTTTCATTTATAATTTTTGTACTACCAAAAGAAGTCATTTGAAACCAGCTGTTGTATACTTTCTTATACGATCAATGAAATTATCATGCTTGGGATGTCCACCAAATATTAAGCTTTTAAGTGGATCAGGCAAACTTTCATTTTGGGAAAGCTTAACTTTTCCTGCCTTGCCACCAAGTTGAGTAACTTAATCTGACTTGTAAGCTATTTCAAAATCATAGTTTAAGCCAGACATGGCTTTAACACTCCATGCACGCAAACGCCTTTCTAGACGTGCATTAGGTTTATTAGCCTGATGTCTTCTCACTCCAACTCTATGAGCTTCAGAATTATTAACCTGAAATCTTTTTGATGATTCTATGCGCTTACCCCTATTGATATCACGATTTTTTTCGAATGAATGTTTTAGTACAATTTTTTCTACTTTGTCGGCGAACCGACTACGTCTTTCAACGGGATTTCTAACATATTCAGTTTTACATTCACTTGACGTATCAGAATCTTGAGTTAATATTTCCTCTAAAGAAATATAAACATCAAAATGTCCATTCATTAATGGACCGGTAAAACGCAATCTTTTAACAGGATGCATATTATTTCCAAATGCTTGTAATAAATTACCATTTTGAAAAACTTGAAAATTTACAGCAAAAATTTCTGCTGCTGCTTGAAGCTCACATGCACTACCATAAGTATATGAGTATGACATAGCGCACTCATATTGTTCAGAAGAGCTATAACACTCTCCATTTAAGTTTATGGTGAAGCAAGTTCGCAGTTGGTTACAACATGGGCTACAATATGTTGGCGTATGGTGCCATGGAAGCCTTGCCTACCAAATAAAAGGTAGGAAATATATCTAAAAAGGCAGGCTCCATCACCAATTATAGCAACAACTGAATGCGGCACCAAAACACCACTAATATCTAAAGTTGCAATAGACATATTTTAATTTGGCTGTGAGTCAATTGACTTCACTTTAAAACGATTGTTACAACGTTACAGTGTCTATACGTAAGTATAAATTTCAATAAAAATGAATATACCAACTTATACTGTTAATAGAATATTCAGACTGCTAAGTTTTATTTGATTTTTAAATGCACTTAAGCAGCGTCTATATAACTATTTTATAATATGCAAAATAGAAGACAACAATATATAATTAATTTGGCTGTGAGTCAATTGACTTCACTGTAAAACGATTGTTACAACGTTACAGCGTCTAATCGTAAGCATAAAATTCAATAAAATTTAATATACCAACTTATACTTTTAATAGAATATTCAGACTGCTAAGTTTTATTTGATTTTTAAATGCACTTAAGCAGCGTCTATATAACTATTATATAATATGCAAAATAGAAGACAATTATATATAATGTTGCTTCAATTATTAAGTCTAAAATCGACATATTATTTTTGTTAAAAAAAAAAAAAACAACAAAACAAATTAACAACTTAATTTAAAGTAAGTATTATAAATAAATAAATACTTCAAAATAAGTCAAAAATTGACTTCACTTTACAACGTTACAGCGTCTAATCGTAAGTATAAAATTCAATAAAATTTAATATACCAACTTATACTTTTAATAGAATTGTCAGACTGCTTAGTTTTATTTGATTTTTAAATGCACTAAAGCAGCGTTTGTATAACTATTATATAATATGCAAAATATAAGACAACTATAAATAAGGTTGCTTCAATTATTAAGTCGAAAATCTACTTAATTTTCTTGTGTTTAAAAAACAACAAAAGAAATTAAAATACGTTGATCGTTATTCAAATATTTAAATAATAGCAATTAAATATTTTTTATAACTTATCATTAAATACGAATTTTAAATGATCGTATATAAATACGTATTTTAAATGAATGTATATTTATATAATACGAAAATCAGAATATTAAAAAACTTACTGATCCAAGAAGAAACTTTCGTTGTTATTATCCTTATTTTTAATACAAACAATATTAAACAAGTAGAAACGTTGCAGTCGGACGCAACCGACTGCAGCATACTCGATACCAGTATTAAAACCGGTAAAAAGAGGCCTGATTGCATAGGGGTACGGATGCGGCAGGGGTGTACGCTACCTTAAAGATTCTCCGATGCAGATGGGGATGCCACCAGCTGTCTTCGTTGCAAGTTTGGTGGCTCTAGCTCAAAGTTTGTAAAATGTAGGGAAAGGGGGGCTGGGGGCGGTATGGGTGGGCGTGGCATCTAAACTTTTTATGCAGATCTTTGTGGAATGTCAATTACTATCTACATACCTAATTTGGTGGCTCTAGCTCAAAGTTTGTAAGTTTCTTGGGAAAGGGGGGCTGGGGGCGGTATGGGTGGGCGTGGCATCCAAATTTTTGTTGCAGATCTTTGTGAAATGTCAATTGCTATCTTCATACCAAATTTGGTGACTCTAGCTCGGAGTTTGTTAAAGGTGTGGAAAGGGGGCTGGGGGCGGTATGGGTGGGCGAGGCATCCAAATTTTTGATGCAGATCTATGTGGAATGTCAATTGCTATCTACATACCAAATTTGGTGACTCTAGCTCGAAGTTTGTAAAATGTGGGGAAAAGGGGGCTGGGGGCGGTATGGGTGGGCGTGGCATCCAAATTTTTGATGCAGATCTTTGTGAAATATCAATTGCTATCTTCATACCAATTTTGGTGACTCTAGCTCGAAGTTTGTAAAAATTGGGGAAAGGGGGTTGGGGGTGGTATGGGTGGGCATGGCATCAAAATTTTGGTTGCAGATCTTTGTGGAATGTCAATTGCTATCTTCATACCAAATTTGGTGACTCTAGCTCGAAAATTGTAAAAAGTGGTGAAAGGGGGCGAAATGGAGGGCGTGGCTCCAAAACTTTGATGCAGATTTTTGGGGGTCGTTGCCAGATTTCTTCCCACCAAATTTGGAGGCTCTAGCTCCACAACTCTGGAAGATACACGCATTCCCGTTTTTGACGAAGCGTTGGGGTGGATGGGGGAGGCTAGGGCAGTATCGGTGGGCGTGGCATCCAAACTTTTGGTGCAGTTTTTAGGGGGTCATCATCACCTATCTTGGCACCAAATTTGGTGGCTATAGCTCAAAAACTGTGGGAGATATGGGCTATTTTGACTTTAAAATGCGGGTGGGTAGGGGGCGGAATGGGGGGCGTGGCTCCAAAATTTTTGATGCAGTTTTTTGGGGGTTGCTAAAAGCTATCTTCTTACCAAATTTGGTACTTATAGCTGTAAGGATGTGCGAAATATGTGGATTTATCGGTTTTGAGTTATCGAATTTATCGATTTGCCAGCCCCCCAGTTATCGTAGAACCCCCATCTTGACACTTTAATTTACTATCCCATAGATAAAGAGAATTGGAAAGTTTCAAGTCTCTAGCTTGAAGGGTGTGGAAAAAACTTGCAACCATACGGACGGACAGACGGACAGACGGACAGACGGACAGACACAATGACGGACATTGCACAAAACCAATATACTCTTTACCTTCGGTATCGAGTATAAAAATTCGCTGAAACGAAAAGTAACTTTCTTTGTTCACACTAAATTTGAACTAAAATGCATAACCAATTCCCTTACCATTGTATGTAAAAACATAATGTTGGAAAGAGCATTACAGTTATTCCTCTAAGCAGCAGTTCCCGAGCTCATACATACAACGCTTGCACTTAAGAGCTAGGTATGGGTGCTGCAAATTAGGCAATGCAATTCCCTTAACTGCAGCCTGTTAGTTATGGTTAGCTTAGCTTAGTGAGTGCGGAGGAGATAGGAAGACTAAGGTTTATGTTTGACATGCAAAGCGCGCATAAACAAAAGAGTGAGCGTAAATGGGCAACAACAAAGACGCATGATTGCATTCAAATTATGTTATATCTAGCGGCAGTCATTAGAGCGACGCGCGCGCTGATCAAGCTTTAAGCCGCTCTTTGTGTTGCTGCATATATTCGCTCAGCTGTGCATGCTGCTTGCAGTGAGTACCATTTACAGTTACTGTGGCTACAAAATATAAGAAAACTTTGTTTTGCAAGCAATCCATGCGTAAAATATTACATTATTTTTATACCCTGAACCCATAAAATGGGTAAAAAAGGGTAGAATTGATTTGTGCAAAAGTATGTAACATGCAGAAAGAAACATCTCCGACTCCATAAATTATAAATTTTTTGATCAGCATCAACAGCATCCGTTTGAATGATACAATACTCTTCTTAACCTATTAAGTGCCCATTAAAAGATTTCAATTTTAGTAAAAGTCTACTTTTGAAACTTTTTTCCCTGGGCTTAAACAAAAAATTTCAAAAATCTTTTCGCATGTATTTCTTATGATTTTTTGAAGAAGCAGCTGTATCAGCAGCAGCCACTACAGCAATTTCAGCCGCAGCAGCAGCAGCAGTTTCAGACACACCAGCAGCAGCAGTTTCAGCCTCACCAGCATCAGCATCAGCGTCAGCCACAACAACAACAAAAGCATCGTCAGCAACAACAACAACTAAAGCATTTAAAGTTGCGCCAGCAACAAAACATAAAAAACGCTGCACAGTCAAATATTTAAATTAAATATTAGATGAAATTTTATAATAAAAAAACAAAAACAAATTGAATTGCAAGATAAAAATAAATTCGAAGCAATGATATTAGAAATAAAACATAGTGGCGCATAGTTAATTTTGGCTATGCCAAGACTATGATACCCTTCACACAGCCAAATCAATGCTCCCCCCTCTTATGTTTCTGTGCAGTTGTTGGTAATTTTTCGCTAATATTTTTACTCTTGAGCGTCATTTACTTGTTCGTGTGCAACAACAACAATTTGACATGTAGGTACTTGAAAGTGCAAGACAGAGACAACAATTGATAGTACGATATGGTAAATTTGTATGGTGGCTATGTCGTAGAATGCTCCGATCGAAATGAAATTTCATAGTGAACAAACCCGACATGATCTTAGCAATCTGTGAAAGTTTCATCAAGATCGGTTCAGCAGTTTGGCCGGAAATCGTTTTGAAACAGACAGACGGACAGACGGACAGACGGACGGACGGACGGACGGACGGAAATCAATTCCTGAGCTCGTCCTGATCATTTTGATATATAGTTTATGGGGTCTCCCATCATTCCTTTAAGGTGTTACAGATTCATGACAAAGTCAATATACCCTGATTCACATGTGAAGGGTATAAAAAGGAATGCAAAGAAGAGTTGCAAAATCTGTAATTTGAGATGCCAACCCTAAAATTTTTGAATATTACAACAAAACAAGTGGAAACGTTGCAGTCGGACGCAACCGACTGCGGTATACTCGTTACCAGAATTAAAACCGGTATTGCAAAGGGGTACGGATGCGGCAGGGGTGTACGCTGCCTTAAAGATTCTCCGATGCAGATGGAGATGCCACCAGCTATCTTCCTTCCAAATTTGGTGACTCTAGCTCAAAGTTTGTAAAAGGTGTGGATAGGGGGCGCTGGGGGCGGATTGGGTGGGCGTGGCATCAAAATTTTTTTCGAGTATAAAAAAACTGTATATTCAGTAACGAAAACGTAATGTTCGTTCCAACAAAAGATAATAGCATCTTTGTCTTTAGGAAAACCCACATTCTGAAAGTAAACGTATAATGATCTAAACTTTAATTGTAAATTTTAAAGTAAAAAGGCGGCAGTTTAGATTCAAAAATTTTATTATTTTTTATTTTTTTGTATGTACAGTATCTTTTTGTTTTAATGTTCCGTAATTTTAAGTGCTTGCAACTCATATTGCAAGTTTCTAATTTCTTCCTTACATTCATTTTTTATTTCTAATTTCATTGCTTCGAATTTATTTTTATTTTGCAATTCAATTTGTTTTTGTTTTTATACTCGTTACCGAAGGTAAAGAGTATATTGTTTTTGTGCAATGTCCGTCATGGTGTCTGTCCGTCTGACTGTCTGTCCGTCTGTCCGTCCGTATGTGTGCAAGTTTTTTCCACACCCTTCAAGCTAGAGACTTCAAACTTTCCAATTCTCTTTATCTATGGGATAGTAAATTAAAGTGTCAAGATAGGGGTTCTACGATAACTGGGGGGCTGGCAAATCGATAAATTCGATAACTCAAAAACGATAAATCCACATATTTCGCACATCCTTACAGCTAGATCTAACAAATTTGGTAAGAAGATAGCTACTAGAAATTCCTAAAAAACTGCATCAAAAATTTTGGAGCTACGCCCACCCATTCCGCCCCCAGCAACTCCGCATTTTAATGTCAAAAAAGCCTATATCTCCCACAGTTTTTGAGCTGTAGCCACCAAATTTGGTGCCAAGATTGGTGATGATTGGTGATGACCCCCCAAAAACTGCATCAAAAGTTTGGATGCCACACCCACCAATACTGCCTTAGCCACCCCCATCCGCTCCAACGCTTCGTCAAAAACGGGAATGCGTGTATCTTCCAGAGTTGTGGAGCTAGAGCCACCAAATTTGTTAGGAAGATAGCTGGCAACGACCTCCATCAAATCGACCGCATCAAAGTTTTGGAGCCACGCCCACCCATTTCGCCCCCTCTTTCCAAATTTTTTTACAAACTTTGAGCTAGAGTCACCAAAATTGGTATGAAGATAGCAATTGACATTTCACATAGATCTGCGTCAAAAATTTGGATGCCACGCCCACCCATACTGCTCCCAGCCCCCCTTTCCCCACCCTTTACAAACTTCGAGCTAGAGTCACCAAATTTGGTATGAAGATAGCAATTGACATTCCACAAAGATCTGCATCTAAAATTTGAATGCCACGCCGAACCATACCGCCCCCAGCCCCCCTTTCAACAACTTTTACAAACTTTGAGCTAGAGTCACCAAATTTGGTATAAAGATAGAAATTAACATTTCACATAGATCTGCATCAAAAACTTGGATGCCACGCCCACCCATACCACCCCAGCCCCACTTTTACAAACTTTGAGCTAGAGTCATCAAATTTGGTATGAAGATAGCAATTGACATTCCACAAAGATCTGCAGCAAAAATTTGGATGCCACACCCACCCAATCCGCCCCAGCCCCCCTTTCCACACTTTTACAACCTTTGAGCTAGAGCCACCAAATTTGGTAGTAAGATAGCTGGCAACGACCCCCAAAAATCTGAATCAAAGTTTTGGAGCCATGCCCACCCATTTCGCCTCCCTTGCCACACCTTTTACAAACTTTGAGCTAGAGTCACCAAATTTGGTATGAAGATAGCAATTGACATTTCACATAGATCTGCATCAAAAACTTGGATGCCACGCCCACTCAATCCGCCCCCAGCCCCCCCCTTTCCCACCCTATTACAAACTTCGAGCTAGAGTCACCAAGTTTGGTATGAAGATAGCAATTGACATTCCACAAAGATCTTCAGCAAAAATTTGGATGCCACAGCCTCCCAATCCGCCCCCAGCCCCCCTTTCCCCAACTTGTACATACTTTGAGCTAGAGTCACCAAATTTGGAAGGAAGATAGCAATTGACATTTCACATAGATCTGCAGCAAAACTTTGGATGCCACGCCCACCCATTCCGCCCCCAGCCCCCCTTTCCCCACCTTTTACAAACTTCGAGCTAGAGTCACCAAGTTTGGTATGAAGATAGCAATTGATATTCCACAAATATCTGCACCAAAAATTTGGATGCCACACCCACCTATACCGCCCCCAGCCCCCCTTTCCACAACTTGTACATACTTTGAGCTAGAGTCACCAAATTTGGAAGGAAGATAGCTGGTGGCATCCCCATCTGCATCGGAGAATCTTGAAAGCAGCGTACACCCGTGCCGCATCCGTACCCCTATGCAATCAGGCCTCTTTTTACCGGTTTTAATACTGGTAACGAGTATACCGCAGTCGGTTGCGTCCGACTGCAACGTTTCCACTTGTTTTATCATGATATTTTAATATATATTTAATTTGCAAACTTGGCTGTGCAGCTTTTTCAAGTTTTGTCGCAGCTTTAAATTTATTTGTTGTTGTTGTTGCTGACGATGCTTTTGTTGTTGTTGTGGCTGACGCTGATGCTGCCGCTGGTGAGGCTGAAACTGATACTGCTGGTGTGGCTGAAACTGCTGCTGCGGCTGAATTTGCTGTTGTAGCTGCTGCTGGTAGAGCTGCTGGTGTAGCTGAAATGGTTGCTGCTGTGGCTGAATTTGTTGCTGCTGTGGCTGCATATACAGCTGATAATGCCGCAATGGGGCCACCACAGGCAAAGCACCCCAATAATTCTGTCCGTTCATGTTGCACTTTTAAGATGAATTGAAGCAATACGCAAATGCCACATAAAAAAAATTTTAAAATTCCCTGAGAGCTGAAAGAGTTACAGTTATTTATGTGAATTGATCTCATCTAGTGATAGCTGACAGCTGTTTGTGTGTTATACGTTTATATTTAATTGGAAGCAAATATGAGCTCGAACACAAATAAAATTAGTGAAGTCAAAAAAGAAACCATTATTGCTTTAATTTGTGCGCAAAATGAAAACATGGTTTAACGAATATCGCAGTTTGTTTAGACATGCACTTGATGACAAGCTGTTTTACTCAAATCAGCACTGTTTAAACCATCTATCGATTACAAATTTCATACTATCGACTATGTTAAAGTTCTATTCAGTACTCTGTAATGTTAACTTATAACATTCCCAGTTGGTCGGTTTCGAACCAACTGGGAATGCAGCCAACCAACGGGGAAAATTTGAATAAGATTCCCAATGTACAAATGGGAATCTAATACAAAAAGATGCGGCATCTTCGAGTTCCAATTACATACTTGCATCTTGCTGTAGTGGAATCGGGGTATTAGTCCTCCTTTATTGTTGCAATTGCTTCGAAACATAGAAAACCAATTTCGTGCGTGCATACAGCGACTTACGATAAGCCGAAAGCGATAGACAAAAACAGCAACAACAAATTTTTTGCATTCACAGTTATTTTTATATCCTGAAATGAGTATAAAAGGGTATAATGATTTTGTGCAAAAGTATGTAACAGGCAGAATGAAGCATCTACGACCCCATAAATCAACTTCAACAGCCGAGTCCACATAGCCATGTCTGTTATTTAGAAAATGTAAAAATAGGAGTTAAAAGTATGGATAACCTTATAGCTTCTGTGAAAATTAATAATCGAAATCGGTTAAGAAACACAGGAGATATTTTATATTAAAATAAATATAGTTTGAAAAAACTAAAAAATACGCTTTTTAAAAACATTGAACTAAAAATTTTAAAAATAATTTCTAATGTAAGCTTAAAATATTTAAAAATTTTTGAATTATTGTCAAAAAAGCTTGGCGCTTTGTGATATATTTTTCGTGTATCGAGCGCCAGACGCTTTTTCACAATACTTCAAATATTTTTAAATTTTGAAAGCTTACATTAGAAATTATTTTTAAATTTTTAGTTCAATGTTTTAAAAGCGTATTTTTAGTTTTTCAAACTATATATTTATTTTTATCAGGGGTGTGCCAGCCATCAAAACCAACCGAATTCCAACCTAAAACCAACCTCGAGCTGGTTTTAGGTGTGCCAGAGCAGAGTTCGAGATGGTTTTGAAATCTCCACAAATTTGGTCAGAGATTTGGTTATTTTAAGCAATATTAAATGTCTAATGCATAACAAGTGTTACTTTTTCGAAAGGTAATTCTAAGCTTAATTCCATATTGCATATACATTCGAATTTTATAATGTGAAGTAGGCCGCATCGGCCCCTTCACAAAGAGTTATATTTGTATTAGATTTATAATTGTTAAGTCGCAAGAAGCGCATCGTTTGTTTAAATTGTAGGTATAGTTTTGTTAGACACAAGGAGTGCGCAGTATGGATAGTTAATAAACGCAAGGAGCGTAAAGATTTAGATTTATTGAATGATGATTTAAATATAACCGCCCCAGAACGCAGAGTCGCAAGATGCAGCGCGCCAGCTGCGATCACCAAATCCACCACGGTCACGAGCAAGCGTGGGGAGCAGCAAAACTACAACTTGGGCCGAAGTCAAAGCGTGGGGGGGGAGTCGCGATGGATGTTTGAAAGTGAGCGGACGTGTACGCGCTTAGAATATAGTTAACGAGAAGAGACAGAGTTGAAATAAAGATAGTTCGCCTAGTTCATATATATGGGTATATATATATGCAGTTAGGTTTAGGTTTAGGATTTTGTACGTGTAATCTTTGATAGTAATTAAATAAATTGGTCACCGGCAAATCCGTGACCCAGTGGAGTGCAATTGCTGTGTGTTTTCTTTTGTTCTATTTCTTCGCTTTGGGTTTTTTTTGTACACGCGCGTACGCGAGTCAAGCTGAGTCGCTTTATACCCTGGCCGCGGAGTGTGCCTTCCAACTTGTAAAACCGCGCACAGTAAAGTCTCACCAAAATATATATAAATATTCTTGTGAGGTGTACCTGGCCAGACTGAGTTCATACCCTGGCTAAATTACTCCTTTACAAGTGGCGCCCGAGCAGGGACTTTAAAGTGCAACGGTGTGGTATAAGCTGGAATTAAAGCCCCAGAAATATCACCAACAAGTGTGGAAGTCAAGTGCATAAAAGTGAAGTGCGGGTATACCCGGCGATACCCTGCTTTACAAGTGGCCAGCGAGAACGGTTTTCGAGCGTGGTTTTGTGCAGTCGTCGCGGCACAACGAAAGTGACGGCGTAAGGCAAGTGCAGATAAGAATAACTGTTCGCGTTCGAGAAGCATTGCCTTAGCAAAATTTTTCGGCGCAACGAAAGTGACGGTGGAAGAAGACTCACCGATCAAACTAGCGGTTCGCGTTCGAGGCTGTGCATAAGTGAACACCTGCGGCGCAACGAAAATGTCGGCAAAGTGCGTGAGCGGTCAATGAACGGCGTGACAGTAGCTGGTACAGGCAGCTGCAAAGTCGCGGTCGCGTCGCACAGTGGGCTTCTACCGCGAAAATCAGCAAATTAAAACTGACTATTGTTCTGAGTGCGGAGTTGTCCCATCGGTTCTGGTCGAGTATCGGACTAATGTGAAGTCGCCGTACAGTGGGCCTCGACCGTATAAACGTACAGTGGAAAAAAAATGAAATGATTTTTTTTTTTGTGGAAAAAATAGAGTAACCGTGATAAACAGTGACTTGCTAACAAAAATTTTTTTATACACCGGAAAAAAAAAATTTCGTGATACCGTGGATCGAATAAAAAATTTTTCTTTTTATTTTCGCAATAAAATGACCAGTTAACAGAAAATTTTTATTGCACTGCAAAAAAAAAATATTAAATTAATTTCGCAATAAAGTAAAATAACCGCAATAAACAGTGACCAGTTAACAAGGAAAATTTTTTTTATTACACTGCAAAAAAAAATACAGAAAATTCGTAATACCGTGGACAAAAATTTTTCTTAGTAATAAAAAGAATAACCGCGACAGACAGTGACAAGTTAAAAGTTTTTTTACACCGGAAAAAAAAATTTTCGGAAAAAAAAAAAAATTTTTTAATTTCATAACAAAACGGTTACCACGATAAACCGTGCCAGATTAAGAGTACAAATTTTTGCGAAGCGGGACATATACGGCTCGAGACGGAATTTTTTTTTTGCGTTCGTTTTTTGTCGGTTAAATGGAGAAACCCAAGACTATCGAGCCCGCCCGAGTGGAGGTCGTAGAAAGCAGCAACCCCGGTGTGGGTGTGCAATGGGTCTACCACTGCCATAAGGAGGATCTAGAGGATATCGTGCGGGAGCTCGGATTGGAAAAGTGTGCCACGGTAACTGACTACCGGAAGCTGGTATGTACTTTTATAAGACAAGGTGGTCATACCACCGATATATGGGCCCGGTTAGCGGAATGGGAGTTGCGGTTCGCAAAGATCCCAATGTCGCCAACCCGGACTGCCGCTTCTGTTGGAGGAATACGACCCAGGCAGAAGTCTGAATCCGATGCGGCAATCCCATCAATGCAGACCGGTGGCACGGAACACTTGCTTCCGCCCTCCAGCAGTACGACTTACAATGATTTTTCTCCACAAAATACAGCATGTATCCCCAATATACGAGTAGGGTCGCCTCTAGCATCCGGGGAAGATACCCCGGTGAGACAGGCGAACCCTCATCTTAATTCTAGTGATGGCTATAGTACCCCTAGGAACAGGATGGTCGTCCCCGAACTAGTCCGGAAGTGGGGTATCAGGTTCGATGGATGCACCGATCCACTAGTTTTTCTGGAGGCAATTGAGGACAGGGCGTGGTCATACGACATAGGCTTAGATCGGTTGCTGAGGGCAATGAGCGAGGCTCTAACGGGTAAGGCAGCACGGTGGCTAACTATAAGTAGGCTAAGGGACGTGACTTGGGCGGCTTTTAAAGCCGAGTTCTTGGAGTTTTTTCTACCGCCACAGTATTTCGACAGGTTAGAAGACAGTATCCGGGCACGACGGCAACATGATAACGAGCCGTTCAAGGACTACTTGCTCGAGCTGCGGGGTATGATGTACCACGCAGGGTACAGGGCGGAACAAGAATTGCATAGGGTATATGAGAATTTGGCGCCAGAGTACAGGTTGTACATTCGTAGAAGGGACTTCTCCTCTCTGGCGCAGCTGACTCAGATGGCAGCCGAGTACGAGAACGTGAGACAACAAAGTCGCGAGTGTGCAGTACGGGGTAGGACCGGGGGCGGTAGGTATTCGGACGGATTAGCCGGCGAGGCAACCCCCGCTAAACTTTTTAACCCTTTCCGGACGCAACCACAGTCAGGGTCAAGCGGTAACGTGGGGAGTGCGCCACCGCTCGGGCATACGGGAGTAATTTCAAACGGGATGATCAGCCAAGAGCGGGCGAAGGCTCTAGACGGGAAGAGGCTTTGCTATGACTGTTCGCAAGAGGGTCACTTTGCCAAGGAGTGCCCCAATCCACGGGTACAGTTTTGTCTGCAGTGCGGGACCAAGGGGGTCAATACCAGCCAGTGTTGTCAGCAGTCAAGGGCGGGAAACGATATGCGGCACCATCCGGGACGGGATCCGATGGGGGCCGACGTGAACCAGTCCCGAACCTAGAGTACCCTTTAAGAGTGGAAGACGGGCGGATAGTCGCTACTGTAAGAGTCGGGGACCAAGTAGTGACTGCGACAGTAGATACAGGGGCGACGAGGAGTTTTATTAGTGAGGAATTTTCCAGTAAGGTGACCAGCGGTGGTGAGATGCTGGCCGCCTGCGCGAAAATTCGCCTGGCCGATGGGTCCACCTTAGAGGTAAAAAAGCTATTGAGGGTAAAGGTTGGTCTAGCGGGGAAAGAGGTCACGGTGAGTATGCTCGTGATGCCCTCGATGTTAGACAACATTATACTAGGGATAGACTTTTTGTGCCGGGTGGGGACGACCATCGAGTGTGGCAAAGCAAGGTTAATTTTGGAAGCTGTAGACGTACCAGATATAGAGGAGGAGCAGGTCCCGATGGAACGTGAGCCAGCTGTGGGTAAACCGGAGGGGGACGGCGGATCAGGGCAGCAGGAGGATGCCCCGGGGGCACCTCAGCCCAGTATCGCCGTGGGAACGGTTCGAGAAGACAGCGTGGACGCGACGACGGCGGCGGGAGTACAACGGTTCGGCGAGGTATGAGGGTGCGTCATACCCGGCCCCGCAATAACACCGGTGGAAAGCGTCGAAACCAGGGAAAACGCGTGGCCAGAGGATTTGGAACCAAAGAAAAGGGAAATATTGAAAGCGAAATTGGCTCTCTTTGATGAGCTGCAAGGGGTGTCCCACGTAGCTGAGCACCGGATCATCATGAAGGACGACAAGCCGATTAAGCAGAGGGACTATAACCTCAGGAGGAGAGAATGGCGACCAGGACTCAAAACGTTGGTGCTACTAAGAGCACGGAGAAGATAACCAACCCGACCGAGCGCCTGACAAAGAGCAGACTTGTCACAGTTTTAATTAATCTCTTTATGTTTTTTTTATTAACACTAACCAAATTTGAATTCAGAAGGCCCGTTCATCAATTAAGACTAACCGATTGTGTTTATAAATCCCACAGAATACCCAAGATGAGCGAACAATTCCCTTATGTAATCAGCAGCGGCGGCGAGGATGACAGAGCCGCCAACCCAGGGGCAGGTATTACCGCCGAAAATGTGGGCGATACGCCCCGCAAATCGGGCTGTCTTCCCGGACGAGGACGAGCTGACCGACGCCGCGGTCGCGGACATATCAGAGGCGTTGGAAAATTGTACGTCGAGAGCCCGCCGTTCCAGGTTCAGATGGAGGTGGACGGGGAGCTACACGGCGTGACGAGGAACGCGTACGGACACGTAACTGTCACGCTACCCAAGAAAGGGGGGTGTGAAGTAGGCCGCATCGGCCCCTTCACAAAGAGTTATATTTGTATTAGATTTATAATTGTTAAGTCGCAAGAAGCGCATCGTTTGTTTAAATTGTAGGTATAGTTTTGTTAGACACAAGGAGTGCGCAGTATGGATAGTTAATAAACGCAAGGAGCGTAAAAGATTTAGATTTATTGAATGATGATTTAAATATAACCGCCCCAGAACGCAGAGTCGCAAGATGCAGCGCGCCAGCTGCGATCACCAAATCCACCACGGTCACGAGCAAGCGTGGGGAGCAGCAAAACTACAACTTGGGCCGAAGTCAAAGCGTGGGGGAGGGAGTCGCGATGGATGTTTGAAAGTGAGCGGACGTGTACGCGCTTAGAATATAGTTAACGAGAAGAGACAGAGTTGAAATAAAGATAGTTCGCCTAGTTCATATATATGGGTATATATATATGCAGTTAGGTTTAGGTTTAGGATTTTGTACGTGTAATCTTTGATAGTAATTAAATAAATTGGTCACCGGCAAATCCGTGACCCAGTGGAGTGCAATTGCTGTGTGTTTTCTTTTGTTCTATTTCTTCGCTTTGGGTTTTTTTTGTACACGCGCGTACGCGAGTCAAGCTGAGTCGCTTTATACCCTGGCCGCGGAGTGTGCCTTCCAACTTGTAAAACCGCGCACAGTAAAGTCTCACCAAAATATATATAAATATTCTTGTGAGGTGTACCTGGCCAGACTGAGTTCATACCCTGGCTAAATTACTCCTTTACAATAAATATTTTAATTCATGATTTTCGATATTAATAAATCTCTAACAAATCTCTAAGACTATTTGCCGTTCCATGTAAGCGTGCAAAACCGTCCCTAACAAGAGACGTGCCACCTTGTTCGTTTAACCATAACTATTATTCGGAGTCTTTAATAGGTCAATTTAAAAGACACTTATTTGTGGCAAATAAACATAAAATAATCGCACTTTTAGGTAACAAAATTGCACGGTTGAGCAGTGGACAGTTTGTTGTAAATTTAACAAAGTTATTGCAGCAAACCGTTTTTCATAAGTTGGCAGCTTTTGCGGTGTTTGTTAGGTGTGTGAATGTCTACAGTAAGAAGAAGAATTTAATTTATGGAAAGTCATTGTGCCGCCAAAATGTAAGTTAAATTGAAATTGCATTTAATTATTTGTATTGCATTTGTTTTATTTTTGGTCCACAGGGGAAAACACCGTTCACCACAGCAGGACGAAATATTCGTTAAATTTATGGAAAAGAATCCAGACGTTGCACAGGGGTTCAGCCGAGGAGATAGAGTGGCTGTAGCAGCTGCTTGGATTGAGTTCGCCAACGAGCTCAACGCCAACGGACCCCCGTGCAAGTCAGTGGACGAGTGGAAACGAGTAAGTATTGTCACATTCACATGTAACTATTAATAAACTAATTTGTTTTAGGTGTGGAAAGATTGGAAACAATCTATCAAAAAGAAGTTGTGCAACAACAAAAAAGAGCAGCGGGCAACTGGCGGCGGGCCTTGTAAACAGCAGGAGCTGTCTGCAACTGAGGACGCCCTTGCTGCTGTACTCCAGCTGGAGCACGCGGTGGACGGAGTGGCTGGAGTTGCGTCATATGGGCTAACTCCAGTTTTATTTGAAGTTATCGATGACGAGGAAGATGGTAATGTATACAAATAACTTTTGTTAATCGTTTTAAAAAATTAATAAATTATATTACAGAAAGTCCCACAAAGAGAATGAGACTGGAAAGCAGTGCTCTGGCTGTGGATGAGGTGTTCGAGCAAGAACCGGAAGAAGCAAGTGTGCCTGTAAGGACGCCAGCCAAAACAGGCGCCGGTGGTGCGGCAAGCGGCAGCCATGCGTCACAGGCATTGGCGCTAGTGGCGGAGGAGACTGCGAGTCTCCAACAAATTTCGAAAGACTTACAGGCTCTGCACCAAACGACGAAGGCAGGCTTGGATGCCATAAGAGAGATGGGTCAGGAAATGTGCGAAATTGCGAGGCAGCAATTGGAGGAGCGCAAAACAAATAATGCGCTATTGCTAAAAGTTTTAGAAAATATTACAAAAAAATAAGAATAATAATAAATAATATTAATAATAATCATTTGTTTTCTTCCATTATATTTATTACAAAATAACTCTTATCACTAATCTAACAAATAACACAAAATTATTATTGGCAAGTCATCCTTAATAAGGTGAAATATCATCATAAACGTGTTCTTGTCAACACGATAATTATATCTAAATCTGTAAAGTAAAAATAAATTAAACACTTGCAACAATTCTATTGTAGGCTAAAAAATAACATACGTGCTGTCACAAGTCGATAGTGGATCCGATGCGCTTCTAAGTAGCCGGCGCTCAACCTTTTCTTTCGCCAACTCTTCTTTTCGAAGCATGTCAAGCAAAAGAAAACTTCCTAGAGGCATTTTTATTTAATTTTACTTTTACTTTTGCACTTTTGAAATGTAAACAAACAGATTTGCCATTCACGAAATACGTAGAACAGCTGTTCAAGCAAGCTATCACGGCAGGGCTGTCAAGCAACATTAGTTACTTGGCGGGCAAAATATTAAATATGTATTTTGTATAAAAATTACAAGAGATAAGACTTAACATATTTTTATTTTACCATTTATTAGATATAACACTAATGCCCTGGGGCCAACCTTGAAAACAATGACAAAAATAGCAAATACATTTTAGGCAATTTTTATTTTAAAAGGTAGAAACTCTTTTTGGCCATTTTCGTTTTACGTATTTTCTCCGAAAAATTTTACCGAAAAATGAAATCTCCCAAACTTCTGGCACACCTACGGTTTTGTTTTAGAGATTTGAAAACCTGCTCGAGCCACAATCTCTAGAGATTTCTGGCACACCCCTGTATATTTTTAGTTCAATGTTTTTAAAGAGCGTATTTTTTAGTTTTTTTTCAAAATATATTTATTACTAGTAAGTGGCCCGCTTACTTCGCTGCGCGGATAGTTTATATAAATTTTAGCAATAGAAGATAGATACAAAATAAATAAATTAGAAAATATTTCACAAAATATTTAAGCAAAGTATTTAATATTCTCTTTTCCACTCCACCATTGAGGTAGAGAATATTGTGGTTTCCCCAGTAGGCCTTATCCACTTATTGAATTTAATTTGCAATTATTAACAACTTTTAAGAGCTTCTTTATAAACGACATTGGTTGTTTTTCCGTCAGGTGCTAATACAAATAAACTTTTTGGTGAACTGACTCTTGAGCAGGCTACATAAAATTGGCCATGAGAAAAACAATCGTGTCTTAAGTCTAGTCCGGCTAATTAAAGAGTTTGTCCCTGTGATTTATTAATTGTTAAGGCAAAGCAAACTTTTAAAGGAAATTGCAATCTTTTAAATTGAATTGGCAATTCAGAATCAGAAGGTATTAATGGAATTATCGGTATAAAAACCGTTTCTTCACTTTGAAATGATTTTAATAAAAACTCGTTTATTTCCAATGCATTGTCATTTCTCGCAGTCCAAATAGCACGTTCTGAAAACCATTCGAGTGATTTTTGAGAGATATTTGTAATATCCGGAAATATTTTTAGCGTTAGCTCTTCAATACTTTTCACAACATGACACAAAGTTGATGGTAAAGTTATTTAGTTGGAATTAATCCATTTCCTATTTGAAGAAGCATTTCTGCAAATTCACCAGCTATGCTATCACCTTTTAAGTGCACATATTCTCGCATATTCTTCGTTAATGCAATTTTCTGTATTTTGGGCCACAAAATTGTAGACTTTAAGCACGCATTTATTTCATCTGCTCTTGTTCCTCTGGGGATCACTGGGAGAGTTTGTCGAAAATCACCAGCTAAGAGAACAGTTATGCCACCCATTAAGTATTCACTATCTCGAATGTCTTTCAAAGATCGATCCACAGCTTCAAAAGCACCTTTATGGTCCATAGTACACTCATCCCAAACAATAAGCTTGCAATCTTTGAGCACAGCAGCAATATTAGATTGCTTTGTAATTGAGCAATGTGGTGTTTCTAAATGAATCAAATTAAATGGAATCTTAAGTGTAGAATGCGCTGTGCGACCACCATTAAGTAAAGTGGCTGCGATACCGGAAGAAGCAACGGCCAATGCATTTTTTTTACTTTGCCGTACCTTTGCCAATAATAAATTTAAAAGATACGTTTTACCTGTTCCACCAGGTGCATCTAAAAAAATAAATTTCTCCCTTTTCTGCTTCAACGCTATGTAGTATCTTTTCGTATACTTGTTTTTCCTCAGCAGTAAGAAGTAGCTCAGTATTAACAACAAAATTATCGCAATTTTCATAATTTGTTTCTCTAAGATATTCAATATTTGGAACAATTTCCTCGGATCTAATTGGTAGTGGAAGTCCATAGTAAGTCAAGTTTTGACTACCAATAGACAGTACAATATCTTCAATGTAAATAAGACATTTATTTAATACATTATTCACAATACTTTCATCAATATTTCTGTCTTGTGAAAAATGAAAGGCTCTTAAAATATCTTCTGAGAAACTCTCTTTATAAGTATTCCAAAGTTTAAGAGCATCTGAAATTTGACAAAATACTAACATTATTGCAAAAAGTTCTCTCAGTTTTGTAGGATTTTGACATATGACAGCATCGGCTATAGTTGAATCCCAGTGCTTATCATCTTCTAGTAATCCTAGAGCCTTACACGCCAATTGAAATGATGCGTATGCTATACCATTAACGGTTTTTAAATTTGAAAATGAAATTGGGCCTCTTACAAAATGAAATAAAAGTCTTAAATAAAAACATTCTGTATCATTGGGATGAATAGTGTAAACTCTTCCCAAAGCTGAATCTCTTTTAACTCCAGGAAAATTTGGCACATCATGCCCTCGTTTTCTTCTTTGATATTCTTTATTGTTCCATGTAAAATACGATGGAACTTCACAATATAGAAGCGTTCTTGCAAACTCATCACGTGTGCATAGCTCAAAGAAGGCTAGCAAAGTGGTTTTGGGTGTAGTGCTTAATCTGTCAAGTAATTGTGGCGGATTATTGGGGTTAAAATATATCCGTTGACCATTTTCTAAATGAACAGGTAAGTGTGTAATAGCCGGAAAACGTTTATGTATGGGAAATGCAAGGATTCTTCATACCGCTTCTGAGCTACTTATTTAACGGCCACTTTCGTACATATTAATTTCATTACGTTGGTCTTCAAGAGTAAATGATGCTTGATCACTGCCCTTGTTAACATATTTACAAAGTATAAGGCACAACCCAACGATTATCTATGCAGTTACCATTTATATTAATTGCATTACCACCATCTTCTATCGATCTTCTACGATACAGCGGGTAACTATCTTTTCCCTTCACAGTTTCTTTAAGTAATTGTCGAGGAAACCTTTTGGTACATTTTCCATTTTTCATGCATGGCGATTTATTATTAAATGCACCGCAAGGAACATGAATCATATTTGACTTAACAATGTTAAATAACAAAGGATCCTCATCTGCGTTTGGAATTTCGGCATAGATAATTTTATCGATTTTATCTGGTCTTATTTTATTTTCTAACCAAAGTAGAATATGTATATGTGGTAAACCCCGCTTTTGCCATTCCACAGAGTACATGAAACATTGCACGCTTCCAAACAAAGAACCTTTTTTCAATAGTGACATTAAAGCTTCAACTTTCAAATGAAAAACTCGAGCTATAATATCGTGACGATCATGCGGTTTTTGACCCGGTAATAAAACACTTTTGATGTCATTCCATTGTGGATTGCATGTGAATGTTATGCAAAGATCTGGTCGCTCATAATGGCGAACATATGTCATAGCATCTTGAGTCTTTTCATGCATATATCGTGCAGAGCTTGTAAAAGAAGATGGTTAAATTACCATCTGACCAAGTTCAGCTGCGACAACATGTTGCATCTTGTAGATGTATATAGCTATCTGCTCTGAGTTTCGCTTGATTGTAGCGAATGTAATTTAACCTTTCTGTTTCAATTTTAGCATACATATCAACTAAAAACTGACTAAAAAGGGAACGACAATAAATTAAATGATTTAACTCAGATTGACGTATCATTATTTTATAACTGTAAAAGCTTAACGCAGATATCTTTTTTTGGTTCCTCCTTTTTTAATAATGAATTCCATTCTTGTATATCCACTGAATAGCCATCTTCGCCATAAGGAAATAGCAAAGGGTTCTGTAAGGCATCGTATGATCGATGCACCTCACTTATACGATGTAATTTATAATTATGGCTTTCAATAATAATATTGCGCTTTTCAAATTGCTGACCAACAATAACTAAAGCTACTTCGCTTGATAGAGGTGCATTGTAAAGCCCTTTATGTGCACCAGCGGGAGTTCGATCAGCATGTGTAACCAATTTATAGTCTTTGGTACTTGTTTGTATTTTATTGAGAGCCATTTTTAGATCTTTAACATAACGATTATGCTGATGAAACATACATTGAAGATCCTCTACTACGCTACAATCAACATTTGAAATATTTTTTGCAACGTAGTTGAGCTTCCTTTTCATCATCACCAACAAAATAAATTTGAAGAAACTGCATTTCTTCATTTGGCAAAGGTCGGACACTACCAATTAAGTGATACAATTGTCCTTGGACTTTAAAGGTTGACCAACTTTCATTTATAATTTTTGTACTTCCAAAAGAATTCATTTGAAAGCATACTTTCTTACACGATCAAAGAAATGATCATGCTTGGGATGTCCACAAATTATTAAGCTTTTTAGTGGATCAGGCAAACTTTCATTTTGGGAAAGTTTAACTTTTCCTTTCTTGCAACAGATACCCAAAGGCTAATTTTTGCATTTTAAAGCATTACAATGTTTGCATATCAAATTCATTCATACCAAGTTGAGTAATTTTATCTGACTTGTAAGCTATTTCAAAATCATAGTTTAAGCCAGACATGGCTTTAACACTCCATGCACGCAAACGCCTTTCTTGACGTGCATTAGGATTATTATCACTGCAACTCTATGAGCTTCAGAATTATTAACCTGAAATCTTTTTGATGCTTCTATGCGCTTACCCCTATTGATATATTAAAATGAAGTCAAGAAAAACTCACTTCTGCAAGTCATTTTACTACACGGGTTCAGGGTATCTTTTAGTCGGGATTTCTCGACTAAAGCCTTCTTACTTGTTTTCAGATTCGCTCATTCTCGTGTTGTGCTGACAGTCGGCAATTCAACACCTGCATCATGAATTGAGCGCTGCTGGTCCCAAACCCAAAGAGGCAGCTTAAAACTTGAACACGCTCACGCATCGCTCTTCATGTTCGGCGCTAGATGACAAATTATTTTTAAATCTCGCTCCGATCATGCGCCTTCGTTGTTGGCTATTTCGGCTTACTCTCTTATGTATGCGCGCGCTCTGCAAGTTAGACAAAGAGCGTAGTATCGCTACCTTCTTCGCACGCACTGTATCAACGCAAAACATATCTAAGAGGCTTCAGTTAAGTGAATTGCATATTGCCTTTAGCTTTAATTTAGTGTGTGCGGAGGAGGTAGGGTTATTAAACTTTATGATTGACATGCAAAGCGCGCACATAAGATAGAGAGTGAACGTAAATGAGCAACAACAAAGGAGCATGATCGGAGCGAGATTTCAAATTATCTGATTATCAATATGTGAACGCCCTTTGCTTGTTCGAAATTGTATATCATTAATATATCAATAATGTTAGTGTGTTATGTTTTGTCTAAGTTATATAAGCAGCAAGCAGGCGAATTCACCCCCATAACATATTCTGGTGTGGGAAATTGTTCTAGATGCACCAAGTTTTGTTATGTTGTTGTTGTTTTTTTTTTAAATCAATGACACCAACAAAAAGTAGCAGTGCGGGCCCAACAACAACACTGACAACAACAACAAACGCTACTTGGGTCATAAATCAATTGTCAAAGGCACACAAATCTGATAAAAAAAAAAATGTGCACTGTGCGAAGAGAAACACGTACATAAAATTATGAAATTTAAATTTTCAAGCGCATTGTTCATTTATTTTTGTTTTGTGCATTAAGAAGCGAAAATTCGTTTCTTTTTTGCAAGTGTTCGAACCTTTTTTTTATGACTTTGCATGTGCGCCGCATTTGTTTTGTTTTTGTATTCTCGCTCGCGATCAAACTCTCAGCTTGTGCGACAATCAGACGACAGTCGTGGAATGGGTACTTGTTGTAATTGTAATTTGTTTTTTAAAATGGGTAAAAAGTGCTCCAAATCGTATGGGAGGTACTTGAAGGAGTTGTCCAAATAAAAATTCCCTTCTTAGTGCTCACCTCCTACCTGCATGGAAAATTGTGTGAAAATTTCAGCCTTCTAGCTCTTTTCGTTTAGGCTGTGGCTCTTCCATTCTAGTCAGGACAAACTCTTTTATACAGTGGCAGCATCGCATAATCGGACACTTGCTTCCTCAGTACAAACATGATCAAAAAGTATAACGAAATGCGTTAAAATTGTTGTTCTTTAACATTTATTATAACTTTATAGTATTGGCTATCTAAATCACAAAAAAAACTCATATTTTCTAAAGAGAACAGTTAGTTTACAGCGAAAAAAGAAAAAAAGTCAATTTTTGAGGCTCAACGAATAATCGGACACCTCCAAAAATTGTATGAAAAAATTAACTAATTAAGTAATTAATGTTCGGTTTCGTATCATTTTGTTTTTAAAACAGCCGGCAAGTGATTTGGAATGGACTGCACCAAATTCAAGCATACCTGGGGCTCTATAGAGTTCCACAATACTCCTAAAGCCTCTTTAAGTGAATTTAGCGTGTTAAATTAGTTTTTGATACAGGCAGGTGTAATTTAGCAAGTTAAATTTACTTAATTTAAAGGTTCTATTTGCGGATGAAAGTAAATTTAACTTGCTGGGGTCCGATGGAAAGATGTTTGAGTGGCAAAAACCAAATGCCGAATTTGATCAAAAAAAATACAAAGGCCACGGTGAAGCATTGCGGAGGTTCTATGATGGTTTGGGGCTGTATGTCCAGTGCTGGAGTAGGAAACTTACATTTTATAGATGGAATAATGAATAAATTTGGTTATTTGGATATTTTGATGAAGAACATAAAGCAAAGTGCAGAGAAATTGGGTATCGCAAGCAACTTTGCATTCTATCAAACAAAGACTGGAAGCAGACTACAGGCGTTGCAAAGCTTTGGTTAATCCATTACTGCCCGAAACTTGTGCAAACGCCTGCACAGAGCCCAGATTTTAATGTTATTAAAAATTTTTGGGAAGAAAAAGCCAAAAAACTAATTTAACACGCTAAATTCACTTAAAGAGGCTTTAGGAGTATTGTGGAACTCTATAGAGCCCCAGGTATGCTTGAATTTGGCGCAGTCCATTCCAAATCACTTGCCGGCTGTTTTAAAAACAAAATGATACGAAACATTAATTACTTAATTAGTTAATTTTTTCATACAATTTTTGGAGGTGTCCGATTATTCGTTGAGCCTCAAAAATTGACTTTTTTTCTTTTTTCGCTGTAAACTAACTGTTCTCTTTAGAAAATATGAGTTTTTTTTTGTGATTTAGATAGCCAATACTATAAAGTTATAATAAATGTTAAAGAACAACAATTTTAACGCATTTCGTTATACTTTTTGAGCATGTTTGTACTGAGGAAGCAAGTGTCCGATTATGCGATGCTGCCACTGTATATATAGATAATGAGATGTTCTCTCCTCATGTTAATATAACGTAACATAGGCTTAATATCCAAGCATTGTAAGTTACGTTAACAGTCCTAGAAAAGAACTCCTACGCACAAGAAGTGCTTATATTCAATAAAGCATACATATACATACATACAACCAAACCACCAGAAAAGGTGCCGTCCTCAACATTTTGATTACCACCATACAACTGCATCATTACGACGGCTTTAACTCCTCCACTACAAACATTGGTCCATCGAGCCGGATATTCTTCCACTCGCCCCAGCAAACTTCTTGGAGAATAAAGATAAGTAATGAAATTCATTTATATATAAAGAGACCTGTTACGTACCGGCACTACTGTCCGCCATATTGCAATATATGTTTCCATATATATTGCATGTATGTAAATCCTAGTCCGTCTACCTATTGATCATTCGTTAAAGCAATTTTCAAATCCTACAATATATTGCGTGTATGTTTTTAAAAAAAAAAAACAATAAAAATAAAGTAAAATAAATATAAATATATTTATTGGCATACATATGTATGTATGTACTTACAATATTCATTCCATTGTTCCGCTGTGCATTGCAGCACAACTATACGTGCATATTTCAAAAAAATTACAGAACAATATTATACTAAATATTATTCACATCCATTCTACAACTACAGAATAATATTTTATCCTTAATATTATTCATGTCACTCCTGCAAACTACTTTTAAGATTATCCAAACTATTACTAGTCAGCAACATATATTTCCTTATGTATGTATGTCTGCATGAACCTTCATACACACAGAAGTGCAAATCCCGCCAGAGTACAACTACATGTACTTATTACATTGTCCGACGATTAATAAAACAGTCGTTTGCAAAAACATTCTGAACAAACATATTATTTAACACATAAATAAACCAAAATTATAGCAGCCGCCGGCAATCCGCCACCTGTGGAGCATACATACATACATACGAAGATACACAAGTGCTTACAGACAGACACATTAATTTTTCTACGCTGGCTGCTGAATACGCACTCTCAAAATAATATTTCTTTTCACATCCAAACGCAACTTTTTAAACACATTCTATCAAAACATATTATTTTGCAAATAATTATTTTGCAAATAAAAATAAAACAGAGAAATAGCGGCCGCCGGCAACTCGCACTCAGTCGATCATATGTATTACATATGTACATATGTACTTTCACTGCATGTAAGCGTTCATATACCGGCTGCATAAAACACACAAATAAAGTCACTATTACTCAGCAGCAAAACACAACATTTGTTTTACGTTGAACCAGAGTTTTAATTTGAAATATATATTTTTTTATTAATTAACACCAAATTCATTGTCGCTGAGAAAAAAGGTAAACTAAACTTAAATAATCGATAGTCGGCAAACCAAACTATAGTTTTAACTCATTCAACACGTTAAAGAAATCCAACGTTTCCACTGGCAGCGCATCCAAAGCGGATGCATTCTGAACGCCGCACAGTGGCGCCCGTAGAACAAGTCAAGTGTCAAAAATCAAAAATTGCATGTGCCTCAAAAAAATATTGAATGAACCTACTTTATAGGAAATTTTCCAGCGATTTCAAATCTGCAATCCATAATGTAACCGGATTTTTTGTTTAGAAGATATAGCTTTTCAAAGTTGTCTGATTTTTTGTGTTACATAAAAATCACAATTTTAAGGTAATTTGGTCGGCGCGCCGTTCCAAGGTGGTTCAATCCAAATAATACAAAACTATTTCAGTTGACATACACTTAAAAAGAAACAAAACAAAAAATATAAGAATAATAATACAAAAAAATAGAAAAAAGAAAAACTAAGAATATTTTGAATATTTGTTTCATTTATCATATTAAATAAAAATTATTATAATTTATATAAAGAATTGCTCCCAACTTTGCTTTTATATCGTTTATCTGTCAGTACCACTCTTCGGTGTTCCACTAACAGTTTTTGGGACACAAAGTATTTGTTTCCATAAATCCGCTTCCTTTTGATATTGTCGTGGCCCACCTAACGTTCCAGTTAATTAAGCACACAATCTCATGCTTATAAATTTGTGAGCATAGCATGTCCGCAGGGTCTAAAGAGACCAATAAAAATCCAAAAAAACTTACACAAAATCCTCCAGTCTCCCAAGTTGCACGTCGCCATTCTACTTCGTCCGCTCCATCAGGGTCACAAGCTTCTGGTCTTCATAAAAAAGCACCTCAGCAGAGTGACACGAAAAAGTTGAATCCTACCAGTCGTGTTAAAAAGGAACTTCTTCTTTCGCCAGCTGCAACGGCATCGCGATTTCCGAGCACACTACAATCCAAAGCAAAGGTAGTGCATCCTAAACGTCGTCCGGTAAAAACCAGATCCGTAAAGAAAAATACAACCATGTCGTTAGTCAATTTTATTTCCGCATCTGACAAACTTATCCAGTTTGAGTCTCGTGTTATTGCTCCTGCATCCGACGAAGATAATATTTTTACCTTCGAAATTCGCCGCGACCGCCTGCAAGTTTTTTGGGAAAAGGTTGAGACAGAGTATGAAGTGTGTTCCAAAGCACTCAGACAGGAAGGTGCCGATGAAGATATTTCTGCCATGGAGGCGAAATATGAACACTGCTACACCGTGTATGAAAGGTGCCTTTCACGCTTGAAGGGGGCGATAAAGGGTGCGACCGCGTCCGAAAGAGTCGAAATACCCACTCCTTTGCCCTTCTCCGGGGGTTGTCGCCTCCCTCCGTGTGACACAGAGGTATTCCAAGGGGATTACTTGCGCTGGCCCACGTTCCGGGACCTTTTCACTGCAATCTACGTCAACAATCCTAGGTTGACTCCGGTTGAGAAATTGTTCCATCTCAATTCCAAGACTGCAGGGGAAGCCAATGAAATAATCACGAAATTCCCTCTTACAAATGACGGCTTTGCGTCTGCTTGGGCAGCACTCTGTGAGCGCTTCGAGAATAAGAGGCTGCTGGTAACCAGTCAGCTTAAAATTCTGTTTAACCTATCCACGGTCACAAGCGAATCAGGGGCCTCCATTAAGAACCTTCAGAGCACCATTCAACGATGTTTGACCGCTCTAGAGCACTCTGGAATTTCCACTTCTTCCCCATTTTCCGATTGCATTGTGGTGTTTCTATGCTCGTCAAAGCTGCCTAAGCTCACGCTTTCCCTATGGGAGCAGTCCGTGTCCGACAAATGCGAAATTCCAGCTTGGCTAGATTTGAGTGCGTTCCTCAATGAACGCTACCGAACGCTTGAAGCGATTGAGGATGTGAAGCCCGCTGACATGTCACAGAGCGCCTCTGCTTCCCATTCTCGTACCCCCCAAGTCCAGAGGAGGGTTAATTCGTTCGAGGCGCAACTTAACTCCAAGAGCAAGACGTTTGACCTGTGTTCCAAGGAAAATCATCCGGTCAGGCTATGCACACGCTTCCTCCAAATGCCTGTTAATGAGCGGGCAGCGTATATTAAACAGAAGAAACTCTGCCTGACCTGTTTCGCAAGAGGTCACCAGTTACGAGAGTGTAGTAGTGCGCACAATTGCTTTACGTGCAAGTGACGCCACAACACGTTACTACATAGAGGTGACACAGTTCAAGGCAACTCCTCCAATTCCAACTCCAGTATACAGTCCACTACCCCACAACCAGCAGCAAATGTTCAAACGTATTTTGCTGTCAACGAACAGAGTGTCCTACTCGGCACGGCGGTCATAAACGTATGCCACCGGGGAGCTACGTATACCGCTCATTTCCAAATTTTGGGAGGTGGAGGATGTTCCAGCATCGCTGGTCGAGGCAGCCGACTCCATATGTGAGACCAATTTTGTTCAAACGACTTCACGGGACAAAGATGGCAGATATGTTGTCACCCTTCCGTTCCGCAACCCTAACGACATCGATTTAGGTCATTCCAGATCAATCGCATTGGCCCAGTTTCTCAAAAACGAGAATCGTTTATCCAGAAACGTCATTCTTAAAGAGCAGTACAACTCCGTACTCCAAGAATATCTCGACTTGGGCCACATGAGAGCAGTCTCAACACTTTGCATATCCGCCAGCCACACCTTTTACCTGCCACACCACGCGGTGTTTAAGCCCGATAGCACCACTACCAAAGTGCGTGTAGTTTTCAATGCGTCTTGTTCATCCTCAAATGGCAAGAGCTTGAACGATGTCCTGCATCCGGGACCTATTCTCCAATCTGATCTAACTATGCAGATCCTCAAGTGGCGATATTTTCGGTATGTGTTCAATGCTGACATCACGAAAATGTATCGTCAAATCCTTCTCGACCCCAACCACACTTCGTTCCAACGAATTCTCTTTCGGAAGGCCGACGGCGAGATTGGTGACTTCGAGCTGAACACCGTCACGTTCGGTGTGAACTGTGCCCCATTTTTGGCGCTCAGAGTGCTTCAGCAACTCGCGCATGATGTACGTTTGCAGTATCCTCTCGCAAGCAAAGTCATATCCGACTCCATGTATGTCGATGATATACTCGCCGGCAATCACACAAAAGGGGATGCCATCGCCACTATTTTGGAGCTACAAAATGCCTTGGACAGCGCTGGCTTCCCCCTCAGAAAATGGACATCTAACGCTAAGGATGTCCTTCTGGGCATACCTAAGGAGCACCGGCTGTGTGAAGACTTTTTGGAGATTGACGATTCAAGTACCGCGAAGACTTTGGGTATACGATGGCAAGCTCGCACCGAAGAATTCTTCTTTGTGCCTTCCGACGTCGCCTTTCAAGATTCTTATACGAAGCGGGAGGTCCTCTCCCAAATCTCAAAACTGTTTGATCCAGCAGGATGGCTGGCACCCTTTATCATCCGGGCTAAAATTTTTATGCAAGAAATCTGGCTCAAGGAACTAGAGTGGGATCAACCTTTGCCGTTGGACCTCAGCAATAAATGGCAGGACTACATTGAGAGTTATACGGCCTTACGAGAAATCCGCATTCCAAGGTGGTTGCATTACCACCCACAGGGGACGCTGCAGTATCATGGGTTTTGTGACGCGTCAGAACGGGCTTACGGAGCAGCGATTTACGTCTGCTTCGAAACTGCCACCCAAACCACCACCCATCTCCTCACTGCCAAAAAAAGGGTGGCTCCGGTTAAATCCCTCTCAGTGCCTCGTTAAGAGCTTTGCGGTGTAGTCCTGCTGGCTGAACTATCCTCAGCCCTTCTTCCTAACCTTCCTGCCAGCAATTTTTCAACGTTTTACTGGACAGATTCCACGATCGTGATGTCTTGGCTGAACAGACCACCATGTAAGTGGACCACCTTTGTGGCCAATAGAGTGGCTAAGATCTACCAGATCAGTGATCCTGCAAAATGGTCGCATGTCCGATCGGAACATAATCCGGCTGATCTAGCGAGTAGAGGAGTCCGAGCGCAAGACATAGCACAAAGCACTATGTGGTGGCATGGGCCGGTATGGCTCAATCTGCCTCCAAGCCAGTGGCCCACTTCGTCAATTCCTATTCCTGATACTTCACTAGAACAGCGCACTAATAGATGCAACTTAGTAAAGCTGCCTTCTACCCCCGATTTTCTAAGCAATTTTTCCGATTTTCGCAAAGCGCTTCGCGTAACTGCCTATATGCTGCGGTTTATCAAGGCTTGCAAAGATCCTTCCTCCACACGTCCAGGGGAGTTGAACTCCATTGAATTGTCCAAAGCGCAAGACTTACTTATTGTCCTCGCTCAGTGTAAGGATTACGCAACTGAGCGCAAAAGTTTGATCTTGAAGCAGCAGATTACCGTTTCAAGTCACATCCGTGACTTAAACCCATTCCTAGATAGCAAAGGAATTCTGAGGGCTTGCGGGCGCATGAATTCGTCCCAGTCTTTACGCTATGATGAGAGCCACCCAGTGATCATTTCATATTCATCAACCTTCGCAAAGCTTTTAGTTCAATTCACCCATCGCATATCCTTGCATGGGGGGATCCAATTGACGATGCGTCTCATCCGTTCCAAGTTTGGGATTCCTAAACTCAAGGTCCTCGTCAAATCCACTATCAACTCTTGCAAGGTCTGTGTGATATACCGGAAGCGGTTACAAACACAGATGATGGGAGACCTGCCTGCGGAACGCTCATCCTTTTCGAGACCCTTTACTCACACAGGCGTGGATTTCGCTGGACCATTCGACGTCAAGAATTACACCGGTCGTGCATGTCTGATCACGAAGGGCTACGTCTGCGTTTTTGTGTGTTTCAGCACTAAGGCTTTACATCTGGAAGCGACATCCGACCTTACAACTGAAAAGTTCCTGGCAGCCTTCTCTCGCTTTGTGGAACGACGCGGGTGCCCCCAAAAAATGCATTCAGACAACGGCAAAACTTTCGTCGGGGCGGAAAAAACGCTATCGCGGGATTTCCTGGAAGCGATACGGACTGGTGCTATCGCGAAGCATAGCCACCAGAACCTCGTCTGGCATTTTAACCCTCCTAGCGTTCCCCATATGGGAGGCTTATGGGAAGCAGGTGTAAAGAGTTTTAAAGCTCTTTTCTATAAGTCCACCTCCATGGTCAAGTACACCTTCGAGGAGCTCTCGACCCTCCTAGCCAAAATTGAAGCCTGCCTCAATTCTAGGCCAATCTCGCCCATGTCCGAAGATCCTACGGACCTGTTGGCTCTCACTCCAGGCCATTTCCTAATAGGTGGGCCTCTCATTTCTGTGTCCGAACCAGAAATCAATGAAAGAGCCGCTTCTATCCTGAATCGTTGGCAGCGTCTGAAGGCTCTCCACCAACAATTCTGTTTCCGGTGGAAGGACGAGTACCTCAAAGAGCTCCACAAACGAACCAAGTGGCAAGCACCCGAACGAAACTTGCGAGTCGGTGATATGGTCATCATCAAGGAGGATAATCTACCAACAAATGAGTGGCGCCTTGGTCGAATAACGCTGACTTTTCCGGGCAGTGACGATAAGGTCCGCGTGGTAGATGTGCTCACAGCTCGTGGCACCATCCGTCGACCCATCGCGAAATTAATCCTTCTTCCGATTTAGGATAATATCCCTGAGCCTTCCATATCCGAAAGCTCAATGCACAACTGATTTTTTTGTCTTCCTCTTTCGAAAAAAAAACCAATCGTTCTGTGCCGTCCAAATAACCTCCATATTATATATCAATTTCGACCAGCACTTATACTAACGTTATATCCGGAACTCTCATTGTAGATCAAAGATGCCATCGCATAAACCCACTACGTACAACCGACCAATCGCCACCAACTCCTTTCGGTGCAGGATGTGCCGAGGAGTACATGCATTGAGGAAATGCCACCGATTCCTGCAGCTCACGGCTGAAAAGCGACTCCGGGCAGTACTTATTAATAAGTATTGCCCCAACTGCTTGGCTCACCAGCACTCCGGGCAATCCTGCCGCAGCGCTGGCACTTGCAAGGTCTGCCATAAGGACCACCACACCCTGCTGCACATTCGCGAGGCCCGCAAAACCACTCGCGCATCGACAAGGCGTCGGCGATCAGCTTCGCTTTCGGCTAGTAGCCCCCCCCTCAAGTCTCCCACTCCTCGTCGCCCACCGTCGCCAGCTCATCCCAGGTCCATCCAGACATCGCTGACATCGATATTGCAGCACAATGCTGTGAGTGTCCTGCCGACAGCCATCGTCAAGCTTGACACTGGGCTCAAGACGTTCGACATCCGGGTAATGATCGACCCGTGCAGCACCACCAACCGCATCACCACGTCACTGGCAACGGCTTTCGGGTTATCCGTCACCCGTGTTGGTGCGGAGGGCGTCTGCACGGTGCTCCTGCGATCAAGGATGACGGACTTCCGCCGTGAAGTTTTAGTCCATGTGGATCCTGAATTTGGCATACGCACTCCAATCATGCCGATCATTGCTGACGCCCAGCACTTCAAGAGCATTGTTCTGGCCGATGAACGCTGGTATCATCCTTCAACGGTGTGTTTGTCGCTCGGGGCGGATGTATATCCGCACATCATCCTCAACGGAGTCCTCCCGAGCACCAACAACTATCCAATGGCCCAGCAATCCGTATTTGGCTGGATTCTATCCGGGACATGCGGCCAGTAAATCCTTTTGCATACTGCAAAGCGAGGGGGGAGGATGTTGATGCCAGTATCCAAATATCTAACTGACCCAGAACCATGATCTATAAACTGTCTTATGTTCATAGGTCTTAAGCTAAGATATAACTGTAATAATGATGCTTAATATCCAAGCATTGTAAGTTACGTTAACAGTCCTAGAAAAGAACTCCTACGCACAAGAAGTGCTTATATTCAATAAAGCATACATATACATACATACAACCAAACCACCAGAAAAGGTGCCGTCCTCAACATTTTGATTACCACCACACAACTGCATCATTACGACGGCTTTAACTCCTCCACTACAAACAGTGTTTATTACAATTTGCCTATTGTTTTCTCTGATTAATTCTGCTTCTGTTTGTCGCGTCTCTTGTAAGTCGTCAAAGTCCGTGCCGAGTATCTTCCTCATGTGGGATTGGGGAAATAAGATTGTCATGTCCGCAGTCCCTCGTACTAGTCTGTCTTATTCGGTGAGGTTCGTCGAGTGGCGTAAGTAGTTTGTCTCGTTCCAGAGTAGAGATGGGCATGGGCCTTATTTTTCGCGTCTAACCCGACCCAGCATATGGGCCGCAGCGCCAGTCTTTACCCGCACCCGATGGGAAAAAAAAACAAGTGGAAACGTTGCAGTCGGACGCAACCGACTGCGGTATACTCGTTACCAGTATTAAAGCCGATAAATAGAGGCCTGATTGCAAAGAGGTACGGAAGCGGCAGAGGTGTACGCTGCCTTAAAGATTCTCCTTAAAGATTCTCCGATGCAGATGGGGATGCCACCAGCTATCTTCCTTCCAAACTTGGTGACTTTAGCTCAAAGTATGTAAAAGCTGGGGAAAGGGGGGCTGGGGGCGGTACGGGTGGGCGTGGCATCCAAATATTTGATGCAGATCTTTCTGGAATGGCAATTGGTATCATCATACCAAATTAGGTGACTCTAGCTCAAAGTTTGGAAAAGGTGGAGAAAGGGGGGCTGGGGGCGGTATGGGTGGGTGTGGCATCCAAAATTTTGACGCAGATCTATGTGAAATGTCAATTGCTATCTTCAAACCAAATTTGGTGACTACAGCTCAAAGTTTGTAAAAGGTAGGGAAAGGGGGGCGAAATGGGTGGGCGTGGCTCCAAAACTTTGATGCAGATTTTCGTCGGGGTCGTTGCCAGCTATCTTCCTACCAAATTTGGTGGCTCTAGCTCCACAACTCTGGAAGATACACGCATTCCCGTTTTTGACGAAGCGTTGGGGCGGATGGGGGTGGCTAGGGCAGTATTGGTGGGCGTGGCATCCAAACTTTTGATGCAGTTTTTGGGGGGTCATCATCACCAATTTTGGCACCAAATTTGGTGGCTATAGCTCAAAAACTGTGGGAGATATAGGCTTTTCTGATTTCAAAATGCGGGGGGTTGGGGGCGGAATGGATGAGCGTGGCTCCAAAACTTTGATGCAGTTCTTTTGAGGTCGTTGCCAGCTATCTTCCTAACAAATTTGGTGGCTCTAGCTCCACAACTCTGGAAGATACACGCATTCCCGTTTTTGATGAAGCGTTGGATCAGATGGGGGCGGCTAGGGCGGAATTGGTGGGCGTGGCATCCAAACTTTTGATGAAGTTTTTGGGGGTCATCATCACCTATCTTGGTACCAAATTTGGTGGCTACAGCGCAAAAGCTGTGGGAGATATAGGCTTTTTTGACATTAAAATGGGGGGGGGTTGGGGGCGGAATGGGGAAGCGTGGCTCCAAAATTTTTGATGCAGTTTTTTGGGGGTTGCTAGTAGCTGTCTGCCCACCAAATTTGGTAGTTCTAGCTGCAAGGATGTGCGAAATATGTGGACTTATCGTTTTTGAGTAATCGAATTTATCGATTTGCCAGCCCCCCAGTTATCGTAGAACCCCAATCTTGACACTTTAATTTACTATCATATATATATTAAGAGAAGATAAAGAGAATTGGAAAGTTTCCAGTCTCTAGCTTAAAGGGTGTGGAAAAAACTTGCACACATACGGACGGACAGACGGACAGACGGTCAGACGGACAGACGGACAGACACCATGACGGACATTGCACCAAAATATAAATATATCATACCCGATACCAACCCGCCCTCCCGAATTTTAACATATGAAGAAAAAACTCGCTCGCTTGTCGCAGAGCTAACAGGAATGCATAATATATTTTTAGCCACAACTTGCAATATTTTGAGGTCATTTGCTTGTGTCCAAAATTCTAGAATAGGCAAGTTTGAATGAGAAGTTGTGGCATAACATTTTTCAATTTCTAAATCAATGGCATTTTTGTCAAGTTTTAGTTTTTTTGGTTGATGCGTGTCAAAAAACTCTTGAAACTCGTGACTCGTGTTTGGCGAAATGTTTTCAGTTTGCGAGTCATCAAGATTGTCGTTTAATGTTTCGCGATGTTCAATCATCATGCATTTTACTGTTTCTAACACATAATCTTTTCTTTCTTCTGATAAAATACTTTACTCCTTAAACGGAGGGTTTGTACACAAAGTTACAAAAAAAGGAAAGTTTTAAGTATTTACCAGAATATTTACCAATATATTTACTGAGTTTATTTCGCGTAAAGCGGGTTGAACGGACTAACCCACACCCGCCCGCACCCAACCCGAAATATGATTTTTCAGCCCGTACCCACGGTTACCCGCGGATGCCCACTGGTACCCGATAAAAGCCCGACCCGTGCCCACCTCTATTCCAGAGTATAGCAGTCCCGTCGAGTATCGGTATGTAGTTAGAGTGCGTGTAGTCTGTTAGACCCCTTTTACACGATGAAGTTTTTTCATGAATTTTTATTTCATTCTGCTTTAAAACATCTTCGCAAATCTGGTCGCATTTACACGATGATGTTTTTTCATGCAGCATTTTCTTTGTAAATCAACTCTGTTTTAAATTTATGGTCGATAAACATACGTCTTTGCCATCGATTGTATTGTTTGTTAACCTATAATTGGTTTAAGAAGTAACAAGTAAATAAAATGGATTCAGTGAAAGAACTTTTGAGTGCGACAGCTATGGCGGTTGAGGAATCGGATTTTGATTGCGAAGCAGATATGGAAATTGTTTTGAAATTGCTGGATTGCTGTGAAACTGCGTTAGCTACGGCAAACAAGCGAAAGCGCAGGGAGTGGGTTAGGCAATGGCGGCAGAAGAGACCAGACCACAGCTCATTTACATTTTTAACGAAAGAGCTCACAAGCGATATGACTTCATTCTATTCCTACATACGGATGGATGAAGAAACATTTAAGTTTATTTTAACGACCATCCAAGGAGATATTGTAAAGCAAGACACCATCATGCGCAAAGCCATTGCCGCTGATGAAAAACTGTCTGCCAAATTGCGTTTCCTTGCAACGGGAGAAACCTACACAAGCACCAGCTTTCAAACTAGGCTCTCGGAATCATTCCTGTGCCGTGCAGTGCCCGAAGTGTGCTATGCGATTTGGAAGCATTTCCGAGGCACTCACTTAAAGGTTTGTGAAAATAAAATAATCTTTTAATTATTACAATTAATAATCATAACATATGTGCTTATTTCAGTTTCCAAGTACTCCCCAGGATTGGGAAAATATTGCAGAGGTTTGCACTAAAATGGCAATTTCCCCACTGCTTGGGTGCGCTGGATGGGAAACATATTGTATTCCAAGCCAAGCGAACTGACGGCTCCTTTTATTACAATTACAAAGGAACACACAGTATTGTTTTGCTTGCTTTTAGTTCAATTCACCCATCGCATATCCTTGCATGGGGGGATCCAATTGACGATGCGTCTCATCCGTTCCAAGTTTTGGATTCCTAAACTCAAGGTCCTCGTCAAATCCACTATCAACTCTTGCAAGGTCTGTGTGATATACCGGAAGCGGTTACAAACACAGATGACGGGAGACCTGCCTGCGGAACGCTCATCCTTTTCGAGACCCTTTACTCACACAGGCGTGGATTTCGTTTTTGTGTGTTTCAGCACTAAGGCTTTACATCTGGAAGCGACATCCGACCTTACAACTGAAAAGTTCCTGGCAGCCTTCTCTCGCTTTGTGGAACGACGCGGGTGCCCCCAAAAATGCATTCAGACAACGGCAAAACTTTCGTCGGGGCGGAAAAAACGCTATCGCGGGATTTCCTGGAAGCGATACGGACTGGTGCTATCGCGAAGCATAGCCACCAGAACCTCGTCTGGCATTTTAACCCTCCTAGCGTTCCCCATATGGGAGGCTTATGGGAAGCAGGTGTAAAGAGTTTTAAAGCTCTTTTCTATAAGTCCACCTCCATGGTCAAGTACACCTTCGAGGAGCTCTCGACCCTCCTAGCCAAAATTGAAGCCTGCCTCAATTCTAGGCCAATCTCGCCCATGTCCGAAGATCCTACGGACCTGTTGGCTCTCACTCCAGGCCATTTCCTAATAGGTGGGCCTCTCATTTCTGTGTCCGAACCAGAAATCAATGAAAGAGCCGCTTCTATCCTGAATCGTTGGCAGCGTCTGAAGGCTCTCCACCAACAATTCTGTTTCCGGTGGAAGGACGAGTACCTCAAAGAGCTCCACAAACGAACCAAGTGGCAAGCACCCGAACGAAACTTGCGAGTCGGTGATATGGTCATCATCAAGGAGGATAATCTACCAACAAATGAGTGGCGCCTTGGTCGAATAACGCTGACTTTTCCGGGCAGTGACGATAAGGTCCGCGTGGTAGATGTGCTCACAGCTCGTGGCACCATCCGTCGACCCATCGCGAAATTAATCCTTCTTCCGATGGAGGATAATATCCCTGAGCCTTCCACATCCGAAAGCTCAATGCACAACTGATTTTTTTGTCTTCCTCTTTCGAAAAAAAACCAATCGTTCTGTGCCGTCCAAATAACCTCCATGTTATATATCAATTTCTTACGACCAGCACTTATACTAACGTTATATCCGGAACTCTCATTGTAGCTCAAAGATGCCATCGCATAAACCCACTACGTACAACCGACCAATCGCCACCAACTCCTTTCGGTGCAGGATGTGCCGAGGAGTACATGCATTGAGGAAATGCCACCGATTCCTGCAGCTCACGGCTGAAAAGCGACTCCGGGCAGTACTTATTAATAAGTATTGCCCCAACTGCTTGGCTCACCAGCACTCCGGGCAATCCTGCCGCAGCGCTGGCACTTGCAAGGTCTGCCATAAGGACCACCACACCCTGCTGCACATTCGCGAGGCCCGCAAAACCACTCGCGCATCCACAAGGCGTCAGCGATCAGCTTCGCCTTCGGCTAGTAGCCCCCCCCTCAAGTCTCACACTCCTCGTCGCCCACCGTCGCCAGCTCATCCCAGGTCCATCCAGACATCGCTGACATCGATATTGCAGCACAATGCTGTGAGTGTCCTGCCGACAGCCATCGTCAAGCTTGACACTGGGCTCAAGACGTTCGACATCCGGGTAATGATCGACCCGTGCAGCACCACCAACCGCATCACCACGTCACTGGCAACGGCTTTCGGGTTATCCGTCACCCGTGTTGGTGCGGAGGGCGTCTGCACGGTGCTCCTGCGATCAAGGATGACGGACTTCCGCCGTGAAGTTTTAGTCCATGTGGATCCTGAATTTGGCATACGCACTCCAATCATGCCGATCATTGCTGACGCCCAGCACTTCAAGAGCATTGTTCTGGCCGATGAACGCTGGTATCATACTTCAACGGTGTGTTTGTCGCTCGGGGCGGATGTATATCCGCACATCATCCTCAACGGAGTCCTCCCGAGCACCAACAACTATCCAATGGCCCAGCAATCCGTATTTGGCTGGATTCTATCCGGGACATGCGGCCAGTAAATCCTTTTGCATACTGCAAAGCGAGGGGGGAGGATGTTGATGCCAGTATCCAAATATCTAACTGACCCAGAACCATGATCTATAAACTGTCTTATGTTCATAGGTCTTAAGCTTAGATATAACTGTAATAATGATGCTTAATATCCAAGCATTGTAAGTTACGTTAACAGTCCTAGAAAAGAACTCCTACGCACAAGAAGTGCTTATATTCAATAAAGCATACATATACATACATACAACCAAACCACCAGAAAAGGTGCCGTCCTCAACATTTTGATTACCACCACACAACTGCATCATTACGACGGCTTTAACTCCTCCACTACAAACAGTGTTTATTACAATTTGCCTATTGTTTTCTCTGATTAATTCTGCTTCCGTTTGTCGCGTCTCTTGTAAGTCGTCAAAGTCCGTGCCGAGTATCTTCCTCATGTGGGATTGGGGAAATAAGATTGTCATGTCCGCAGTCGGTTCGTCGAGTGGCGTAAGTAGTTTGTCTCGTTCCAGAGTAGAGATGGGCATGGGCCTTATTTTTCGCGTCTAACCCGACCCAGCATATGGGCCGCAGCGCCAGTCTTTACCCGCACCCGATGGGAAAAAAAAGTGGGAAACGTTGCAGTCGGACGCAACCGACTGCGGTATACTCGTTACCAGTATTAAAGCCGATAAATAGAGGCCTGATTGCAAAGGGGTACGGAAGCGGCAGAGGTGTACGCTGCCTTAAAGATTCTCCTTAAAGACTCTCCGATGCAGATGGGGATGCCACCAGCTATCTTCCTTCCAAACTTGGTGACTTTAGCTCAAAGTATGTAAAAGCTGGGGAAAGGGGGGCTGGGGGCGGTACGGGTGGGCGTGGCATCCAAATATTTGATGCAGATCTTTCTGGAATGTCAATTGGTATCATCATACCAAATTAGGTGACTCTAGCTCAAAGTTTGTAAAAGGTGGAGAAAGGGGGGCTGGGGGCGGTATGGGTGGGTGTGGCATCCAAAATTTTGATGCAGATCTTTGTGGAATGTCAATTGCTATCTTCATACCAAATTTGGTGACTCTAGCTCGAAGTTTGTAAAAAGTGGTGCAAAGGGGGCTGGGGGCGGAATGAGTGGGCGTGGCATCCACATTTTTGACGCAGATCTATGTGAAATGTCAATTGCTATCTTCATACCAAATTTGGTGACTACAGCTCAAAGTTTGTAAAAGGTAGGGAAAGGGGGGCGAAATGGGTGGGCGTGGCTCCAAAACTTTGATGCAGATTTTCGTCGGGGTCGTTGCCAGCTATCTTCCTACCAAATTTGGTGGCTCTAGCTCCACAACTCTGGAAGATACACGCATTCCCGTTTTTGACGAAGCGTTGGGGCGGATGGGGGTGGCTAGGGCAGTATTGGTGGGCGTGGCATCCAAACTTTTGATGCAGTTTTTGGGGGGTCATCATCACCAATTTTGGCACCAAATTTGGTGGCTATAGCTCAAAAACTGTGGGAGATATAGGCTTTTCTGATTTCAAAATGCGGGGGGTTGGGGGCGGAATGGATGAGCGTGGCTCCAAAACTTTGATGCAGTTCTTTTGGGGTCGTTGCCAGCTATCTTCCTAACAAATGTGGTGGCTCTAGCTCCACAACTCTGGAAGATATACGCATTCCCGTTTTTGATGAAGCGTTGGATCAGATGGGGGCGGCTAGGGCGGTATTGGTGGGCGTGGCATCCAAACTTTTTATGAAGTTTTTGGGGGGTCATCATCACCTATCTTGGCACCAAATTTGGTGGCTATAGCTCAAAAGCTGTGGGAGATATAGGCTTTTTTGACATTAAAATGGGGGGGGTTGGGGGCGGAATGGGGAAGCGTGGCTCCAAAATTTTTGATGCAGTTTTTTGGGGGTTGCTAGTAGCTGTCTGCCCACCAAATTTGGTAGTTCTAGCTGCAAGGATGTGCGAAATATGTGGACTTATCGTTTTTGAGTAATCGAATTTATCGATTTGCCAGCCCCCCAGTTATCGTAGAACCCCAATCTTGACACTTTAATTTACTATCATATATATATTAAGAGAAGATAAAGAGAATTGGAAAGTTTCCAGTCTCTAGCTTAAAGGGTGTGGAAAAAACTTGCACACATACGGACGGACAGACGGACAGACGGTCAGACGGACAGACGGACAGACACCATGACGGACATTGCACCAAAATATAAATATATCATACCCGATACCAACCCGCCCTCCCGAATTTTAACATATGAAGAAAAAACTCGCTCGCTTGTCGCAGAGCTAACAGGAATGCATAATATATTTTTAGCCACAACTTGCAATATTTTGAGGTCATTTGCTTGTGTCCAAAATTCTAGAATAGGCAAGTTTGAATGAGAAGTTGTGGCATAACATTTTTCAATTTCTAAATCAATGGCATTTTTGTCAAGTTTTAGTTTTTTTGGTTGATGCGTGTCAAAAAACTCTTGAAACTCGTGACTCGTGTTTGGCGAAATGTTTTCAGTTTGCGAGTCATCAAGATTGTCGTTTAATGTTTCGCGATGTTCAATCATCATGCATTTTATTGTTTCTAACACATAATCTTTTCTTTCTTCTGATAAAATACTTTACTCCTTAAACGGAGGGTTTGTACACAAAGTTACAAAAAAAGGAAAGTTTTAAGTATTTACCAGAATATTTACCAATATATTTACTGAGTTTATTTCGCGTAAAGCGGGTTGAACGGACTAACCCACACCCGCCCGCACCCAACCCGAAATATGATTTTTCAGCCCGTACCCACGGTTACCCGCGGATGCCCACTGGTACCCGATAAAAGCCCGACCCGTGCCCACCTCTATTCCAGAGTATAGCAGTCCCGTCGAGTATCGGTATGTAGTTAGAGTGCGTGTAGTCTGTTAGACCCCTTTTACACGATGAAGTTTTTTCATGAATTTTTATTTCATTCTGCTTTAAAACATCTTCGCAAATCTGGTCGCATTTACACGATGATGTTTTTTCATGCAGCATTTTCTTTGTAAATCAACTCTGTTTTAAATTTATGGTCGATAAACATACGTCTTTGCCATCGATTGTATTGTTTGTTAACCTATAATTGGTTTAAGAAGTAACAAGTAAATAAAATGGATTCAGTGAAAGAACTTTTGAGTGCGACAGCTATGGCGGTTGAGGAATCGGATTTTGATTGCGAAGCAGATATGGAAATTGTTTTGAAATTGCTGGATTGCTGTGAAACTGCGTTAGCTACGGCAAACAAGCGAAAGCGCAGGGAGTGGGTTAGGCAATGGCGGCAGAAGAGACCAGACCACAGCTCATTTACATTTTTAACGAAAGAGCTCACAAGCGATATGACTTCATTCTATTCCTACATACGGATGGATGAAGAAACATTTAAGTTTATTTTAACGACCATCCAAGGAGATATTGTAAAGCAAGACACCATCATGCGCAAAGCCATTGCCGCTGATGAAAAACTGTCTGCCAAATTGCGTTTCCTTGCAACGGGAGAAACCTACACAAGCACCAGCTTTCAAACTAGGCTCTCGGAATCATTCCTGTGCCGTGCAGTGCCCGAAGTGTGCTATGCGATTTGGAAGCATTTCCGAGGCACTCACTTAAAGGTTTGTGAAAATAAAATAATCTTTTAATTATTACAATTAATAATCATAACATATGTGCTTATTTCAGTTTCCAAGTACTCCCCAGGATTGGGAAAATATTGCAGAGGTTTGCACTAAAATGGCAATTTCCCCACTGCTTGGGTGCGCTGGATGGGAAACATATTGTATTCCAAGCCAAGCGAACTGACGGCTCCTTTTATTACAATTACAAAGGAACACACAGTATTGTTTTGCTTGCTTTTAGTTCAATTCACCCATCGCATATCCTTGCATGGGGGGATCCAATTGACGATGCGTCTCATCCGTTCCAAGTTTTGGATTCCTAAACTCAAGGTCCTCGTCAAATCCACTATCAACTCTTGCAAGGTCTGTGTGATATACCGGAAGCGGTTACAAACACAGATGATGGGAGACCTGCCTGCGGAACGCTCATCCTTTTCGAGACCCTTTACTCACACAGGCGTGGATTTCGCTGGACCATTCGACGTCAAGAATTACACCGGTCGTGCATGTCTGATCACGAAGGGCTACGTCTGCGTTTTTGTGTGTTTCAGCACTAAGGCTTTACATCTGGAAGCGACATCCGACCTTACAACTGAAAAGTTCCTGGCAGCCTTCTCTCGCTTTGTGGAACGACGCGGGTGCCCCCAAAAAATGCATTCAGACAACGGCAAAACTTTCGTCGGGGCGGAAAAAACGCTATCGCGGGATTTCCTGGAAGCGATACGGACTGGTGCTATCGCGAAGCATAGCCACCAGAACCTCGTCTGGCATTTTAACCCTCCTAGCGTTCCCCATATGGGAGGCTTATGGGAAGCAGGTGTAAAGAGTTTTAAAGCTCTTTTCTATAAGTCCACCTCCATGGTCAAGTACACCTTCGAGGAGCTCTCGACCCTCCTAGCCAAAATTGAAGCCTGCCTCAATTCTAGGCCAATCTCGCCCATGTCCGAAGATCCTACGGACCTGTTGGCTCTCACTCCAGGCCATTTCCTAATAGGTGGGCCTCTCATTTCTGTGTCCGAACCAGAAATCAATGAAAGAGCCGCTTCTATCCTGAATCGTTGGCAGCGTCTGAAGGCTCTCCACCAACAATTCTGTTACCGGTGGAAGGACGAGTACCTCAAAGAGCTCCACAAACGAACCAAGTGGCAAGCACCCGAACGAAACTTGCGAGTCGGTGATATGGTCATCATCAAGGAGGATAATCTACCAACAAATGAGTGGCGCCTTGGTCGAATAACGCTGACTTTTCCGGGCAGTGACGATAAGGTCCGCGTGGTAGATGTGCTCACAGCTCGTGGCACCATCCGTCGACCCATCGCGAAATTAATCCTTCTTCCGATTTAGGATAATATCCCTGAGCCTTCCATATCCGAAAGCTCAATGCACAACTGATTTTTTTGTCTTCCTCTTTCGAAAAAAAACCAATCGTTCTGTGCCGTCCAAATAACCTCCATATTATATATCAATTTCGACCAGCACTTATACTAACGTTATATCCGGAACTCTCATTGTAGATCAAAGATGCCATCGCATAAACCCACTACGTACAACCGACCAATCGCCACCAACTCCTTTCGGTGCAGGATGTGCCGAGGAGTACATGCATTGAGGAAATGCCACCGATTCCTGCAGCTCACGGCTGAAAAGCGACTCCGGGCAGTACTTATTAATAAGTATTGCCCCAACTGCTTGGCTCACCAGCACTCCGGGCAATCCTGCCGCAGCGCTGGCACTTGCAAGGTCTGCCATAAGGACCACCACACCCTGCTGCACATTCGCGAGGCCCGCAAAACCACTCGCGCATCGACAAGGCGTCAGCGATCAGCTTCGCCTTCGGCTAGTAGCCCCCCCCCCCTCAAGTCTCCCACTCCTCGTCGCCCACCGTCGCCAGCTCATCCCAGGTCCATCCAGACATCGCTGACATCGATATTGCAGCACAATGCTGTGAGTGTCCTGCCGACAGCCATCGTCAAGCTTGACACTGGGCTCAAGACGTTCGACATCCGGGTAATGATCGACCCGTGCAGCACCACCAACCGCATCACCACGTCACTGGCAACGGCTTTCGGGTTATCCGTCACCCGTGTTGGTGCGGAGGGCGTCTGCACGGTGCTCCTGCGATCAAGGATGACGGACTTCCGCCGTGAAGTTTTAGTCCATGTGGATCCTGAATTTGGCATACGCACTCCAATCATGCCGATCATTGCTGACGCCCAGCACTTCAAGAGCATTGTTCTGGCCGATGAACGCTGGTATCATACTTCAACGGTGTGTTTGTCGCTCGGGGCGGATGTATATCCGCACATCATCCTCAACGGAGTCCTCCCGAGCACCAACAACTATCCAATGGCCCAGCAATCCGTATTTGGCTGGATTCTATCCGGGACATGCGGCCAGTAAATCCTTTTGCATACTGCAAAGCGAGGGGGGAGGATGTTGATGCCAGTATCCAAATATCTAACTGACCCAGAACCATGATCTATAAACTGTCTTATGTTCATAGGTCTTAAGCTTAGATATAACTGTAATAATGATGCTTAATATCCAAGCATTGTAAGTTACGTTAACAGTCCTAGAAAAGAACTCCTACGCACAAGAAGTGCTTATATTCAATAAAGCATACATATACATACATACAACCAAACCACCAGAAAAGGTGCCGTCCTCAACATTTTGATTACCACCACACAACTGCATCATTACGACGGCTTTAACTCCTCCACTACAAACAGTGTTTATTACAATTTGCCTATTGTTTTCTCTGATTAATTCTGCTTCTGTTTGTCGCGTCTCTTGTAAGTCGTCAAAGTCCGTGCCGAGTATCTTCCTCATGTGGGATTGGGGAAATAAGATTGTCATGTCCGCAGTCCCTCGTACTAGTCTGTCTTATTCGGTGAGGTTCGTCGAGTGGCGTAAGTAGTTTGTCTCGTTCCAGAGTAGAGATGGGCATGGGCCTTATTTTTCGCGTCTAACCCGACCCAGCATATGGGCCGCAGCGCCAGTCTTTACCCGCACCCGATGGGAAAAAAACAAGTGGAAACGTTGCAGTCGGACGCAACCGACTGCGGTATACTCGTTACCAGTATTAAAGCCGATAAATAGAGGCCTGATTGCAAAGAGGTACGGAAGCGGCAGAGGTGTACGCTGCCTTAAAGATTCTCCTTAAAGATTCTCCGATGCAGATGGGGATGCCACCAGCTATCTTCCTTCCAAACTTGGTGACTTTAGCTCAAAGTATGTAAAAGCTGGGGAAAGGGGGGCTGGGGGCGGTACGGGTGGGCGTGGCATCCAAATATTTGATGCAGATCTTTCTGGAATGTCAATTGGTATCATCATACCAAATTAGGTGACTCTAGCTCAAAGTTTGGAAAAGGTGGAGAAAGGGGGGCTGGGGGCGGTATGGGTGGGTGTGGCATCCAAAATTTTGACGCAGATCTATGTGAAATGTCAATTGCTATCTTCATACCAAATTTGGTGACTACAGCTCAAAGTTTGTAAAAGGTAGGGAAAGGGGGGCGAAATGGGTAGGCGTGGCTCCAAAACTTTGATGCAGATTTTCGTCGGGGTCGTTGCCAGCTATCTTCCTACCAAATTTGGTGGCTCTAGCTCCACAACTCTGGAAGATACACGCATTCCCGTTTTTGACGAAGCGTTGGGGCGGATGGGGGTGGCTAGGGCAGTATTGGTGGGCGTGGCATCCAAACTTTGATGCAGTTTTTGGGGGTCATCACAATCATCACCAATTTTGGCACCAAATTTGGTGGCTATAGCTCAAAAACTGTGGGAGATATAGGCTTTTCTGATTTCAAAATGCGGGGGGTTGGGGGCGGAATGGATGAGCGTGGCTCCAAAACTTTGATGCAGTTCTTTTGAGGTCGTTGCCAGCTATCTTCCTAACAAATTTGGTGGCTCTAGCTCCACAACTCTGGAAGATACACGCATTCCCGTTTTTGATGAAGCGTTGGATCAGATGGGGGCGGCTAGGGCGGTATTGGTGGGCGTGGCATCCAAACTTTTGATGAAGTTTTTGGGGGGTCATCATCACCTATCTTGGCACCAAATTTGGTGGCTACAGCGCAAAAGCTGTGGGAGATATAGGCTTTTTTGACATTAAAATGGGGGGGGGGGGGGGGCGGAATGGGGAAGCGTGGCTCCAAAATTTTTGATGCAGTTTTTTGGGGGTTGCTAGTAGCTGTCTGCCCACCAAATTTGGTAGTTCTAGCTGCAAGGATGTGCGAAATATGCGGACTTATCGTTTTTGAGTTATCGAATTTATCGATTTGCCAGCCCCCCAGTTATCGTAGAACCCCAATCTTGACACTTTAATTTACTATCATATATATATTAAGAGAAGATAAAGAGAATTGGAAAGTTTCCAGTCTCTAGCTTAAAGGGTGTGGAAAAAACTTGCACACATACGGACGGACAGACGGACAGACGGTCAGACGGACAGACGGACAGACACCATGACGGACATTGCACCAAAATATAAATATATCATACCCGATACCAACCCGCCCTCCCGAATTTTAACATATGAAGAAAAAACTCGCTCGCTTGTCGCAGAGCTAACAGGAATGCATAATATATTTTTAGCCACAACTTGCAATATTTTGAGGTCATTTGCTTGTGTCCAAAATTCTAGAATAGGCAAGTTTGAATGAGAAGTTGTGGCATAACATTTTTCAATTTCTAAATCAATGGCATTTTTGTCAAGTTTTAGTTTTTTTGGTTGATGCGTGTCAAAAAACTCTTGAAACTCTTGACTCGTGTTTGGCGAAATGTTTTCAGTTTGCGAGTCATCAAGATTGTCGTTTAATGTTTCGCGATGTTCAATCATCATGCATTTTACTGTTTCTAACACATAATCTTTTCTTTCTTCTGATAAAATACTTTACTCCTTAAACGGAGGGTTTGTACACAAAGTTACAAAAAAAGGAAAGTTTTAAGTATTTACCAGAATATTTACCAATATATTTACTGAGTTTATTTCGCGTAAAGCGGGTTGAACGGACTAACCCACACCCGCCCGCACCCAACCCGAAATATGATTTTTCAGCCCGTACCCACGGTTACCCGCGGATGCCCACTGGTACCCGATAAAAGCCCGACCCGTGCCCACCTCTATTCCAGAGTATAGCAGTCCCGTCGAGTATCGGTATGTAGTTAGAGTGCGTGTAGTCTGTTAGACCCCTTTTACACGATGAAGTTTTTTCATGAATTTTTATTTCATTCTGCTTTAAAACATCTTCGCAAATCTGGTCGCATTTACACGATGATGTTTTTTCATGCAGCATTTTCTTTGTAAATCAACTCTGTTTTAAATTTATGGTCGATAAACATACGTCTTTGCCATCGATTGTATTGTTTGTTAACCTATAATTGGTTTAAGAAGTAACAAGTAAATAAAATGGATTCAGTGAAAGAACTTTTGAGTGCGACAGCTATGGCGGTTGAGGAATCGGATTTTGATTGCGAAGCAGATATGGAAATTGTTTTGAAATTGCTGGATTGCTGTGAAACTGCGTTAGCTACGGCAAACAAGCAAAAGCGCAGGGAGTGGGTTAGGCAATGGCGGCAGAAGAGACCAGACCACAGCTCATTTACATTTTTAACGAAAGAGCTCACAAGCGATATGACTTCATTCTATTCCTACATACGGATGGATGAAGAAACATTTAAGTTTATTTTAACGACCATCCAAGGAGATATTGTAAAGCAAGACACCATCATGCGCAAAGCCATTGCCGCTGATGAAAAACTGGCTGCCAAATTGCGTTTCCTTGCAACGGGAGAAACCTACACAAGCACCAGCTTTCAAACTAGGCTCTCGGAATCATTCCTGTGCCGTGCAGTGCCCGAAGTGTGCTATGCGATTTGGAAGCATTTCCGAGGCACTCACTTAAAGGTTTGTGAAAATAAAATAATCTTTTAATTATTACAATTAATAATCATAACATATGTGCTTATTTCAGTTTCCAAGTACTCCCCAGGATTGGGAAAATATTGCAGAGGAGTTTGCACTAAAATGGCAATTTCCTCACTGCTTGGGTGCGCTGGATGGGAAACATATTGTTTTCCAAGCCAAGCGACCTGACGGCTCCTTTTATTACAATTACAAAGGAACACACAGTATTGTTTTGCTTGCATAAGTGGACGCAAGCTGCAAATTTATTTATATAAATGTGGGCTACAATGGACGGACGCATGACGCAGGAGTCCTTTTAAAAAGTGACTTAAAGCCTATCTTGGACAAAGCCAGCAATGTGTTCCCAGCAGACAAGTTTATTGGAAATGGACGGCGACTTCCATACGTCATTGTTGCAGATGACGCTTTTGCTCTGGGAAAGCATTTAATGAAACCCTATTCCAGTCGAACAAATATAAAGGAAAGGCAAATTTTCAATGTTCGGCTTTCTCGTGCGCGGCTTGTTGTGGAGCACGCGTTTGGTATTCTTTCAAACAGGTTTAGAATTTTTCAGCAACGCATAATTTTTTCGGTAGAAAGCGTGGAAATGTTAACAAAGGCATGCTGCGTCTTGCATAATTTGCTTATGAGTAAAAACTCTGGATATGCTCAAATACAAGTGCAAGAAGGAGCTCAGGCTGACAATGAGCATACGTCCATACGTGCCCGAAATGCTAGGGGTATTGCCGAAAAAGTCAGAGAAGGATTCGAGGAGTATTTTAATAATGAAGGCCAAAATGATTGGCAACAGAACCAATTGTAACAAGTGGAAACGTTGCAGTCGGACGCAACCGACTGCGGCATACTCGATACCAGTATTAAAATCGGTAAAAAGAGGCCTGATTGCAAAGGGGTACGGATGCGGCAGGGGTGTACGCTGCCTTAAAGATTCTCCTTAAAGATTCTCCGATGCAGATGGGGATGCCACCAGCTATCTTCCTTCCAAATTTGGTGACTCTAGCTCAAAGTATGTAAAAGCTGTGGAAAGGGGGCGCTGGGGGCGGATTGGGTGGGCGTGGCATCAAAATTTTTTTTGCAGATCTTTGTGAAATGTCAATTGCTATCTTCATACCAAATTTGGTGACTGTAGCTCGAAAATTGTAAAAAGTGGAGAAAGGGGGGCGTGGCTCCAAAACTTTGATGCAGTTTTTTGGGGGTCGTTAACAGCTATCTTCCCACCAAATTTGGAGGCTCTAGCTCCACAACTCTGGAAGATACACTCATTCCCGTTTTTGACGAAGCGTTGGGGTGGATGGGGGCGGCTAGGGCAGTATCGGTGGGCGTGGCATCCAAACTTTTGGTGCAGTTTTTAGGGGGTCATCATCACCTATCTTGGCACCAAATTTGGTGGCTATAGCTCAAAAACTGAGGGAGATATAGGCGTTTTTGACTTGAAAAGGCGGGGGGGCTGGGGGCGGTATGGGGGGGCGTGGCTCCAAAATTTTTGATGCAGTTTTTTGGGGGTTGCTAATAGCTATCTTCTTACCAAATTTGGTACTTCTAGCTGTAAGGATGTGCGAAATATGTGGATTTATCGGTATTGGGTTATCGAATTTATCGATTTGCCAGCCCCCCAGTTATCGTAGAACCCCCATCTTGACACTTTAATTTACTATCCCATAGATAAAGAGAATTGGAAAGTTTCAAGTCTCTAGTTTGAAGGGTGTGGAAAAAACTTGCAACCATACGGACGGACAGACGGACAGACGGACAGACACCATGACGGACATTGCCCAAAACCAATATACTCTTTACCTTCGGTATCGAGTATAAAAATTAATATGCATGTTTACAACATTAATAACCTTTTTTTTATTAATAATAAAATCAATTGCGCCATTAAACAAAGCATTTAATTTCAGTTTAATAACTAAATAATAAACCAAAATTAAAAATATTAAATTTTTTTAAAAGAATTATTCAGAATCGAAAGCCATGTTTAAGCTGTTTTGCAGTACATCACTTTGCTCGACAAACAGTCTATCATTTACCAACGCTTCTCGCAAAACTGTTTGGAGTTTCCAGCAGGTGTCCTCGCGAATTCTCTCACTCTTAATGCGTTTGAGCTGTGAGGCTATTAGTGCTCCAAGGGAATCGTACTCCGTCTTCGCGCTCATGCGGCTTTCGATCAACGCCTTCACTCCTTTTATGTCATCGGATAATGGATTGCGTTTCTCTATTGATTAAACAAGTTGAGCGAAACAAGTTAAATCCCACACATCAAGTTTCATTAAAAAAGCAAACCTTTCTGGATGACACTCCTGGTAAAGGTGAAGGTGATCCACTGTCGCTGACCTCAGGGGTACAGGGGATCTCCATCAAATATTCCTCTGAATCAAAGTCTTCTATGTCCTGAAAACATTAAATAATTATACTAATGTTTAATATACATAAAAACAAGTTTTACATACATTGCAAAGGCTTGACGATGACTCCCGCATTTTCGCATGCGCACTCAAAAATTCCAGTAAAGGAAAGTACCATATTTTTGGCTTATATACATCATCTCGGCCAGATCCACATTGAAAAATAAATCATTGCTTCACAAGTCATGAAGCATTGCATGCAACTGTTACCCCTCTACTCCCTTTGCCGACAAACAAATGCTTCAGACGCAAAAACTTCATCGTGTAAAAGGGGTCTTAGTTTGGCGGTCGTCATTGTAACCCATAATAAAATGAAAAGATACCTAATCGAGCGAAAATGAAAATAGTAAAGAATGGCCTTAGTTTAATTTTATATTGTTGTGGTTTTTTTTTTTTGTAATAAACCTCTTTTTTTTATAAAAAATTTTTTGTTTATTTTTTTGGTATGTATTTTTTTGATTTTATGTTTGGGGATTGGTATTTGAGCTTCTACGCAGGCTATCTTTGTACCGTAACCGTCCTTCCGTTAATGACAACAGTTGTCCCCAAATCAACTTGTATTCGCTCCTCTACTAGACATCTGCATGAGTGGCAAAAAAATCACATTCAAATGCACAATGCTCAAAATGAGTTGAGTGAATTTGAATGCAAAGTCAAAGTGGTGTGAGTGAGTAGGCTCGCTTACGTACGACTCAGACGCACAAAGAATAGAGAAAGAGAAACGAATTCAATGGAGTGAGTACATAGAAACTCATTCGAACGATTCGAATTGCAACTGTAAACAAGTGGAAACATATAAAGCAATGAAATGCGTTTTTATATTCATATTCTTGGCTTTTTATTAAACTTATTTCTAAAATATCAATATAACTAACTTAAATTTGAATGCAAAAACATTATTTTGTTAATGTTTTCCGGATTGGTGGCGATTTGACAACGCTTTTCTGTAATTAAATTTCTCGCGTTTGAGAATGTGCGTTCCGAAGCCGCGCTGCTCGCTGGAATGCAAAATATTTTGCAGCTTGTTTTGTGCAATAGCGGAAAAAATTGCTTGTTCATATGCCACCAAGCTAAAGCATTAAAATCATTTGTGTATGCAACATTAATATTTGCATATCCAGCAATTTCTTGTTCCACCTTGTCTTGTATTGTCTCAATTTGGGAGACCTTTAAATATTCAGCAAATTCGTCGTCTAGTAAATGGGATTCAACATTGTTAAGGTCAGAATTGTCTTCGAGAAAGTGATTCATTATAGTTTTGCATTCCTTAATTATGGTCTCTCTCTCAGTGGGTGAGAATTGAATTAGTTTGTTGGTTGGGGGAAAAAGAAACAAGGCTATGTTATGGTATTTTGTCAAATTTGGAGTAACTGTTGATAACATTTGGCTATTGAGTTCGAATTTAAGGTTTTTAATAATGTCTGTGTCAAAATACTCGATCTGGCAGGTTTTCTTAACCCTCTCATGCCCGATGTTGCATATACGCAACATTGACTTTCCGAGCCTCTAACTCCCGTTATTTTTGAGTAATTGTTTTAATTTTTTTTTTAAATTATAGCTTATTGTGTTGAGAAAGCAAACAGCAAGTGTTTAGGCAGCCAGCTGTACACGCTTTCAGTCGGTAGTCACATTTGTGAGCGAGAAGTTGAAAAATTGATTTTGCGAAAATACGGTGCTATAAAAAAGTGGAAAAAAAGTATAAAAATAATTATTTCATCCTGAAACCAACTTTACTACATAAATATAGAGAGGTAAGAGAGTGTTTAGAAAAAAACCCCATATAAAAATAATATTTAGTTTGTCTGTAATAATTATTTTATTTTCGTGTTGCGTATATGCAACATTGGTCTATTGTGGTAATTTTCGAAAAATTTAATTTCTTTCTGTATACACTTTCTAAGATGCATCCAAAGCGGCTGACTCAAGCTGACATTGAAAGAATTGTCAACTTTGATTGGGAAGATTCGGCTGACGAAGAAATTGTAGAAGAAGAAGAGCCAAATATGGAGGAAATTATAGAGGAAACATTGTAAACTTTGGATAACAGAGCTGAAAATGTGGAAGTTGGTTTGATTGACCAAATTATTGGAAGCGACGATGTTGAAGATGTTCAAGATTTGGATTTCCTATAAAAGAACTTACGTTGAAGAAACACCAAAATCACTAAGACATGATGGTTATAATCATTGGCCGGAATGGGGAACAAGAGGCAGATGTAGTGTATGCACCACTGGGTTTCCAAGCTGTAAATGCAGTAAATGTAATGTGCACTTGTGTTCCAATCCCCAAAAAAACTGTTTCGTGTCTTATCATACATAAAATATAAATAAACGGCATTTGTAAAAAAAAAACTTGTTTTGAAATATATACCACCGTTGCCCAATGTTGCATATACGCAACATCCTGTAGCTCTTGAACCAGGACACCTAGGACCTTGAAATTTTGAACAGTTAATACTGATGTCAACCCTATCTTAAATATCTACTCAAAAAAATTTTAGCACCGCCCATTCTAATTCGGGCATGAGAGGGTTAAGCTTATTCAAATTCGGCAAAACTAGATGAATAGTTGGGCGTTTAGAAGCTTCAAGTTTCTTGGACACATTCTCAAAAACTTCCAGCAATCCTACAATTGCAACTCTGCAGTCCTGATTTTTTTCTTTTAAAATAGCTGTTAGCTCTATCCAATTGATTTCAATGGACTTAAGCAAGTAATAGACGGTATTCCACCGAGTGGGGCAAAAGCTCTTCAAAGAAACTCCTAACATTGAATTATTTCCTGACTTTTTAAAGTATTTAACAAGCTTGGTGCAACTTTTGACAATATTTTCCATCTCAGGAATAGCATTAATTGCTTTTTCAACTGCGTTGTTCAGCAAATGGTTGACGCAATGAATTTTCTCCGAGTCCGAAAAGGCTTTAATCATTTTCGACCCACGATCAGTTACAATTGCGGGTTTGTCTACGTCGAGGTCACATCCAAAATCCTTCAAGATCGCCTCTATTTTTGTCCGTATATTGACACCTTGATAAAGAAAAAGTTTGAATTCTACTTGTACACATAAAGATGAGGTTAACAAACCTGTGCAGGGCGAGCCCTTCATTGACTTCATGGCCATAAGGCGATCGACCAAAACTCCCTCCCTTATGTAATGGACAGTACACGACAAATAAGATGCTTTTAAATAATTATCCGTCCATATGTCAGTTGTAATAGCATATCCAAAGGCTTTGTACTTTTCTATTTCTGTTTTTATTGGGCCAAAGTGGGACGAATATATTGTTGATATGTTTCGGGATACGGTTGTTGAATGTGGTATCAGCTTATTAACATCGACATTTGCACCATATATAGCTCCAACATTAATTAAAAACGATGCAAACTTTTTAATGCCGGAAACGTCAATAATTTTAAGAGGACGGCAGTTCTTGAGAACCCATTCTGTTACAACAGATATGCCCTCGTCTTTCGTTGCTTTGTTTACATCTATGAGAGCAGCGTTGCGAAATTTACTTGCACTTACGATGTAGCATTTATGTTTGACCAGGTTAGATGTGCTTCCTGTAAACTTTAAAACCGTATAGCACGTCTTACAAGCTACAAGGTCGACGATTTCTTCTCCATTTTGGTTTTTAATTTTGGAGAAAGATTGCTAAACTTCGCTTCTGCCTCTTTTCTTAACCAAGCTGTACATGCCACTTTTTAGCAACTCTTTTACATCAGTCGCGCTTTGCTCAACCTATATATTTTAAGCAAATTGAATTAACTCTGAAAAAATAGCACAAAAAACACTTATGGACAGGTCACAAATATACAGTTTAATACCCAACACAGGTTAATATCTTAGCACGAAAAAAACAAATAAACAAATTGTTATAAATATATATACATTAAACAAACAAAATGCGCACTACGAGTACATACAGACTTGTCGGCTTCTTTTATTAATAGGTTGTCCATGTTTGCGTCGTTGCAGCTCGAAGAAAAAGAATACACTGAATACATACGCAACAACTCGAATCAGTCGAATATTTTTTGCATTACCACTTGTCTCATTTCGCTTTACGCTTCACTCGTTCTCTTTCATTTCGTTGAAGATCATAAACTATGAAGCAAAACGCGAACTCATACTCATACCATGTCGTTTCATTTCTTGCATTCCCCTCATTCTATTCGATTCTTCTCGAATGTATTCAATGAACGGTATGATGTGAGTGGAATCATGCAGATGTTTATCCTCTACATACAAGGGGTGATCATGTTCCCTATCGTTCTATTAGTCTTTGCCAATACCCTTTCTCCTACCTCGAAAACTCTATTCTGCCTAGGGTTGTTTCTTTCTAGCTGCGTTTCTTGTGCCTTACTGAGTCTGTTCCGTATGTCCTCTTCTAAGTCTGGGGGAGCCGAATGGATTACCTTGATGGGTGTTTTGTCCGTTACCGAGTGGATTGACCGGTTATACTCTATTGTTGTTTGTAGAATTAATTCTACTATATCGGTTATACCTCTTTCCTCGGTAAGACATGTATGCCATGTCACCCAAAGTACTGTGGAAACGCTCCACTTGACCATTTGATGTGCTGTGTAGCGGCGGACTTCTATATTGTAAAAATTTCTCAGCATGGACTTGATTGTTTCTGAGTTAAAGGCTGCCTCATTATCGCAGTAGATTATTTTAATCTTTGGGATAAAATTTATAATTTGTAAAAGGGGGCTCTTTATGTCCAGAATTGTGCGTGAAGCAATTGGTTGCACTATTGCGAATCGCAGTCAGAAAATGTTTCCATGCGGTGGAGTAAATATCTTTATATACTGTTTCTCCAGCATAGGAAGGAATCGGTGTGACACCAAGTTCCTGTTTTTTAGGGTGGCGATCGTATTTTGATCGCGCACAAATCCTGCATGCTGTGGCTACCTCTGTAGCTAATTTGTTCATTTTGTCATTTTCGGGAAATAGTTGTCGCGCAAAGTTTGTTTTACATTTTCTTGCGCTGCTCTGTGAGCACGGTTGTGCTCAATTGTAACAACTTCTCTTTGTTCATATTTGTTAAATGCGTCCATTACTCTGTTCCTGCAAAACCAAAATGTTGTTGAAGGGAATGTTTCAACTATGGCATGTTGTATGCGGCCAAGGACGGGGAGCTCGCAATGTATTGCGCTTACAACATTGGGTTTCACTACATCTTTTACTGTGTCAATGATTGAATCCCAGTTACTGAAGTTGATTAAATGTCGAGTCTTTTCTCCGAAGAGTATGAAGGTCCTCTTGGAAGGATTGTCAGCTTCCTCTAAAATAATTTGGTTTCGGAAACAGTTGACCGGCTTGTCGGTCGACTCGATCGTGTGGGTAAGTGATTCCTCGCTATGTACTGTGGCTGCGTCTGACTGAGGAGGATTTTCTAGAGCGTTTATGTTTTGCCTGTACAAGGCATCAGCCACATGGTTTTTTTTCCCGGGCTTATAAAAAATTTTGGCGTCGTGTTCGTCTATGAAGGCTTTCCAACGTTTAATTTTTGCGTTGGGATTTTTGTCAGATACCGCGAATGTTAAGGGCTAGTGGTCTGTGTAAATGTTAAGGTTGTTGACCCCATACAGGTAGTGGCGCAGGGTGTTTAAGGCCCATACTATCGCTAGCAACTCTCTTTCGTTTGTTGCGTAATTTGCATCTCTATCTTTCAAGGTCCTAGAGATCATGGTAATGGGTCTCCTGCCTTGGGACAATACAGCTCCTATGCCTGAGGACGAGGCGTCCGTTGTAAGATCCAAGGATTTTTTAAAGTCAGGGTAGTGAAGAATTATCTCTTCAGAAGCCAGAATATTTCTGAGCTTGTCAAAGGTCTGGTATTGTGTTTCGTTTAAGGCAATGGGTATTTTTTTGGAAGTTTGTTTACTAACCTTCCCGTTTTCCCTTTTTAGGATATCGGATAACGGCTTTGCGATGGAGGCAAAGTCTTTGATGAAATACCTTTAGTAGTTAGCCAATCCGTAGAATGAGCGAACTGCGAAGAGATTTGTCGGCTGAGCAAATTTTTTATTGCCTTTACTTTGTCGGGACTGGTCTTTGTGCCGCTACTGGACACGATGAATCCCAAGTATTCTACACTTTCTTTGAAGGAGTGTGATTTTTCTTTTGAGACCTTCATATTTGCTTCGTGAAGGCATCTTAAAATCTGGCCTACGTCTCGAACGTGGTCTTTTCCGTTTTTTGAGAAGATGATGACATCATCGACATAGTAATAACAAGTCTTGCCAATGTGCTTTCGTAGCACGTCATCAATTGCTCTCTGGAAAATACTTCCTGCGTTCTTTAGGCCGAACAGCAGTCTGCAGAACTCGTATTTTCCCCTGTCAACAGAAAAAGACGTATTTTCACGGTCTTGTTCTGCTAAGGTGATCTGGTGATAACCTGAGTCGTCAACTCCCTTTTTGCTAACGACTCAAACGGGGTTATTATAGGGTGACTTAGAAGGACGGATTATTCCGTTCTTTAAGAGGTCTTTTATTTCTTTTTTGACAAAATCTGCTGCGCCCATTGGAAATGGGTACAGCTTGGAGTAAACCGGTTCGTTATCTTCAGTCCGAATAGTTCCGACAACTGATGTATTAAATGGCAGTAACTCATTGGGTTCTGCGAATGCTTTGACATTGCTCTTTACCATTTTAATAAATTCTTGTCTGACATGTGCGGGAGCTTGTAGCTCTCCGATTTCTGTAAAGTTAACATTTTTACAGTTAACAAATTGGACGGTCTCTTCGTATGAACCGTCTTTCTTAAAAATTTTGCCCTGAGGGAAATCGAGCAATATACCGGCTTCGCGTATAAAATCTAAGCCAATAAAGCCATCAAAGTTTGTGAGTCCTGGTAGCAGGAAAAATTGACTCTCAAGTCCGAAAATTTTGAAAATGTTTTTATGCGTGATATCGCTAGACCCGTGGATGGTACCGATATCGAAAAGTTCTTTTACAGGAAGCTTGTGATCCTGCTCTTGGGTAGATCGAACGCAGTTTTTTGAAGCCCCTGTGTCGAGCAAGAGTTTTAATGATTGCCCTGCGACTTTGCGTTTGATGAACGCGAGCTGGGACTGTCCTCTAAAAAATGAATGTGTCGCAAACGTAATCGTCTTGGGCACATTCTTCGATGTCAGCTACTGCGGCGTTGGCTATGATTTCATAAGCTTGTTCCGCCTCTTGCGAGTCGTTTTGCGCAAGGTGGTTGACTCGTTGGCGTCTTTGGTCTGATTGCCTTTCTGTACTATTTGCCCGTTTTGCATGGTTGTGGTTTGTGTGGGCAGATTGTTGGTTTTGACCTTGACCTTGCCGCTGAAAGTTTGTCTGTTGCCCAAACTTGGATGATGAAGGGTCTACCTCCATTGGTTCTACTCGGTCGTTTCCCCGAGGCTTGTTTTGGGGTTGGGTAGGGTTGTCCCTTTTGAAGTGTGGGTTTTTATCCTGGCCTCTGTTAGGCCCCCTATCTTTTGGCTCGGCTTGTTGCCGTTTTTCTCTCTCCTCGAGACTTCTTGCATAATTTGCTGCAAAGTTGTACCTCTCGTGGTTGGCTTCAATTTCTTGTGCCATAGCGAGGGCGGCTGGCAAACTTTTTTTATTTATTTATTTTATTTGTATTTTCAAGCATTCCTAACGCTACAGCATTTCTGCTTTAACATTGTCGCGTTAGTCACAACATAGTATATAATTAGACTTAAACATTATGGCTTTTATAGTAATTTAGAGGAACATTTTAACAATTAACATTTATATTATTAGAGTTATTTTCTTAAAACATATGCATTTTGGTTTACCTTGTGTGTGCTTGATAGATATTCCTTAATTTTAACAACAAATTTTGGTGTTCTTCTGATGGTTTTAATTTCGTGTGGGAGCTGGTTCCAAAGCCGAACAGCATAGGAATAAAAGTGGCTATTAGAACTTGATAATTTTGCTCTAATCAGAACAATATTGTTGGTTCGCTGGGAGGAGGATGGTCTAATTATGTCATATAAATAGTCAGGTTGTTTTGTGTAAATGATTTTATGGAAAAATGATAATGATGGTTGGGCTGAGAATAATACATCGGTAAGGTTCTTTCTGAGTCCCGATATAAAGACACGCAATGCGTCTGCACGGTACTTCTCATTCATGTGATTAGCTATCATTGTGTCTGTTGGATTATTTATTGAAATATGTGTGATACATATTTCCGCGCAATGTTGAATTGTGAATAAGCAATACAGAACTGATGGATATGTGTGTTACAGAATATACATTGCCAGAAAATATCGTATTTAGCTTAAATAATAATCGCGATAGTTAACATAAAACTTATCGATATTCAACACTCCTTCTTAAGCTACATACACTTCTTTTAATTTAAACCAAGAGATTTAACAAATTCATTATGTTTTTGTTTACCTAAACCCTTTGTAAAAATATCAGCAACGTTTTCATGAGTTGATACATACTTCAATTCGATTTCATTACTTTCGACTTTCTCTCGTATAAAGTGGTATTTTAAATCTATGTGTTTGGTGCGCTTGTGATGTATAGGGTTTTGCGCTATATGCTGCGCGCTAACGTTGTCGCCAAATATTAAAATTTTGTCTGTACCCGACCAGCCGATTTCGTTAAGTAGTCTGCCAAGATAGACTGCTTCTTTTGCAGCAGTAGACAAAGCTATATATTCAGCTTCAGTGCTGCTTTGGGCCACTACGCTTTGCTTCGAAGATAACCAGGAGAACACGCTGCCTCCCAACATGAATGAATATCCTGAGTATGATTTTCGGTCCTTGTTGTCATTGGCCCAATCAGCATCAGCGTAACCTTTGACTCGTTCACCAGTCTTACGATATGTGATGCTAAGACCCATTGTTCCAGATAGATACCGCAAAATACGTTTAGCTGCTGTCTGGTGCTCAATGTGAGGGTCCATGTTTCGCTGTGATAATTTGCAAGTGGCGTGCAATATATCTGGTCGGCTCAGAACAGAAATACATAAGAGAACCTATTAGCGATTGGTATTCTGTTGTATTTACCTTGGCACATTTGTCATCTTGGCAGGAAACTTGATATCCAGGCTCAAGTGGTGTGGATGCAGAGCGGCAATTTTGCATTCCATAACATGCCAATAGCTCTTCTATATACTTCTTTTGCGACATAATTACAGGTCCTCGTTCGCCAACTCGTTTCACCTCTACTCCAAGAAAATATTTCAAGGGACCACTGTCGTGTATGTCGAACTTCTCTGCAATTTTTTGCTTAACTTCTTCGATGTCGTTTTCAGTTCGGCTCATGATGATTAAATCATCAACATAGACTGCAACGTACTGCTCTTCTTCAGGCTTTACATAAAGGCACGGCTCGCTCTTGCATCGAGTGAAATGCAAACTCTTCAAAACTTCATCCAATGTATTATTCCATGCTCGCCCAGATTGCTTTAGGCCGTACAACGCCTTTTGCAATTTCAATACCTTGGATGAATGATGCGTGTCTACAAAATTTTCTGGCTGCTTCATGTAAACGGTTTCCTCAAGATTACTATTTAGGTATGCATTAGAGATGTCAACCTGATGCATTAGTAACTCCTTCTCAGCGGCAATTGCAAACAACATCCTAATAGTTTCATAGCGGATTACTGGTGAAAATGTTTCCCAGTAATTTACACCGAGCTGCTGCCCACATCCTTTGGCAACTAGTCTGGACTTAAACCGCTCGATTTCGCCGATTTCATTTCGTTTAATTTTGAAGACCCATTTTGATCCAATGGCCTTCTGCCCAGCAGGTAAATCAACTAGGCTCCATGTGTCGTTCTTCTTTAATGCATCCATTTCAGCTTGCATTGAATCTTGCCAATTACGAGCATGCTGCCCGCTCAGCGCTTCTGCAACAGATTGTGGTGTTTCGATATCGTCAGTACTATCCAAGCAATTTAGTACATGATATCGCTTTCGGGGTCTGCCAGGTTGACCTGTCCGTATGATCTGTGGTCTGCCTGGTCCACGGCGTAAGGGATTTTCTGCCTCCTCAATTTCCAGTTCTTCGGCGTCGCTTGCACTCACAAACTCTTCCCCTTCTTCTTCTGAGCTACTGCTTCCAACGTCATTCACTTGTGAATCCGCGTGCCCTTGTTGCAAAACAGTGTCTTGTGGCTCCAGACGAATTATGTTTGTTGAGTAGTCAATGTTTGAACTTGAAGTAGTTGTTTCAAACTCATTCTCCAAGAATTTGACGTCACGTCGTGCTACTATTGATCTTTTTTCGCGATCGTAGAGTCGATACGCCTTAGACTCAAAAGAATAACCCACAAATATGTATTCTTTTCCTTTTGCTTGGAACTTTCCTTTTGTGGTCTTATCCAGTGCAAAAACTTTTGACCCAAAGGTACGCAAATGCTTCACTGTAGGTTTACGACCTTTCCATAACTCAAATGGAGTGCGTCCATCAAGAGCTTTAGTAGGACATCTGTTGCGTAGATATGCTGCGGTTTGCACAGCTTCAGCCCATAAAAACTCCGGCAATTTTGCGTGTACTAGAAGACTTTTCGCCATCTCAATCAACGTGCGGTTTGCCCGTTCAGCAACACCGTTTTGCTGCGGCGTGTACGGCACCGTCAGTTGTCGTTTTATGCCACATTTATTTAAATATTCATCAAATTGTCTGTTTCTGTATTCGGCGTCGCTCCGTAATACTTTTACTCTCATCCCGGTCTGGCATTCAACATAGTTTTTAAACAATTTAAATTTTTCAAACACCTCATTTTTTGTGCGCATAAAGTAAACAAAGTTCTTTCTAGTGAAATCATCGATAAAGTTCACGACGTATCGATTTCCAGCAAGTGAGTTCACGTTCATTGGACCGCATACATCACTATGAACTAGTTCCAAAACACATTTCGTTGATCGTTCCGCCTTTTGTGGGAATGGTAACGCGCACATTTTTGACTTATTGCAAGTGTTACAATTTGTGTTTATATTGATACTTCTAATATTCATTCCATGAACAAGTTCTTTCTCACTTAAGTCTTTCAAATTTTTAAAATTTAAGTGCCCGTACCGATTATGCCACATTGACGTCAATGACAGCTCTTGTGACAAATGGACTTTTTCTTGTTCAAATTTGCTCACGTATATGTATAAGTTGTTTTCTTGTTTCGCTCGTAAAACAATTTCACCGATACCGTTTGTTATTATCGCTTCGTTCTTTTTAAACTTTGTATGATTACCGTGTTTTGCTGCCTTGCTTATGGACACAAAATTCATATTTAATGATGGCACATACAACACATCTCTCATTGTTATTTGTCTGTTTTCGGCCTGCAAAATTACAGTTCCACAGCCGGGCGATTCGATTGATTTGTCGGCTGCTAACATTATTGTTACTTTTTTCTCACTTAGAAAAACAAATTTACTTTTGTCACAACACATATGCGACGTAGCTCCACTATCAAGACACCATGTATTTTCTTTGTTCAATGGCACACTACAATGCATTAAAAAATTTGACTGTTCATTTTTATTTTCATTTTCCGCGTCTTTCTTTTTAGTTTTACATTCGTTCGCGCGATGCCCCGTTTTATTACAATTATAACACTTTCCTTGAAATTTTTGCTTATCTTTGTCTTTTGTGTAGCTGCTTCTGGAATTTTTGTCGATTTGCTGCTTGCAGTTTTTCTGCTTAGTGTAAGCATATACAGCTTGGGCTTCATGGTTTTGCTCTTCTTTATTCTCTTTTCTGGCGCCTTCTTCTAGAAATTTTATTTTTACCGTATCAAATGACGGCAAGACGTCGCGTGTCTCGATCGCGACTACAAAGTTTTCCCATGTATCAGGCAAACTGCTCAGAAACATAATGGCTTTTAGTTCGTCGTTTAATACTATTTCCAGCTCTGCTAATTTATCAGTTATATTCACAAATGAATTAAAATATTGAGAAGCCTTTTCACCAGGTTGCATTTTCAATCGCACTAATTCTTGATATAGCTGCACCTTTTTTATCGGTCCTTTTGGCAAATGAATATTTCGCAACTTTTTCCATGCTTCTGCTGAGTTTGTGCACGACTTTATATGCATTAATTGTGTTGGCCTCACATTTAATATCAAACTCGCTAACGCCTTTTGATCAATTATTTCCCAACGCGCTGCTGCTATAGCTTCTTCGGGTTTGACTTGCTTTTCACATACGACGTTCCATAAATCCGCTGTGACTAACAAACTGCGCATAGTCAAACTCCACATATCATAGTTTGTTTCATCAAGTTTTTCTATTTGTATTGACAAACTCATGATTGCTTTTATTCCGACGTTTTCTAGTCTTTTCACAATTCACAAGGGATCTGGGCCCATAACCTTTGTTGGATTATTTATTGAAATATGTGTGATATATATTTCCGCGCAATGTTGAATTGTGAATAAGCAATACAGAACTGATGGATATGTGTGTTACAGAATATACATTGCCAGAAAATATCGTATTTAGCTTAAATAATAATCGCGATAGTTAACATAAAACTTATCGATATTCAACAGTGTCATATGTCATTATAGATTTATTTGTGAGGAGAGCGAGCTTTTTCTCAATCTCATCATAAAACTCTAAAAGACTCATGTTACCCTGCCAAGGAGTTGTTAACTCTTGCTTTGCGTATGTGAAGTCTAGCCTTTCAATGATGGCTTCGAAATTAAGTTTGGTGTTGAAAGATGAAAGTGTGCGGTTTTCCGCGCCCCTAATTTTGTTTCTGATTATGATCACCGCCTGATAATTGCTGGTGCTACCTTCGTGATTTTTGAAAAGCTTATAAGCGGCTGTGGCCACTTGACGCCAGGAGACGTAGTCTTCCTGTATCCCGTTAAACTCGGGTAGAGATTTTATGGCGTCGAGTGGTTCGTTGCCTGTTGTTTTTGTACAGGTAACATCTTCAAAAGTCTTCACAACCGGCTCGCTTACTGATACCTGTCTAACGCTGTTCGCGAGTTGCTGAACTGTTTCTTTAAACTCTTTTCTCTGTGCGTCGAGTGCAGCGCTTACTGCTGCTCCTATAATGTCTGAAAGAGTCTGCGCGTCCATGTCCGTCTTGTTGTTGGCTAACTTGAGTTTTTTAAGTCTGTCAATAAATCAGAAATGCTGTCTGAGTCGCTTTCGTCGTTTGTAAACATAGGACGTTGTCGACACTTTGTTTATTTTATTTTTTTTTGTTTTGGGTTTTATATAGCAAGCAATAAGATATTCTTTTGGTTGCCACAATGTGTGCGCTAAATAACGACAATGAAAAGACCGAACAGTGGCCTTACAAATTATGCACCGTATCGGGTTACACTGGCTCGGTCGCTAAGAATTTATAATGCAACTTTTGAGCAGCCTTAATAGATGAATATTTTTACTTTTTATTTGAAAAGCCTGAGACAAAAAGCAGTAATATCGAGCCAGTTTATATTGCAAAAATTAAAAAACAATAAACATATATTACGAAAAATATATTATGTACACAAATCGTCGAAACAATAACCTAACAACACCAGCCTGCCAATACTAAAAATAGCTTGTGCGAAGACCAGCACCGGCAACGCCCAACGCATCAAGCTGGGCCAAGGGAATTTACAAAAAGTGCGGAAGGCATACGACCGCCTTTTGCGCCAACGGTAGAACTCAGCGAACAATTTTAAAAAAAAAAATCCCGACTTCGTAAACGCTGCTCCCGTTGAGCAAACGGACGCACCGACGCTGAAAGAGGCGCTTGAGGTGTGTCTAAACGATGGACCACGCCCACTCACAATAGCTGAGTACCGGGCACGTCAAGAGAAACCGAAGAAGAAGAAGACGAGAAGAAGCGGACACAGGATCAAGCTTCTACAACAAAGAAGACTGGTGAAGGACTTGCTAAAGACAGCGACAACGCAACAAGAAAAACAGATGCACATGGAAAACCTCAGCGTCATCGACAAACAACTTCGCACTGGAGCGAAACAACGCAATACGGGCTGCAATAATGCCAATGCCTAAATTGCCATTAATAATAAATACAAACACAAGCCGATGCGTGAAAGCGCTGCTTGTAAAACAACACACTAATCTGTCCCAAATAGCTTACACTCATTACTAACAAACACTTTGTGGTGTAAACTTATCTTATAAGTAAAATATTGTAAAATTGCCATTGCCGCATGTAAACCACAAAGTGTTCCCCTGTTGAAAATACACTAAATTCACAAGTTAAAATGTAAAATTCAAAAAAAAAAAAAAAAAATAATTTATACTTATAGAAAACAAAAAGAAATTTTTTTTACAGTAGAAGATCAAACACATAATTTCATGAAAGTTCTCAATAATTCCAAGTTAGACTTATTCAGCAGCAGTTATCACTTTCCAGAACCAGTCATGGGTTTAGTAGACGTCAAGTCTGTGGACTCGACAGCCAATGTCATAAACAAAGTTGACGTGTCGTCCCCAGATTTGAAGTATATGCTTGTACTAGTTCTGATAATAGTTATCCGAATGAGGAAAGGAATATCAAAAAAATTTATATGAGCAAAGCAATGAGTAAAGCAGTAGAATTAGACAAAATTTAAATTGTTGTGCAAATTTTTCAAATTAATTCAAAAAATGTTAGAAGCCAAAATAGAAAATATTCACTCCAAATATCCAAATTTTCGTGTACAAGCTATACAAATACTTTCCACATTCCATGAATATACATATCTCACTTCACAAGTTCGAAAATGAATTTATGGAAAGATATAATATCCCAATAAGCCCATTGTTCGGGTGCAATAAAACTGAAAAAGCACAAGTTCTAGAAACTATAGCTTATGCCCATGTAAAAACATATGTAGAACATCCCATTCTTGGCGTTTACATAGGTAATAAAAATTCAAAAAAAAAAAATGGTAGAATCAAAGCATTTGGCAAAATACATTCCTTTCTTAAAATTCGTGGTAGACCAAGGTCCCACTCACCCCAAGTTAAAAGTTATCCTACAGTGGATAATTGATAACAAAATCATACGAATGCACATGTATAGACAGATAGAAAGAATAATGAAATATCGATATACCACTTTGCTTAGAACAAACATACGGATGCCAAGGGCATACCATGAATTATTTGCAGACATGATCGACCAAATAGAACTGTCAAGTTCAGAAAGTGACGATTCTGATGTGCAAATAATCGAATAGGCATGACATAACAATACGTACTAGCTATGAATTGGCAAGAAATCGAGCAAAAAATTGAGCTCGCAAAACAAAAGTTTGACAAATCATACAAATGCATAAACAAGACCATAACAATAAAAGTCGAAACGTTGGTGCATCATATTACAGTGTTAACAACTGAATATAACACTATTAGCGAATTAGCATCGTCCTTAAAGAGCAAGCTAACGAATGCACACAACGAACATTGCAAACAAAAGTATTACGACAATTATCTTCAAGACTTGAGTCAATAAGTGTACGTCGTAAAATCAAATTAACTATTCCAAAAAACCCATACTTTCCTGTTGAGTTTGACCAAAGTCAACTCCAGGATTTGAATGAATCAAAGCCAAATATTGACCCTTAAGCGTCAGAACATACGTGTTCCGATTCAGATACAGTCGAACTTCCATATAACGAATCTGAAGGGGACAAGAAAAAACTTCGTTATATAGAAATTTCGTTTTATCGAAATGATCATAGAAACTGCAGACTTAAGAATCGCTAAATTTTTCATTTTGCTACAATGTGTACAACTATTGTAAATACAGTTAATCACAATCCATTATTCTTTGCTTTGGTGCCTATAAAAAATAACGGAGTAATCCCAACCACAACATCTACGTCTACATCTTCATCTTCGATGTGAACTGAGCAGTACAAAATGTTTATAAAAAACTGTGCAGCGAAGATCAGAGAATAAGCAAAACATAGCACGAAAACAAATCGGTATATGCAAAAATGTGTTATTGTTTTTTTTCGCATTCTCAACATCATTCGTACATAAAATGGAACAAGAACGAAAAAATTCGTAATAGGGAACAGAAAACGCATGAGCGTACGAGCTACGTCCTAAAAATAAATTCGTAATAAAGAAGTATTCGCTATAAGGAAATTCGTTATATGGAGAACAAAACACACTGAAAGTTGAACCAAAAAGCAGTGTTCGCGAAATTAATTCGTTATATGGAAAACTTCGTTATATGGAAGTTCGTAATATGGAAGTTCGACTGTAATAGCATTGAAAACAATTTCGAAAAACAAAAACCAGCCATGACAGACACAGCCGTTGCCAATAGGGCATATATGAGGGAGATATCCTCCTCAATCCCGGAATTTGACGGGCAAAAGCTTAATTTACAAAGATTCTTAACTTCGTTAAGACTAATAAACTTAACAAACGGCACCTTTGAAAATATAGCCGTAGAAGTGATCAAGTCCAAAATAATTGGCTCGACTTTTTACAAAATCCAAAACGAAACAACTATAGATGCAATTATAAAGAAATTGCAAGAATCTATTGTCGGTGAAACATCCGACGTTGTAAAAGCAAAAATGGCAAATGTATACCAAAAAGGTAAAACTGATACGCAATTTACCAATGAAATTGATAATCTACGAAGATTGCTAGAATCTTCGTATATCGATGAGGGATTGCCAGCAGAGCTTACTGATAAATTCAGCACAAAAGAAGCCATTAGGGTCATGACTAAGCACTGCGAGCATGGCAAACTTAAAACAATATTGGAAGCAGGAACATTCGCAACAATGAATGACGCTGTGAGTAAATATATACACTGCAGTACTGAAATGACAGGATCCACCAGTGCAATTTTATTTGCACAAAGAGGAAATCCGAACCGAAGTAATTTCAGAGGAAATTATAGAGGTAGAGGCAATAGCCGAGGAAATTATAATAACTACAATAATTATAATAACCGAGGACGCGGAAATTTCAGAGGAAATAACCGTGGCCGTGGAAATGCCAACAGAGGATACCAAAACAACGGACGAAACAATAACAGTAACAGCAAAAACAATAACAACGTTCGAGTTACTCAAGGTGATTCGGAAAACTCCCAGAGCCCTTAAGATATTCAATTGACAAAAAAATACACACAGTAAATTTAAATCTCAGTATCTTTATAAAATTAAAATATGATAATACAGGCAAATCATTTACCCTGCTGTTAGATACTGGTGCAGATATATCCTTATTAAAAGAAAATATTGACATATTTCAAAATGTCAATACAAAAACTTCAACCCAAATATCGGGAATCGGGCAAGGTTCAATTTTTTCGAAAGGCTTAGCTTTCGTAGAATTATCTACAAGAAAATATGTAATCCCTCACGACTTTCATTTATTATTATAATTTGGGTAAAGTGCTCTGCGACCTAAAGGATCTATTGTGCCCCTTCTTGGCTTAAAGCTCTTCCATCAGACCCAGTCCTTGTACAAAGGCAAGTATATTTACTGGATCGATGGTCTTCAGGTCAGTGAACTGAATATCATGTTTTCCTAGAAACCTGCTTCTCTTCCCCACTAAGGCTACACATTCTGCTATGATATGCAAGGAGGATTCCCTTTCCATATCGCAGAATCTACATGTATCATTACTAGCGATTCCTAGCTTGGCTAGGTGACCCCTTAGTCTGCAGTGTCCTGTCAAAAGACCGGTGATTATCCTGAGTCTATTCTTTCCCATATTTATAATCTGCTTGAATCTTTTCAGATTGTAAGTTCCAAGAAGACACTTGGCTTGTCTGAGTCCTGGGGACTGCGCCCAGCTCATTTCGCGCAAGAGTTTCTCTTCACTCCTAAGTTCCTGCCGTATTGTGCTTCTTCCTATCCCACAGTACGGCTCGGGCCCTATGAGGGGTGTCGCTGCCCCCAGCCTTGCTTGCTTGTCTGCCTCTTCGTTCCCTGCTATATTAACATGTCCTGGGACCCATCTTAGGGTTACCCTATTATGTAGTCCCAGAGTGTTTAGCTTGGTTCGCACCTCGCGAACTACCTTCGACCTAATTTCGATCTTGCTGAGTGCCATAATGGCTGCTTGACTATCTGATAATATAGCTATATCCGTATTCCGATAGTTACGCTTCAGATTAAAGTCCACACACCTTCCTATTGCACATACCTCAGCCTGGAAGATGCTGGTGTGCTTACCTAGGGACTCATGGTTTTTTAGCCGAGGGCCTACCACTCCAAGACCGGAGCCTTGGCTGGTAAGAGATCCATCGGTGTACCATTTGATGGTGTGGGATTTCATTTGGTGGACCTCTTCAAGAGATGTCCACTCCCCTTTGCTGCTCAGGTGAACTTGAAATTTTTGCTCGAACATGTGCTCGGCTTTCATTTCGTCCCTAGGCTCTGCCAATAGGGGAAGTTCACTTGACAGCATATCTGCATCTAGTTGGCTCAGAATATGCTCTTTGCCAACTCCCTCGACCGACATTCTTAATAATGCAGCTTTCTGTTGTAGCCTAATTGTGTGATGGAGTGGGGTAATCTCCAACAGAACCTCTAGCGCTGATGTGGGACAGGTCCTCATCGCTCCAGTGATTCCTACACAGGCCATTCTTTGCAATTTATGTAATTGCCTCTGCACAGTGATTTGCTGTGCCTTGTCCCCCCATGCAATTGCTCCATATGTGAGCATGGGCCTTACTACCATGAGGTATAGCCATCTCAAAATTTTTGGAGAGGTTCCCCATGATTTCCCCGCTATTCTACGACATGTGTAGAGTGCTCTGCAGCACTTTAGAATCGCATTCTGAATATGGGTCCCAAAGTTCAATTTACTGTCAAATGTGACCCCAAGGTATTTGACTTCCTTGCTTGTTACTATTCGACTCCCCGCGAGCCTAATATCTCTCATCCTCTGCAACTTATACCTCCTGGTGAACGGAACTATGACGGTTTTTGTAGGGTTTAGGTTGAGTCCAACCTCGCTACACCAGTCATACGTGATCCTAAGTCCCAGTTGGATAATTTCACACAGAGTTTCCTCATACTTGCCCCGCGCTATTATCACAATGTCATCGGCATAGCCCTGGCATTGGATACCCCTGCTGGCAAGTCTGCTTAACAATTCGTCTACTAAGATACTCCATAAGAGCGGTGATAAAACCCCCTTGTGGACAGCCTCTTGTGGTTGTCACTGTTACGGTACTATCTTGTATAGTTGCCGTAGCTTGTCTGGACCTGAGTAGCGATGAGATCCATCTGCTAGTTGTCATGTCCAGACCCCTTCTATTTAGGGCAGCCCTGACAGCATCGTGCGATGTGTTGTCAAAGGCGCCCTCAATATCTAAAAATGCACATATTGCTACTTCTTTGTTTAAAACTGCAGAGCGCAAAGTGCGGTGCAGTTTATAAAGTGCCGTATCCGTAGATCGGCCTGCTCTGTATGCGTGCTGCGTGGCTTGCAGCGTACTCCGTGTCAACAGAGTACTCCTAATGTAGTTGTCCACTAGCTTTTCCAACGTTTTCAACAAAAACGATGTTAAGCTAATGGGTCTGAAGGACTTTGGGTTGGTGATATCTGTCTTCCCTACTTTGGGGATGAAGACCACCCTAGCTCTACTCCAAGTGCTCGGTATATGACCGAGTGCTAGGCTACTGACTAGTATTTTCCTCAGGGTGGGTAGGAGTATGTCCTGCCCCTGCTGAAGGAATACTGGCGATATGCTGTCCAGACCGGGAGATTTATAGGGCTGGAAAGTTCCAATTGCCCATTGTGTCTTCTCCATTGTGACTACTGAGTTGGCTAGTGCCCAGTCTAGAGCAGTCGGTCTGGGTCTGTCTTCCGTTTCGAGTGTTTCGCATGGGCCACAGGGAATACTGCCTGGGAAGTGCGTCTCGAATAGAAGCTCTAGCTTGTCCATGTTACTGGTCGTAAAGGTGTTGTCCCTACGTTTCAGGGCTAGATTTGCCTCCGGTGCCCGTTTGGATAATGCTCTATGGAGCCGTGCACCTTCAGTCGTACTAGCTATGCTTTCGCAGAAGTCCCTATAGTTCCTACGTTTGGCCTTTCGGATTTCCTTGCTGTACAGGGTGAGGCTTTCCCGATAGTTATCCCATGATCCGTCACTCTTGGCTCTGTTGAAGAGATGACGGGTGGATTTTCGTAGTCTCTCTAGACTATCGTTCCACCATGGGGCATCTATTTCTCTGCGCGTTTTGCCTAGTGGGCAGCTTTCTTCAAATGCGTTACTGATGCATTTGCTTAAATTCCGTACAACTCTATTTAGCTCACCTGTGCGTTTGGCTATTCCAAAACTTTCGGAGGCTAGGTTAAGTTTTAGGGTTGACCTAAACTTTTCCCAGTTGGTTTTTCTGGGGTTGCGAGTTGTAACGTTACTTTCCGTATTAAACCGAAGCTTAAAAAGGATGATCTTATGATCAGACATAGATTCTTCTGAGGAGACATGCCATTCTCTGAGATGTGGCCGTAAAGACCGACTGGTCAGGGTGATGTCTAAAACTTCCTCTCTTATTCTAGTTACGAATGTCGGTGTTGACCCGACATTTAAAATTTCTAAGTTATATTTGAATATAAAGTCAGTGAGGCACTCACCCCGTGTGTTGATGTCGCTGCTGCCCCATATTGTATGGTGCGCATTGGCATCGCAGCCGATTAGAATTGGCAGCTTCTCTCTCCTGCAGTAATCCACCAGCTTTTCCACTTCCGGTGGAGGGCATGCCTCAGCACCCGCGAAGTAGGCGGATACCACTACTATAGGGGGGGCGCTTCCTTTGCCTTTAACGGCAATGGGCACGCAGTCCCTAGTAAGGAATTCTGAAAGAATAATAAAGCTAATGCCTTTTCTTACCATGATACATGTCCTAGGTATCGGATCTCTTTGGTCCCAGATTACCTTCGAATTAGCGGTGTACAGGCCTTTGACGCCATCGTTCACCCATGGCTACTGTACAAGGGCCAGCCCAAGATGTTGTTTGATAAACATCCTGGCTAGGACGGCCGAGGCCGCCCTAGCCCGATGGAGGTTTATCTGGGCTAGCCCCGTGGTGGCGACGAGAGGCGTCACCATCACTTTACCGCCGCTCCGCTTCCTGACGATGAAGGCCCGGAGTTGCCCCCATCGTCGCTGCCCGTCATCGTCACGTCAGCTTCATCTTCTGCCTCCATCTCTGCAGCCAGCTCCTGCGACGATATTGGCGCCTGCTCGTCTAGCCCATCCTCAAGCATTTCTGGGCTAAGCGTCGCGTCCGCCAGCTCCTCGTCGTCCGCCAGATCCAAGCACACCTCCGAGGCAGCGGGAGGGGGGGGGTATCACCTCTGGTGAGGGGGACGGTTTGGGTTCCGGTACTGGGGCGGGGGCGGGGGCATTTTGGCCGGTGGTCGACTTTTTGAGGCCACTAACGGGGATGGTCCCGTAGCGGAAAGAGACCTGATGGCCCTTCTCCACAATGGCACCCTTGGAGGCTTCATCGATGCCGATCACCATCAGCGCACCTCCACCCTCCGTTCTTCTCGAAATTACCTTCCACGCCTCGGTCTCGATCATGTTCTGATTCCTCAGCAAAATCAGAAGTGACTCGGTAGACCGATCAGCGCTCCTTGGGCAAAAAATGGTGATGGTATGTGGCGAGGGGATATCCTCACCTACCCTACAGTCAAGGGGTACTCCCTTCCACGTCTGCAACCTCGATGTCATGGTCCTCAGCCAATCCGCGGAGCATTCGTCAGAGCACTCGATCACCAGGTGTCCCACCCTGAAATGAATGCCCGCGAACGCAACCGTGGTGCCCCATCCCGAGAGAATAATCTCATCGAGGATGGCCTCCTCCAATGTGGACAAGTCCCCGTGACTGAGCATTACCTGGGGATATTCCACAGGTAACACGGCCACTTTGACCCTTTTTGCCATCGTCGCGTAGGACGGGCGAGCCGCAGTGGGCACTGGAGGAGAAGGTTTACTCACAGCCATAAGGACGGAAGCAGCAGCAGCAGCATTCGACGTGCTTGGACGCTCCTCCTGACACACCCTTTTGGGGGCATCAGTAGGTGGCGTCAAAGTGTCATTCAGGCGTTTGGGGGTTGGTCCCCTTGCCTGCTGCGCCGTCTCTCTGCCGGTGGTCGCCTTTTTCAGCGCCTCTGTAGGGGATAGTCCCTGCTGCAGATACCTGAGGTACCACTTCACCTTTGATCCACATAGGCCCTTCCTATTTGGATCATCTATACCCCCCGGCTCTCCTAGCTTCGAAAGGGTCTTCTTCGGCTGCTGACTCCCATGTGCCGCCTGATTGTGCCGCCTGACCGCATTAACCGTCGGCCGCGCCGGTTGGCGTATGCTTTCGGTTGCGGGGGCGGCGTCTCGACGGGGATGTCCCGTCGCGGCGCTGGTCGTCTGATGCCTCCTTTGCCTCTCCTTGGAGCGATGTGGGGTTGGTCCCACGCTGGAGGGCCGGTCTCCGTCAAGGAGGCGGTCCTCAAAGTGTCTCGCGACACTGGCGGCAGGGATATCCTGCCGTACTCTATAGTTGTTGTTGTTGCTATTTTTCTTCATTCTCTGTTCCCACGAGTAGCGGAGAAATTATGGTCCGCCCGGGCAGAGATCCGCCATACCCGGGTAAGGCTGGATAGAACAGGCGGTCGCCATCTGCCTGAGCCCACCGTTAGAGACTGGGCTAGTTTTTAATCCGGGCCCCCAGCCAGGCTGACTCTCGGCACGGTCCGATTGACACCTTAGCCCAGCCCGGAGTGAGATGTGAGGGAAGGGATGTAGATGGGTATTTGTGGGGGAGTTGGGAGTGTGTGAGGCTATGATTGAAAGACGGCGACACAAGCGTCTTGTCAGTGCGATAAAACCTACCGCACCCGCTGTTTGTCCGGGACTGCTTATTCACGAGGATTTCTGGCTATTCGCAGCTAACCCCGAAGGGCCGTTCGCTATCCGCAACCCGCGACCCGCCTGGTGGCCTCAGCTTAGCCCCCTCCGAACCATCCCACAAGTTCATCAGACCAGGACGACTTTCATTTAGTCGAAGACAATTTTCCGATACCTAGCGATGGCATTATTGGGATAGACTTCTTTAAAAAATATAATTGCCAATTAGATTTCACAGAAACGTGTGATTCTCTAATACTTCGGCCAAATAACTTAAATTATCCAATACATTTACCAATAATTCACATTTGTGATAACAATGCCACAATACTTCCAGCAAAATTAAAATTTCATCTTCCGAAAATAACATTTTCATTCCAAATCAAGAAATTGAGAAAGGAATATTTATAGGGAATACAATTTCCAACAATAAACAAACTTTTGTCCGAATATTGAATACAACAACTTCAGTAAAAATAATAAGCCTTCAAGACATTAAAATAGAAAAGCTAAGTGACTATGAAACAGTCCAAGAAACTAGCCCAGATCGCCAAGAAACGGTGATGCACAAACTTAATAAGAACTTTCCCAAATTATTCAAAAAACAATTAAAAAATCTCTGCACCAACTATACAGACATATTCGAACTAGAAACCGAATCTATATCAACCAATAATTTCTACCAGCAAGAATTAAGGTTGAAAGATACTGAGCAAGCGTACATAAAAAATTACAGAATACCTCATACTCATAAAGAAGAAGTAAACAAACAAGTAGAAAAACTCATCTCGGATAGAATAGTGGAACCATCTGTTTCAGAATACAACAGTCCGATTTTACTAGTACCAAAAAAAGGTTTACCAGGTTCTGATACCAAGAGATGGCGATTAGTAATAGACTGTCGTCAAATAAACAAAAAATTACTGTCCGATAAATTTCCGTTACCAAGAATAGATGACATTCTTGATCAATTAGGTAGAGCTAAATATTTTTCATGTTTGGACTTAATGTCCGGTTTTCACCAAATAGAGTTAAAAGAAGACTCTAGAAATATTACGTCTTTTTCAACGAGCAATGGAGCATATCGCTTTACGCGATTACCATATGGTTTAAAAATAGCGCCAAATTCTTTTCTTTTTTAGACCCTTCACAAGCATTCTTGTATATGGATGACTTAATAGTCATCGGTTGTTCCGAAAATCACATGATCAAAAATTTAACAAATGTTTTTGACTTTTGTAGGAAACACAACCTAAAACTACATCCAGAAAAATGCTCATTTTTCATGCATGAAGTAACTATTCTAGGTCACAAATCTACTGACCAAGGTATTTTGCCAGATGAAAAAAAAATATGATATCATAGAAAAATACCCAGTCCCAACGGACGCAAATAGCGCTAGACGATTCGTTGCATTTTGCAATTATTACAGACGTTTTATAAAAAACTTTGCAGATTATTCACGTCACATAACGAGATTATGTAAAAAGAATGTAAAGTTTGAATGGTCCGATGAATGCCAAAAAGCATTCGATTATTTGAAAAAAGCTCTAATTAAACCTACATAACTAAAATACCCAGATTTTAGTAAAGAATTTTGCATCATCACAGATGCCAGTAAATTAGCCTGCGGAGCATTTTTAACGCTTCTCGCTCATTCACAAAAGGCGAAAGCAATAAAAATACTACAGAACAAGAATTAGCTGCAATTCACTGGGCAATAACACATTTTCGACCATACATATATGGTCAACACTTCTCTATTAAAACAGACCATAGACCATTAACATATTTGTTTTCAATGGTCAACCCCAGTTCGAAACTAACGAGAATGAGACTTGATTTAGAAGAGTATGATTTTACTGTAGAATATCTCAAGGGATAAGACAACTTTGTGGCAGACGCCCTATCAATAACAATATCGAATTAAAAGACATTCAAAATAAAGTCCTGAAAGTCACTTCCAGGCAGCAAAGTAGACAGAATAAAAACTGTACAGTAAATAATGAAGAACTATTGCCAAGGCAAAGTCTCAAAAATGTATCCAAGCCCAACGTATACGAAGTCATCACAAATGACGAGGTACGAAAAGTAGTGACCTTGCGTATAACTGAATCTAAATTAACTGGGTTCCTGGAGTAGACTTACCCCCGTATTCAAGTAGACTCCTTTTGATTAATCTTCCCTCCCTGTTAAACCGTAGAACTATGCATGGAGTATTATTTATTACTAACCTACTTAATGGTGAAATCGACTCATCAGTTCTTTTGAGTCGAATTAAATTTAATGTCCCAATTAGATCTTCACGTAACTTTTTACCCCTTAGCCTTGATCGTTGCTTCAGCAACTATTTAATTCATGAACCATTTCGTGTTATATGTTCTGACTATAACAAACTTTATTCTCTTGTCTCCTTGGAGGCCTCATCTCCAGTACTAAAAGATCGATCCTTTTTGCTTTATCTAATCGTAACCACTAACTACTAATCTAATGCTGGTCTGATTGGGTTTTCTGGGTTTTTCCCAATCCTCGCAACAAATGTTGGACTACTCAATTTTATTGAATTTCCCAGAGCTTTAACGTTAACTTTTGATTATATTTTCAGATTTATATATTAATCTATAATTTTATTTTAAATTATTTTAACTATTTTTTAATTTAAATTTATTTTGATTTCATTTTGATGTCAGCTGCTCTTAGCTGACAATAAATAAATAAATAAATAAATAAATAAATGTCTTTTAAAACAAGGAAACAAAGTTATCGCAAAAATTGATGTTAGCGATTTGTACATCAATGGAATTCTCGACTTAGGTCAGTTCTTCCAAAGGCTTGAAAAGCAAGCCGGTATACTTAAAATCAGCCAACTCAAAGTGGCAACGAGCGAAAAAATCTTTGGATCAATTTCAATAGATAATTTCAAGATGACCCTAATAGAAAATGAAAAAGAGATACAAGAAATACTGTCTACACTTCATGACGATCCAATCCAAGGAGGTCATACAGGCACAACAAAAACTTTAGCTAAAGTAAAAAGTCACTACTATTGGAAAAATATGACTCGTCATATCAAAGACTACGTACGTAGATGTCATAAATGCCAAATGTCAAAAGCCACGACACATACTAAGACCCCAATGACGTACACAGAAACACCAACAAATGCTTTCGACAGAGTAATAGTGGACACAGTGGGTCCGCTACCTAGATCAGAATATGGCAATGAATACATAGTCACACTAATATGTGACCTGACAAAATACCTTTGCAAATAAAAATGCAAATACTGTCGCAAAAGCAATATTCGAAAATTTCATACTCAAGTACGGTCCAATGAAGACGTTCATTTCGGACATGGGAACAGAGTATAAGAATAAAGTAATAACAGATATGTGTAAGTACATGAAGATCGAGAATCTTACATCAACTGCATATCACCACCAGACTTTAGGGACAATAGAACGAAGACATATAACATTCAATGAATACATTCGTTCATATATCTCTGCAGACAAAACAGATTGGGATGTTTGGATGCTTTACTTCACGTATTGTTTCAACACAACACCATCAGTTATGCATGAATATTGTCCATATAAATTAGTTTATGGAAGATTAGACTAGAAATAGCATATAAAAGAGCTAGACATATGTTAGAAAAAGCTAAAGCTTATAGGAAACTTTACTATGATAAAACAATTTCAGATTTTAAGATAAAAATAGGAGACAAGGTTTCATTAAGAAATGAAGCAGGTCATAAGTTAGAACCAGTATATTTATGACCCTATACAGTAGATGACATTCAAGATAAGGATAATATACAACATGAGAGATACAAAAAATGTATGGCTCTCGCGCTGACTTCTCTGCCGAAGCAGTGGTCAGCCTTAAGTTTAGAATTAATATTCAAAAATCATTAAATAAAGTGCCTTCATGAAGAACAGTCAAAGTGTTTGAACCAAACCATTACACCCCCCAAAAACTGCATCAAAAGTTTGGATGCCACGCCAACCAATACTGCCCTAGCCACCCCCATCCGCCCCAACGCTTCATCAAAAACGGGAATGCGTCTATCTTCCAGAGTTGTGGAGCTAGAGCCACCAAATTTGGTAGGAAGATAGCTGGCAACGACCCCCAAAAAACTGCATCAAAGTTTTGGAGCCACGCCCACCCATTTCGCCCCCCTTTCCCTACCATATACAAACTTTGAGCTATAGTCACCAAATTTGGTATGAAGATAGCAATTGACATTTCACATAGATCTGCGTAAAAAATGTGGATGCCACGCACACTCATTCCGCCCCCAGCCCCCCTTTCCCACTTTTTACAAACTTCGAGCTAGAGTCACCAAATTTGGTATGAAGATAGCAATTGACATTTCACAAAGATCTGCATCAAAAATTTGGATGCCACACCCACCCATACTGCCCCCAGACCCCCTTTCCCAACAAACTTACAAACTTTGAGCTAGAGTCACCTAATTTGGTATGATGATACCAATTGACATTCCAGAAAGATCTGCATCAAATATTTGGATGCCACGCCCACCCATACCGCCCGCAGCCTCCCTCTCCCCACTTTTACAAACTTTGAGCTAGAGTCACCAAGTTTGGTATGAAGATAGCAATTGACATTCCACAAAGATCTGCAGCAAAAATTTGGATGCCACACCCACCCAATCTGCCCCCAGCCCCCCTTTCACCAGATTTTACATACTTTGAGCTAGAGTCACCAAATTTGGAAGGAAGATAGCTGGTGGCATCCCCATCTGCATCGGAGAATCTTTAAGGAGAATCTTTAAGGCAACGTACACCTCTGCCGCATCCGTACCCCTTTGCAATCAGGCCTCTTTTTATCGGTTTAAATACTGGTAACGAGTATACCGCAGTCGGTTGCGTCCGACTGCAACGTTTCCACATGTTATTTTAAATTTTTATTATAAAAATTGAAATGTTATTCTTATTTTCAATTTTTAAAATAAAAGTTATTAATAAAAGCTATGATTTATTTTTAAGGCCTGTACGCATGAGCCCCGTACAGCTCCCGTACCGTACACATGAGTATTACGACCGTAACGACAAGTGTTGAAAAAATCACATATTGTGGCGGTAGGCTTATAACTTTCTTAAATAAATTGGAAATGCAGCTGTGTTTTGTACACTTGAATTCAAAATATTGATTCACGACCAACGCGCGCTACTTTTGTGTTTGAGTACAGCTAACGCCCTGCTGCTGGCGGTTGCACTTTAGTGAACCCATATTTGATGGGCAGAGCTGAGATTACCAAAGATTATGCTAAACATAACTGAAACCACTCAAAAGACTCAAAGCAAATTCACTTTACTGATCTATACCCTCTATGGCAGAACAATCCAGTTTATATGTTATTAAAATTGTATCTTATTGATTAATTAATATATTTTTATTCAATACTTCTAGCGCAGCATTGACTGCCAAAACAATAAGTATGGCTCTATTAGAGCCTGAATAAGGTCGACTTTGTTAATATTATCCGAAAAATGTATAAGCCGGCTCTTGCCCGACATGTTGTTGCTTTTTTTACAATCCTAAAAAGCTGCTGAAAGCTATTTACTGTCGTAACATTTTAACATAATATTTTAACATTTTCATTGTTCAACACTACCGTACCACCAGTAGCGAACAGAACTGCATACCGAAAATGTTAGTACGGTACTGACGCTGTACGAGACCATTTTCGTACTCGTTACCGAAGGTAGCAACTTCCAAAAAACTGCATCAAAAATTTTGGATCCAGCCCCCCCGCATTTTAATGACAAAAAAGCCTATATCTCCCACAGTTTTTGAGCTATAGCCACCAAATTTGGTGCCAAGATAGGTGATTATGACCCCCCAAAAACTGCATCAAAAGTTTGGATGCCACGCCCACCAATACTGCCCTAGCCGCCCCCATCCGCTCCAACGCTTCATCAAAAACGGGAATGCGTGCATCTTCCAGAGTTGTGGAGCTAGAGCCTCCAAATTTGGTGGGAAGATAGCTGGTAACGACCCCCAAAAAATTGCATCAAAGTTTTGGAGCCACGCCCGCCCATTTCGCCCCCCTTTTCAAAACTTTTTACAAACTTTGCGCTTGAGTCACCAAATTTGGTATGAAGATAGCAATTGACATTTCACATAGATCTGCATCAAAAATTTGGATGCCACGCCCAACCATACCGCCCCCAGCCCAACTTTCCACAACTTTTACAAACTTTGAGCTAGAGTCACCAAATTTGGTATGCAGATAGCAATTGACATTTCACATAGATCTGCATCAAAAACTTGGAAGCTACGCCCACCCATACCACCACAGCCCCCCTTTCCCCAACTTTTACAATTTTTGAGCTATAGTCACCAAATTTGGTATGAAGATAGCAATTGACATTCCACAAAGATCTGCAGCAAAAATTTGGATGCCACACCCACCCATACCGCCCCCAGCCCCCCTTTCACCACTTTTACATACTTTGAGCTAGAGCCACCAAATTTGGTAGTAAGATAGCTGGCAACGACCCCCAAAAATCTGCATCAAAGTTTTGGAGCCACGCCCACCCATTTCGCCCCCCTTTCCCCACCTTTTACAAACTTTGAGCTTGAGTCACCAAGTTTGGTATGAAGATAGCAATTGACATTCCACAAAGATCTGCAGCAAAAATTTGGATGCCACACCCACCCAATCCGCCTCCAGCCCCCTCGCCCTAGCTTGTACATACTTTGAGCTAGAGTCACCAAATTTGGAAGGAAGATAGCTGGTGGCATCCCCATCTGCATCGGAGAATCTTTAAGGAGAATCTTTAAGGCAGCGTACACCCCTGCCGCATCCGTACCCCTTTGCAATCAGGCCTCTTTTTACCGGTTTTAATACTGGTAACGAGTATACCGCAGTCGGTTGCGTCCGACTGCAACGTTTCCACTTGTTTTATATGAAGTTTTTACTGTACGGGAGCTGTTTAATAGAAAAATCAATATATAATAATTTTTTTTTTTATTATAAAAACTAATTTAATAATTAAATATGCTTTAAAAAAATAAAAAATTGGAAATAAAAGTTTTCGTGTTTCCGAATATGCCACACAAAAATAACATATATGTCTATGTCACACTCATCGTGGAGTCTTTTATGGTCTTTAATTTTTTTTCAACCCATAACTGTTATTTGCGGTCCCTGGTTTCTGTTGGTGAGCGTAGAGTTGGGTGAGCTCTCCACAATGAGTTTTTCGTACTGGTGGTTGCTAGTTGTTCGATGTAACGGCGTTGAGCGCGTTCTACCTCGTTTTTTAACGCTTTGGTGAGTTTACGTGTGGCGTCTTTTAGTTTTTGCTTTGCAGATGGCGATTTGTTCGATTGCCAGGCACGTCGTAAGCGCCGCTTTTCAAGAACAAGCTGTTCAATTTGTAGATTTGTCTTCTTTTGGTTGTGTATTGTTTTGGGTGTTTGAGGCGTTGCGGTGCGAGCTGCGGCGACGAAGACCGACTCCAGAGTGTTAACAAAACTATCAGTGTAAGCTTCATCTTCGAGACGTAGCTTAAGCTTAATGTGCCATCTTATAAATTTTTTGTATCTGAGCCTGTTAGTTTTATGTGAAGTTAAATTACCGGGTCGATTTATGGATTCAGGGTGTCGTAGAAGATTTATTAAGACTGGCGAGTGATCAAATGATAGATCCGAAAGGCTTTCTGCACTCATCAGTCTACGCGAAATGTTTTTGGTAACTGCAAAGTCAATCAAAGCGGATAGTTTTTTGGGATCTGTCGGCCAGTATGTTGGTCTGCCAGGAGAAACATGGTAGAGCTTGTTTTTTGCTTTTATAATTGCATTGTAGAGCTGCTTTCCTTTTGGATTCACGAGACGAGATCCCCAGTGTGTGTGCTTGGCATTGAAGTCTCCTGCTGCTATAAAGCATTCTCCTAGTGAGTTAAAAAATTCCATAAATTGGTCTTCAGATATGGTATAATGCGGGGGGCAGTATACAGCGCCTAGAGTAAGTTGGTTCCCACTGTCCAAATGTATTTTTAGAGATGTGGCCTGTAGAAAGTTTTCAGCAAACTCTTTATAGTAGTGGTGCTTGAGGCGGCTTCTGATCAAAATACCAGTTCCACCGTGTGCCTTACCATCGGGATGATTTGTACCGTAGAATAAGTATCCACTTATGTTAAAGTTATATTTGTTTGTAAGGTGTGTTTCGGAAAGTTGCATTACGTCGATGTGCTTATCGAGTAGGAATTGAGCTAATTCAAGTTTATGCTGTGAGACGCCATTAGCGTTCCACGTAGATATTCGTATCGCAAACATTGATTATTTTGACTGTTGTGATACAAGCATTTGTATCAAAAGATTTTGATTACGCATTAGTTCTTGCATAGTTGTTTTCATGAATGACATAAACTCGTTCATGCTCTGCTGCAGGGTACATATGAGTGCTTCGAGGTTGCTTTGTTGCTGTTCCTGTGCAGCGCTTGTACTCGCTTGTTTTGGTTGTAAATACGGTGTGTTAGAGACAAGAAGAGCCAGTCCAGATCTTAGGGCGCTTGCATAAGTTGCGTTATTGGTTAAGAATTCGGGGCCAAGTGAGGATCTGGCTGCAGAGGAAAAGAAGACGTCTGGGTTGTGTTTCGATGGAGTGAAGGTAATCGGTCTGTGTTGCGAGCGTACAGTGGTAACGCGCTGATGGATACGGTTTTTAAGTTCCTTGTAGACTTGGCAGCCTCTGTAGTTTTTTTGTTAGAGTCTTCTTTACTTGCTGGGCAACTTGCGGAGTTATGCAATTCCCCACAGTATACGCATACCGAGCGCAGTGTACAGTAGGCTTTTGTATGGCCGTACTCTTGAGAGTTCATACATTGTACCGGACCATTTCGTTTGTGCGGTTCTTCTACGGTGATTCTTCGGTGAAGTAAAAGCTGAAGTTTGTATATTGGGTGCACCTCAATTTTTTAAGCATCTACGTTTCTGGCTCAAATTCTATTTTGTAAAGTGGTTGCGGCATCCTGTTCCTGTTTAAGATATGAATGACTGTTTTTGCACGAAATCCTTTCTCCTGCAGCGCCCGTCTTATGTCTACTGGTGTTACATCAGGTTCTATGCTTTTATTACGATCTGCAGGCCCTTGCAGCTTTTTAGTTGAAACGAATATAAATTAATTATACTTATTACCGAAGGGAAAGAGTATATTGGTTTTGTGCAATGTCCGTCATGGTGTCTGTCCGTCTGTCCGAGTTTTTTCCACACCCTTCAAGCTAGAGACTTGAAACTTTCCAATTCTCTTTATCTATGGGATTATCAATTAAAGTGTCAAGATTGGGGTTCTACGATAACTGGGGGGCTGGCAAATCGATAAATTCGATAACTCAAATAAGATAAATCCACATGTTTCGCACATCCTTACAGCTAGAACTACCAAATTTGGTAAGGTGATAGCTACTAGCAACCCCCAAAAAACTGCATCAAATATTTTGGAGCCACGCCCACCCATTCCGCCCCAAGCCCCCAGCATTTTAAAGTCAAAAACGACTATATCCCCCACATTTTTTGAGCTATAGCTACCAAATTTGGTGCCAAGATAGGTGATGACGACCCCCCAAAAAATGCATCAAAAGTTTGGATGCCACGCTCACCAATACTGCCCTAGCCACCCCTATCTGCCCCAACGCTTCGTCAAAAACGATAATGCCTGTATCTTCCAGAGTTGTGGAGCTAGAGCCACCAAATTTAGTAGGAAGATAGCTAGCAACGACCCCCAAAAATCTGCATCAAAGTATTGGAGCCATGCCCACCAATTTCGCCCCCTTTTCAAACTTTTTACAAACTTTGAGCTAGTGTCACCAAATTTGGTATGAAGATAGTAATTGACATCCCACATGAATCTGCATCAAAAATTTGGATGCCACACCCACCCAATCTGCCCCCAGCCCCCCTTTCCCAACTTTTACAAACTTTGAGCCAGAGTCACCAAATAAGGTATGAAGATATCAATTGACAATACACATAAATCTGCATCAAAAATTTGGATGCCACGGCCACCCAATCCGCCCCCCGCACCCCTTTCCACACTTTTTACAAACTTTGAGCTAGAGTCACCAAACTTGGAAGGAAGACAGCTGGTGGCATCCCCATATGCATCGGAGAATCGTTAAGGCAGAGTAAACCCTTGCCGCACCCGTACCCCTTTGCAATCAGGCCTGTTTTTACCGGTTTTAAAACTGTTAACGAGTATACCGCAGTCGGTTGCGTCCTAATGTAATGTCTGTAATTATCTTCCAACTTTGTGTGGACTTTAATTCCTTGAATTTCACGCTGTACGAGGAACTATGTAAAAATTATCTTTGCCTATGAGCTCGACAGCTTTGTTAACAAAAGCACTGGAGCTTTTCTCATGTATTTATATTTATTTGTTTACTGCAACTAAGATCAGCTGACATAAAATTCAAATTAGCTCGGTAAGTTGCCCAGCAAGCAAAGAAGACTCTAGCAAAAAATTTGGCAACAACTGCGAAGGCAAGCACACAGCCAACTACAGAGGCTGCCGTGTTTACAAAGAACTAAAAACCGAATCCATCAGCGCATTACCACTGTACGCCCGCAACACGCACCTATTACCTTAAATTTAAATAAAATTGAAAATTGAAATTAAAAATTAATTAAAATAAAATTATATTTAATCTGAAAGTAAAAATAGGTAAACAAAAATTTATAAAGTTAACGTTAAAAAAATTTATAACGTTAACGTTAAAGCTCTGGGAAGTTCAACAATAAAATTAGTGGTCCAACATTTGTTGCGTGGAAAAACCCAATAAGACCAGCGTTAGATTAGTAGTTACTGGTTACGATTAGATAAAGAAAAATAGGATCGATCTTTTTAGTACTGGAATTGAGGTCTCCAAGGAGACAAGAGAATAAAGTTTGTTATAGTCAGAACATATAGCACGAAATGGTGCATGAATTAAATAGTTGCTCAAGCAACGATCAAGGCTAAGGGGTAAAAAGTTACGTGAAGATCTAATTGGGACATTAAATTTAATTCGACTCAATAGAACTGATGAGTCGATTTCACCATTAAGTAGGTTAGTAATAAATAATACTCCATGCATAGTTCTACGGTTTAACAGGGAGGGAAGATTTATTAAAAGGAGTCTACTTGAATAGGGGGGCTAGTCAACTCCAGGAACCCAGTTAAAACTTCTAAGGGCAAATAGAAGAAATTTCTTCTGCACAGATTCAATTCTATCCTGGTCTATCGAGTATTGTGGGGACCACACACAAGATCCATATTCCAGGATGGGACGTACTAGGGATGTATAAAGCGTTTAAGTGGTGTAGGGTTCGCTTAACTCTTTCGATGATGAAGCCAAAGACATTAATGGCCTTATTGACCATAGACGAGATATGAGCGTCAAACTTTAATTTAGGATCAAGAATAATACCTAAATCTCTTATTTCAAACACGTGGTCAAGTGGTGAAGCATCAAGCAAGTAGTTAGCAGTGTGAGGGGTACTTCTACAAAAAGACATGACTTTATATTTAGAACAATTTAAATTGAGAAAGTTAAAACGACACCAGGCCGACAATGCACCCAAATCCGACTGTAGCAAGTTACAAAGAGAAGCATCATTATACATACGAGTTTTTAAAAACAGATGGAAGGTCGTTAATAAACAGATTAAATAGCAAAGGTCCAAGATGACTCCATTGGGGAACGCCAGAGGTAACAAAAATAGGTTAATATACAGACGATTTAAATACTACTTTTTGTGTTCGAAGGCCACAATAAGAGTTTTGATGGAAATCCAATAATATTTTATTTTTGAAGCAACAGAGAATGACTAACAGAATCAAATGTCTTACTCAAATCGGTGTAAACAACGTCAGTTTACATTTTTTCCTGAAACCCTTTGATAACAAGCGAAGTGAATTCAAGAAGGTTAGTGGTAGTAGATCAACGCCTAACAAAACCGTGTTGATAAGGCGATATAATTGAACTACATGTGTGTTGCAGTTGAGAACATATAATTTTTTCAAAGACTTTAGGAATGGCGGACAACTTGGATATACCCCTATAATTTTTAACGTTAGACTTAGAAGAATTTTTATGGAGTGGAATGATAAAAGATTCCTTTCATATATCAGGAAACACAGTTGAGTCAACAGACAAGTTAAATAATTTATTTAAGGGCTTACAAAGAGAATCCGCGCAGTATCTAAGAATACAGCCTGCCACACCATCAGGAACTGGCAAGTAGCCAGGTTTGATAGAGTTAAATTCACTCAGGAGCGAAGACTCAGTAATTACTGGGACATATATGCAATTTGACGTTTGAATTTGAAAAGGATAGGTATTACTGCAACTATATAAGCTCGTTAAGTATGCTGATTGAAAATACTCAGCAAATAGATCCGCTACTGCCGGATCAGAACTTGCTTTTGTATTATCAAGGTATACTGAGGTTGGCAAGCAAGAAGACTTACGTTTAGAGTTAACAAATTTATAAAACTGTTTAGGGTCACGTTTAAAGTTTAGTCTATAACGATTAAGATAATTATTATAACAAGTTGTGTTAACAGAAAGAAAACTAGATTTTGCTACTAAATAAATCTAAAGTAGCTCCCGATTTTTTAAATATCCAAAAGCGAATTCAAGGTCTTATAAAATATGGCAATGGCAGTTTCTATATCACTACAAGAATAAAGGCGAGACTAATTAGTATGTTGAAGAAGATAATTTAATTAAGTAAAGCTATTTTTACGAAAGCAACGGTTTTTTGAAGAATTAGTAGATACTGAACTAGGGTTAAGAATTTCGATGGATAGTTCTAAGTGTGGATGGTAGGTATCTTCCGGAAGCATTAGAGGGGGAATTCTACTAGCATTACTGCAATCTGAGTCCGAAACAAATATTAAGTCCAACATTCTACCACTACAGTTATGCACCCTTTTAACTTGCGATAGGCCTTACTCCAGTAGGCCATCGATAAAATCATCAGAATTGACTGGTTATATCGCCGAAGATGTGTATTCACAGACCATACAACATTTGGCTTGTTCGTGTCATACCTGTAAAGTAATGATTACACTGTGATAGTCGAAAACAAGTGGAAACGTTGCAGTCGGACGCAACCGACTGCGGCATACTCGATACCAGTATTAAAATCGGTAAAAAGAGGTCTGACTGCTGAGGGGTACGGATGCGGCAGAGGTGTACACTGCCTAAAAAATTTTAAGTTTGTTTGGAAAGGGGGGCTGGAGGCGGTATGGGTGGGCGTGGCATCCAGATTTGTGATGCACATCTTTGTGGAATGTCAATTGCTATCTTCATACCAAATTTGGTGACTCTAGCTCAAAGTTTGTAAAATGTGGGAGAGGGGGGCTGGGGCCTTATGGGTGGGCGTGGCATCCAAACTATTGATGCAGATCTTTGTTAAATGTCAATTGCTATCTTCATACCAAATTTGATGACTGTAGCTCGAAGTTTGTAAAAAAGAGGGGAGAGGGGGGCTGGTAGCTGGGGGCGGTATGGGTGGGCTTGGCATCCAAATTTGTGATGCAGATCTTTGTGGAATGTCAATTGCTATCTTCATACCAAATTTGGTGACTCTAGTTCGAAATATGTAAAAAGTGGGGAATGGGGGGCTGGGGGCGGTATGGGTGGGCGTGGCATCCAAATTTCTGATGGAGATCTTTGTGGAATGTCAATTGCTATCTTCATACCAAATTTTTTGACCCTAGCTCAAAGTTTGTAAAAAGTGGGGAGAGGGGGGCTGGTGCCTTATGGGTGGGCGTGGCATCCAAATTTTTGATGCAGATCTTTGTAAAATTTCAATTGCTATCTTCATACCAAATTTGGTGATTGTAGCTCGAAATATGTAAAAAGAGGGGAGAGGGGGGCTGGTAGCTGAGGGCGGTATGGGTGGGCGTGGCATCCAAATTTGTGATGCAGATCTATGTGGAATGTCAATTGCTATCTTCATACCAAATTTGGTGACTCTAGTTCGAAATATGTAAAAAGTGTGGAAAGGGGGGCTGGCGGCGGTATGGGTGGGCGTGGCATCCAAATTTGTGATGCAGATCTTTGTGGAATGTCAATTGCTATCTTCATACCAAATTTGGTGACTCTAGCTCGAAAATTGTAAATAGTTGTGGAAAGGGGGGCTGGGGGCGGTATGGGTGGGTGTGACATCCAAATTTTTGCTGCAGATCTATGTGGGATGTCAATTGCTATCTTCATACCAAATTTGGTGACTCTAGCTAAAAGTTTGTAAAAGGTGGGGAAAGGGGGGCGAAATGGGTGGGCGTGGCTCCAAAACTTTGATGCAGTTTTTTGGGGGTCGTTACCAGCTATCTTCCTACCAAATTTGGAGGCTCTAGCTCCTCAACTCTGGAAGATACACGCATTCCCGTTTTTGACGCAGCGTTGGGGTATATGGGGCGGCTAGGGCAGTATCGGTGGGCGTGGCATCCAAACTTTTGATGCAGGGGGGGTCATCATCACCTATCTTGGCACCAAATTTGGTGGCTCTAGCTCAAAAACTGTGGGAGATATAGCCATTTCTGATTTCAAAATTGCGGTGGAGCTGGGGGCGGAATGGGGGGGTTGGGGGTTGCTAGTAGCTATCTTCTTACCAAATTTGGTAGTTCTAGCTGAAAGGATGTGCGAAATATGTGGATTTATCGGTTTTGAGTTATCGAATTTATCGATTTGCCAGCCCCCCAGTTATCGTACAACCACCATCTTGACACTTTAATTTACTATCCCATAGATAAAGAGAATTGGAAAGTTTCAAGTCTCTAGCTTGAAGGGTGTGGAAAAAAGTTGCGAACATACGGACGGACAGACGGACGGACACCATGACGGACATTGCACAAAACCAATATTCTCTTTACCTTCGGTATCGAGTATAAAAAAGACAAGACCAAACTCGACGGTTTCCCCCTATTTGGGGTCCTACGAATCGAACTGCATCATTACTTTTTTGAGTTGCAATCATGGTTTCATACAACATTTTTTGTTGAAGTTTTTCATCAAAGTGGCCCATTGTAACAGATAGGCACATTTTTCTTCGGTCTCTAACTTTATTAATGTTGACTTTTTTGGTAAACTTTCTTTGGCAAAGCTTCTCAGAATAAGTCCGTCTTTAAGTTCTTAGATGACTGTAAGCCCCAAAATGAATGTTTTGGGTGTCCTTATAGCCAATATGTCGAAAAAACTGAAATTTAACCCATTTTTATACTCATGTGAAACAGGGTATATTGAGTTTGTCATGAATCTGTAACGCATTAAAGGAATGATGGGAGACCCCATAAACTATATATCAAAATGATCAGGACGAGCTCAGGAATTGGTTTCCACGTGTCCGTCCGTCCGTCTGTCCGTCCGTCCGTCTGTCCGTCTGGCCGTCTGTCCGTCTGCCTGTTTCAACACGATTTTCGGCCAAACTGCTGAACCGATCTTGATGAAACTTTCACAGATTGCTTAGATCATGTCGGGTTTGTTCACTTTGTAATTTCATCCCGATCGGAGCATTCTAAGACATAGCCAATATACAAATTGATCATATCGTACTATCAATTGTTGTTGCTGTCGTGCGAAAAATTACCAACAACTGCACAGAAACATAAATAAGAGGGGGGGAGCATTGATTTGGCTGACTGTTTACCGTCTAGCTGACAATAACAGCCAAACCACAACAATTGTTAAAAAATAATAAATTCAAATTCAATTTATTGAAAATTATGTAAAAAAACAAGTGGAAACGTTGCAGTCGGACGCAACCGACTGCGGCATACTCGATACCAGTATTAAAACCGGTAAAAAAAGGCCTGATTGCGGAGGGGTACGGATGCGGCAGGGGTGTACGCTGCCTTAAAGATTTTCCGAAGCAGATGGGGATGCCACAAGCTATCTTCCTTAAAAATTTGGTGACTCTAGCTCATAGTTTGTAAAAGGTGGGGAAAGGGGGGCTGGGGGCGGTATGGGTGGGCGTGGCATCCAAATTTTTGATGCAGATCTTTGTGGAATGTCAATTGCTATCTTCATACCAAATTTGGTGACCCTAGCTCAAAGTTTGTAAAAAGTGGGGAAAGGGGGGGCTGGGGGCGGTATGGGTGGGCGTGGCATCCAAACTTTTGATGCAGATCTTTGTGGAATGTCAATTGCTATCTTCATACCAAATTTGGTGACCCTAGCTCAAAGTTTGTAAAAGGTGTGGAAAGGGGGGGGGCTGGGGGCGGTATGGGTGGGCGTGGCATCCAAAATTTTGATGCAGATCTTTGTGGAATGTCAATTGCTATCTTCATACCAAATTTGGTGACCCTAGCTAGAAGTTTGTAAAATGTGGGGAAAGGGGGGCTGGGGGCGGTATGGGTGGGCGTGGAATCCAAATTTGTGGTGCAGATCTTTGTGGAATGTCAGTTGCTATATTCATACCAAATTTGGTGACTCTAGCTAAAAGTTTGTAAAAAGTGGGGAAAGGGGGGCGAAATGCGTGGGCGTGGCTCCAAAACTTTTATGCAGATTTTTGGGGGTCGTTGCCAGCTATCTTCTTACCAAATTTGGTGGCTCTAGTTCCACAATTCTGGAAGATACACGCATTCCCGTTTTTGACGAAGCGTTGGGGTGGATGGGGGCGGCTAGGGCAGTATTGGTGGGCGTGGCATCCAAACTTTTGACGCAGTTTTTGGGGGGTCATCATCACTTATCTTGGCACCAAATTTGGTGGCTCTAGCTCAAAAACTGAGGGAGATACAGCCATTTGTGATTTCAAAATGCTGGGGGTTGGGGGCGGAATGGGTGGGCGTGGCTCCAAAACTTTGATGCAGTTTTTGGGGGGGTCGTTACCAGCTATCTTCCTACCAAATTTGGAGGTTCTAGCTCCACAACTCTGGAAGATACACGCATTCCCGTTTTTGACGAAGCGTTGGGGTGGATGGGGGCGGCTAGGGCAGTATCGGTGGGCGTGGTATCCAAACTTTTGATGCAGTTTTTGGGGGTCATCATCACCTATCTTGGCACCATATTTGGTGGGTCTAGCTCAAAAACTGAGGGAGATATAGGCTTTTTTGACTTTAAAATGCGGGGGGGGTTGGGGGCGGAAAGGGGGGGCGTGGCTCCAAAATTTTTGATGCAGTTTTTTGGGGGTTGCTAATAGCTATCTTCTTACCAAATTTGGTAGTTCTAGCTGTAAGGATGTGCGAAATATGTGGATTTATCGGTTTTGAGTTATCGAATTTATCGATTTGCCAGCCCCCCAGTTATCGTAGAACCCCCATCTTGACACTTTAATTTACTATCCCATAGATAAAGAGAATTGGAAAGTTTCAAGTCTCTAGCTTGAAGGGTGTGGAAAAAGTTGCGAACATACGGACGGACAGACGGACACGGACGGACACCATGACGGACATTGCACAAACTCAATATACTCTTTACCTTCGGTATCGAGTATAAAAATTAATCTATTTGTGAAGGGTATCATAGTCTTGGCATAGCCAAAATTAACTATGCAGCACTTGTTTAATATGTTTTTTCCCTCACGTTTCGTCAATATTTTAATTTACCCTTTGATACTTATACATTAAGTGACATCTTGTAATACTAAGAAACTTAAGCAAAGACAACGTTCTGAGCAAACTAACCATTAGAAAAAAAAACTTAACAAAATTTGTATTTTTTAAAAAAGCTACACTAACTATAATTGTATCATACCTGTTAAGTTGCCATTAGAATTACTAATCAATTAAATTATTTTTGGAAAATAGTCGTAATGATTATATAGTTCGCTGGTGAAAAATGTATGATTATTTAATGATTACGATTACAAATAATCAAAAATAATGGAAAATTACCATGAATTATTAAAAATAATGGAAAATAATTGAAAATAATGGTTTCCATTATTTTCCATTATTTCCATTATTTTCCATTATTTTGCATTATTTTCCATTTTTTTTTCATTATTTCGACTATTTGAGACTAATTTGAGAGAAACAAATTATTTTCAACATCACATTTAATAACAAAAATGTTTCTGTACAAGATCGGCTTGTTGTTATTAAATATGATGTTGAAGATAATTTGTTTTTCTCAAAATAGTCTCAAATAGTCGAAATAATGGAAAATAATGCAAAATAATGCAAAATAATGGAAAATATTAGAACGATTATTTGCCATTATTTTCATATATTTTCCATTATTTTTAATAATTCATGGTAATTTTCCATTATTTTTGATTATTTGTAATCGTAATCATTAAATAATTGTGTGAAACCGAAAATAATCGCAATTCAATCATTAATTCAACTTTTAAACAAAAATAATCTAATTAATAATAACTACAATTAATAATCATTACTTAACAGGTATGAATTGTATGCTGTTTTATTTTTTTTTGTATCTTATAAGTGTTATTAATAAGTATCATAAATTTGTACACAATATTTAAATTGTATGCCAAACTGTTGATGGGATGATTTGGCTGTTCCGGTTTTAATAAAGGTTTGTCTTCTTTTAGTTAACATTTGATAGTAATGGCAGCCTTTATAGTTAGCAGGATGGTCGCCACCACAGTGAGCACACTTGGCCGGCTCGTCAGGTGATTTCTTGCAGTCAGGCGACTTGTGCTCATCCCCGCATCAAACACAAAGATGGTCTCTGCGACAGTATTTCGCTGTATGGCCATATGATTGACAGCGATTACATTGTACAATCTCAGTAGATTTTCTCAAAGCTTCAACACTAGCCCTCTGCCTGCAAATGAATTGTATTTTGTGAACATCCTTGTTGTTGCTAGCTGAGACAATGTTTATAAAGAACATGTTCATATTATTTCCCGTTGATCTGCTTTTAGGGTTGTAAACATGAAGCACTTTGTGGTCGTATTTAGCGAGCTGCTCAACGATTTCAGTATTGAGTGTTGAGCTATGAAGGCCTTTAATAACCAATCGGTAAGGCTTATCTTCCTTAAGTTGGAAGCTATAAAATTGGACCTTCAGGGAATCCAGCTTTGCCTGTATTTTCCTATAAGTTTGTGCATCCTTTGGGTAAACTCTTACTGTGTTACCTTGTGACACTTTGTTTTGGTAGCTGTCTGCTGAGACTATGTTATCTAAGGTTGATAGTAATTCCCTCATGTTGATGACATGTGAAATCACAAAAGGCGGAGGCTTATTAGGTGCCTTGGCTGGAATAGCATCAGCTTGAGGCTGGGCAGCAGAATTGCCAGAGGCAATATAGCTGTTATTGGGCCCTGGCTGAAGACTGCAACTGGGCCTGTCGTCAGGATCATCATACTCGACTTCCTTATCGTCAGTGCTCGCTAGCACAGCGAACCGGTTTCGAGCCGTAGAGTCAGTGCACACTGGGCTCAATTGCTTATTGCGCTTTGTGGTACGTACTTTATTGGAAGGCGTTCCAGGGGTCCTATTTCTTTTTGTCACACGTTGGAACCCTTGTAATTCGACATTAACAGCATCGCCAGGTGCCACTACGCTTAATGGTTGATCAGAGATCCCGACAGCTGAGTTGGAAGACAGTTGAGCGACTTCGATTTTTGACGCCATTCGTGTCATCAGGGGAATGGGAGAGCGGTGAAGGGAGCCATCATCACTAGAAGATTCACTTTGACTCGATGGCTTAGCCTTCCGGTTAATTGGACTAACACCAGTTGATAGCATCTTCTTATGATTTGCTAATCTACTGCTTGAGCGTGGACGTATTTTATTCTTCATAATTGACTCTCAATTGCTGTAGGCGTGAGGATATAGTTTACGGTTTCCCTCTTGTGCTGGTGTGGCACAAGAGAATAGTTTGCCCAATGGGCAAAGTAATTTGTTTACCACTCCTCAGAGATTGCGATTGCTTGTCCGACCTGGGTGACTCCGACAAAAATTTTTTATTTATTTTATTTTCTTTTTACAAAACGAAATAAAAATTTGAAAAAATTTTCAGATGTTGCCTGTTCCGAGTCTAGTCTCAATTCCCACAAAGATCTGCAGCAAAAATTTTGATGCCACGCCCACCCAATCCGCCCCAGCGCCCCCTTTCCACAGCTTTTACATACTTTGAGCTAGAGTCACCAAATTTGGAAGGAAGATAGCTGGTGGCATCCCCATCTGCATCGGAGAACCTTTAAGGCAGAGTAAACCCCTGCCGCATCCGTACCCCCTTTGCAATCAGGCCTCTTTTTACCGGTTTTAATACTGGTAACGAGTATACCGCAGTCGGTTGCGTCCGACTGCAACGTTTCCACTTGTTTTTTGTTTAAAAGTTTAATTAATTATAAAATTGCGATTATTTTCGGTTTCACACAATTATTTTATGATTACGATTACAAATAATCAAAAATAATGGAAAATTACCATGATTCCACAATTCTGGAAGATACACGCATTCCCGTTTTTGACGAAGCGTTGGGGTGGATGGGGGCGGCTAGGGCAGTATTGGTGGGCGTGGCATCCAAACTTTTGATGCAGTTTTTGGGGGTCATCATCACTTATCTTGGCACCAAATTTGGTGGCTCTAGCTCTAAAACTGAGGGAGATACAGCCATTTGTGATTTCAAAATGCTGGGGGTTGGGGGCGGAATGGGTGGGCGTGGCTCCAAAACTTTGATGCAGTTTTTGGGGGTCGTTACCAGCTATCTTCCTACCAAATTTGGAGGTTCTAGCCGCACAACTCTGGAAGATACACGCATTCCCGTTTTTGACGAAGCGTTGGGGTGGATGGGGGCGGCTAGGGCAGTATCGGTGGGCGTGGCATCCAAACTTTTGATGCAGTTTTTGGGGGGTCATCATCACCTATCTTGGCACCAAATTTGGTGGGTCTAGCTCAAAAACTGAGGGAGATATAGGCTTTTTTGACTTTAAAATGCGGGGGGTTGGGGGCGGAAAGGGGGGGCGTGGCTCCAAAATTTTTGATGCAGTTTTTTGGAGGTTGCTAATAGCTATCTTCTTACCAAATTTGGTAGTTCTAGCTGTAAGGATGTGCGAAATATGTGGATTTATCGGTTTTGAGTTATCGAATTTATCGATTTGCCAGCCCCCCAGTTATCGTAGAACCCCCATCTTGACACTTTAATTTACTTTCCCATAGATAAAGAGAATTGGAAAGTTTCAAGTCTCTAGCTTGAAGGGTGTGGAAAAAAGTTGCGAACATACGGACGGACAGACGGACAGACGGACGGACACCATGACGGACATTGCACAAACTCAATATACTCTTTACCTTCGGTATCGAGTATAAAAATTAATCTATGTGTGAAGGGTATCATAGTCTTGGCATAGCCAAAATTAACTATGCAGCACTTGTTTAATATGTTTTTTCCCTCACGTTTCGTCAATATTTTAATTTACCCTTTGATACTTATACATTAAGTGACATCTTGTAATACTAAGAAACTTAAGCAAAGACAACGTTCTGAGCAAACTAACCATTAGAAAAAAAAACTTAACAAAATTTGTATTTTTTAAAAAAGCTACACTAACTATAATTGTATCATACCTGTTAAGTTGCCATTAGAATTACTAATCAATTAAATTATTTTTGGAAAATAGTCGTAATGATTATATAGTTCGCTGGTGAAAAATGTATGATTATTTAATGATTACGATTACAAATAATCGAAAATAATGGAAAATTACCATGAATTATTAAAAATAATGGAAAATAATTGAAAATAATGGTTTCCATTATTTTCCATTATTTCCATTATTTTCCATTATTTTGCATTATTTTCCAATTTTTTTTCTTTATTTCGACTATTTGAGACTAATTTGAGAGAAACAAATTATTTTCAACATCACATTTAATAACAAAAATGTTTCTGTACAAGATCGGCTTGTTGTTATTAAATATGATGTTGAAGATAATTTGTTTTTCTCAAAATAGTCTCAAATAGTCGAAATAATGGAAAATAATGCAAAATAATGCAAAATAATGGAAAATATTAGAACGATTATTTGCCATTATTTTCAATTATTTTCCATTATTTTTAATAATTCATGGTAATTTTCCATTATTTTTGATTATTTGTAATCGTAATCATTAAATAATTGTGTGAAACCGAAAATAATCGCAATTCAATCATTAATTCAACTTTTAAACAAAAATAATCTAATTAATAATAACTACAATTAATAATCATTACTTAACAGGTATGAATTGTATGCTGTTTTATTTTTTTTGTATCTTATAAGTGTTATTAATAAGTATCATAAATTTGTACACAATATTTAAATTGTATGCCAAACTGTTGATGGGATGATTTGGCTGTTCCGGTTTTAATAAAGGTTTGTCTTCTTTTAGTTAACATTTGATAGTAATGGCAGCCTTTATAGTTAGCAGGATGGTCGCCACCACAGTGAGCACACTTGGCCGGCTCGTCAGGTGATTTCTTGCAGTCAGGCGACTTGTGCTCATCCCCGCATCAAACACAAAGATGGTCTCTGCGACAGTATTTCGCTGTATGGCCATATGATTGACAGCGATTACATTGTACAATCTCAGTAGATTTTCTCAAAGCTTCAACACTAGCCCTCTGCCTGCAAATGAATTGTATTTTGTGAACATCCTTGTTGTTGCTAGCTGAGACAATGTTTATAAAGAACATGTTCATATTATTTCCCGTTGATCTGCTTTTAGGGTTGTAAACATGAAGCACTTTGTGGTCGTATTTAGCGAGCTGCTCAACGATTTCAGTATTGAGTGTTGAGCTATGAAGGCCTTTAATAACCAATCGGTAAGGCTTATCTTCCTTAAGTTGGAAGCTATAAAATTGGACCTTCAGGGAATCCAGCTTTGCCTGTATTTTCCTATAAGTTTGTGCATCCTTTGGGTAAACTCTTACTGTGTTACCTTGTGACACTTTGTTTTGGTAGCTGTCTGCTGAGACTATGTTATCTAAGGTTGATAGTAATTCCCTCATGTTGATGACATGTGAAATCACAAAAGGCGGAGGCTTATTAGGTGCCTTGGCTGGAATAGCATCAGCTTGAGGCTGGGCAGCAGAATTGCCAGAGGCAATATAGCTGTTATTGGGCCCTGGCTGAAGACTGCAACTGGGCCTGTCGTCAGGATCATCATACTCGACTTCCTTATCGTCAGTGCTCGCTAGCACAGCGAACCGGTTTCGAGCCGTAGAGTCAGTGCACACTGGGCTCAATTGCTTATTGCGCTTTGTGGTACGTACTTTATTGGAAGGCGTTCCAGGGGTCCTATTTCTTTTTGTCACACGTTGGAACCCTTGTAATTCGACATTAACAGCATCGCCAGGTGCCACTACGCTTAATGGTTGATCAGAGATCCCGACAGCTGAGTTGGAAGACAGTTGAGCGACTTCGATTTTTGACGCCATTCGTGTCATCAGGGGACTGGGAGAGCGGTGAAGGGAGCCATCATCACTAGAAGATTCACTTTGACTCGATGGCTTAGCCTTCCGGTTAATTGGACTAACACCAGTTGATAGCATCTTCTTATGATTTGCTAATCTACTGCTTGAGCGTGGACGTATTTTATTCTTCATAATTGACTCTCAATTGCTGTAGGCGTGAGGATATAGTTTACGGTTTCCCTCTTGTGCTGGTGTGGCACAAGAGAATAGTTTGCCCAATGGGCAAAGTAATTTGTTTACCACTCCTCAGAGATTGCGATTGCTTGTCCGACCTGGGTGACTCCGACAAAAATTTTTTATTTATTTTATTTTCTTTTTACAAAACGAAATAAAAATTTGAAAAAATTTTCAGATGTTGCCTGTTCCGAGTCTAGTCTCAATTCCCACAAAGATCTGCAGCAAAAATTTTGATGCCACGCCCACCCAATCCGCCCCCAGCGCCCCCTTTCCACAGCTTTTACATACTTTGAGCTAGAGTCACCAAATTTGGAAGGAAGATAGCTGGTGGCATCCCCATCTGCATCGGAGAACCTTTAAGGCAGAGTAAACCCCTGCCGCATCCGTACCCCTTTGCAATCAGGCCTCTTTTTACCGGTTTTAATACTGGTAACGAGTATACCGCAGTCGGTTGCGTCCGACTGCAACGTTTCCACTTGTTTTTTGTTTAAAAGTTTAATTAATTATAAAATTGCGATTATTTTCGGTTTCACACAATTATTTTATGATTACGATTACAAATAATCAAAAATAATGGAAAATTACCATGAATTATTAAGAGACTATTCCATTATTTTCCATTATTTCGACTATTTGAGACCATTTTGAGAGAAAAAAAATTCTTTTCAACATCATATTTAATAACAACAAGCCGATCTTTTACAGAAACATTATTGTTATTAAATGTGATGTTGAAAATAATTTGTTTCTCTCAAAATAGTCACAAATAGTCGAAAAAATTTAAAATATTAATATGATTATTTTCCATTATTTTCAATTACTTTCCATTATTTTTAATAATTTATGGTAATTTTCCATTATTTTTGATTATTTGTAATCGTAATCATTAAATAATCATGCATTTTTCACCAGCGAACTATACAATCACTACGACTATTTTCCAAAAATAATTTAATTGATTAGTAATAATAATGGCAACTTAACCGGTATGGTGCGTGTCAACTCCAACGGCTTCAGAAGGCAGATCATCAGTGTTTTCTGTCAAGATGTGAAATCTATTGCTTTTGTTTGCAATTAATTAATAATTGGTTTTTTCGTAGAATTTTGCGGACTTAGGGCCAGCTTCTCAATGTCTGGTTAAAGTAAGAATTAGCTAACGACCAGATAAATTTAAAGCTCGCGTTAAGCCAATTTGGTTTTCCTCAATGTATAGTAGAGGTCTGCACGAATGCACTCAAATTTTTCGGTTATTTGAGTACAACAAGCCTGAGTCGCAGTTCGGCGTGCCAAGCCGGTTTCAACAAAGTGAATTGCGCATTGGTTAGGGTTGTTTTCGTTTTTTGCGAAATGAGTGAAATTTAAACCAAAGCGTAATGGATAGAATGAGTGAATGCAGAGTAAATGTTTCGAGTACTCGGATGAAATTTTGGCATTCTCGTCGTTCATGGCTTGCAGAGCAGAAGCATCTGAGCAGCAAATTTGGCAAAAATAAAAATGGAGAGTTTGGACGAAAGCGTAAGTACTTTAGTAAATTGCGCATGTACAACATAATATATGTACATACATAATATATGTGTAAATAGAATAACACATTAATAATTAGCTCAATTGAAGTGTTTGTCTTCTTTAACAAAACATTTAGTCTACCACGTGCTGTCTTTTCCATGTGTTTGTATTCACGTAAGTCTATGATGCTTCTATGTTGGTATATTTTGAATTTATAATTAGTGGCTGTGTGTTTCGTTTATAGCTTTCGGATGCAGCAGTATCTACGCATAGAGATATTAAATCCAAACTTTTAAATGGCGAATATATTTTCAACCTTAAAAAGGGAAGAAGTAAAGTTTGGGAAATATTCGCAAATATTAAAGAAAAGGATGGAGAGGACTTAACTGGTGTAGTTGCCTGCAAAAAGTGCTACAGTGTGTATAAATTTACTGGAAGCACTTCAAACTTAGCAAAGCACAAATGCTTTCTTATGAACGCCGATGTTGATAATGCTACGCCCGTCAAAGTGAACTCGGAAACGAAACAAGAGGGCGTGGAACTAATAACAAAATGGGCAGTTAAAAATTGCCGCTCCCTTAAAATGATTCAGGATTCCGGCCTAAAACAATTTGCATCGTTCCTTATTAAAGTTGGAGCAACATTCGGGCCAAATGTGAATGTAGAAAAGTTGTTGCCGCATCTCACAACAATATCCTGTAAAATTTCAGCAATCTACGAAACTTATTTTGAAACAACAAAACAAGAAATTATTAGTTTTAAAAGCTTTGGATATGCGGTGACTAGCGATATTTGGACGGATAATTATTTAAGATCGTCATATATTTCATGCACAATACACTACATTAAGGAAGGAGCGCTAGTAAACCATCTGTTGGCAATAAAATCCATGGAAGGTGAAGCCTGCACTGGTAAGCAAACTATAAATGTAACTTTTTATTGGTAATTCAATTTCATTTTATTTTAAAGGTACCAGTATACTAAAGAAAATGCGTGGTATACTAAATGACTTTGGTTGCTGCCTGGAGGAGGAAAAGCCTGTCATAGTGACGGACCGTGGCTCCAATATGAAAGCAGCCTTTCGTGATAACCGGCATATTCACTGCATGAATCACTTAATTCACAATTGTGTGGAGAAAGCAGTTAAAGGTGTACAGGAGGTTGCGGATCTTGTTATCAAATGTAGCAAGCTTGTGAAGTAAAAAGTCTTTGCCCAACTAGGTGGAATACCGTTTTCTATTTGTTTAAGTCAGTGGAGGTCGATTGGGTTGAAATAACAAATATTTTAATTGAAAAAAACGAAACAGCCAGAATTGAATGAATTAATGCAAATCATTTGAGCTCAGTTGTCCGTTTACTTTCAGTTTTTGAAGAGGTCTCAAAAAAACTGGAAAGCAGTAACTATCCAACCATCCACTTAACTATTCCATATATAAGAAAATTACAGAAATGTTGCACTGCAGATACAAACGATAATGCCTGTATCGCACATCTGAAGTCCGATTTGTCCGATCAAATTTCAATAATTATCCTTCCATATATTTCTAACTACCATAAAACAGCTCTTTTCCTTTTTCCACCAACTAATAAACTTGTGCAATGCTCAATTATAGAAGCTTGCAAACAAACTATGAATACATTTTCTTTAACCTCTGTAAATTCATTTTCTAATAATTCTTTGAGCCTGTGTGACGATGCATTTTCTGATTTTATTCAAGACCGAAATCAATTCAATGATATTGACCCCCTAAAGCATGAAATTGACAGCTACATGAACTTAACAGTAAATTATACAGATGATTTTAATTGCCTTGAATGGTGGCACATAAACAAAAATATTTTTCCTTTGTTATATAAAACTAGCTGCACAATTTTTTGTATTCCTGCAAGCAGCTCGGCATCTGAAAGAGCATTTTCAGATGCTAGAAATTTAATTTCTGAAAAACGATGTATAATTGCAAACAGTTCCGATACAGTAAACAAAATTATGTTTCTGCATTCTGTAATTGAAAAATAAAATAAATTAATTAAATACATATAAATAGCATTTAATCCATGTCTTTTCATTTTTCTATGTCTTGTAATGCAAAACAAAAACGAAAAAACAAACACGCAATAAATTTGACGTCGCTAATGCTGAGCACAACTAACCGAGTACTCGGTCGCGAAACTCATTCGTGCATTGCTTCGCCGTTCGGATACGGTAAATTTTCTACTCATGCCTTCACCACATTTGCCAAATCCGTTTTACTCAATGTCTCACTCAGTCAGTCAGAACTTTGAGTGAGAGAACCAAATGCTGCTTTGACTGTATTCATGCAGACCTCTAATGTATAGTTAAGTTAAATCGATATGATACTATCGCATTGATGGTGCTGCCACCCTTTTCGAGCCCTTTTCGAGCAAAACAGCTGTTTTGGTTTGGTATTTTTATACTCGATACCGAAGGTAAAGAGTATATTGGTTTTGTGCAATGTCCGTCATGGTGTCTGTCCGTCTGTCCGTCCGTATGGTTGCAAGTTTTTTCCACACCCTTCAAGCTAGAGACTTGAAACTTTCCAATTCTCTTTATCTATGGGATAGTAAATTAAAGTGTCAAGATGGGGGTTCTACGATAACTGGGGGGCTGGCAAATCGATAAATTCGATAACTCAAAACCGATAAATCCACATATTTCGCACATCCTTACAGCTATAAGTACCAAATTTGGTAAGAAGATAGCTATTAGCAACCCCCACAAAACTGCATCACGCCACGCCCTCCATTTCGCCCCCCTTTCACCACTTTTTACAATTTTCGAGCTAGAGTCACCAAATTTGGTATGAAGATAGCAATTGACATTCCACAAAGATCTGCATCAAAAATTTGGATGCCACGCCCACCCATACCACCCCCAACCCCCCTTTGCCCAATTTTTTACAAATTTCGAGCTAGAGTCACCAAATTTGGTATGAAGATAGCAATTGATATTTCACAAAGATCTGCATCAAAAATTTGGATGCCACGCCCACCCATACCGCCCCCAGCCCCCTTTTCCCCACTTATTACAAATTTCGAGCTAGAGTCACCAAATTTGGTATGAAGATAGCAATTGACATTTCACAAAGATCTGCAATAAAAATTTTGATGCCTCAACTACCCATACTGCCCCCAGCCCCCCCCCCCCCCCCTGTCCCTACATTTTACAAACTTTGAGCTAGAGTCACCAAATTTGGAAGGAATATAGCTGGTGGCATCCCCATCTGCATCGGAGAATCTTTAAGGTAGCGTACACCCCTGCCGCATCCGTACGCCTTTGCAATCAGGCCTCTTTTTACCGGTTTTAATACTGGTATCGAGTATGCCGCAGTCGGTTGCGTCCGACTGCAACGTTTCTAAATCTTGGCACCAAATTTGGTGGCTCTAGCTCAAAAACTGTGGGAGATATAGGCTTTTTTGACTTTAAAATGCGGGGGGGCTGGGAGCGGAATGGGGGGGCGTGGCTCCAAAACTTTGATGCAGTTTTTTGGGGGTCGTTGCCAGCTATCTTCCTTCCAAATTTGGTGGCTCTAGCATCACAACTCTAGAAGATACACGCATTCCCGTTTTTGACGAAGCGTTCGGGCGGATGGGGGCGTCTAGGGCAGTATCGGTGGGCGTGGTATCCAAACTTTTGATGCAGTTTTTGGGGGGTCATCATCACCTATCTTGGCACCAAATTTGGTGGGTCTAGCTAAAAAACTGAGGGAGATATAGGCTTTTTTGACTTTAAAATGCGGGGGGGTTGGGGGCGGAATGGGGGGCATGGCTCCAAAATGTTTGATGCAGTTTTTTAGGGGTTGCAAGTAGCTATCTTCTTACCAAATTTGGTAGTTCTAGCTGTAAGGATGTGCGAAATATGTGGATTTATCGGTTTTGAGTTATCGAATTTATCGATTTGCCAGCCCCCCAGTTATCGTACAACCCCCATCTTGACACTTTAATTTACTATCCCATAGATAAAGAGAATTGGAAAGTTTCAAGTCTCTAGCTTGAAGGGTGTGGAAAAAAGTTGCGAACATACAGACGGACGGACGGACGGACGGACGGACGGACGGACGGACGGACACCATGACGGACATTGCACAAACCCAATATACTCTTTACCTTCGGTATCGAGTATAAAAATGAAAATGAGTAAACATAGCATGATTCCTGTTTAAAATGTAAGATATGAATAATTTAAGCGCAACAGAAGTTGATTGTTTACCTTCCACTTTGGGAAGCCACTTGATCTCTAATTTGTTCAAGAATCATTTGGCATGTTGATTTTGTCTATCTGAATCTTTGCACAAATTTGGCTTCATCCAACTCAGTGAAATAGTTCTGCCTTTGTCTAAAATTTCTAGAACTATTCACGCACTGCTCCATTTCTTCAAATTGTGTTTCCATTGCGTGGATGTAAAAAATTCTTTGATGCGATGCCATTTTGCTTGAATAATAAAATGTAAACAATGCAAGTGTCAGCCACTGTCAGCTGTTTGCCTAACGATGATTTCATCAATATTTATATCGGCACTTAACGAGAAAACAAATTTTAGCCGGCACTTAGGCCTCATGTTAGTTTTAATCACGAACAACCCTAACCAGACATTGATAAACTCAATTTTGACTTACCATCAGTTAGTTAAGCTAACCATCTGTTAGTTTAGCTAACCAGACATTGAGAAACTGGCCCTTAGTTTTCTTTTTACATAAAAAATAGCGATCCATACCAGTCTGCGTAGCCGGCTTTACATTTTTGCTGTTTGTTGTTTGATAAGTATCGTCGCAGCAGTCGTTGTGCTTGTTGAACGGGAAGTAGGTGTCGGTGCAGTTCTTGTTGTACCTAGAAAGGGCGCAGCACTTGCAGTCGTAGCTAAGAGAGACGGGGAGCACGAAAACTTTCGGTCGCGTGCTGTGTGCAAGAATTCATTTGTCGGGTTGGATGTTGTCGACCACGCGCGGTCGGATTGCGTTGACACGATAAATAGTAGAGCGGAGACGGTTAGCAAGAACAGGGTGTTAAGTGACCGCTCGGGCTGCTTTGAAACTACGCTCGTCTTGCTCGCGTTGTCGCTAGGTGAAGAGTTTGTTAGTGCCTTTTGTTTTATATGTTACTAGTAAGTGGCCTGCTTACTTCGCTGCGCGGATAGTTTATATAAATTTTAGCAATAGAAGATAGATACAAAATAAATAAATTAAAAAATATTTCAAAAAATATTAAAGCAAAGTATTTACAATTCTCTTTTCCACGCCACCATTGAGGTAGAGAATCAGGCGCGTCATTTTTTATTGTGGTTTCCCCAGTAGGCCTTATTCATTATTGAATTTAATTTGCAATTATTAACAACTTTTAAGAGCTTTTTTATAAACGACATTGGTTGTTTTTCCGTCACGTGCTAATACAAATAAGCTTTTGGTGAACTGACTCTTGAGCAGGCTACATAAAATTGGCCATGAGAGAAACAATCGTGTCTAAAGTCTAGTCCGGCTAATTTAAGAGTTTGTCCCTGTGATTTATTAATTGTTAAGGCAAAGCAAACTTTTAAAGGAAATTGAAATCTTTTAAATTGAATTGGCAATTCAGAATCAGAAGGTATTAATGGAATTATTGGTATAAAAACCGTTTCCCCTATACCATTGCCAGTAAAGACCATTGCTTCGACAACATTCTTATGAAGGACTTTAACTTGCAATCTTGTACCATTGCACAGTTTTGGCAGTTTCAAGTTGCGAATCAACATTACAGGTGAACCAATCTTTAAAGTTAATTTATGTTGGGGCAGGCCAGCCGGATTTAATGAATTAAGAAACTCGACGGGGTAATGAACTGCATCTTCGATTTCAGTCACAGAATCAATCGAGTTATATGTCATTTCTTCACTTTGAAATGATTTTAATAAAAACTGGTTTATTTCCAATGCATTGTCATTTCTCGCAGTCAAAATAACACGTTCTGAACATTTTAAAATCAAAATTTTTATTGCAGATCTTTGTGAAATGTCAATTGCTATCTTCATACCAAATTTGGTGACTCTAGCTCGAAATTTGTAATAAGTGGGGAAAAGGGGGCTGGGGGCGGTATGGGTGGGCGTGGCATCCAAATTTTTGATGCAGATCTTTGTGAAATATCAATTGCTATCTTCATACCAAATTTGGTGACTCTAGCTCGAAATTTGTAAAAATTGGGCAAAGGGGGTTGGGGGTGGTATGGGTGGGCGTGGCATCCAAATTTTTGATGCAGATCTTTGTGGAATGTCAATTGCTATCTTCATACCAAATTTGGTGACTCTAGCTCGAAAAATTGTAAAAAGTGGTGAAAGGGGGGCGAAATGGAGGGCGTGGCGTGATGCAGTTTTGTAGGGGTTGCAAGTAGCTATCTTCTTACCAAATTTGGTAGTTCTAGCTGTAAGGATGTGCGAAATATGTGGATTTATCGGTTTTGAGTTATCGAATTTATCGATTTGCCAGCCCCCCAGTTATCGTACAACCCCCATCTTGACACTTTAATTTACTATCCCATAGATAAAGAGAATTGGAAAGTTTCAAGTCTCTAGCTTGAAGGGTGTGGAAAAAAGTTGCGAACATACAGACGGACGGACGGACGGACGGACGCGGACGGACGGACGGACACCATGACGGACATTGCACAAACCCAATATACTCTTTACCTTCGGTATCGAGTATAAAAATGAAAATGAGTAAACATAGCATGATTCCTGTTTAAAATGTAAGATATGAATAATTTAAGCGCAACAGAAGTTGATTGTTTACCTTCCACTTTGGGAAGCCACTTGATCTCTAATTTGTTCAAGAATCATTTGGCATGTTGATTTTGTCTATCTGAATCTTTGCACAAATTTGGCTTCATCCAACTCAGTGAAATAGTTCTGCCTTTGTCTAAAATTTCTAGAACTATTCACGCACTGCTCCATTTCTTCAAATTGTGTTTCCATTGCGTGGATGTAAAAAATTCTTTGATGCGATGCCATTTTGCTTGAATAATAAAATGTAAACAATGCAAGTGTCAGCCACTGTCAGCTGTTTGCCTAACGATGATTTCATCAATATTTATATCGGCACTTAACGAGAAAACAAATTTTAGCCGGCACTTAGGCCTCATGTTAGTTTTAATCACGAACAACCCTAACCAGACATTGATAAACTCAATTTTGACTTACCATCAGTTAGTTAAGCTAACCATCTGTTAGTTTAGCTAACCAGACATTGAGAAACTGGCCCTTAGTTTTCTTTTTACATAAAAAATAGCGATCCATACCAGTCTGCGTAGCCGGCTTTACATTTTTGCTGTTTGTTGTTTGATAAGTATCGTCGCAGCAGTCGTTGTGCTTGTTGAACGGGAAGTAGGTGTCGGTGCAGTTCTTGTTGTACCTAGAAAGGGCGCAGCACTTGCAGTCGTAGCTAAGAGAGACGGGGAGCACGAAAACTTTCGGTCGCGTGCTGTGTGCAAGAATTCATTTGTCGGGTTGGATGTTGTCGACCACGCGCGGTCGGATTGCGTTGACACGATAAATAGTAGAGCGGAGACGGTTAGCAAGAACAGGGTGTTAAGTGACCGCTCGGGCTGCTTTGAAACTACGCTCGTCTTGCTCGCGTTGTCGCTAGGTGAAGAGTTTGTTAGTGCCTTTTGTTTTATATGTTACTAGTAAGTGGCCTGCTTACTTCGCTGCGCGGATAGTTTATATAAATTTTAGCAATAGAAGATAGATACAAAATAAATAAATTAAAAAATATTTCAAAAAATATTAAAGCAAAGTATTTACAATTCTCTTTTCCACGCCACCATTGAGGTAGAGAATCAGGCGCGTCATTTTTTATTGTGGTTTCCCCAGTAGGCCTTATTCATTATTGAATTTAATTTGCAATTATTAACAACTTTTAAGAGCTTTTTTATAAACGACATTGGTTGTTTTTCCGTCACGTGCTAATACAAATAAGCTTTTTGGTGAACTGACTCTTGAGCAGGCTACATAAAATTGGCCATGAGAGAAACAATCGTGTCTAAAGTCTAGTCCGGCTAATTTAAGAGTTTGTCCCTGTGATTTATTAATTGTTAAGGCAAAGCAAACTTTTAAAGGAAATTGAAATCTTTTAAATTGAATTGGCAATTCAGAATCAGAAGGTATTAATGGAATTATTGGTATAAAAACCGTTTCCCCTATACCATTGCCAGTAAAGACCATTGCTTCGACAACATTCTTATGAAGGACTTTAACTTGCAATCTTGTACCATTGCACAGTTTTGGCAGTTTCAAGTTGCGAATCAACATTACAGGTGAACCAATCTTTAAAGTTAATTTATGTTGGGGCAGGCCAGCCGGATTTAATGAATTAAGAAACTCGACGGGGTAATGAACTGCATCTTCGATTTCAGTCACAGAATCAATAGAGTTATATGTCATTTCTTCACTTTGAAATGATTTTAATAAAAACTGGTTTATTTCCAATGCATTGTCATTTCTCGCAGTCAAAATAGCACGTTCTGAAAACCATTCAAGTGATTTTTGAGAGATATTTGTAATATCCGGAAATATTTTTAGAGTTAGTTCTTCAATACTTTTCACAACATGACACAAAGTTGATGGTAAAGTTATTTTGCCATCATGGGTTGGAAATAATCCATTTCCTATTTGAAGAAACATTTCTGCAAATTCACCAGCTATGCTATCACCTTTTAAGTGAACTCGCATATTCTTCGTTAATGCAATTTTCTGTATTTTGGGCCAAAAAATTGAAGACTTTAAGCACGCATTTATTTCATCTGCTCTTGTTCCTCTGGGGATCACTGGGAGAGTTTGTTGAAAATCACCAGCTAAGAGAACAGTTATGCCACCCATTAAGTATTCACTACCTCGAATGTCTTTCAAAGATCGATCTACAGCTTCAACAGCACCTTTATGGCCCATAGTACACTCATCCCAAACAATAAGCTTGCAATCTTTGAGCACAGCAGCAATATTAGATTGCTTTAAAATTGAGCAATGTGGTGTTTCTAAATGAATCAAATTAAATGGAATCTTAAGTGTAGAATGCGCTGTGCGACCACCATTAAGTAAAGTGGGTGCGATACCGGAAGAAGCAACGGCCAACGCAATTTTTTTACTTTGCCGTACCTTTGCCAATAATAAATTTAAAAGAAAAAATTTTACCTGTTCCACCAGGTGCATCTAAAAAATAGATTTCTCCCTTTTCTGCTTCAACGCTATGTAGTACCTTTTCGTATACTTGTTTTTGCTCAGCAGTAAGGAGTAGCTCATTATTAACAACAAAATTATCACAATTTTCATAATTTGTTTCTCTATGATATTATATATTTGAAACAATTGCTTCCGATCTAATTGGTAGTGAAAGTCCATAATAAGTCAAGTTTTGACCACCAATAGACAGTACAATATCTTCAATGTAAATAAGACATTTATGTAATACATTATTCACAATACTTTCATCAATATTTCTGTCTTGTGAAAAATGAAAGGCTCTTAAAATATCTTCTGAGAAACTCTCTTTATAAGTATTCCAAAGTTTAAGAGCATCTGAAATTTGACAAAATACAAACATTATTGCAAAAAGTTCTCTCAGTTTTGTAGGATTTTGACATATGACAGCTTCGGCTAAAGTTGAATCCCAGTGCTTATCATCTTCTAGTAATCCTAGAGCTTTACACGCCATTTGAAATGATGCGTATGCTATACCATTAACGGTTTTTAAATTTCAAAATGAAATAAAAGTCTTAAATAAAAACATTCTGTATCATTGGGATGAATAGTGTAAACTCTTCCCAAAGCTGAATCTCTTTTAACTCCAGGAAAATTTGGCACATCATGCCCTCGTTTTCTTCTTTGAAATTCTTTATTGTTCCATGTAAAATACGATGGAACTTCACAATATAGAAGCGTTCTTGCAAACTCATCACGTGTGCATAGCTCAAAGAAGGCTAGCAAAGTGGTTTTGGGTGTAGTGCTTAATCTGTCAAGTAATTGTTGCGGATTATTGGGGTTAAAATATATCCGTTGACCATTTTCTAAATGAACAGCTAAGTGTGTAATAGCCAGAAAACGTTCATGTATGGGAAATACAAGGATTCTCCATACCGCTTCTGAGCTACTTATATAACGGCCACTTTCGTACATATTAATTTCATTACGTTGGTCTTCAAGAGTAAATGATGCTTGATCACTGCCCTTGTTAACATATTTACAAATGTATTTAATAGACTTTACAGAACTACAATACTCAACATTTATGTGAGCTTCAAATGTTCTCAATAGTACACAGTTATAAGGCACAACCCAACGATTATCTATGCAATTACCATTTATATTAATTGCATTACCACCATCTTCTATCGCTCTTCTACGATATAGATGGTAACTATCTTTTCCAGTCACAGTTTCTTTAAGTAATTGTCGAGGAAACCTTTTGGTACATTTTCCATTTTTCATGCATGGCGATTTATTATTAAATGCACCGCAAGGACCATGAATCATATTTGACTTAACAATGTTAAATAACAAAGGATCCTCATCTGCGTTTGGTATTTCGGCACAGATAATTTTATCGATTTTATCTGGTCTTATTTTATTTTGTAACCAAAGTAGAATATGTATATGTGGTAAACCCCGATTTTGCCATTCCACAGAGTACATGAAACATTGCACGCTTCCAAACAACGAACCTTTTGTCAATAGTGACATTAAAGCTTTAACTTTTAAATGAAAAACTCGAGCTATAATATCGTGACGAGCATGCGGTTTTTGACCCGGTAATAAAACACTTTTTATGTCATACCATTGTGGATTGCATGTGAATGTTATGAAAAGATCTGGTCGCCCATAATGGCGAACATATGTCATAGCATCTTGAGTCTTTTCATGCATATATCGTGCAGAGCTTGTAAAAGAAGATGGTAAAATTACCATCTGACCAAGTTGAGCTGCGACAACATCTTGTTGGCCTATTGCATCTTGTAGATGTATATAGCTATCTGCTTTGAGTTTCGCTTGATTGTAGCGAATATAATTTAACCTTTCTGTTTCAATTTTAGCATACATATCAACCAAAAGCTGACTAAAAAGGGAACGACAATAAATTAAATGCTTCTATGCGCTTAACCCTATTGATATCACTATTATTTTCAAATGAACGTTTTTTGAATTTGGTGAATCCATGGGTGAATCGACTACGTCTTTTAACAGGATTTTTAACATTTTCAGTTATACATTCTGTTGGAAATACATCTGGCCACACACTTCACGTTCAGTGCATATCGATAGATCGATATGCTTCTTCTACCAAGTCGTTGATCAGATGTTGTCTCTAGCGCGTCACCAAGCGGACTGCGCAATTCCGTATATTGAATTTACTACAATCACTATCAACTGTTCTCTAATATAAATAAACCAAAAAAGTTACCACAGGTTATGGGCCCAGCACGCTTCCGCTGCGCCAGTTGAATAGTGAATTGTTTAAGTCTTGTGTAAACGTAAAGAATAAATTTCGTGTGTCGAAATTCTAAGAAACGTTTAAGAGCATGCGAATGTGTATAGCGGAAACACAAAAAGACAAGTAACTGTACTTTTGCATGTACATAGTTGTTTGTGTAACTTCTCATTGCATATGTAGCGACGCGAAAATAAGTAAAAATGAGTTTTACAAGCGTGCGCATTGAGCCTTTAGGCAAAGACAATTACGATACGTGGAAAATACAAATACAAGCGCTTTTAACAAAATACGATTCGTGGAAATACGTTTGTGGAAATCATGTAAAGAAAGAAGGAAATGCTGCACAGTGGGAAGTAGATGATGCTAAGGCAAAATCGGACTTAATATTGGCAATGTCAGCAGCCGAATTGAAGCAAATAAAGAATTGCGAAACATCGAACGAGGTCTGGAAAAAGTTGCAAAGCATTTATCAGTCTACAGGGCCGGCAAGAAAGGCCGCTTTATTGAAGTCACTAATTTTGTGTAAATTAGCACCCGGAGGTGACATGCGAAGCCACATTGACAAGTTCTTCGATATAGTCGATAAGATAAATGAAGTCGAAGTTGAAGTCAAAATTGATGAGTTGTTGGCTATACTGTTACTATATATATACTATCGTATTGCCATAGAAACACAGGACAAATTGATTGAGCCTGAAGTATTAAAAATAAAGCTGCTTGACGAGTATGAGGCGCGAAATAGAAACAAAGCTGAATCGTCTTCTGATGCGCTGTTGGCAGATAAAAGATTCAGAAATTCAGGGCAAAAGAATCAGAATCAGATTGCCAATCAAAAAGGCAGGAAAAGGAAAAGTATAAGGAAAAAATAAATAGCAATCCAAATACAAGTATGTATATAGAATCAGCAAACAATGCAAGCAGCGAGTACAAAGGCTGGTGCTTGGATTCTGGAGCCACATCGCACATGTGCTCACAGAGGGAAAGATTCGAAGATATTTGCTCAGCAAAAAGTGCCCAGCTTCGATTGGCAAATGGAAAAACGACAGAAATAGAAGGACTAGGCTCAGTTTCGTTTGGCCAGTACATAAATTTAGTGCAAATCTGGTAAATGCGCTTTATGTCCCAGAATTGAAAAAGAATCTATTGTCAGTGGCAAAAATATGTGACCATGGCTACAATATACTCTTTAAAAAGGATCGTGCCGAAATTGTAAGAGCATCGAATGGACAAATTGTTTTTACTGCGCAACGCGAGCATGATTTGTACCATGTAGTAGAAACAAAAGAAATGAGTCATGTAGCCGTAAGCACGAATAACAAACTCAAGGAATGGCATGAACGTGTTGGCCACCTAAATGAAAAAGATTTAAAAGATGTTATTCAAAAAGGTCGAATTTACGGTGTAAATGCAAACGTGCATGGAAGCTGCCGACATGTGAAGTATGTATTAAGGAGAAGCAAGCCGTTAAACCATTCCCCAAATCGGATTCAAGATCTAAAGAAGTCCTGGAGTTGGTACACAGCGACGTATGCGGACCAATGCGCGTAAAAAGCAACGGAGGCAGCCGCTACTTCCTGACATTTATAGATGACTACTCCAAGTGGTGCGAGCTCTACACCCTAAAAAGCAAATCAGAAGTTTTTCAAAAGTTTAAAGAGTTCAAAAGCTACGTTGAGCGCAAATCGGGAAAAATGCTGAAGACCCTCAGAACGGATAACTGCACCGAGTATAAAAATAACGAGCTAAAAGATTATTTGTTAGCTACAGTCATCAAACATGAGTATTCTGGGGAATACAGTCCCCATCAGAACGAAACTGCAGAGCGAAAAAATCGAACGCTTGTAGAAATGGCGCGCTGTATGATGCTACAAGCGGCGTTACCATCGACGTATTGGGCAGAAGCTGTTAATACTGCCAACTACATAAGAAACAGATGCCCATCTAGAAGCCTCTGTGGTGAAATTCCATTCAAGCTGTGGAATAACCGCATACCAATCGTCAAGCATCTGCGTACGTTCGGGGAAATTGTGTATTCGCTCGATAAGAAGTCGAAGGGTAAGTTTAGCCCAAGATCTAAACGCAATATATTTATAGGGTACTGCAATGACGCAAAGGCGTATAGAATGTTCGACCCTGAAACCAAAGCAGTTACCAAAAGCCGTGATGTTGTGTTTACAAATCTGTTTGTTGACAAATACGAGTTTGAAGAATTTACCGAACAGGAGAATATCGTCGAGGAACAATATTATCCTGAACAACAACACACCGACATTCAAGATGGAGATTGCGAAGAATTTACTGAAAAAGCCGAAAATCCAGCTGCTGTGAAACGTGGTCCAGGAAGGCGAAGAAAACTGTATACAGGTAAACCAGGAAGGCCAAAATTAATATATAATCAACTGATTACGGTACCCGCTGAGCCGCAGCACTCTGAAGACGAGTTGGAAGGTGAAGAAGAGTTTTTTGAAGCCACTTCTTTTATCAGCAGCAGCGACAATGTAGCAGCAGATGAAGCCCTCAGAGGCCCAAATTCATCGGAGTGGAAAGAAGCACTCATGAACGAGTACAAGGCACTGCAAAAGAACAAAACTTGGCAAATTGTTAACGAGCAAGGAAACCAGAAAGTGATCGATACGAAGTGGGTCCTGAAAGCAAAATACAAGCTAAATGGGGAAGTGGATCGCCGCAAAGCACGATTGGTGGCAAGAGGTTTTACTCAGCGAGAAGGTATTGACTATAACGAAACGTTTTCCCCCGTAGCAAGAATTGGATCAATAAGTGCACTTATTGCGATCGCCGTTGAACTTGATCTTGATGTATATCAATTAGATTTTAACAGTGCGTATCTTAACGAAGATATAGAGGAGGAACTGTATGTAAGCGTGCCTCCAGAGCTATTTACGATTCTCACGGGCAATGAAAAACAGAAGTACGTCGGCAACAAAGTTTGCAAATTGAATAAGGCTTTATATGGCTTAAAGCAGAGTGGACGCCAATAGCATAAGAAACTGGACAACAGGCGTATATCTGAAAAGGGAAAAGAATGGAATCATGATCATATCGTTGTACGTGGACGATCTGATTGTTGCTACAAACGACCAAATACCTAAAATTATAATTGGCCATTAATTTTGAAATGAAATATTTAGGAAAACTAGCACATTGTTTGGGCATCGAGTTTAACCAAAACAAGAGTGAGAAATCGTTTTCAATGGTTCAGCGAAAGTACGTGAAGGACCTGTTAAAGCAGTTCAATATGGAAAACTGCAAACCAGCGAGCACACCAAAGAAATGTGCCCAAAGTCTGAATCGGAGAAGGCAGGAATCTCGAAGATCCCGTATTAAGGCCTAATCGGATCGTTGATGTGGCTGGCAGTATCAACGCGTCCAGACATTTCACACGCAGTAAGTGTACCAAGCCAATACAACGCAAATTTTGGTAAGCAACACTGGATCGCAGCAAAACGTGTGCTGCGTTATTTGAAGGGCACCGTAAACTATGGCTTGGTTTACAAACAGAACGGCGAAGATTTGGTTGGCTATGCAGATGCCGACTGGGGCTCTAACGTAGATGATCGTAGATCTTTTACAGGTTTCGCTTTCAAAATGGCAAATGCTGCGGTATCCTGGGAATGCCGCAAACAACGCACGGTAGCGCTGTCCAGCACAGAAGCGGAGTACATGGCGTTGGCTGACTCATCAAAAGAAGCTGTTCACCTGAGAAGCTTTCTCCAAGAGGTAACGATAACCAAGGCGCTGGGCAACTGACTCGGAATCCAATATTCCATAAGCGCACAAAGCACGTCGACATTTGTCACCATTTTGTGCGAGAACTTGTAGAGAAGGGTGAGATTTGCATCGACTACATCCCAACTACTGAGATGCCGGCAGACGTGTTAACTAAGGGACTGGCGACATCACAGCACAACGCTTGCATTAAGGCTTTGGGAATGCGAGATGTGAGTGTGGTGCCATTTGAGGGGAAGTGTTGGAAATACATCTGGCCACACACTTCACGTTCAGTGCATATCGATAGATCGATATGCTTCTTCTACCCAGTCGTTGATCAGATGTTGTCCATTCATTAATGGACCGGTAAAGCGCAATCTATTTACAGGATGCATATTATTTCCGAATGCATGTAATAAATTTCCATTTTGAAAAACTTGAAAATTTACAGCATAAATTTCTGCTGCTGCTTGAAGCTCACATGCAATACCATAAGTATTTAAATTTGACATATCGCACTCATATTGTTCAGAAGAGCTATAACACTCTCCATTTAAGTTTATGCTGAAGCAAGCAAAAGTTTGCCAGTTGGTTACAACATGTTCAACAATATTTTGGCGTATGGTGCCATGGAAGCCTTGCCTACCAAATAAAAGGTAGGAAATAGATCTAAAAAGACAGGCTCCATCACCAATTATGGCAACAACTGAATGCGGCACCAAAACACCACAAATATCTAAAGTTTCAATAGACATATTTTAATTTGGCTGTGAGTCAATTGACTTCACTGTAAAACGATTGTTACAACGTTACAGTGTCTATACGTAAGTATATTATTCAATAAAATTGAATATACCAACTTATATTATTGTAATAGAATATTCAGACTGCTAAGTTTTATTTTATTTTTAAATGCACTTAAGCAGCGTCTATATAACTATTATATAACATGCAATACAGAAGACAACTATAAATAATGTTGCTTCAATTATTAAGTCGAAAATCGACTTAATTTTCTTATGTTTAAAAAACAACAAAATAAATTAAAATACGTTGATCGTTATTTAAATAATAGCAATTAAATTTTATTATAACTTATCATTAAATACGAATTTTAAATGAACGTATATACATACGTATTTTAAATGAATGTATATTTATATAATACGCAAAGCAGAATATTAAAAACTCACTGATCCAAAAAGAAACTTTCGTTGTTATTATCCTTATCCCTAATATAAACAATATTAAAAAATTCACTGAAACGAAAAGTAAATTTCTTTGTTCAATTCCCTTACCATTGTATGTAAAAACATAATGTTGGAAAGAACATTACAGTTATTCCTCTAAGCAGCAGATCCCGAGCTCATACTTACAACGATTGCACTTAAGAGCTAGGTATGGGTGGTGCAAATAAGGCAATGCAATTCCCTTAACTGCAGCCTCTTAGTTATGGTTAGCTTAGTTTAGTGAGTGCGGAGGAGATAGGGATATTAAGATTTAGGTTTGACATGCAAAGCGCGCATAAACAAAAGAGTGAGCGTAAATGGGCAACAACAAAGACGCATGATTGCATTCAAATTATGTTATATCTAGCGGCAGTCATTAGAGCGACGCGAGTTATGTATAAGCCCACAACAGAATATATTGCACAAGAACCATTTAATCATAACATAAGTAATAAAGTTCAAGAGTTATTGAACTCACTAAATGCTAAGTAAGAAAAGCTATTTGACAATAACAGGAAATGCAACGTGCACAAAACCAACTGCACACGCCAATAAGAATTAGAGCATAAGCCAGACATGTATAATCAGCATTGAGTATAAGTTACGCTTAAGTTTCATGTAAAGCAATGCAATAAAGACAAATTAGTTGATTCTCGATACACAGAACGTATAGTCGTGTTTTTATTCGAAAAGTATTTTTATACCCTTCACATGTGAATCAGGGTATATTGACTTTGTCATGAATCTGTAACGCCTTAAAGGAATGATGGGAGACCCCATAAACTATATATCAAAATGATCAGGACGAGCTCAGGAATTGATTTCCGTCCGTCCGTCCGTCTGTCCGTCTGGCCGTCTGTCCGTCTGTCCGTCTGTCTGTTTCAACACGATTTCCGGCCAAACTGCTCAACCGATCTTGATGAAACTTTCACAGATTGCTTAGATCATGTCGGGTTTGTTCACTATGAAATTTCATCCCGATCGGAGCATTCTACGATATAGCCACCATATAAATTTACCATATCAACACGATTTCCGGCCAAACTGCTGAACCGATCTTGATGAAACTTTCACAGATTGCTTAGATCATGTCGGGTTTGTTCACTATGAAATTTCATCCCGATCGGAGCATTCTACGACATAGCCACGATACAAATTTACCATATCGTACTATCAATTGTTGTCTCTGTCGTGCACTTTCAAGTACCTACATGTCAAATTGTTGTTGTTGCACACGAACAAGTAAACGACGCTCAAGAGTAAAAATATTAGCGAAAAATTACCAACAACTGCACAGAAACATAAGAGGGGGGAGCATTGAATTGGCTGTGTGAAGGGTATCATAGTCTTGGCATAGCCAAAATTAACTATGCGCCACTATGTTTTTTTATCAGAAACGCCCTCCTTTGTACGAAATTCGCGCGCGCTGATCAAGCTTTAAGCCGCTCTTTGTGTTGCAGCATATATTCGCTCAGCTGTGCATGCTGCTTGCAGTGAGTACCATTTACAGTTATATTTCTTCGTCTTTGTTCTTCTCTCTGTTATCTTACTGTGGCTACAAAATATAAGAAAACTTTGTTTTGCAAGCAATCCATGCGTAAAATATTACATTATTCTTATACCCTGAACCCATAAAATGGGTAAAAAAGGGTAGAATTGATTTGTGCAAAAGTATGTAACAGGCAGAAAGAAATATCTCCGACCCCATAAATTATAAATTCTCTTGATCAGCATCAACAGCATCCGTTTGAATGATACAATACTCTTCTTAACCCATTAAGTGCCCATTAAAAGATTTCAATTTTAGTAAAAGTCTACTTTTGAAACTATTTTCCCTGGGCTTAAACAAAAAATTTCAAAAATCTCTTCGCATGTATTTTTTATGATTTTTTGAAGCAGCAGTTGTATCAGCAGCAGCCACTACAGCAGTTTCAGCCGCAGCAGCAGCAGCAGTTTCAGACACACCAGCAGCAGCAGTTTCTGCCAAACCAGCGGCAAAAATCTCGCTCCGATCATGCTCCTTTGTTGTTGCTCATTTACGTTCACTCTCTATCTTATGTGCGCGCTTTGCATGTCAATCATAAGGTTTAATAACCCTACCTCCTCCGCACACACTAAATTAAAGCTAAAGGCAATATGCAATTCACTTAACTGCAGCCTCTTATATATGTTTTGCGTTGATTCAGTGCGTGCGAAGAAGGTAGCGATACTTCGCTCTTTGTCTAACTTGCAGAGCGCGCGCATACATAAGAGAGTTAGCCGAAATAGCCAACAACGAAGGCGCATGATCGGAGCGAGATTTAAAAATAATTTGTCATCTAGCGCCGAACATGAAGAGCGATGCGCGAGCGTGTTCAAGTTTTAAGCTGCCTCTTTGGGTTTGGGACCAGCAGCGCTCAATTCATGATGCAGGTGTTGAATTGCCGACTGTCAGCACAACACGAGAATGAGCGAATCTAAAAACAAGTAAGAAGGCTTTAGTCGAGAAATCCCGACTAAAAGATACCCTGAACCCGTGTAGTAAAATGACTTGCAGAAGTGAGTTTTTCTTGACTTCATTTTAATATATCAATAGGGGTAAGCGCATAGAAGCATCAAAAAGATTTCAGGTTTATAATTCTGAAGCTCATAGAGTTGCAGTGAGAAGACAGGCTAATAATCCTAATGCACGTCAAGAAAGGCGTTTGCGTGCATGGAGTGTTAAAGCCATGTCTGGCTTCAGCTAAGATTTTGAAATAACTTACAAGTCAGATAAAATTACTCAACTTGGTAGTATGAATTTTATATGCAAACATTGTAATGCTTTAAAATGGAAAAATGAGCCTTTGGGTATCTGTTGCAAGAAAGGAAAAGTTAAACTTTCACAAAATGAAAGTTTGCCTGATCCACTTAAAAGCTTAATAATTGGTGGACATCCCAAGCATGATCATTTCATTGATCGTGTAAGAAAATATAACATCTGCTTTCAAATGACTTCTTTTGGAAGTACAAAAACTATAAATGAAAGTTGGTCAACCTTTAAAGTCCAAGGACAAGTGTATCATTTAATTGGTAGTTTCCGACCTTTGCCAAATGAAGAAATGCAGTTTCTTCAAATTTATTTTGTTGGTGATGATGAAAAGGAAGCTCAACTACGTTGCAAAAATATTTCAAATGTTGATTGTAGCGTAGTAGAGGATCTTCAATGTATGTTTCATCATCATAATCGTTATGTAAAAGATCTAAAAATGGCTCTCAATAAAATACAAACAAGTACCAAAGACTATAAATTGGTTATACATGCTGATCGAACACCCGCTGGTGCACATAATGGGCTTTACAATGCACCTATATCAAGCGAAGTAGCTATAGTTATTGTTGGTCAGCAATTTGAAAAGCGCAATATTATTATTGAAAGCCATAATTATAAATTACATCGTATAAGTGAGGTGCATCGATCATACGATGCCTTACAGAACCCTTTGCTATTTCCTTATGGCGAAGATGGCTATTCAGTGGATATACCACAATGGAATCTATTATTAAAAAAGGAGGAACAAAAAAAAAATGATATCTGCGTTAAGCTTTTACAGCTATAAAATTATGATTCGTCAATCTGAGTTAAATCATTTAATTTATTGTCGTTCCCTTTTTAGTCAGCTTTTGGTTGATATGTATGCTAAAATTGAAACAGAAAGGTTAAATTATATTCGCTACAATCAAGCGAAACTCAGAGCAGATAGCTATATACATCTACAAGATGCAATAGGCCAACAAGATGTTGTCGCAGCCCAACTTGGTCAGATGGTAATTTTATCATCTTCTTTTACAAGCTCTGCACGATATATGCATGAAAAGACTCAAGATGCTATGACATATGTTCGCCATTATGGGCGACCAGATCTTTGCATAACATTCACATGCAATCCATAATGGAATGACATCAAAAGTGTTTTATTACCGGGTCAAAAACCGCATGATCGTCACGATATTATAGCTCGAGTTTTTCATTTAAAAGTTAAAGCTTTAATGTCACTATTGACAAAAGGTTCTTTGTTTGGAAGCGTGCAATGTTTCATGTACTCTGTGGAATGGCAAAAGCGGGGTTTACCACATATACATATTCTACTTTGGTTAGAAAATAAAATAAGACCAGATAAAATCGATAAAATTATCTGTGCCGAAATACCAAACGCAGATGAGGATCCTTTGTTATTTAACATTGTTAAGTCAAATATGATTCATGGTCCTTGAGGCGCATTTAATAATAAATCGCCATGCATGAAAAATGGAAAATGTACCAAAAGGTTTCCTCGACAATTACTTAAAGAAACTGTGACTGGAAAAGATAGTTACCCGCTATATCGTAGAAGATCGATAGAAGATGGTGGTAATGCAATTAATATTGAGTTGTGCCTTATAACTGTATACTATTGAGAACATTTGAAACTCACATAAATGTTGAGTAATGTAGTTCTGTAAAGTCTATTAAATACATTTGTAAATATGTTAACAAGGGCAGTGATCAAGCATCATTTACTCTTGAAGACCAACGTAATGAAATTAATATGTACGAAAGTGGCCGTTATATAAGTAGCTCAGAAGCGGTATGAAGAATCCTTGCATTTCCCATACATGAACGTTTGCCGGCTATTACACACTTAGCTGTTCATTTAGAAAATGGTCAACAGATATATTTTAACCCCACTAATCCGCAACAATTACTTGACAGATTAAGCACTACACCCAAAACCACTTTGCTAGCCTTCTTTGAGCTATGCACACGTGATGAGTTTGCAAGAACGCTTCTATATTGTGAAGTTCCATCGTATTTTACATGGAACAATAAAGAATTTCAAAGAAGAAAACGAGGGCATGATGTGCCAAATTTTCCTGGAGTTAAAAGAGATTCAGCTTTGGGAAGAGATTACACTATTCATCCCAATGATACAGAATGTTTTTATTTAAGACTTTTATTTCATTTTGTAAGGGGCCCAACTTCATTTTTAAATTTAAAATCCGTTAATGGTATAAGTAGTAGGGAATTGCCGGTTCTGGAACAGGATGTAGCTGTCACTTATATTACCCTCAATCATAATTTATTACCCCACTTGAGAATCAGCGATCCCTTTTTTACACTTTTATTACCCACTTGAGAATCAGTGATCATAGGATCTGGTCTCAAGTGTGTTCCTGTTTTAAGTGCATTGCCTTGCACACATGCAAGCAAGCAACAGTATGCATTGTTTTTTGTAAAGAGCAGTAACAATAACAACATTCATGTGGAATTTGTAAGCAAGGAATCTGGTGTCAAGGATGCGCCTGTTTAACGAGCAAGCCATAAAAATTGAGCATAGTTATTGGGAAAATCAGTTTTTTGGCTATTTAACCATTTATTATTAGAGTCAAATACAGGCTAAGCCACAGCATGCATTGTTTTTTGTCAAAAGCAGCAACATAAAAACATTCAAGTGGGTTATATGATCATAGGATCTGGTGTCAAGGATGCGCCTGTTAAACGAGCAAGCCATAAACATGGATAATAATTATTGGGAAAATCAGTGTGCACAGGGTCAGTTTGTCTATTTAACCATTTAGTATTAGAGCAAAATACAGGCTAAGCCACAGCATGCATTGTTTTTTGTCAAAAGCAGCAACATAAAAACATTCAAGTGGGTTATATGATCATAGGATCTGGTGTCAAGTATACAAACATGTGGAACGTGCGTTGTCTGTAAGCAACTCAGAACATGCATTTATTTTTGTAAACACCAGTAACAACAACAACATTCATGTGGGTTATGTGGTGTTAGAGGGAGAGGGTGTTAGAGTGTGAAGGTGTAAGAGGGGAAAAAGGATAGAGGGGACAAGTGTCTATGAAAAGCAGATGAGAATGCTAATTCATTGGTTCCCTTCATCCTTAAGTTGAATACTATCATCCAATCATATAGGCTGGTCATTTAAATGTTTAGCGCCATCCCTTTCTAACCTTTGTTTTTATATATATATCTGTTTTGAAAATTATTCAAGTGCTAGAAAAATCTTATATCCTGCACTGACTTCAAAATCAGTAAAAGAGGCACTTTTGGTCAAATAAACGATCAGTAGCTCTCGAAGTTTTCAAGTGTGACTTTTATAAATTTATCCTCCGTGTTTTTCAAACGTTTTTTGTTTTCGAGTTTTAAAGCAAAATAAAAAAAAAAAATAAAAAATTAAAGAAAAAAATATTAATATGTCGTCAAACGCGAGTTAAAAATTTGTGTACACCACCGAGGTAGCGAATCTCTTAACAGTGATTTACGGGGTTGATACAAACCCCCCAAAGGAAGTTAATTGGAGCGATGACATCAACGAACCCTTCACCACCACCTACAACAACACATTCTTCACCGCCACCTACAACAACGAACCCTTCGCCACACCCTACAACAATACACCCTACGCCGCTACCTACAACAACGAACCCTTCGCCACCACCTACAACAACACATACTACACCGCCACCTACAACAACGAACCCTTCGCCACACCCTACAACAACACATGCTACGCCGCCACCTACAACAACGCACCTTTCGCCGCCACATACAACAACACAGCCTACGCCGCTACCTACAACCATACACCCTACGCCGTCACCTATAACAATACACCCTACGCCACCACATACAACAACACAGCCTACGACACCACCTACAACAACACAGCCTACACCACCACCTACAACAATACACCCTACGCCGCCACCAACATCATCGCCGCCACCCCCAATGCGACGACAAAGTGGTGTGACTCATGTAAGGTTAATGTACTTATTTCAAAGTGGAATGGACATTTAAGGTCCAATACCCACAAAATGCGTGTTTTTATACCTCTGAATAGTGCTGTTAAGCAGATTTCAGGAGGATTCAAAAACCGCATTATCACATTATCGTTTGAGAATAGGCGTGAGGAAATTCTTGAACCAGGAATTCCTCACTGATGCCTCATCGGAGCTTATTCCAACAATTACCAATGTTTTGTCTTTACACACATCATGTAAGATAAACTTTGAGTTATTTGCGGATTACATAAAATTCCACCAAGACGAGATGGTTATGTAAGTCAAGTCGCATCAAACACCTATGTCTGTTCTAACTGCGAGAAGAAATATAGAAGAAGTCTATAATCAGCATGCTGAACTCATCCGACAAAAAATGGATGAGTTCCAGGAAAGAGACAGCGGATGGACTATGTCCCAAATATTAAGACTGGAGTGCAATCTTAACAAATACACTCCACTTAAAGTTTCAAATTATATTGAAACTCCAAAGGTGCTGAGGGCTAAAAAGGCGATTGTGAATGTGCAAAACCAAGATGAATATTGTTTTAAATGGGCTTTAATATCAGCCCTGAAAGCCCCACTCAACACCAGCCTTCCTCAGAGATCTTCGAGCTATAATTTGAATATTAATAGCTTAAGAATCGATGCAAGTGATACACTTACATTAGATTTTGAGGAGCTGGAGTTTCCGCTTCCGCTTACACAAATCAAAGTGTTCGAAAGACGGAACTCCACTATTAGTATCAACGTTTTTGGGTTCGACGAAGAAAAAGGAAAAGTGGTGGGCCCGCTGTATTTAACGGAGGTCGAAAGGGAACGGCATATAAGTTTATTGCTTTTGTCGCATCAAACACCTATGTCTGTTCTAACTGCGAGAAGAAATATAGAAGAAGTCTATAATCAGCATGCTGAACTCATCCGACAAAAAATGGATGAGTTCCAGGAAAGGGACAGCGGATGGACTATGTCCCAAATATTAAGACTGGAGTGCAATCTTAACAAATACACTCCACTTAAAGTTTCAAATTATATTGAAACTCCAAAGGTGCTGAGGGCTAAAAAGGCGATTGTGAATGTGCAAAACCAAGATGAATATTGTTTTAAATGGGCTTTAATATCAGCCCTGAAAGCCCCACTCAACACCAGCCTTCCTCAGAGATCTTCGAGCTATAATTTGAATATTAATAGCTTAAGAATCGATGTAAGTGATACACTTACATTAGATTTTGAGGAGCTGGAATTTCGGCATAAAAATCAAAGTGTTCGAAAGCGAACTCTATTAGTATCAACGTTTTGGGTTCGACGAAGAAAAAAAGTGGTGGGCCCGCTGTATTTAACGGAGGTCGAAAGGGAACGGCATATAAGTTTATTGCTTTTGGAGAGCGATGGACGGGCGCATTTTGTGTGGATAAAAAGTTTATCAAGGTATGTAAAAAATCAATTTTCTTAATACTTAGTACTTACTAATACATTTTGTTTTGTTTTAAAATTTACAGACTGGTTAGCTCACAGGTGACCGGTAACGCGCATCAGCTTTTCTTTTGCAACACCTGCCTCAACTTCTCCCACAATGAGAAGTTATCGATCGAACATCGGATGAATTGCGGGAAGATGGATTCTACGCTACCATCCATTGAAAAAGCAAGTCTTAAATTTAAGAATTTTAATCGTAGTTTAGATGTTCCATTTGTAGTGTGTGCAGACTTCGAGTGAATACTAACCCCCCTCAATTCGAAGCGAAAATGTTACAGCTACATCATTGCATGTGCCTATAGCATTCTCGTACTACATTAAGTGCTCCTTTGACCCATCCTTAAACAAGTTTGTTTTAGCGACTGGTAAAGATGCAGGTGTCAAATTTGTCACATCTCTCATCAGAGATGTAAGTGAAATTTACACGACCTACCTCTCTAATATTAAACCTATGACAATGAGTGCAGAGGAGGATACTAGTTTTCGAAAAGCAGTTAATTGCCATATCTGCAAGAAAATTCTGGGGACCGATCGAGTACGTCGGTCATTGCCATTTAACGGGCCAGTATAGGGGTCCAGCCCATAATGTTTGTAACATTAAATTTGAAATTGCACCTTTTGTCCCCGTATTCTTTCACAATTTTTCGCTGTATGACTCCCATCTCTTTGTTAGGGAACTAAACAAAGTGGAGGGTGATATTAAAGTACTCCCACTAAATAGCTAAAAGCTGTACATATCACTCTCCAAATTTACATACATAGCGTCCCATGAAAAAAATTTAGAAATTAGATTTTTGGACACGTTTCGCTTTATGGCAACCAGCTTAGATGCTTTAAGTAGTAATCTGAGTACTGAATGTTTTGAGAGCGTTAAACGTTTTTATCCCTCTGAGGAGAAGTTTAACTTATTACGTAGAAAGTGGCGTTTAACGAGTACCTGGCTGTCCGAAACCTGCCTCCTCCAAGGGACAACTGCGTTACGATAATAAGAATCGTTTTAAAATAAAAAATCTAGACAGAAAAGATTGGACGGTAGACGGGAGAATTTAAACCAGACTTATTGGGATCGGATTGAGACTCGGACAACTTATCCATAATTGGAGAACATAGATGGGCTTGTTCTCCTTCTATACCCACCCTACCTGTAGGATCTCAAATAATACTGCAGTCCTACCCTAAACATCACTGCGGTTCTAAATACTTAAGATGCCTTCAAAGAAAATTATTTAATTCATGTTACTTCAAAAAAAAAACATATTATTCCATTATCCGAAATATTCGATGAGAATACATTTCAAAATTTAAACAAGTTTAAGGCATAAGGCTAATATAAAGAATTCAAATAGTTAGCTAAGAATACAAATACAATAAGCGCTCTTACAAAGTTTGTTGCAAATATATATAATGTCCTTTTTTTAGTTTGTTTTGTTTAATCAAAAATTTCCGGCTAAGCCGTACTTACGACCTTTATTTATCCAGCGAAGTCAGCAGGCCTGTTGACGTGAAATGGCTGTAGGTGATGAAAGTTAAAATTGGCAGTTGCAACAAATCAGTAAAAGCGCGAAACTATAAAAGAATTTACATTATAATGAGAATATAGTTAATATAAATGAATTTAAATTTCAAGCAAACTGTTTTTCCGATACGTTATAATTTTCATCTATTATTGGCTTTTAAAGCACTTATCCGATTAGTTGTTTTGGATCTGGTGATACATCAACTCCATGATCATCAAACAGATTGCAACACATGGGACATCCAGTACGCTTCTACTTCCAAGTCGGCTTTTAGCGGTTGATGAACAATTGACGTAAGACTACGGGGCTGAGATATGCAATAGGCGTGGAGGTATGTGCGTTGCTTCTGAAGTGTGGGCGCAAGATGCAGGGTAGGCTTGATGTAACGCTGTGATGTTGTAGGCGTTCGCTGCCGCACAGGGTTTGGATGCCCGACGTACGCACTGGTTCGGTTCAGCGTTAGATTTACTATTATGGATCCGACGCTAACTCACACTCCACAAGACTTTAGCCAAATCTCTGCCAAGTCACCGATCGCCCTCGCACTGTTGTCTAGCGATGCAGATGTTGCGTAAGGTTCAAGAATTCCACAAAATCGGTGAAATATTCTTGTCGCAGGGTTGTAAAGCCGAGGCGATTTATTAAAAATCGGTATAAAACGATGCCGGTGGTGCGCTGGCTCGGATGTTTGTCGATTCGAATTAAAGTCTCGCTTGTATTTTTCGCACGTGGCGTATTTAAAAAAATAAAAATACTGCGGTCTTGATTTTATACCTCTGGACTCGAAAAGAGCTTCCCAAAGAATGATGGGCATGCGCAGAGCGGAAGTATGAGTCAATTGGAACAAGCTTCGATTTGACAGATCGAGCTTTTCTTTGTATCAGGGGTGCATGTGCATTGATATAAGAGCTTTTAAGCCTAGTGACTTGCTCTGGTACTAACACTGAAGCTTTGCCCTACTGATGCTGATAAAGAGGCTTTGCACTGCTTTTGTCACAGTCACGTCTGTATAAAAGTGTCTGCCCAAAAATACTTAATTCTTGGTTGCTATATTCGCACCCTCACACCACAGGTTTAATCTTTGGCTAAAAGACAAAGATTAGAGCTTAAAAAAAAAAGGATGCGAATAGAGAAGATTGGCTACCAAATATCCTTAGCGTGAAAGTTTCCCAATAATTTGCCGTTCATATCTTCTAGCAGATAAATTGATTGGCCCAATTTTTCTTTGACGCGGGCCTTGACTCCAATTGGTGCAAGTTTAGCGTTAAAATTTGATGCTGCGTTGCTCATGGCGAAGTTTCTTTTGATTACTTCTTGGCCGACTTGAAAGGTACGTGGATTAGTTCGCAAATTATAAGTGCGTTGGTTCTTGTTATAGGCCTTTTTGAGATTTTTGTCGATATCAGACCGAATTTTCTGAAATTCATCAGCTCTTGACAATCTGGCTTCGCCCTCATTTAGCAAATCGAGCTTTCGCAACAGATTATAGTCTTTACCGTGGGAAATCATATGTTGACCAAAAGTTATGAAATACGGCGACCCACCAATCGATTGATGTATGAAATTGCGAAGAGAACTATTAATGCTGCTCAGGAAGATATCCCATTCACGCTGATCAGAACGCAAATATGCTCTCAAAGCGGCATTTATCGATCTATTTACTCTTTCAGCTGCGTTAGATTGTGGAGCGTAGGCGCCAGTACACATATGCTTAACACCATAACTCGCTAGAAAATCATCAAAGACACGGCTTTTAAATTGAGTGCCGTTGTCGCTTATAATTATTTCTGGCACTCCAAAGCACGAGAAAATATCATCTCTCAAATAGTCAACTACTACATTCGCCGTGAACCTTTTTACGGCCTTTAGAAACGTGAATTTAGAAAAATGGTCGAGAATAATAAATATACCAATATTTCCTTTTTTGGTACGAGGGAATGGACCAATGAAGTCGACATATAGTCTTTGAAACGGTCTCTCGCTGCTTACTCTGACACCCAAAGGAGTTCTTAGAGATCGGGTGGGATATTTTGTCGTTTGGCATATCTCACACTCGCGAATATAGTTCCGTACGTCAACTACCATCTTGGGCCAATAAAAGCTACGCCGAATTCGCTCCAGGCACTTTGCGACGCCGCAGTGTGCTGATGAAGGTTGGTCGTGAGCTGATCTAATTACGCTTTTACGCAAGGAGCTTGGCACAAATAATTTCCAACTATCTTCAACATGATCGTAATTGCTGTTAGGGAACACGGTACGATGATATATGTAACCATCCACTACTTGGTAATCAGGCAATTTTGAGGAGCTTAAGTCGGTTTTTAAAGAGCAATACTCTTCTGACAGAAAGGCATCCGATTGCAAATCTATTTCCGGCCGAGTTTCAACACTTGAAATATTGATTTCGCCAAGGGATTCAAAGGAACGAGACAAGGCATCAGCGACTTTGTTTTCGCTGCCTTTACGGTGTTCAATTTTAAAACCATAGCCTTGTAAACTAATTGCCCATCGCGCTAGTCTACCACTCAGATCGGAAGTGTTCATCAACCAACGAAGACTGGCATGATCTGTAACAACGGTAAAACTATGGCCTTCGATATACATGCGAAACTTCTTAATGCCCAGAACCACAGCAAGGCACTCTAGCTCTGTAACGGTATAATTCCGCTGGGCTTTATTCAGCTTCTTTGACATGTATGCTATAGGACGCTCACAGCCTGATTCGTCGCACTGGGCTAAGACGGCACCTACTCCATGGAGAGAGGCGTCACATTGCACGATGAATGGCTTGTCATACTGTGGGTGAACTAAAAATGGGGCTGAGCAAAGTTTTCTTTTTATATCTTCGAATGCACATTGGGCTTGAACATTCCAATTGAACGATTTGCCTCGAAGCAACTCGGTGAGCGAATAAACCACTGAAGAGTAGTTGGGAATGAAGCGCTGGTACCAACCCGTCATACCAAGAAATCTTCTCAGTTGCTTTTGTGTTTTTGGAATCGGAAATTCCTCGACAGCACGAACTTTATCGGGATTGGCATGCAGTGTACCTTCTCCTACTATGTATCCGAGATAATCAACCTTCTTAAGGCAAAACTGACTTTTTTGTACGTTAATAGTCAGACCAGCTTTACGCAGTTGTGTAGCAACTTCAGAGAGATGTACAAGGTGGGATTCGAAGCTGTCAGACAAAACAAGTAAATCGTCCAAATATACTAAGACATGCGATTTTAATTGGTAGGGAATCACCAAATCCATGAGGCGGCTCATAGTCTGCGGTGCGTTGGTTAACCCAAAAGGCATTCGTTTAAATTGATAGAGGGGTCTGTTCGGGAACTGTGAAAGCTGTTTTTGCACGTGAATTTTGCTCCAAGCAGATTTGCCAGAAGGCATCTTTCAGATCAATCTTCGAAATGCAATAAACTGGTGGGAGACGACTGAGCAGACCATCCATAATTGGAATGGGGTATGCGTCTCTAACCGTGACTGCGTTAAGCTTACGTGCATCCAAACATAAACGAACCTTTCCAGGTTTTATATGTAGGGTAATGGGAGATGACCATGGTGAGTTGGGAGCTTCTTCAATTACATCCATAAGAATCATTCGGTCAATTTCCTGGCATAAAAGTTTTTCCTTCACAGGAGAAAGGGGGTAGAATCTTTGTTTGATTGGCTTTGCGTCTGCTGTGTCGATCTCATGCTCAATTAATTTAGTAAGGCCGAGCCCATCCTTAGCGAACGACGGAAAGAAATCAATTATTGATTTAAGTTGGGCTTTTTGGGAGGCCGACAAATCTAATTCGTAGGGCTCATTAGGAACTTCGATTTTAATCTCATTGAGATCAGTTAATGGGAAAATCGATATTCCGAATTTGTTCCAAAAATCTATACCACAAATAACGTTCTGCTCAATAGAAGATACAATGAGGAATTGAAAGTCTGCCTGTCTTGAATTATAGATAAGAGGAACTGTTATTGCACCGACAACCGATTGTGGTTGACCATCAGCCGTACGCACAGCACCTTTCATTTTCTTGATGTTTGAACATTCGGCAACAATTCTTTTAGCTAGGTTACCTCCAATAACACTTTTGTTGGCACCACTATCTAAAAGAGCTAAATAATCTTGTTCCAAAATTTGCAAATTGATAAAAGGTCGGATGTCGTTGTTTTTATGGGCAATAGTGTTTATAAAGCAGGTTCGTAAAAATCGTTTGCATTGCCAAAACTTGTGAATTCGCAAAGAGGAACGAGATCTGTGGGAAGTTATTTCATTCACATTAAATATTTTAGATCTCAGCATTTTATATTCCTGTAGCCGCACGTGGTAAGGCTTAAAACGTAATAGATTAGATACATCCGGTGAAGAGAGAGATATGGCAGGTAAAGATTTGACTGTGGTGGATTGGGCATCATGTGAATCCGAGGCTAACGTCGGATATCCCCTTGTAGAATACGGCGGACATCCGATGCCGAGTTTTCCGAATTCGGATTGCATTTAGCACAATTGGGCTTATACGTTTCTAGGGCACCACAACCATAACAAAAAATACGACGAGGCTTGATGCAATCCTGGTATCTGTGACCCTGTTCGTCACAGTTCCAGCACTTAAGGTTTTTCAACGTGCGAACAACACAGATCTCATCTATATTTTCACTTTCGGCATTCGCCTCCTGTTCAGGGATTTGTTCGAGAGAGAGGGAATTCACAAAGTTTCTGGGCATGGTTGGTCGAGGTGTTGGTTTAGAGCGAACGCTACGGTAAAATTCCTCGTGCCGATGACATTCCTTGCGCAAGCTTGCCAAATCAGGGGTATCAATGTGTAACAACTCATGCTTCAATTCGGGCTTAAGGTTGTGTCTTACTTCGACAGCTAAGTCGCTATCTTGCATGGGTTCACGTAAAGAGTCGGCAATCGATAAAACAACATCCAAGAAATCGTCAAAGCTTTCGTTGTTGCCTTGTTTGCGACGACGAATCGCATCCTGGATATCACGATCAGTTCGCTGATCCTGATATCTCTCTTGCAAACGACTACACAGCTCATACCAATTCAAGTGTTCAGCGGTTCGATGGACACGCCAATAAAATGATAATGCCGGACCTGAGAACAAGAGGTGTGCAAACTGAACTAGAAGATCATGATTTCCATTTAAACATTGAGATGTCAAGCAATTAATTCTGTAAATGAAATCTTCGATTGGAATGTCATTAGCTAAGCCACTGAATTTAATACGCCAATTCGAAATGACACTCGAAATTCTCTCGGGGTGATCAACAACTGAATCATTTGAGTTTGTCCGGACATTAGAATACTCTGGCCTTTGGTTATTATTGCGAGCATTACTCGCGTTACTTAGTCTTGACGGCGGTGCGCTGTCAGTCTCCCGTTCAAGCTGACCGTCATCTCTGGCATTCCGAGAGTGAGCAGACAATGTCAAGCTCCGAACTGCTGCGCTAAGTTGTTCAGTCATAGCTGCAGTCATGCTGACTCGGAAGTTTTCTAGCGAGCTTGAAATGAGCTGCTGAATACGATCCTCTGACAGATCATTTGGGTCTGAGCTTACTCTAGATCGAGGAGCATCGCGTCTTGCATTTGCGTTGAGATTATATCGGGCGTTATTGGAATTCGATGTTTGGCGAGAGGTCGATCTAGTGTTGACACGCGTTTTAGGAATAGTCCCAGTCTGAGTTTGCGGATTAGTTTGAGGGTCTGAACTACGCTGTGTAAACGGAGTTCTAGAATCCATTGTGCATTCTCTAATTTGAGTCATGGCTCGTGAACAAGGGTGCCTACATATAGGACAAGTTTCATTAGTCGCCAGCCATTCAAGTAGACAAGATTTGTGGAATTTATGTTGGCAAGAAGTTTCTATAACGTCAGTATCTGCGTCTGTGTCATTGCAAATAGTACACATAAAAGGTTCTTTGGAAGCTAAAGCCCTCAAGTCTTCCTGGCTCCGTCTTACAGCCATTGCAAATAGTTTTTTTTTATATATTCTTAATAGGCAAAAAGATTAAACGCAATTGAATAATGAAAAAAAAAGACAAACGCCTTAATTGGAGTTTGAAATATAAATATAGGTACCAAAAATAATAAGGACTTATACTTAAGCACTATAACCACAGTGTGTTATTGACAAGTATATCCTATGTCTCAAAAACCTCTCATAGCGGATTTACAAGAAAAATAATGCGTATCTATTTCAACTAAAAGAGTGACAAACCGAAAATCCAGTCTGAAAAGTTCTCAGATCCTAATTGAAAAGATGGTTAAAAGCTAGGTATCCCTTACATGGTATAAAACCGACTTCTTATCAGCCCTAAAACTCCGACGTAATTCGAACCTAACTAAAGAATTTATTTAACACTTAGTATTTGCGGAAGAATCCACAAAGCATACGACAAAATTTTGAGTCTTCTCTATCTCCTGGTCTAGCTCCGACGATAATCAGAATGCTAGCTGCTCCGAGTAAGATAGAGATTACCCCCAGAATCTAAATTCAAAGAAATATGGGTGGAGGCTGGTTTGGGAATTGGAAAAGGGTTCTTAGGAAGCGCGAGGGGTATGTACTACATACAATACTTCGTTGTGCTGTCTGTCTCGTTTTGCACTAAGCCGTTAGGTCGGGCCCCCGAGTTGGGCGCCATTTATTATGTAACGAACACCAGCAGTGTCGTCTCAGCATGCACATTCTGTCTACTTTTCGGCACGGCCGAGCTCAGTGGCGAGGGAAAGTGGCGTGAGTCCTGGTGCTGCCTCGACAACTGCGTTACGATAATAAAATCGTAGACAGAAAAGATTGGACGGTAGACGGGAATTTAAACCAGACTTATTGGGATCGGATTGAGACTCGGACAACTTATCCATAATTGGAGAACATAGATGGGCTTGTTCTCCTTCTATACCCACCCTACCTGTAGGATCTCAAATAATACTGCAGTCCTACCCTAAACATTACTGCGGTTCTAAATACTTAAGATGCCTTCAAAGAAAATTATTTAATCCATGTTACTTCAAAAAAAAAAACATATTATTCCATTATCCGAAATATTCGATGAGAATACATTTCAAAATTTAAACAAGTTTAAGGCATAAGGCTAATATAAAGAATTCAAATAGTTAGCTAAGAATACAAATACAATAAGCGCTCTTACAAAGTTTGTTGCAAATATATATAATGTCCCTTGTTTAGTTTGTTTTGTTTAATCAAAAATTTCCGGCTAAGCCGTACTTACGACCTTTATTTATCCAGCGAAGTCAGCAGGCCTGTTGACGTGAAATGGCTGTAGGTGATGAAAGTTAAAATTGGCAGTTGCAACAAATCAGTAAAAGCGCGAAACTATAAAAGAATTTACATTATAATGAGAATATAGTTAATATAAATGAATTTAAATTTCAAGCAAACTGTTTTTCCGATACGTTATAATTTTCATCTATTATTGGCTTTTAAAGCACTTATCCGATTAGTTGTTTTGGATCTGGTGATACATCAACTCCATGATCATCAAACAGATTGCAACACGTGGGACATCCAGTACGCTTCTACTTCCAAGTCGACTTTTAGCGGTTGATGAACAATTGACGTAGTCTTACGGGGCTGAGATATGCAATAGGCGTGGAGGTATGTGCGTTGCTTCTGAAGTGTGGGCGCAAGATGCAGGGTAGGCGTGATGTAACGCTGTGATGTTGTAGGCGTTCGTTGCCGCACAGGGTTTGGATGCCCGGCGTACGCACTGGTTCGGTTCGGCGTTAGATTTACTATTATGGATCCGACGCTAACTCACACTCCACAAGACTTTAGCCAAATCTCTGCCAAGCCACCGATCGCCCTCGCACTGTTGTCTAGCGATGTAGATGTTGCGTAAGGTTCAAGAATTCCACAAAATCGGTGAAATATTCTTGTCGCAGGGTTGTAAAGCCGAGGCGATTTATTAAAAATCGGTATAAAACGATGCCGGTGGTGCGCTGGCTCGGATGTTTGTCGATTCGAATTAAAGTCTCGCTTGTATTTTTCGCACGTGGCGTAAAAATAAAAATACTGCGGTCTTGATTTTATACCTCTGGACTCGAAAAGAGCTTCCCAAAGAATGATGGGCATGCGCAGAGCGGAAGTATGAGTCAATTGGAACAAGCTTCGATTTGACAGATCGAGCTTTTCTTTGTATCAGGGGTGCATGTGCATTGATATAAGAGCTTTTAAGCCTAGTGACTTGCTCTGGTACTAACACTGAAGCTTTGCCCTACTGATGCTGATAAAGAGGCTTTGCACTGCTTTTGTCACAGTCACGTCTGTATAAAATGTTCCCAAAAATTTTTTTTTTTTTTTTTTTTTTTTCCCCCCCTTAAAATTTTTATTTTTTTTTAATTATATTTATATATATTTTTTTTTTAAAATAGATTTAAGGGTTTTTTTTTTTTTGTGCTTTAAACGTTACTCTAAAGCCATTCATATGTATATGGATGCGTATGACACAAGCAAACCATCCGAATATTTGATGTATTTGAGCAATATGTATATGGCTGATAATTCTCAGAGGCTTCCATGCACTGGGAAAGAGACCTTATTCAATACCAGAGTCACGTCATGTATTATCATTAGTGTCTGCCCTTTTTTAATTTTTTTAAAAATTTTAAATAATTTTTTTTTTTTTTTTTTTTTAAAATAAATATAATTTTTTTATATTTTAATTTTTTTTTTTAAAAAAAAATATTTTTAAATTTTCCACCTTTTAAAAAATACTTAAAATTCTTGGTATGGCTTTATTTAAAGACCTTTTAATAAAAAAATTTAACTAAAATAACGCAGTCTATGGGAAGACAATGGAGAACGTTGAAAAACGTAAAGATGTTAATATTGTCAGTTCGTGGGAATCAACCACACGCATCTGAATAGCATACATATCTTCAGCAAATTGCGCAGAGCTGTGAAAACTAGCCTTTGCAATAAGCGAACGTGCACCTAATCGATTGCGTGTGGTTGATTCCCACGAAGTGACAATTTTAACATCTTTACGTTTTTCAACGTTCTCCATTGTCTTCCCATAGACTGCGTTATTTAATAGTTTAAAAAAATATTTTTCAAAGTTGTTTTTCGCTAAAGTTCTATGGGAAGTGTTAAGATCAATGTATTTTTTTAAACAAGGAGCCTGTTTAAATTTTAAAACTCTATGTACTTTTGATAATATTAAACCATTACGTAAACATTGCTGAAGGTTTTTGTAATGAATCGGGTATATAGTTTTTGACCTAAGGTCAGCAACAAGTTTACACACCTTTGCGTCTGGTGTGGGTTTTTGGTTTAGCTGACGAAAGGGTAGATCATAATGATAATCATGAAGTGAATCTGGATATATAAGGTCTACTTCTAAAATATAGCCATACTCAGAATTTGCGTCTATTTGAGCAACATCTAGTGACGCAATCTCATCATCACTCGTCCACTGAAAACCAGTGTATGGAAGACTCTGAGACATTGCCCAGCCATATAAATTATTGGCATCCAAATACATCAAATATTCGGATGGTTTGCTTGCGTCATACGCATCCATATACATATGATTGGCTTTAGAGTACCGTTTACAGCACTGAACCAAACCACCCCTAATTCCACTTTGAATAAACCTATACATGTCAATATCAGTAAGCAGATCTAACTCTATTTCAGTTGTTTTGAGCATAGCATCGCATGACAGACCGGGTGTGGTGTAATAATGTGCAGGATCTAGAGAATAAATTTTCTTGCATATTGCTCGAACATTTTGAAAAACGTCTGTCAATAAAATAACATCTGTTTTTAGGTAAAGCTCCATATATTCTTTTAATGATTGGCAGTTGAAAACTTTCCATAAATGCTGTGCATGTAAATAGTCCTCAGTCGAACATTCCTTATTAGTTAAACTATTAAAGAAGTTATCCCTTGGAGGCAGACAGGTTTCGGACAGTCGGGTTTCCGAATCTAAAAACTCGTATGGAAAAACTCCCTTTCTACGTAATAAGTTAAACTTCTCCTCAGAGGGATAAAAACGTTTAACGCTCTCAAAACATTCAGTACTCAGATTACTACTTAAAGCATCTAAGCTGGTTTCCATAAAGCGAAACGTGTCCAAAAATCTAATTTCTAAATTTTTTTCATGGGACGCTATGTATGTAAATTTGGAGAGTGATATGTACAGCTTTTAGCTATTTAGTGGGAGTACTTTAATATCACCCTCCACTTTGTTTAGTTCCCTAACAAAGAGATGGGAGTCATACCGCGAAAAATTGTGAAAGAATACGGGGACAAAAGGTGCAATTTCAAATTTAATGTTACAAACATTATGGGCTGGACCCCTATACTGGCCCGTTAAATGGCAATGACCGACGTACTCGATCGGTCCCCAGAATTTTCTTGCAGATATGGCAATTAACTGCTTTTCGAAAACTAGTTCCCTCCTCTGCACTCATTGTCATAGGTTTAATATTAGAGAGGTAGGTCGTGTAAATTTCACTTACATCTCTGATGAGAGATGTGACAAATTTGACACCTGCATCTTTACCAGTCGCTAAAACAAACTTGTTTAAGGATGGGTCAAAGGAGCACTTAATGTAGTACGAGAATGCTATAGGCACATGCAATGATGTAGCTGTAACATTTTCGCTTCGAATTGAGGGGGGTTAGTATGCACTCGAAGTCTGCACACACTACAAATGGAACATCTAAACTACGATTAAAATTCTTAAATTTAAGACTTGCTTTTTCAATGGATGGTAGCGTAGAATCCATCTTCCCGCAATTCATCCGATGTTCGATCGATAACTTCTCATTGTGGGAGAAGTTGAGGCAGGTGTTGCAAAAGAAAAGCTGATGCGCGTTACCGGTCACCTGTGAGCTAACCAGTCTGTAAATTTTAAAACAAAACAAAATGTATTAGTAAGTACTAAGTATTAAGAAAATTGATTTTTTACATACATTGATAAACTTTTTATCCACACAAAATGCGCCCGTCCATCGCTCTCCAAAAGCAATAAACTTATATGCCGTTCCCTAAAATCTAATGTAAGTGTATCACTTACATCGATTCTTGAGCTATTAATATTCAAATTATAGCTCGAAGATCTCTGAGGAAGGCTGGTGTTGAGTGGGGCTTTCAGGGCTGATATTAAAGCCCATTTAAAACAATATAATTTGAAACTTTAAGTGGAGTGTATTTGTTAAGATTGCACTCCAGTCTTAATATTTGGGACATAGTCCATCCGCTGTCCCTTTCCTGGAACTCATCCATTTTTTGTCGGATGAGTTCAGCATGCTGATTATAGACTTCTTCTATATTTCTTCTCGCAGTTGGAACAGACATAGGTGTTTGATGCGACTTGACTTACATAACCATCTCGTCTTGGTGGAATTTTATGTAATCCGCAAATAACTCAAAGTTTATCTTACATGATGTGTGTAAAGACAAAACATTGGTAATTATTGGAATAAGCTCCGATGAGGCATCAGTGAGGAATTCCTGGGTCAAGAATTTCCTCACGCCTATTCTCAAACGATAATGTGAGAATGCGGTTTTTGAATCCTCCTGAAATCTGCTTAACAGCACTATTCAGAGGTATAAAAACACGCATTTTGTGGGTATTGGACCTTAAATGTCCATTCCACTTTGAAATAAGTACATTAACCTTACATGAGCCACACCACTTTGTCGTCGCATTGGGGGTGGCGGCGATGATGTTGGTGGCGGCTTAGGGTGTATTGTTGTTGTATGTGGTGGCGTAGGGTGTATTGTTTTAGGTGACGGCGTAGGGTGTTGAAAAATCTAATGTTTTTTAGATTTATAAATGTTTCAATCGAAAATTTAGAGACGCGGTTTTTCCTTCAAGTAGCGAATTTAATTCGTGTGGTGGCTTCACGTATGCAACGACAATTTAAAAGTAGCTTAGCCTAATACAGTTGCGTGGGCCACAAACGGCCACACGCACCACAAATTCGCCGTCGGCAGATTGTCGATCGGCCTAAAAGCTTCCCTAGCGTAAGAGCGATTTCATTGTTTCTCTTAAACTAACTTAGTATGTCTACAAACTATCAATATGCTTGTTCTGCTCCAACATTCCGGCCCCGTTGACGAGCTCCGGTCTTCAACAAATTCAACAATTCGGTGTTGGTGCCAGCTTATGTAAAGGCCGTTTAATAACGCCGGCCGGAGTTCTTATTTCGGCCACCCGCACCTTGCCGTCCTTCCCAGCTACGACGCGTGTGACGCGCCCGATGATCCATCGTTGAGGGGGGGTGTTGTCGTCGTGGACGAGCACTACCACCCCTTCTCCCATGTTGGATTCGCCTTGGCTCCACTGGGCTCGCTGCAGCAGGTTGAGCAGGTAATCCCTGAACCACTTACGCCAACAGTGCAGTTTGCGCACCAACAACTGTCGCCACCGCTTCCAGTATGCGGCTACGCGCTTGTTGTTGGGCTCCTCGGGCGTGGATCCTATGAGCAGCCCCAGCAAAGACTGGCCGATGAGCAAATGCCCTGGCATCGTCACCTCTCCATCGTTCTGGTCGCTGCTGTCTGCCACGAGCAGCCTGGAGTTGCGTGTGTCCAGCGTACGCTTGGCGTTGCCTGACCCTCGCGCTAGCCTCTGTTTGGCAGCCTCTACTGTTGCTTTCCACAGTCTGCCGAAGTGCGTGTCCTCGGAGGGATAGACCTCCATTGCACAGCTTTCTCCTTGCTGAGGTGAAGCGCTTCGTGGACCTCCTTCAGCACGTTGCTCGCTCCAATGAGCCTTTTAAAAACAATAAGAAAGGCGTCAGTGTAACGGTCAGTCACGAATTTCAAGACCGCCTTTGAGGCGAAACAAACAAATACGGCAACGTACATTTTTAAAGGTGGTCTACCTCTCACTCTGTAGCTTACATAATTGGGCTGCCTCAACAATCCAATCAGAACTTTTGCACCAGCATGGAAGTGCCTAAGGTGCAAATGCCTGAAGAAGATGCTGAAGAATTCAGAATTCTTTGGTAGCAACATAGGGAATTTAGCATCATGTGAGATAGGGCCGTGTAGCATACGCCCTCCTTCTCGATATAATTCAAATTTAATACCATTTTCCTCAACTTCGTGGATAAATGGATTTAACGATTGCAGTATTGGAGCTAATACTACCGACTTTGTTAACAACATTTTTGCCGTAGTGACAAATGGACACAACAAGCCGAGAGAGTCCAACAAGCGAGAGGCTATGGACAAGATATAACGCTTTTTTGGTTTTAGGGAAGCAAAACTATCCACGTCAAGATGATATTTGAAAACATCCTCTTGAGGTGCCCAACGCATTCCAAGAGTCTTAACTGAGCTTTGCTCATCAATTGTTATACAAATTTCTCCACTGGCGTTCCTGTCACCAGACCGATTCTGGCAATTGGAAGCCCACTTGGCCAGTGGAAATCCTCCTGCGTGCAATATGTCACCGACCTGGCTCCAAATGGTGTCCAGTTCTTTTAAACTGTCTACACCTGCCAGCATACCGTCAACATAAAAACAATTTTTAATCACATCCGCGCCAATGGGGTATGATTGTGTGTAGATATTTGCCAATTCAAACAAACAACGTACAGCCAAAAAGGGTGCTGACGCTGTACTATATGTACAAGTATTCAATCTGTATGCCTGTAAGTTTTGAGAAGTGGCTTCTCTCCACAAGACAAGTCGAAAGTCTCTGTCGTCCTCAGAAACATTAATCTGCCTATACATTTTTGAAATTTTGGCAGGTACGGCATATTTGTTCAACCGAAAGTTGACCAACGTTGAATACAACTCCCTCTGAATAGTTGGCCCCACCATTAGTGTTTCGTTGAGCGAAACTGCTGTTGATGTTTTTCTAGAAGCATCAGAAACAGCTCGAAGCTTGGTTGGGGTACTCTCAGGTCGCAGAACGCATTGATGAGGAACGTAGTACTGCTGTTCTCGAGGAGCAGACTTCAGAATGGACATATGTCCCAAATCCAAATACTCTTTCATGAAGTCTTGATACATATTTCTAAGAGTGTCATTTCTTGACAGTTTGCGCTCAAGTTGCAGAAGACGCCTTTCAGCAGTTTGAAAGGACAGGCCAAGAACTTTGGGATTGGTCTTAAAGGGAAGATTTACTTGAAAGCGACCGCAAGATAACCGTTGTATAGTTTTCTTGAAATGCAGTTCACAGGCCAGTTGTTCAGCTGTTTGGCGACCAGCCTTCGACTCGATTGGACATTGATCAAACTTCCAAGAACAATTAACTACGGAGCCGAGAGAACAAAAAGAAACTTGAGCTGCTGAACTCTTAATATATTGTTTCCGAGGCACTTGTCCAGTATATTTGCCCGCTACAATCCAGCCGAGCAATGTTTTTTGCATTATGGGCAGCTCGGAATGTAATTTTATTTGCCCAACGCACAATAAACCATAGAACAATTCAGCTCCCAAGAACACATCTACCTTAGCTGGCTTATAGAACTCGGGATCTGCCAACTTAATATTTTTTTGTATTTTCCAGTTCAATATGGACAGAGCCTGTCCAGGCTGAGATGTGGATATCGACTTAAGTACCCAACACTCAGCGGAAAATGTGTGGTAATTCAAACGAGATTGAATTGATGCACAAACCTTATTTTTGCTATCAGTGGTTGCACCACCTACCATTGAGATAGCAAGGGAAGATGGCTCACGTTTAAGACGTAGCCTCTGTGCCATGCTCTCAGACATCAAATTTATCTGCGAGCCACTATCGAGCAGAACTCGTGCTGGATGTAACTGTCCAAATCTATCTTTAATGTTCACGATGGCGGTAGCAAGAACAACTTGATCCGCATTAAGCACGTGACCGACATATGCCTCAGAAGTTGAAGCTTGAAGTGCCGCTTCCTCACTTTGTACTGGTGAATTAAACCTATGAAGCAAAGAGTGATGAGGCTTTGAACACACACGACACTTCGACGCCATGCAGTTCGAAACAATGTGTCCCCCGGTCAAACAATTAAGACACATTCTTTGAGTTTTTACGTACTCAAATCGTTGCATAACCGAAATACCACAGAATGCGGGACAAACATATATATTGTGATCTGCAGACTTGCAATAAGTACATGCAGACGACGACCTTTGACCTGCATTAGCACAGGCAAATGAAGATTTTTGTTGCGGCTTTCTCACTTCATTGCGCACTTTTGACTTGTCACGAGTCAACTCCTCTGCTGTCAAGTATTGGTACCTCCTATTCAACTGTTTAGCACAATCTTCCCAAGATGGCAGCTTATCATAATCAAGCTGCTCCTCAAAACGAGAATTAGTCTTATGGTCTACTTTAGCCATGACCATATGAATAATCATTGCATTTGCAATGTCTTTGTCGTCACCCAGAGACGACAACGATGCATATATAGCAGACACTGTATCTATTATCGATCTTAAACTCGACGCAGATGGTTTGGTCATGCTGAATGTTTACCACTAAATTTCGGTAGACGCATTTTAGGCAGTTGAGATCGCTGGCTCGAATTCATTGAGCAATCATGTTGTACCTGTGTGTCGAATCGTGGCTTAATTGCATTCATAAACAACGCCTTTGTTACGACACACAAATCCTCTAGCGGCCCTCTGCTTTCGTTAGCTGGATTTAAACTGTCCAGCTCTGCCTGTAAATTCATAGCCTTTTCAACATACCCTTCTAATAATTCTAATCGACATGCTAACTCTGTTTTGTCGGATGAGATTTTTTTTAATTTAAAGGCGGTTTGCATGCGAGCAATGTCAGCACTAACTTTATCAAACTTCTGTAAACATAATGTTAACTTAACATTAGACTTAGATGCTGCTGGCTTTTCGAGTGACAGTTTATCTGATTCAGACATATTTAAGCTGACTAAAAACAACCTTTAACAAACGCAGAAAAAAGTTCGGCACACTTTGTGAGCTACCCTAACGCACGCACTGTGAATATTTAACAAAACGACAAGCTTGCTTATTGAACACACACACGCACTCTTGGGGATATGTGAACAAACAAACGAAAACGGTCCAAGCGACCGAGAATAAGCAAATCAAGCAGCCACTTTGTGGGTACAGCTGTAAAATATGCGGGGTGCGGGGGGTTAAACGAAGTAAAGAGATAATTTGGAGTGAACGCGCGCACAAAAACGAACAGACGATCAAGCCAAGCTTGATCCGCAAGCAAAGCGGGGATGAAAAGAACAAGCGGCAAAATTTGGCGCGAGCGCACGCATAGACAAACCAATGTATAAAATAAATGCAAGCGCAAGCAAAGAGCGAAGAAAGGTTAACGAACGAGCGAACAATCAGAGGTTAATGCACAAAAATGTTTAACAAAAGTTGTGTGTATGTGCGAGTGCAAACATATGTTTTAATGTATGTACATTTATTGTTACTTAGCGATTAGTTGAGAAGCGAAACCAAAAAAACACTTTGCAGTTGCACAAACACACGAACTATATGAAACGCAATAAATAGACCACCGTTTGAAACCTTAATTTTGTTTCTTGTATTGAATTTTTATTTATTCACTTTTATATATATGTATGAAAATATGTTGCCGTTTTGTTTATTTAAATCAAATACACAAAGTGCCAGAAATTGAGCTGTTCCTACGTGTATGAACGTATGTACATACATATAAGTATCACAAATTTTGATATTTTTTGTCGATGGCAGCGACACAACGAAGTAAAATTTTTAAGCTCAATTTTTGGCACAGAATACCTGGAGACTTTCTAGCGATTCAATAGAAAGTGTTCTTCCTTTATTCTCCATGGACAATCCTGATTATGCAGCGTCCAAGATGGCAAAGTCCAAAGGGGCAAAGCAGCAAAATCCAAATTATGCAGCGTCGAAAATGGCACAGTCCAAAGGGTAAAGCAGCAAATCCAAATCAGCGAAAATGTGTGATTCTTTATCACACGCGAGACGTGAGCTACCACCGCGAAACAAACAACAAATTGAAATAACCGAAGTCCCTGCTCGGGCGCCAATGAAAAATCTAATGTTTTTTAGATTTATAAATGTTTCAATCGAAAATTTAGAGACGCGGTTTTTCCTTCAAGTAGCGAATTTAATTCTTGTGGTGGCTTCACGTATGCAACGACAATTAAAAAGTAGCTTAGCCTAACACAGTTGCGTGGGCCACAAACGGCCACACGCACCACAAATTCGCCGTCGGCAGATTGTCGATCGGCCTAAAAGCTTCCCTAGCTTAAGAGCGATTTCATTGTTTCTCTTAAACTAACTTAGTATGTCTACAAACTATCAATATGCTTGTTCTGCTCCAACAGGTGTATTGTTGTAGGTAGCGGCGTAGGGTGTATTGTTGTAGGGTGTGGCGAAGGGTTCGTTGTTGTAGGTGGCGGTGTAGAATGTGTTGTTGTAGTTGGTGGCGAAGGGTTCGTTGATGTCATCGCTCCAATTAACTTCCTTTGGGGGGTTTGTATCAACCCCGCAAATCTCTGTTAACAGATTCGCTACCTCGGTGGTGTACACAAATTTTTTACTCGCGTTTGACGACATATTAATATTTTTTTCTTTAATATTTTTTTTTTTTTTTGGTTTTGCTTTAAAACTCGAAAACAACAAACGTTTGAAAAACATGGAGAATAAATTTATAAAAGTCACACTTGAAAACTTCGAGAGCTACTGATCGTTTATTTGACCAAAAGTGCCTCTTTTATTGATTTTGAAGTCAGTGCAGGATATAAGATTTTTCTAGCACTTGACTAAGTTTCAAAACAGATATATATTTAAAAACATAGGTTAAAAAAGGATGGCGCTAAACATTTAAATGACCAGCCTATATGATTGGATGATAGTATTCAACTTAAGGATAGAGGAGACCAATCAATTAGCATTCTCATCTGCTTTTCATATACACTTGTCCCCTCTATCCTTTTTCCCCTCTTACAACTTCACACTCTAACACCCTCTCCCTCTAACACCACATAACCCACATGAATGTTGTTGTTGTTACTGGTGTTTACAAAAATCAATGCATATTCTGAGTTGCTTACAGACAACGCACGTTCCACATGTTTGTATACTTGACACCAGATCCTATGATCATATAACCCACTTGAATGTTTATACTCGATACCGAAGGTAAAGAGTATATTGGTTTTGTGCAATGTCCGTCATGGTGTCTGTCCGTCTGTCCGTCCGTATGGTTGCAAGTTTTTTCCACACCCTTCAAGCTAGAGACTTGAAACTTTCCAATTCTCTTTATCTATGGGATAGTAAATTAAAGTGTCAAGATGGGTGTTCTACGATAACTGGGGGGCTAGCAAATCGATAAATTCGATAACTCAAAACCGATAAATCCACATATTTCGCACATCCTTTCAGCTAGAACTACCAAATTTGGTAAGAAGATAGCTACTAGCAACCCCCAAAAAACTGCATCAAAAATTTTGGAGCCACGCCCCCCATTCCAACCCCGCCCCCCCCCGCATTTTAATGTCAAAAAAGCCGATATCTTCCACAGTTTTTGAGCTATAGCCACCAAATTTGGTGCCAAGATAGGTGATGATGACCCCCCAAAAACTGCATCAAAAGTTTGGATGCCACGCCCACCAATACTTCCCTAGCCACCCCCATCCACCCCAACGCTTCGTCAAAAACGGGACTGAGTGTATCTTCCAGAGTTTTGGAGTTAGAGCCTCCAAATTTGGTGGGAAGATAGCTGCTAACGACCCTTAAAAAAACTGCATCAAAGTTTTGGAGCCACGCACACCCATTACGCCCCCAGCCCCCCCGCATTTTGAAATCAGAAATGGCTATATCTCCCACAGATTTTGAGCTATAGCCACCAAATTTGGTGCCAAGATAGGTGATGATGACCCCCTAAAAACTGCACCAAAAGTTTGGATGCCACGCCCACCAATACTTCCCTAGCCACCCCCATCCACCCCAACGCTTCGTCAAAAACGGGAATGAGTGTATCTTCCAGAGTTGTGGAGCTAGAGCCACCAAATTTGGTAGGAAGATAGCTGGCAACGACCCCCAAAAATCTGCATCACAAATTTGGATGCCACGCCCACCCATACCGCCCCCAGCCCCCCTTTCCACACTTATTACAAATTTCGAGCTAGAGTCACCAAATTTGGTATGAAGATAGCAATTGATATTTCACAAAGATCTGCATCAAAAATTTTGATGCCACGCCCACCCATACCGCCCCCAGCCCCCTTTTCCCCACTTATTACAAACTTCGAGCTAGAGTCACCAAATTTGGTATGTAAATAGCAATTGACATTCCACATAGATCTGCATCAAAAATTTGGATGCCACACCCACCCATACCGCCCCCAGCCCCCTCTTTCCACACTTATTACAAACTTCGAGCTAGAGTCACCAAATTTGGTATGTAGATAGCAATTGACATTTCACAAAGATCTGCAACAAAAATTTTGATGCCACAACTACCCATACCGCGCCCAGCCCCCCCCCCCTTTCCCTAAATATTAGAAACTTTGAGCTAGAGTCACCAAATTTGGAAGGAATATAGCTGATGGAATCCCCATCTGCATCGGAGAATCTTTAAGGCAGCGTACACTCCTACCGCATCCGTACCCCTCTGCAATCAGCCCTCTTTTTACCGGTTTTAATACTGGTATCGAGTATGCCGCAGTCGATTGCGTCCGACTGCAACGTTTCCACTTGTTTTATGTTGCTGCTTTTGACAAAAAACAATGCATGCTGTGGCTTAGCCTGTATTTGACTCTAATAATAAATGGTTAAATAGCCAAAACTGATTTTCCCAATAACAATATGATAATATGCTCAATTTTTATGGCTTGCTCGTTAAACAGGCGCATCCTTGACACCAGATTCCTTGCTTACAAATTCCACATGAATGTTGTTATTGTTACTGCTCTTTACAAAAAACTATGCATACTGTTGCTTGCTTGCATGTGTGCAAGGCAATGCACTTAAAACAGGAACACACTTGAGACCAGATCCTATGACCACTGATTCTCAAGTGGGTAATAAAAGTGTAAAAAAGGCATCGCTGAATCTGAAGTGGGGTAATAAATTATGATTGAGGGTAATAAAAGTCACAGCTACATCCTGTTCCAGAACCGGCAATTCCCTACTTCTGGTATAGCATACGCATCATTTCAATTGGCGTATAAAGCTCTAGGATTACTAGAAGATGATAAGCACTGGGATTCAACTATAGCCGAAGCTGTCATATGTCAAAATCCTACAAAACTGAGAGAACTTTTTGCAATAATGTTAGTATTTTGTCAAATTTCAGATGCTCTTAAACTTTGGAATACTTATAAAGAGAGTTTCTCAGAAGATATTTTAAGAGCCTTTCATTTTTCACAAGACAGAAATATTGATGAAAGTATTGTGAATAATGTATTACATAAATGTCTTATTTACATTGAAAATATTGTACTGTCTATTGGTGGTCAAAACATGACTTATTATGGACTTCCACTACCAATTAGATCGGAAGCAATTGTTTCATATATATAATATCATAGAGAAACAAATTATGAAAATTGTGATAATTTTGTTGTTAATAATGAGCTACTCCTTACTGCTGAGCAAAAACAAGTATACGAAAAGGTACTACATAGCGTTGAAGCAGAAAAGGGAGAAATCTATTTTTTAGATGCACCTGGTGGAACAGGTAAAATTTTTTCTTTTAAATTTATTATTGGCAAAGGTACGGCAAAGTAAAAAAATTGCGTTGGCCATTGCTTCTTCCGGTATCGCACCCACTTTACTTAATGGTGGTCGCACAGCGCATTCTACACTTAAGATTCCATTTAATTTGATTCATTTAGAAACACCACATTGCTCAATTTTAAAGCAATCTAATATTGCTGCTGTGCTCAAAGATTGCAAGCTTATTGTTTGGGATGAGTGTACTATGGGCCATAAAGGTGCTGTTGAAGCTGTAGATCGATCTTTGAAAGACATTCGAGGTAGTGAATACTTAATGGGTGGCATAACTGTTCTCTTAGCTGGTGATTTTCAACAAACTCTCCCAGTGATCCCCAGAGGAACAAGAGCAGATGAAATAAATGCGTGCTTAAAGTCTTCAATTTTTTGGCCCAAAATACAGAAAATTGCATTAACGAAGAATATGCGAGCTCACTTAAAAGGTGATAGCATAGCTGGTGAATTTGCAGAAATGCTTCTTCAAATAGGAAATGGATTATTTCCAACCCATGATGGCAAAATAACTTTACCATCAACTTTGTGTCATGTTGTGAAAAGTATTGAAGAGCTAACTCTAAAAATATTTCCGGATATTACAAATATCTCTCAAAAATCACTCGAATGGTTTTCAGAACGTGCTATTTTGACTGCGAGAAATGACAATGCATTGGAAATAAACCAGTTTTTATTAAAATCATTTCAAAGTGAAGAAATGACATATAACTCTATTGATTCTCTGACTGAAATCGAAGATGCAGTTCATTACCCCGTCGATTTTCTTAATTCATTAAATCCGGCTGGCCTGCCCCAACATAAATTAACTTTGAAGATTGGTTCACCTGTAATGTTGATTCGCAACTTGAAACCGCCAAAACTGTGCAATGGTACAAGATTGCAAGTTAAAGTCCTTCATAAGAATGTTGTCGAAGCAATTATCTTTACTGGCAATGGTATAGGGGAAACGGTTTTTATACCGAGAATTCCATTAAAACCTTCTGTTTCTGAATTGCCAATTATATTTAAAAGATTTCAATTTCCTTTAAAAGTTTGCTTTGCCTTAACAATTAATAAATCACAGGGACAAACTCTTAAATTAGCCGGACTAGACTTAAGACACGATTGTTTTTCTCATGGCCAATTTTATGTAGCCTGCTCAAGAGTCAGTTCACCAAAAAGTTTATTTGTATTAGCACCTGACGGAAAAACAACCAATGTCGTTTATAAAGAAGCTCTTAAAGTTGTTAATAATTGCAAATAAGATTCAATAAGCGGATAAGGCCTACTGGGGAAACCACAATATTCTCTACCTCAATAGTGGCGTGGAAAAGAGAATACTAAATACTTTGCTTAAATATTTTGTGAAATATTTTCTAATTTATTTATTTTGTATCTATCTTCTATTGCTAAAATTTATATAAACTATCCGCGCAGCGAATAGTCAATAATATATCAATAATGTTAGTGTGTTACGTTTTGTCTAAGTTATATAAGCAGCAAGTAGGCGAATCCACCCCCATAACATATTCTGTTGTGGGAAATTTTTCTACCAAATTTGGTAAGAAGATAGCTACTAGCAACCCCCAAAAAACTGCATCAAAAATTTTGGAGCCACGCCCACCCATTACGCCCCCAGCCCCCCCGCATTTTGAAATCAAAAATGGTTATATCTCCCACAGATTTTGAGCTATAGCCACCAAATTTGGTGCCAAGATTGGTGATGATGGCCCCCAAAAAACTGCATCAAAAGTTTGGATGCCACGCCCACCAATACTGCCCAAGCCACCAACATCCGCCCCAACGCTTCATTAAAAACGGGAATGTGTGCATCTTCCAGAGTTGTGGAGCTAGAGCCACCAAATTTGGTAGTAAGATAGCTGGCAACGACCCCCAAAAATCTGCATCAAAGTTTTGGAGCCACGCCGACCGATTTTGCTCCCCTTTCCCCACCTTTTACAAACTTTGAGCTAGAGTCACCAAATTTGGTATGAAGATAGCAATTGACATTCCACAAAGATCTGCATCAAAAATTTGGATGCCACACCCACCCATACCGCCCTCAGCCCCCCTTTCCCAAGTTTTACAAACTTTGAGCTAGAGTCACCAAATTTTGTATGAAGATAGCAATTGACATTTCACAAAGATCTGCATCACAAATTTGGATGCCACGCCCACCCATACCGCCCCCAGCCCCCCTTGCACCACGTTTACAAACTTTGAGTTAGAGTCACCAAATTTTGTATAGAGATAGCAATTGACGTTTCATAAAGAACTTCATAAAAAATTTGGATACCACGCCCACCCATACCTCCCTCATTTCCCCTTTCCCCACATTTTACATACTTCGAGCTAGAGTCACCAAATTTGGTATGAAGATAGCAATTGACATTCCACATAGATCTGCTGCAAAAATTTGGATGCCACGCTCACTCATACCGCTCCCAGCCCCTCTTTCACACTTATATAAACTTCGAGCTAGAGTCACCAAATTTGGTATTAAGATAGCAATTGACATTCCACAAAGATCTGCATCAAAAAATTTTGATGCCACACCCACCCATACCGCCCCCAGCCCCCTCTTTCCCCACCTTTTACAAACTTTGAGCTAGAGTCACGAAATTTGGTATGAAGATAGCAATTGACATTCCACAAAGATCTGCAGCAAAAATTTGGATGCCACACCCACCCAATCCGCCCCCAGCCCCCCTTTCCCCAGCTCTTACATACTTTGAGCTAGAGTCACCAAATTTGGAAGGAAGATAGCTGGTGGCATCCCCATCTGCATCGGAGAATCTTTAAGGCAGCGTACACCCCTGCCGCATCCGTACCCCTTTGCAATCAGGCCTCTTTTTACCGGTTTTAATACTGGTATGAAAAGTTATGAAAATTATTTTCAAGCGCATTGTTCACTTAATTGTGTATGCACTTATTCATTAAGAAGCGGAAATCTGTTTCTTTTTTGCAAGTGTACGAACCTTATTTTATGACTTTGCTTGTGCGACGCGAAGGCGTCACTGCGCATTTGTTTTGTTTTTGTGTTCTCGCTCACGATCAAACTCTCAGCTTGTGCGACAATCAGGCGACAGAAGTGGAAAGAGTACTTGTTTTTGTCCAAATAAAAATTCCCTTCTTAGTGCTCACTTACTACCTGCATGGAAAATTGTGTGAAAATTTCAGCCTTCTGTGGCTCTTCCATTCTAGTCAGGACAAACTCTTTTATATATATAGATTATTTGTTAAAAGTCAATTGTTTTGTTTACATTGCAGATTTAAAAACAAAAATCAATTTGTGCAGATACATTGTACTTAGGCCGGCCGCACACCGGAGCCAACAAAACGTCTTCAGACGTTTTTTTATGTCGAACCGAACATGAATCTATTGCTTTTTATGGACGACCGCACACCAAGACCGACAAACAAAAACACATAATACTTTTTTTAATTGTGGGACCAGCAAAGACCAACAAAAATCGTTTTGTTGGCTCCGGTGTGCGGCCGGCCTTAGCGTCTTTTCGCATAAAATATATATTTTATTAGTTTCTATATCACTGCACTTTTGCGCTTGGGAATTAGTTAACAGGAGCACAATAAGAAAGCACGTGTGCATTCGACGACAGCTGGCACATTATGGTTTTGAAACCTATCGTGCTATAAGTGGGAGTGAGCGCGAAAGCGGATAGCATGTGCAAATTGTTTTGTTTTGTTTTGTTTTCAGTTGCCCTAGCACTACAAATACTACTTTTAAATAAATAGGACTTTGTGAAGTAGGCCCACTCCAGGCCCCCATCACATTTGCATTACATAGATTTATACATATAACATATTGTTTTGGAATTAAAACACATAAAAAAAAAACGGATGATCTCGGCTATTTATTTGGTTTTGCCAACTTTTCGGTGCAAGAGTTACATTACGACTGCTGATGCAGAAAGATAGGAACCACCAGCGTGGTTGGCAGCAGAGAATAAAGAATAGCCAAAAGTCACGTACGTATCGCGAGCATATAATAATAACAATAACTGTAAATCCATTGAAAGAGTAGGAAGAGTAGGTAATGAAATATGCAGCTGTGAACAGCAATGTACGCATAACTAGAACTAAAATGTTTTATGTTGACAAAGGTGGTTTAATTTCTAAACATACCGGCCCCCCTGAACGAGTGGTTCAGCACAGAGGGAGCACAGCAATTTTTGTTATAGGCCGTTTATAGCTTTCATTAGTGGTCCTAATAGTGACCACTCTGACTCGGCCATCCGTTCCAGCATGTACCTCTTCATTGCGCCCAAGGAGCCACTAAGTAGGCGGTAAGCTAGGTTCCTTCATAACAACCAGAGTGCCAATAACAATGTTTGCGGAGTCTTGAGTCCACTTGCAGCGAGCTTGAAGAGATGTAATGTACTCTCCACTCCATCTTTTCCAAAAACCTTGTACCATGGCTTGAAGTTGTCTCCATCGGTGTAGTCGGTTGATATTTATATCCAATAAAGAAGGTTCTGCCATCAAAGTATGGGCTTGTCCGATTAAGAAATGTGCCGGTGTGAGGGGATCCAGGCTACTATCGCTGGGTGCACATAGAGGTCGCGAATTAAGAACCTCTTCAATTTGGGTCAAAACTGTGTTATATTCTTCAAATGTTAAGACACTGCGTCCGATCACTCGGCGCAAGTGCAGTTTAATTGATCTTACTCAAGATTCCCAAAGACCGCCAAAATGCGGTGCAGAGGGGGGAATAAAATGCCAGGATATGCCATATCAGGACATAAAGTTAGCTGCCTCTTCGTTTTTTCTCTGAGCTATGGCCAACTATTGCATTTCACTAAGCTCCCGTTTATCTCCTTGAAAGTTTGTACCGTTATCCGAGTACAAGTCTGAGATTGGTCCTCGTCTGGACCAGAAGCGCTTAAATGCTGCGATAAATGCTGATGTAGAGAGGTTGCTAACCAGTTCGATGTGCACTGCCTTGGTGGACATGCACACGAACACAGCAAACCATGCTTTTCCAAACTTCGGTGTTCGACCTGAAGAGATCTTGATTGACACGGGTCCAGCGTAGTCCATTCCAGTGTGTAAGAAACATCTGGTGGGCTGCACTCTAGTTACATGCAACTCCGCCATAAGCTGTGAACTGTGTTGCCGGCGTTGCAAAAAACACGTCTTGCATCCGAACACGACCTACCGCACGATGTTGCGAGCCCCAAAAATCTAGTACTGCTGTCTCAGACTGTGAAAGGTGTAATCCGCACCAACATGCATCATCTTGATGTGTTGATATCGAATTAGCATAACGGCGACAGGCGATTCCTTTGGTATGAGTAACGGGTGTTTTGCATTGTATGTCACAGCTGACTGTTGAATACGGCCTCCAACGCGCATCAAGCCGTCAGCGTCTAGAAAAGGAGTATAACGAATTAATTTAGACTTAGCTGAAAGAGCTTGACCCAATGACACAATGTATTTGGTCATAGTCTTTCCTAAAATGTTCCATTTGTACGTGCTTCAGCAACTGGACTTGAGACTGTTGAAGCTCCTTAGAAGTCAAGAAACGTGTGAAGTGAGTCCCTTTCCTTAAACGAAGTGCGAATCGATAGCAGTAGCTTTTGACTCTCAAGAGTCGAGTCCACGAACATGTATTGTTGATTAAACTTGTTAAAGCGTTTTTTATCATCAGAAACGTGGAGACCAATGGCTGGCTTCAGTTTAGATTCCGTTTTAGCAAGTGACTCAGCCGTCTGTGCAAACTTGGCTTTGGGAGGAGGCCAAGTTTCACGTGCCTGAGATAACCATGACGGTCCAGTCCACCAGAGTTGATGTTCCTTAAGTTTTTTTAAAAGCATTCCTCGTGAAGCGCAGTCTGCGGGATTCTCATGTGTGGATACGTGTTGCCAACTGCTACGGGGACAAACTTCCAAAATATCAGCTGTTCGATTGCAGACGAACGTAATCCAATTATGAGGGGGGTGCTGATAACCAATGCAACACGATCTCCGAATCTGTCCAGCAAGAGACACTGGAAATAGGAATAGTTAGTGCTTGTTTTATGATAATGAGCAATTTTGTGAGAAGATGAGCCGCATTCAATTCTAGTCGAGGAATTGAGATGGACTTAATGGGAGCGACTTGGGTTCTTGCGGCAAGCAATGTGACAATATGTTTGTCTTCAATATGCACGCGACTATACACAACGGCGGCATAGGCTTGCACAGACGCGTCGGAGAATCCATGTAGTTCCATAGGTTGAGAAGGGTATCCAATGTATCTTGGTACGTTTAAGTTTTCAAGTTCGTGTGATTCATCGATGAACTGTTGCCAACGTGCACACAATTGACGTGGCAGCCGTTCATCCCATTTTGATTCACTGAGCCAACTTTCCTGAAAGAGAATCTTCAAATAAGTCGTCACAGGCGCAATTAGGCCAATTGGATCGAAGTTCTAAGATAGTTCGGATAACAATAATTTTTTAGTCGGTACACGAGCAATTTCATGTGCATCTCGTTTGATGGAGATAGTGTCTGTACCAGGGTTCCATTGTAAACCAAGAATCTTCACGCAATGTATAGGATCACCCTCAGTAAGAAACTCCGGTTTATAATCGCAGATCTCGCTGGGGAGTGCGTTTAATAGCGGCAAATAATTTGATGTCCATTTCCAAAGGCGAAACTTTCATTTTTGCAGCAACAGAATAAGTTCATCTTTAAGGGCGAGCAGTTCATCTTCAGTATCACAACCAGTAGGAATGTCATCGACATATGCATCTCGAGAAAGAGCACGAGCAGCTGACGGAAAAGTGCTTTGATAATCAGAAGCCAATTGCTCCAATACTCGTACGGCCAAAAATGGTGAAGATGCCAAGCCATACGTTACTGTCAGCAATTGATAATGCTCAAGTGGCGTAGTTTCCTCCTTACGCCACACAATACGTTGAAAGTTTGTGTGCTCTTCTACTACTAGAATGCCTCGAAACATCTTCTCGATATCGGCGCAGAAAACATAGCGATATTGACGAAAACGAATGCAGACTCCGAACAGATCTCGTTAAACAGGTGGACCAACGTGTAAGCGAAGACTTTTTTTTTTTTTAACTTGCTGGGCTTATTTATTGAATCTTTTCTAGTGAATTAGAAAACTAGCAATATGTATACAAATCTTATTAATAAATCTTAGCTAACAGCAAATTTTCTTTTTTTGACTGTATTCTAAGTGCGCGTCCCTAAAAATCATCACTGGGTTGGTAAGTCGTTACGACGAAGACGGGATCGGCTGCGCAGCCTTGTGAGACCTCTCGCGAGATGATTTGTGTGCGATGAGAGCTTGCTAAAATATTTTGCTTTTTGTTCCGCTATTTCCCCCTTGACTGTTAAGATGTTTAAGTCTTTATGAATGTTTTCGTTCCGACCATACCACGGTGCCCCGATGATGGTTCTCAATATTTTTGACTGGGCTCTCTGGACAATGTCAATGCTGCTGTTGCAAGCGTTCCCCCATAACTGGGAACCATAGGTCCAGATTGGTTTTAGAACCGAGTTGTAAAGCAGGACCTTGTAGTCCAAACTAAGGGAAGAGCGAGCATTGATGAGCCAATGGAGGTTATTGGCTTTCAGTTTGAGATGTGTTATTTTAGCTTCAATGTGTCGCCGCCATGTGAGTCTTCTGTCTAAGTGTACGCCCAGATACGTTAAATCGATTGATTTTGGAAGTGTGTTGTTGTTTAACGTGAGCGGTGGACAATCTTGCCTGTTAAGGGTGAAAGTTACTTGCTTACATTTTTGTTCGTTTACCTTAATTCGCCAATCTGATAACCATTTTTCCACGTTGACCAAATGAAGGGCTAGTTGCGCTGTTGCTTGTATTGGGCATCTGGAGCGGCTGAGAATAGCTGTATCATCAGCAAAGGTAGATGTTGTCAATGGGCTGCTTATTGGGATGTCTGCTGTGAATAGCACGTACAGTGTTGGTCCAAGTACGCTGCCCTGTGGAACACCAGCTTGAATACTGTGTTCGTCAGACATTGCAGTGTTACATCTTACTACGAACTTCCTGTCGTAGAGGTACGACTTAAGCAGCTTATGTGTGTTGTTTGAGAGCATTGTTTTGATCTTATGCATCAGACCTTCCAACCAAACTTTGTCGAATGCCTGAGAAACTTCCAGAAATATTGTAGTGCAGTATTCTCTATTTTCGAACGCGCTTCGTATCTCTGATGTTATTCTGTTAAGGCCTGTACGCAAAGCCTGTACAGCTCACGTACTGTAAAAACTTCATATAAAAAAAATGGTCTCGTACAGCTTCAGTATCGTACTTACATTTTGGGTCTGCAGTTCTGTTGGCTACTGGTGGTACGGTAGTGTTGAACAATGAAAATGTTATGTTAAAATGTTACGGGCAGTAAATAGCTTTCAGCAGCTTTTACGATTGTAAAAAATGCAACAACATGTCGGGCAAGAGCCGGCTTTTACATTTTTCGGATAATATTAACAAGGTTGACCTAATTCAGGTTCCAATAGAGTCATATTTATTGTTTTGGCAGTCAATGCTGCACAAGAAGTATTTAATAAAAATATACTAAGTAATTAATAAGATACAATTTAAATAACATATAAACTGGATTGTACTGCCACTGATCTATTACAAAGTAAAGATCATTAAGGTGAATTTGCTTTGAGTCTTTTGAGTGGTTTCAGTTATGTTTAGCATAATCTTTGGTAATCTCAGCTCTGCCCATCAAATATGGGTTCACTAAAATGCAACCGCCAGCAGCAGGGCGTTAGCTGTACTCAAACACAAAAGTGGCGCGCGAATCATTATTTTGAAATCAAGTGTACAAAACACAGTTGCATTTCCGATTTATTTACAAAAAACAATTAGCCTACCGCCACAATATGTGAATTTTTCAACACTTGTCGTTACAGTCGTAAAACTCATGTGTACGGTACGGGAGCTGTACGGGGCTCATGCGTACAGGCCTTTAACCTGCTCAATTTTCCGTGCTTTTCACGAAAACCAAATTGGTGTGATGGGATTATGTTATGAAGATTCAGAAATGGATTTATCCGGGACAGCAAACATTTCTCAAAAAGTTTTGATAGGCACGATAATAAACTTATAGGTCTATACGACGTGGGAACTGTGTGATCTTTTCCAGGCTTTGGTATCATAATGATGATATACTTTTTCCATCTGTCTGGATAGTGGCCTAGTTTGGTGATAGTATTGAAGAGCTGGGCAATTATGCAGATCGCACAGTAAGGAAGCTCAATAATCATCTTTGGGGTTATTTGGTCACCTCCTGGAGATTTTTTTGGGTTCAGTCGCTCTTAAATGATTCTAACGATTTCATTCGGGCGAAACTTGATTGGATCATGTTGAAGCTGAGAGCCGTTTGAAGCAGTCGGTAGTGCAAACGTATTTGTTGCAGGATTAGGTTGGAACACTTTTTGAAGATGAGTAGCAAATGTATTAGCTCTTTCTTCATCGCTGCGGGCCCAGCCGCCTGCGAAGTTTCTTATAGGCATTACTGTTTCTGTTGGTGAGCTAAGAGTTGGGTGAGCTCTCCACAATGAGTTTTTCGTACTGGTGGTTGATAATTGCTCGATGTAACGGTGTTGAGCGCGCTCGTCCTCGATTTTTAACGCTTTGGTGAATTAACTTGTGGCTTCATTTAGTTTTTGCTTTGCCGATGGCGATCTGTTCGATTGCCATTCACGTCGTAAGCGCCGATTTCCAAGAACGAGCTGTTCAATTTGTAGATTTGTTGTCCTTTGGTTGTGTATTGTATTTGGTGTTTGAGGCGTAGCAGTGCGAGCTGCGGCGACGAAGACCGTCTCCAGAGTGTTAACAAAACTATCAGTGTAAGCTTCATCTTCGAGACGTAGCTTAAGCTTAATGTGCCATCTTATAAATTTTTTGTATCTGAGCCAGTTAGTTTTAAGTGAAGTTAAATTACTGGGTCGATTTATGGATCCAGGGTGTCGTAGAAGATTTATTAAGACTGGCGAGTGATCAAATGATAGATCCGAAAGGCTTTCTGCACTCATCAGTCTACGCGAAATGTTTTTGGTAACTGCAAAGTCAATCAAAGCGGATAGTTTTTTGGGATCTGTCGGCCAGTATGTTGGTCTGCCAGGAGAAACATGGTAGAGCTTGTTTTTTGCTTTTATAATTGCATTGTAGAGCTGCTTTCCTTTTGGATTCACGAGACGAGATCCCCAGTGTGTGTGCTTGGCATTGTAGTCTCTTGCTGCTATAAAGCATTCTCCTAGTGAGTTAAAAAATTACATAAATTGGATTTCAGGTATGGTATAACGCGGGGGGGGCACTGTCCAAATGTATTTTTAGAGATGTGGCCTGTAGAAAGTTTTCAGCAAACTCTTTATAGTAGTGGTGCTTTAGGCGGCTTCTGATCAAAATACCAGTACCACCATGTGCCTTACCATCGGGATGATTTGTACCGTAGAATAAGTATCCACTTATGTTAAAGTTATATTTGTTTGTAAGGTGTGTTTCGAAAGTAGCATTACGTCGATGTGCTTATCGAGTAGGAATTGAGCTAATTCATGTTTATGCTGTGAGACGCCATTAGCGTTCCACGTAGATATTCGTATCGCAAACATTGATTATTTTGAGTGTTGTGATCAACGAGAATGGAACTTATATAGAGTCTTCATGAGGCCAAATTCTGACTGCCAGTTGGAATATGGAATCGTGGCGACACCTCTCTCTTTCGCTGCTTTTTTCTCTGCCAGCGCATTCGTGCCCGATTATCAAGCCACTCGGCTTATCGACTGTGCTACGCTTTTTTTCGTCATAGCACAGCCAGCCAGCCATTCTCTGTGTATATGCGCATAGCCAGCTATTTTGCAGCGCGCAGTCGCTTCTTCGCTTGCTGTTCGCCCTTCTTTTCCTTGTATAAGCATATGAGCGTGTATACGTCACACGATCATATGTTATGTTCATTTCTTATCACTTTTTGCGACGTTGCTATAGTGAAGCTATGCACTATACCCACATACATATATGTTTGCAGTTTTGCTGGAATATATGTATGTAGGATTTCTACTAATTTTGCTATTTTGTTTGGGCTGGCTAGTGTTAGTGATTTTGTAGAAGTCTTTGCTAATATTTTTCTGGCGATCAAGCTTTGCTCAGCAGACGCTGTTGCTGCATAGCCGATCGCCATCGATCGCCACCGATCGTTACCGATCGCCATAGATCGCCATAGAACGCCAGCGTTCGCCAAGAGACAAAATAAAGACTTCCAAAGACTTGCAGCAACAGGCGCACAGCAAAATAAACAAGCGTCAAACAAAATTTGCTTGCCGATCAGCAGCAAAATGTAGAATAGACACTAAGTCTAGGTTTTTGGTGAACATTGCGATAAGCAGCAAAATGATTTGAGTGTATGCAGCAAAATGTATATACATATATGACTATGTGAATGTATGTGAAACATTGGCCGACCCTTTATTTTAGTTCTTAGTTTATTTTCTTTCATTCTTTATTTTCTTATATTCCGAGTTTTCGGCAAATGAAATAGACATATGCACAACTAAATACACTTTCGCAGTTTGTGCGCATCGCTGCATAAGTGTATGGTAGTTGCGATGGCAAAATTGCTGAAAATGGTCATAGAGCTGAAAACATGATAGAGTATGAAAGATCAGCAATGCAAAACTGATATTTGCCTGATTATTTTACTAGACGCTTGTTTCTTTTGCTGTTTGCCTGATAATGCAAATGGTCGATCAGCACAAAATATGATATTTGACTGCCTTGGAAGGTCTTGGTTTTAAGATTTTGTAGGCAAAATACAAATTCTGCACCAAATTGAATTGATAATATAGTAGAGAAAGGTCAATGAATTGCCTAACAAATGCTACGCATACAATTAAATATGTCATGTAGAAATACAAAATCACTAACACTAGCCAGCCCAAACAAAATAGCAAAATTAGTAGAAATCCTACATACATATATTCCAGCAAAACTGCAAACATATATGTATGTGGGTATAGTGCATAGCTTCACTATAGCAACGTCGCAAAAAGTGATAAGAAATGAACATAACATATGATCGTGTGACGTATACACGCTCATATGCTTATACAAGGAAAAGAAGGGCGAACAGCAAGCGAAGAAGCGACTGCGCGCTGCAAAATAGCTGGCTATGCGCATATACACAGAGAATGGCTGGCTGGCTGTGCTATGACGAAAAAAAGCGTAGCACAGTCGATAAGCCGAGTGGCTTGATAATCGGGCACGAATGCGCTGGCAGAGAAAAAAGCAGCGAAAGAGAGAGGTGTCGCCACGATTCCATATTCCAACTGGCAGTCAGAATTTGGCCTCATGAAGACTCTATATAAGTTCCATTCTCGTTGGTTGTGATACAAGCATTTGTATCAAAAGATTTTGATTACGCATTAGTTCTTGCATAGTTGTTTTCATGAATGACATAAACTCATTCATGCTCTGTTGCAGGGTACATATGAGTGCTTCGAGGTTGCTGCTCTTGTGCAGCGTTTGTGCTCACTTATTTTGGTTGTAAATATGGCGCGTAAGAGGCAGGAATAGCCAGTCCAGATCTTAGGGCGCTTGCATAAGTTGCTTTATTGGTTGAGACTTCGAGGCCAAGTGAGGATCTGGCTGCAGAGGAAAAGAAGACGTCTGGGTTGTGCTTCGATGGAGTGAAGGTAATCGGTCCGTGTTGCGAGCGTACAGTGGTAACGCGCTGATGGATACGGTTTTTAAGTTCTTTGTAAACACAGCAGCCTCTGTAGTTGGCTGTGTGTTTGCCTTCGCAGTTGTTGCAAAATTTTTTGCTAGTCTTTTTTACTTGCTGGGCAACTTGCGGAGTTATGCAGTTCCCCACAGTATACGCATACCGAGCGCAGTGTACAGAAGGCTTTTGTATGGCCGTACTCTTGGCAGTTCATACATTGTACCGGACCGTTTCGTTTGTGCGGTTCTTCTACGGTGATTCTTCGGTGAAGTAAAAGCTGAAGTTTGTATATTGGGTGCACCTCGTTTTTATTAAGCATCTTCGTTTCTGGTTCAAGTTCTATTTTAAAAAGTGGTTGCGGCATGCTGTTCCTGTTTAAGATGTTATTGACTGTTTTTGCTCGAAATCTTTTCTCCTGCAGCGCCTGTTATATTTCTCCTGGTTTTACATCAGGTTCTATGCCTTTTATTACGACTTGCAGGCCCTTGCAGCTTTTTAATTGATACGTATAATAATTCATTTTCTTTTCGTTTAAATGCTATATCAGAACTCTGTAATTATCTTCCGACTTTGTCTGGACTTTAATTTCTTGAATTTTACCCTGTACGAGAGGAACTCTGTAGAAATTATCTTTGCCTATGAGCTCGATAACTTTGTTAACAAAAGCACTGGAGCTTTTCTCGCGTATATATATTGGGGGTGGCTTTGGCTTTTTCGTGACAACCCCAACGGCTTCAGAAGGCAGATCATCAGTGTTTTCTGCCAAGATGTGAAATCTATTGCTATTGTATGTAGTATCGTTCGAGGGTATATTTAAATTGCTACGGGTAATTTTTGGTTTATTCGTAGAATTTTGCGGACTTAGCTTTCTTTTGATATAAATGTAGCGATCCATACCAGTCTGCGTAGCCGGCTTAACATTTTTGCTGTTTGCAGTTTGATTTGCTGACGGCGCAGCAGTCGTTGTGCTTGTTGAACGGGAAGTAGGTATCGGTGCAGTTGTGGTTGTAGTCGCTGTTGCGGTACCTAGAGAGGGCGCAGCGCTTGCAGTCGTTGCTAAGAGAGACGGGGAGCACGAAAACTTTCGATCGCGTGCTGTGTGCAAGACTTCATTTGTCGGGTTGGGTGTTGACGACCGCGCGCGGTCGAATTGCGTTGACTCGATAGATAGCAGGGACGGAGACGGTGAGCAAGAACGTTCGCTGACACGCGCTGTGCAAGAGCGTTCGATTTGCGGGTTGGGGGTAATTGACCGCTCGGGCTGCTCTGAAACTGCAGAGAAATACGCGTTGCTCTGCCGACGACGCTCGTCTTGCTCGCGTTGTCGCTGGCCACAATACTCGCTTTGACTCATTGTCTTAAGCGAGGGGAAGAATTTGTTATTGCCTTTTGTTTTATATATTATTATTTGTTAAAAGTCAATTGTTTTGTTTAAATTGCCAGAGGTAACTGACAAATCTTGTTCCAAGTCGACGAGCAAGTGTTGATGGACTGTGCGGGAATCGAAGAAGTTAGTGTACTCATAATTAATTAATTAATTGCAGCTAAGCTCGCAATAACACCAGCGTTGTTAGCATCCATGGCTTTGAACTGGGCGCACGTGGACATATGATGTGGTCGTTGACAGAGAGAACAGTTTGTTTCTATTTATTTTTGAATGTTGCTGTGATACGATGCTGCACGTCGTTTATTGTGCGATAGACGCGGTGCCTGACAAGATTCGAGAGCATCACAGCGATCGAACAGAAAGGTAAACAAGTCTTCGATTTTAGTATTGCTTTCGTTAGCGGTATGAGTTGCTTGACGTGTCTCATAATCCAATTTGGATAACAAAATGTGAATAAGCCACGGATCACGACCATTGCATTGCAATGCGTTTAAGCCACGGATGCTTTCGTCTGCACTGTCAGTCAATTTGCGCAAGTCCGTAACGCAAACTGTACTCAATGTTGGCAGCGACAAGAAGTTGGTTATGAATGAACGAACGATAAGCGCTTTTTTGTTGTAACGCTGTTCTAATCGCTCCCAAGCATCATGGTAGTTGTTGTCGGTTACCGCAATATGCTTAACTAGGCTCAGGGCTTCACCCTCCAGATAAGATTTGAGATAGTGAAACATCTGGCACTTGGTCAAGCTGGTCTTCTTATCTATAGAACCCAAAAATAAATCGCTGAACTGGCTCCAATCTTCATACTTTCCAGAAAAGAGCGGAATCCGTATTTTTTCCAAATGTAGCTCTCCAGTTGACTCTCTCAGTGGACTAGATCCACTGCGGCCGAGCTCATTAAGCGTTGTTGTATAACATGCATGTGCAGCATAATACATATTTATCCTCATATGTACCCCAATCCAAGTAGGGATCAACGTAGTCTGTTTCACCTTCAAATGGTGTTAGTTGTCCACTTAGTTCCAAGAATTTGTCAAATGTGGCGCTTAATCTGCTTATTTTCTCCTCTAGTGTATCCAATGAGTCGCACGTTTTAAGAAACTCCTCTGCGGTGGCTTGATCACGGGTTAATTGTGCTTTACAGCCACCACGTTGTTGAATAATTCGATGCATGTCCATATGTCTATGTACTATATGTATATGTTTGCTATACTTTTAAGAAGTCCGAAGCGATCCGGCTTGAAGGACCAAACTATATTTTGGAATTAAATCATATAAAAACAAGTGCGGCATAGTTAATTTTGGCTATGCCAAGACTATGATACCCTTCACACATGGATTAATTTTTTTTTTTTTCGATCCTATTTTTACTTTTGAGCGTCATTAACTTGTTGACAATTTTTTGCGTTATACCACTTTTGAAGCAAATGAGCTATATGTAGGTACTTGAAAGTGCACGACAGCAACAACAATTGATATTACCATATAGTCAATTTGTATGGTGGCTATGTCGAAGAATGCTCCGAGCGGGATGAAATTTCATAGTGAACAAAACCGACATGATCTAAGCAATCTGCGAAAGTTTCATCCAGATCGGTTCAGCAGTTTTGCCGAAAATCGTGTTGAAACAGTACGATATGGTCAATTTGTATGGTGGCTATGTCGTAGAATGATCCGAGCGGGATGAAATTTCATAGTTAAGAAACCCGACATGATCTAAGCAATCTTTGAAAGTTTCATCAAGATCGGTTCAGCAGTTTGGCCGGAAATCGTGTTGAAACAGACAAACGGACGGATGGACGGAAATCAATTCCTGAGCTCGTCCTGATCGGTTTGATATATAGTTTATGGGGTCTCCCATCATTCCTTTAAGGCGTTACAGATTCATGACAAACTCAATATACCCTGTATCACATGTGTGAAGGGTATAAAAAAACGGATGATCTCGGTTTCTAATGTTATATATTTGGTTTTGCCGACTTTTCGGTGCAAGAGTTACATGAAGACTGCTGATGCAGAAAGATAGGAAACACCAGCATGGTTGGCAAAAGAGAATAAAGAATAGCCAAAAGTCACGTACGTATCGCGAGCATATACAATAACTGTAAATCCATTGAAAGATTAGGAAGAGTAGGTAACGAAATATGCAGCTGTGAACAGCAATGTACGCATAACTAGAACTAAAATGTTTTATGTTGACAAATTTCTAAACACATATAGTCTAACACGCACAATGAAATACGCATTTGCTTTATAAAGATTGAGAACATATAGTATAAGACACACAATGAATTAAATACACGTTTGCTTTGTAAAGATTGAGAACATATATAGACAGAGAATGAGTTAAACATAGACGTTAGACAAACAATAGGAATAAGTTTTAGCATAATTTTCAATTAAGCATAGAAATATAGAAACACAACAAAGTACTTTTATACAAAATAAGAAACACACATGAGTTGAAAAAATATAGATGTAAGACAAGCCAATAAAATATAATCATCTACCCATTTATATTAAACATACACTTATACTTAACATAAGCGCCAATTACGATCTAGGTTTATTAAGTTACGTTACAACATACATTTACATTTAACACTTGGTTACCGGGTAACAGAGCAAGGGCAGCGATCGACACCACGTAGAAGAAGCGAAATGAAGCCGAGGGCAAGAGAAGATAGTCGATGTCGGGAGTTCGTCGAATAAAGAAGTGGCGACGGCAATTGATTTTGGAAAAGGAGCGGAACGCGCGTGGCGGCTAATACGTAGACAACTTAGAAGTTATACAAGAGTGTTAGAGACAAATAAACTTAAGATTAAGCAATTAAGCGTATTGTAAAGTGAGTATAAAAGGAGCAGTGAATGCCAAGAATAAAAGGTTAAGTTGAAACCCTCCCCCGTGTTTTCTCTGCCGTGGCGATCTGGCAGCGTACGCTCTTCACACATATATGTGCACGCACGAAAATAGCAACAAACGTGTGTGCAAAAGCAAAAGCAAGGGACGTTGGGTTTGAAGCATGGGTATTGGCAAATCCCCATGGCGGCGGACAGTCAAGAATTCACCGCGTTTACAGTGCTCGGGCGCGGATTGTACCAGTGATGCCATTCGGTTTGCACTCCGCGGATGCAACATTTCAGAGAGCGTTAGACACTGAGATCGTCCCGGAGATGGAACCCCACGCATTCGCTTATTTAGATGATATTGTCGAAAGGACAGAACCTGGAAAACCTAAGAGAAAACTTTCGGCGGTTGAGGGCAGCAAATCTGAAGCTGAATAGGAGAAAATGCTCGTTCTTTCAAAGAAAACTGGTATACCTAGGACATCTGGTGAGCGGCGAAAAAATTCAAACAGACCCGTCAAAAGTAGAAGCTACACCAAGACCTCGCTTTGCGTCGTTTCGCTTTGCGTTTTTTCGATGTTGCGTCGCTGCTGAATTAACACTAATTTTCACTTTGCGTCGTTAGAATTTCGAATTGCGTCGCTGCTGAACTAGTTCTATGTTCTTTTTACCAATCTACAAGTTATCGCGTCACTTCATCATTTCGATAGATCAGCTCGGTGTTGTGCCACCACATTCATCGATCTAGTATCGATCTGTGTTACTACCACTACCAGCTGACAAAAAGTGGTGCTGCCGCTGTCATATATTATATATATATATTTTTTGCCATTAAAACTCGGGATTCCCTTTCTTCTTAAAAAGAATAGTAAATGTTTATAAATTTTAAAGGGTAGTTTCTGGTTAATTTGTTTAATTTTCTTTTTAAAAAGTAGTATTTTCGTAACCCCGGAATCTATCTTCGAACCTTACATGGCTTGCCATAGAAAATAATTATTCACTTTGCGTCATTTCAGTTTGCGTCGTGTTTTTTTGGAACGTAACCACGACGCAAAGTGAGGTCTTGGTGTATACGAAATCTAAAAGCACCGACGAATTTGAAAGTGCTTAGACGATGTTTATGGATGTCATCATGGTACCGGCGATTCGTGCCTAATTTTACGACAGTGGTGCAGTCTATGACGATTCTATTGAAGAAAGCCCGAAAGTGGTCGTGGAACGAGGAACAACAAGCGGCGTTTGACAATTTAAAACACTGCCTGACAACCGCTCCTGTGTTGGCATGTCCAGATTTTGTGGAAAAGTTCACGTTGCAAACGGATGCAAGTGATTATGGCTTCGGAGCGGTCCTCACCCAAAACATTTACCAGCAGGAACGAGTCATAGCCTACGCGAGCCGAAAATTGTCCAAAGCGGAGGAGAATTACTCGGCGACTGAAAAGGAATGCTTAGCGATAGTAAGGTCAATTCGAAAGTTGAAATGTTACCTGGAGGGATACCATATCGACGTGTTCACGGATCACACTGTGTTAAAATGGCTAGATTCTATTAAGAGCCCGACTGGAAGGATCACGCGCTGGGCATTGGAGCTTCAGCAGTACCAGTTCAGCGTTAAGTACAGGAAGGGCAAGCTCAACGTGGTAGCAGATGCGTTGTCGCGAGACCCATTGGAGCTGCTTCAGAAAGCCGTGGTTCAGCCATTCTCAGGAAAATGGATTCGATGTATGCAGGAAAAGATGGCCAAAGAAACAGCTAAGTATGCGGACTATGTGGAAGAAAACGGACAACTGTACCGAAACCTAGGCTACATCCCAAAGGAAAAGGGTTTATTTGATTATTTATTTATTTATAGTCAGCTAAGAGCAGCTGACATTACAATGAAATCAAATTTAATTTATATTAAAAAATAGTTAAAATAATTATATTAGGTAAAATATAGAATTATTTATAAATCTGAAAATAAATTTAGGTAAAAATTTTAAAGTTTTAACGTTAACTTTGCTCTTGGAAATTCAATAAAAAAATTAAGTATTCCAACATTTGTTGCGTGGATTGGGAAAAACCCAGAAAAACCCAATCAGACCAGCGTTAGATTAGTAGTTAGTGCTAACGATTAGATAAAACAAAGAGGATCGATCGTTTTAGTACTGGAATTGAGGCCTCTAAGGAGACAAGAGAATAAAGTTTGTTATAGTCAGAACATATAACACGAAATGGTTCATGAGTTAAATAGTTGCTCAATCAACGATCCAGGCTACGGGGTAAAAAGTTACGTGAAGATCTAATTGGGACATTAAATTAAATTCGACTCAAAAGAACTGATGAGTCGATTTCACCATTAAGTAGGTAAGTAATAAATAATACTCCATGCATAGTTCTACGGTTTAACAGGGAGGGAAGATTAATCAAAAGGAGTCTACTTGAATACGGGGGTAAGTCAGCTCCAGGAACCCAGTTTAAACTTCTAAGGGCACAGATTCAATTCTATCCTGGTGAATCGAGTATCGTGGAGACCACACACAAGATCCATACTACAGGATGGGACGTACTAGGGATGTATAAAGCGTTTTAGTGGTGTAGGAATCGTTAAACTCTTTCGACCACCACTTGATGAAGCCAATGACATTAATGGCCTTATTAACCATAGACGAAATATGAGAGTCAGACTCTAGTACTTTTACAAAAAGACATTACTTTACATTTAGAACAATTTAAATTGAGTAAGTTAAAACGACACCAGGCCGACAATGCACCCAAATCCGACTGTAGCAAGTTACAAAGAGAAGCATCATTATAGGTGAATCTTAGTTTTACATCATCAGCAAACATATATAGATAAGAGTTTTTAAAAACAGATGGACGGTCGTTAATAAACAGATTAAATAGCAAAGGTCCAAGATGACTCCCCTGGGGAACGCCAGAGGTAACAAAATTAGGTTTAGATACAGACGATTTAAATACTACATTTTGTGTTCGACCACACAAGTACTCCGAAGGCCACAATAAAAGTTTTGCTGGAAATCTAATATTATTCAATTTTTGAAGCAACAGAGAATGACTAACAGAATCAAATGCCTTACTAAAATCGGTGTAAACAACGTCAGTTTGCATTTTTCCCTGAAACCCTTTGATAACAAGCGAAGTGAATTCAAGAAGGTTAGTGGTAGTAGATCTACGGCTAACAAAACCGTGTTGATAAGGCGATATAATTGAACTACATGTGTCTTGCAGTTGAGAACATATAATTTTTTCAAAGACTTTTGGAAAGGCTTGATCTTGTCTTCACGTTTTTAAATGTCGATAGTTCCTTCGTAAACCAAGGTTGTTTATTATCACTTGAAGAACAAGTGAGGGGAACACAAATATCCTAAAGCGAATTCAAGGTCCTATAAAATATGGCAATGGCAGTTTCTATATCACTACAAGAATAAAGGTTAGACCAATTAGTATGTTGAAGAAGATAATTTAATTCCGTAATGTTAGTTTTACGAAAGCAACGGGTTTTTAAAGTATTATTAGATACTGAACTAGGGTTAAGAATTTCGATGGATAGTTCTAAGGTTGGATGGTAGGTATCTTCCGGAAGCACTAGGGGGGGTACTACAGGAATGCCACGATGCGCTGACGGCTGGGCACCAAGGGATCCGAAAGACGATTATGAGGCTGTCGTAGCGTTATTACTGGCCGGGTATGTTTCGAGATGCAGCCAGGTATATCAAATGTTTCGAAAGATGTCAACTTTTCTAGTCAGAGCAAAGGAAGCCAGCCGGGCAAATGCTGACCCGCCAGGTAGCGGAGCCGGTGGCCATCCTCTGCGTGGATTTCGTAGGTTCCATGCCACGTTCAAAGCAAATTAGCACGATGCTGTTAGTATTCCATGACGCGTTCACAAAATGGGTGGAATTAGTTCCACTGAAACGAGCAACAGCAGCTACGCTTCAGAAGGCTTTTCGCGAACGAATCTTGTGCCGGTTCGGGGTGTAAAAAAGATTCGTATGCGACAATGGGGTACAATTTACAAGTCGAAATTTTAAAACATTTTTGAATTTACTAGGTGTGGAAATGGAACACACATCCCCGTACTGCCCACAGGAAAACCCAACAGAGAGAACCAACAGGACCGTAAAAACGATGATAGCGCAGTATGTCTCTGGGAGCCAAAGTTCGTGGGATGAGCTTATACCTGAAATCTCCTTGGCCGTCAACTCGAGCATCGCAGACTCTACAGGATTTTCCTTATGCAGGGAAGGGAACCTCGTCTGCCAGAAACGCTATACGATGAGAAGACGCCGGGTACGGGAAGCGCATCGCAGACACCAGAGCAACCAACAACGAGCATCGAAGGACCAAGGGAGAAACTACAACCTGAGAAGGAGGGAATGGCGCCCTACGGTCAACGGGTCAACGAGCTGGTCTTGCTAAAAACACACCAACTGTCCAAAGCCAGCGACGGATTCGCGGCGAAGCTAACAGCCAAATATGAAGGGCCATATCTCGTGAAGAAATTCGTCTCACCAAATGTCGTGCGTTTAGTAAAGAAACCCGATTCTTCTGGGTTGGCGCAAAATTCCCGGATTCGTGGACGTGCTTCCCGGATAGCACAATACTATTATCAGAAGCGGTAAAGATGATAGAGTACCAGCTGCCAAAAAGAGGGAGACATGGACGACACGTCCGCTTCACAGTTGCAGCGGGGGTAAACGGTATGCGGTAGCCCAGCACCACGACGGCAAAGTCACGATCATGGAGAAAATGGAAGAGGGCGGTTGGGGGGTTGTGAAGTAGGCTCACTCCAGGCCTCCATCACATTTTTATTATATACATTTATACACATAACATAAAGTCTAACACGCACAATGAAATACACGTTTGCTTTATAAAGATTGAGAACATAAAGTATAAGACACACAATGAATTAAATACACGTTTGCTTTGTAAAGATTGAGAACATGTAGCATAAGACACACAATGAATTGAACATAGACGTAAGACAAACAATAGGAATAAGTTTAATCATAATTTTCAATATAAGCATAGAAACATAGAAACACAACAAAGTACATTTATACAAATATAAGAAACGCAAATGAGTTGAAAAGATATAGACATAAGACAAGCCAATAAAGGATTCTCAAATATAATCATCTACCCATTTATATTGTAACGTACACTTATACTTAACATAAGCGCCAATTACGATTTAGGTTTATTAATTTACATTACAACATACATTTACATTTAACACTTGCATAGAGGTTACTGGGTAACAGAGCAAAGACAGCGATCGAAACTACGGAGAGGAAGCGAGATGAAGCCGAGGGCAAGAGAAGATAGTGTGAGGAGCCATATTGTGTTATAGCGCCTCACAAATGGACAGCCGCAACCGGACCTGTGTTGCGGCGAATTCGCATGCTGTCTCGCTTTGACATAGGATGTCAGCGCTAAGGTACGTGTCTGATACAGGGAGTCATAAAACACGTACCGTAAAATGTCGCGACAAAGTGCCATTGGTGTGTGAGTGGTGCACTCACTGCGTATAGTGATCACCGCCACACTAACGGCAGGCGTGATCGGCAACAACGAGGAACCATTGTTGCTAGGCAGATGTTTCTGGAACGATCACGCCACCTTTGCTCTTGGCGCGACATTGGCAGCGCTGACAAACCCCGGTCCAGCGAGGCAGCAGAATGATATAAAAGGAGCCGCCTTTGACAGTGGGGGGAGTCAGTTCGAGTCGGAAATATAAAAGTGAAGAAAGTTAACGTCATAGTGAGGAACGCGATTTTAGCTACTTGTGCGGAAAGGATAAAAAGTCCTCGACAACGGGCGCAATAACAGAAAAGGACCGAGTACAAGGATCAACATAAGCAAGGACACGTTAGAAATACGTATATTTCTAAGAAACTTATATATTATCCTTAAAAAGTGTAATAGCGAATATAAGTGCGTATAAATTTAACAAGCCTTGTGGTGTGTTGCATTCGCAAAGCAACCTCCAGTCAAAACCAAATACATAGCGAGCCTGGCGAAGGACAGGTGAAGCGAACGCAGAGCCTGAGAGTAGGAGAAACTATAGGCGAAATCCTTGCGGTGTCAGGGAGGCCATGGTAGTGCCTGGCGAGTATCAGGCGTTGTGAGCTAAAACCTCGTCGAGTAGGCGAACCACTATTGCTGAATATTTGGTGCGATTAAAGCGCCAGCATTGCAAAATAAAACCCACGGAACAAGTCTTGTGAAGGTACGTAACCCGCTCACAAATTAACAACTATAAGTTAACATCAGTTTTAAGAGGCTAACAAATTGTAAAACCAAAGCGAAACTAGCGGAGAACGCAGTTAAAATATATGTATTAAAATATTAACAATCTGTGAGCTCTAATAGCGAGTACCCAAAGGTAGCAAAACAAGTCCGCGAGTTAAGCTTCCGTTTTGACAGCCTATCTAAGCCACTAGAATTCTTAGAACAAGTGGAATGGTCGGCAGACACTTATGGACTAAATTTGAAATTAATTCCGTAGGCCATACCAAAACTGCTCAAAGGAATGGCGCTAAAATGGTACATTGCCAACAACCAACACTGGATGACGTGGGTGGCATTCGTCTCTAGTTTTCAAGAATACTTCCTGCCAAGGGATTATTTTAAGAACTTAGAAGACGAAGTGCGACGCAGAGGGCAAGCACTGGGAGAGCCGTTCAAAATTTATATGATAGAAATGCAGACACTTATGAGAACCCTGCGTTTCTCACCAGCGAAAGAAATTAGAACGCTTTATAATAACAGCCTTCAAGACTTGCGCGGATACGCACGCCCTTACCAATTCTCGACCCTCTTCGAGCTGATGAAGCTCGCTGAAGAATTCGAGGAATCGGAGAAGGACCGCGAGAGCTTGAGGTTGCAGAGAAGCCAACAAACGCCACAACAACATCGACAACAGCAACATCAACATCAACACAAGCCTCAACAACATGGAGACGCGCAACAAAATGGGCGTGACCACAACCAGAGTCGCTCAAATCGCTCGCGATTTATGACGGTGGAGGAGCACAGCCACCACACCGGAGGAAAAGAGACGGATGCGCGACCGAGTCCAGCACCTAGGGCCCAGCAAAATCCTGAGAGAACGCACATAAGCAACCCAGAGAGGGCATGTCGTGTGTGTGGACAAGAAGGACATTGGGCGATAGAGTGCAGAAATCAAAAGCTGGAATTCTGCTGAGTATGCAGCCGAATCGGACAGCGCACGGCGCTGTGTTGTCAGCCGCCGTGTGGATCGGCGACAGTCAACAGAAGGCTAAAATTGACACAGGGGCTACAAGCAGCTTTATTAGCGAAGAGCTAGCTTTAGACTGGAAAATGTAGGCCGAAGAAGCAGCGCTAACCGGCAAGTTCGATTAGCAAACGGACACAACAGCAAAGTCTCGGAACAAATGATTCTGGATATAAAACTTGGGCATCGTAGCCAAGTGTGATTGACGATTTGGTGTTAGGATGGGATTTCCTGACTGGTATGAGCACTGTGTTACAGTGTGCGGGCCTGGTGGTAACCATCCCAGCACGACGACGCAAGGTTGGAAACTATCAGTAGCAGTTGTCCAGATTCCAAACGAGCACAACACAGTTGTACACGGCATCAGTAAGCCGGAACATCCTACCAAAAGCTACCATGAGAACCCAGAAATTGCTGAGTTTCTGGAGCAAGAAATCGCAGCATTTGAGCAGCTCAAAGGAACGTCACAAATAACCGAACACAAAATTGTGATGAGCGACGACAGGCCAATAAAACAGCGATATTTCCCGAAAAACCCAAAAATGCAAGCGGAGATAAACCAAGAAGTGGACGAACTGCTGGCAAAAGGTTGTATAGTGCCATCCAACAGCCCACACAGCGCACCAATCGTGATGGTGAAGAAGAAGACTGGCAAATGGCGACTGTGTGTGGATTTCAGGCAACTCAACAGCCGTACCATTAAGGACACGTATCCGTTGCCAAGAGTGCACCACATATTATACCAGCTACGTGAAGCCCATTTCATCACTAGCTTGGATCTAAAAGACGGGTACTGGCAGATACGGATGGAAAAGACGAGCCGACCACTGACAGCGTTTACAGTCCCTGGCAAAGGGTTGTACCAGTGGAAAGTTATGCCATTCGGCTTACATTCGGCACCGGCAACTTTCCGGAGGATTTTGGATCGCGTCATTGGGCCAAAAATGATACCACACGCGTTTGCATATTTGGATGACATAATAGTCATCGGAAGAACGCTCGAAGAACACAAGGCAAATTTAAGGGAAGTATTTCGGTGGTTGCGGGCAGCAAATCTGAGCATCAACGTGGACGAGTGCGACTTCTTTAAAAAGGAGTTAAAATACTTGGGCCACAAAGTCACAGAGGAAGGGATTCGCACAGATCCGGAGAAAGTTGCTGCAATTGCAGAACTGAAGCCTCCTAGCAACGTGAAGGAGTTACGGATATACTTGGGCGTGGCATCATGGTACAGGCGCTTCGTACCAGATTTTGCAACACAAGTGGCACCTCTAAATTCGCTTATGAAGAAAGGCGCAAAATGGGAATGGACTGAGGAACGGCAGGTGGCTTTTGACAAAGTCAAGGAGAAGCTGACTAAGTCCCCGGTATTGGCATGCCCAGATTTTTCTAAGACATACTGCTTGCAGACGGATGCAAGGTGAAAGGGTGATATCGTTCGCAAGTTGGACAATAAACGGAGTCGAACGTAATTATTCAGCCACCGAAAAGGAGTGTCTAGCCATTGTGTAGGGAATTAGAAAACTACGGCCATACTTGGAGGGTTACCATTTTGTGGTCATCACAGACCATATGGCGCTGAAGTGGCTTAATTCTATCGAAAGTCCATCAGGCAGAATAGCGCGTTGGGCGTTTGAACTGGAACAGTACGACTTTGAGGTGAAATACCGTAAAGGCAACCTCAATGTCGTAGCCGATGCACTTTCTAGACAGCCGCTGCCTAGTAAAAGTCGCAACAGAAGGGATGGAGGCAGACAACGCAAATTGCAAATGGTTACAAAAGCTGAAAAAGGAAATTGCGCAAAACCCCAGAAAGTACTCGGACTATGTTGAGCAAGAGGGAAATCTGTACAGACACATACCACATCGTGCTGGAGGCGGAGATGTGGAAGCATGGAAGCTTTGTGTACCAGAGGTAAGAGGAGAGATGTCCTAAAGGAAAACCACGACGCAGCCACAGCCGGTCACTTAGAAAGCCGAAAAACCATAGCTCGAGTAGCGACACGCTACTACTGGCCAGGCTTAAAAAGGGACGTGCGTACATACGTACACAACTGTGAGACGTGTCAGCAATTTAAGCCGAGTCAAATGGCTACGGCAGGCAAAATGCTGAAACAGATTCCAGAGGAGTCGTGGAGTAACGTTTGCGCGGATTTTGTTGGCCCTTTGCCAAGGTCCAAACACGGCAACACAATGCTATTGGTGTTGTTCGACAGGTTTTCTAAGTGGACTGAGTTGGTCCCGCTGAGGAGCGCAACCACAGCCACGTTGCAAAAGGGATTCCGGGAAAGAATTTTAGCTCGATTTGGAGTACCAAAGGTTCTTATAACGGACAACGGGACACAGTTCACGAGCAAAGCATTCAAACTCTTTCTCTAAGAATTGGGGGTGTGACACCAATTTACGGCACCATACATACCTCAGGAGAATCCCACAGAACGTGCAAACCGCACGGTAAAAACAATGGTGGCACAATTTACAAAGGATAACCAGCGATGCTGGGATGAATTGTTGCCAGAGTTGTCACTGACCATTAACACCAGCATATCGGCATCTACGGGCTACAGTGCAGCTTTTATCACGCAAGGGCGTGAGCCCAGATTACCAAATGCTCTATATGATAGCATAACACTCGGAACCGGCCAACCTACGCAAACGCCGAGCAAAAATGCAATAAAACTTAGAGAAGTTTTTGAACTAGTACGAAGGAGTCTGGAGAAAGCCGCTCAGGACCAGGCCGGGCATTATAATCTACGGAGACGGCAGCTGACACCCTCCATAGGAGACAAGGTGTGGGTGGAACAGCACCTTGTCAAACGCAGCGGAAGGCTTCGCTGCGAAACTTGCTCCTAAATTTGCCGGGCCATATACAATAAAGAATTTTGTGTCGCCGGTGATTTGCAAATTGCAAGGAAAGGCTGGAGAAAGACCCCGGACAGCGCACATAGGCGATATTAAACCCCACGGAGATGGAACGGACAACGGGTGAGACATGCATAAGTTTTTAGTTGGGGGCACATTATCCATTGAGACCCTGTAAAAATAAATAAAAATTTTTTTTGTTGCGTTGAAAATCTGGGAAAAAAAAGTGCGATTTATCTTTGGAGTTATTAAACGTACTGCATTTACTCACTTGACGCTCCATTGCTTCCTGGAAATTAAAAAAATAAATATTATTAATTATTTGTTTCTTTTTTTTGAAAATGAAAGGGATGAATATGTATTAATACATATTAATTATTTCCGTGCTCAACACATTTACTATATCTATAAATAATAAAAATAAATATGTAAGGTACTACATATTTATTAACAATAACAAAAGGAAATATGTAAGGTATTACATATTTATATATAATGTAAGGTATTACATATTTATATATAATGTAAGGTATTACATATTTATTAACAATAACAAAAATAATAATATAAATGAATGAGTGGGGCGGGAAAAATTAATAATGCCAGAACAGGGAAAAGGGCAACGGCCCAACCAAGGGCAACGGCCCAACCAAGGGCACAGCAAGCCGAACCTTAGCGCGGCGAAAAGTGCGCGAAGCAAACGCTGCCACAAAAACGGTACAAGGAAAAGGTTAGCGATATTGCAAAGAGAGCGCTGACAAACATGGCTGCCGCTCACGTGAAGGATACCGTAACATACGCACCCACACTGTTGCACATGCGTACAAATATAAAGGTATAAAAGGTGCCGACTTCTATACAGTCGGCCACTCTGTGAAATTCTGACAGAAGTACTTACGGGCAAAATGAAGAGCAGCATCAGCAGCAACAACGGAGGAAAGAGTGAAGAGAGGTCGGGCCGTGACCCGCGTGTGCACTCTCGCACACCACCAGGAGATCGCGTGGTCGACGCGGCGGCCATGGGTGTCAGCGCAAGTGGGCGCCGAAATGTGGCGCGTCGAGGACGCTGGGCAGGCCAGCCCTATACCAGGCCAAGGCAGCAGCTAGAGGCGTCGCTCGACGTCTTAGAGCTGAGGGCGTCGCTCGACGTTTAGAGCTGAGGGCGTCGCCGATCCTGGAGACACCGGAGGAGCGGGAGGCGGAACGCCGCCGACAAGAGCTGGAGGAGGATCGGGAGTGGCTGCGTCGAGCCTTCGCCGAGGATTGCGACAGCAGTGATTGGGAGATGGGGAGCGAGGCTGTCCCGGCGGCCGAAGAGCGCGAGGATGTGCCATCCGGAGGCACCACCGACCCCCGAGGATGAAAACCTGGGCCCAGCCAGGCCGAGGAGCGGATGCCGCAGGCTAACACGGAGGAATCCCCACCGCCGACGGCAACAATCACGCGGGAAAACCGTTTCGCGGATGGTTGGTGGCACCACTCCGCGATGGTGGTGCTGGAGTGGACCGAGGAGGTGGCGCTCCCCCCCCCCCACCACGACGATTTTCTCAAAGAATCGACGCCGCTGCGACCGCGCACGCCGACGCCACCACAATTGCGCACGCCAACGCCACCATGACAACTCGTACAGGCAACACCCCAGGCATCGACCAGCACGGCCACCAGCCCGACGACCAGGCAATCGCCGTGGGAATGGCCAGCACCACTGCAGGTGGGCACGCCGCCACGCCCCGGGACACCGCCTTCGCCACCAACATGGGCGCCGAATACGGTGCACGGTGCGTTCGGTCGGCAGGCATCATGCCCTTATGGGGATCAGCCAGCTGGCACCATGCTGCAACGGCAGTCTTCGGCACCCCTGGCGTCTTCAGGATGAAGAGAGGTGGTGCAGGAGGAGTGGCCACCCGCGGTGGTAGCTGCCCCAGCAGGAGGTAGTGACAGAAGAACGTTGCGAATCGTTTGGGCACACGGCCAAAGGTTCCGCGTGCGGATATCGGCCAAAGGCAAGCGGGCCTATGTGCCTGAATCGGGACACGACACATTTTTTTTTAAAACCACAGAAGTGTTGAAAATATACTCACACAGAGTTTGCATGTGGTCCAGCGCGATCGGCGCAAAGCATGGCCTGCAAAGAGAGCAGATAAGTTAGAACATGGGGAAAATGGCGCAGGGCACAAAAATATTTTACTTACCTTTTCTTTTAGTTTTTTTCAGCAACAACAAATGCAATTGCAAAAATGCAAGATGCATATCATGGCCGGTTAGTGGTGTGCATTTCCGTCTCGCGCTGTCGATCTGGCCATATCGCAACTATCGATCAAGCCATATCGAGCAGCGCGACTCGACGGAAAGCTGATTGCTACGGCGCAACACACGCTAGATTGCGGTGCACGACAAAAAGATGATCGCTACCACAATACTGCTGGATGGCACCAAAACACATTATTAGCATATTTTCGATATGCAATAAATTTGGTTTTATTTGAAGGATAAATCGGCTAAATGCAAAGTTTGGAGGAGATGAAAAATAAAATGTAAGCAAAATGTGGAGGTCCTATGCGAGGACTTTGCTAGTTATCTGTACAAGAGGGGTAAAAGTTAATATCTATAATTCTGGTCAGTGACCTTAGTTGAAATGAAACTGCGCAATATATGCATAATCAACAAAACCACATAAATAATTTCTTAAATAAACACAGTTATATCGAAATTTAATTATTTCTGAGTTAATCAGAAATCGAAAAAATCTGTTTTAAATGACAAAGTTACGATTTGCTATAACAAATTAGACAAGTATTTACGTGCACCTAGCCATAATTTGTAAGCATTTAATTTCTTAAATTGTTGCGGCATTTCTCAAGTATATCCTTGCGAATGATGATAAAGTCAGGGTGCAATTTAAGAACTTGTTGACACACATTTACAGCGCTAACATAATTTTTTCCTTTCATGTTGCTTAATGCCAATCTGTAACCAATGTTTGGCTTAGAACGGCCACTGCTATTCCAGGCCTTTTGAAATTGCTCAGCAGCGTCACCATAAGACTGTAACTTTTCCGCAATGTATCCAGCCAGTTCGTAAGCTTTTGTGCTGGATTTATTATATTCCAAGACACGTTCCACGTATGATTCGGCAACATCCAGCTTATTGGCATGAATATAAATATCGGCAAGTAGCAGCCAACTTCGTTCTAAATACTCAGATTCTTCATAACTCCAACTAAGTCGAGCTATTCGTTTGAGATTATTTTTTGCTCGTTGAATTTGCTTAAGCTGAATTAAGGCCAAAGCTGTAGCATACACAGCAGTAACATTTAGTTGGCTACCTTCATTTTGCATAAGCTCAGTTAGATCCTTCAGGGCAGATTCAACTTGTACCTTTTGTTTTGATGCTATTTGTAGAAAATTCCAAAGAACTCGTCTTGTCAATGCACTTTCGAATATTTCTCCAGAACAAGGACGCATTTCTTTAAGCAACCGATCAGCTGTCTGCAATGCAATAATACGGGATTCACTAAGCTCTCCGCTGTCTCCAACCTCAAAAATATCATTTGCAATCATTATTTCATCATCTGGATTAATGCATATTTCAATCATGTTAAGTTTAGCTTTCTGACCCCACACATGATTTCTGCGGGCTACATTAAAGTATCGCAAAGCACAGTTCAAATTCCCGTTGTACCATTCGAATAAACCCTTGCAGTAGTTAAGCCCAGCTGAACTATTACACTTCACAGACTGCTCAGCGCGTTGTAAGAAAGGCACACTCTCAGATAATGTTCCTGAGCGCCTCATAACTTCAATAAGACGTGCCAAAGCTGTCCAATTGCACGGCTGGGACAATATTAGTTGTGAAAAATGATAGGCTGCATTTTTAAATTCCATCTAAAAAAAATTAAATAAAATTTAAAATGGATTATCTATGCTCTAACTTACTTTGCAAAAAAAATATTCGCGACACGTTTGAACCCTCCATTACTATCTTTATATCATGTCGCATGGTTACTCACCATAGGTCTTATCGACCGTCATCTCTTTTATCTACTTAAGCCATTTGAGAAATTGAATCAAAACAAGTGCTGCATAGTAAATTTTGGCTATGCCAAGACTATGATACCCTTCACACATGGACAAATTTAATTTTTTTTTTTTTCGTGTTTGACAATAACAACAACAATTTGACCATTTTTGCGCTATACCACTTTTGAAGCAAATGAGCTATATGTAGTAGAGGTGGAAAACCATCGATGGAACCATCGATGGCTTCATTTTGAGGCAACCATCGATGGCTTTTGATCAATAATCGATAGTTTTCAAAGACAGAAGAGGTAACATGTGAGCTTTACTTGCTTTCTTTATATTTTTTCATTTTACATTAATTATAATGTTTTTTTTCTAGATTTGGACTACATTTAATAGGTGGTGTTGGTAGCGTTCGACGGTTGCAAAAAGATCAATGGATAAATTCCTCAAAAGTAAGTTATATCTTTCATTGTGAAATTCTTTCATGCTCTTGTGAAAGTCAACTAATACTAATGAACTTCATTGTTTAGGAACATCGAAAGAGAACCATGAGGTGTCTCCAAAGCGAAAGCGGGAAACTTCGATCGTGTGGGACCACTTTAAAAGGAGCGAGGATAAGAACTTCGGCATCTGTATGTACTGCCACAAACACTTAAAGACGGCCATTTGAATCGTGTGCACCCGGACCGTCTTCAAAAACAAAGTGAGCCAGTGCCAAAAATAATGGAAACGTTTTTAAAAAAAGAGATATATTATGCAAAAGATTCTTTAAAAAAAAAACCCTGGACAAAAAAGTCATTAATATGGTATGTGTTGACGTCCAACCTTTCAGTATTGTCGAAGACAAGGGCTTCGTTGAATTAGTGGAAGAGTTAGACCCACGATACAAGCTACCTAGCCGGACTCACCTCCGTGAGGTGGTTCTACCCTCGGAATACTCAATCTTGAATATCAAGCTTCAGACCCTTCTAGAAAGTATCGAGTTTGTTGCTATTACAACCGATCTTTGGACATCGTGTGCCAATGATGGCTATATTACCATAACCTGCCATTTTGTCAATAAAACATTTGATTTAAAGTCGGCAGTTCTCGCTACTCAAAAATTATTGGACCCCACCAACCATACAGCCGCTAATATAACGGATATTATTAAGACTGTATTGGTTGGGTGGAATGTGTTCCAAAAAGTGACCTCTATTGTTACAGACAATGATGTCACCATGTTGAAGGCTTGCGAATTGCTTGGCCTTAAACACTTGCCCTGCATGGCCCACACCATTAACCTTTTAGTGCAGGATGTTCTTAAGCTCGAGAGGATTGAGCCAATTTTATCAAAATGCAAGCGTGTGGTAAAATTTTTCAACAGAAGCACAGTTGCCCACGAAAAATAACTAAGTGCACAGGAGGGAAAGAAATCGCTAAGATTGCTCCAAGAGGTGCCAACCCGCTGGAATAGTGCTTTTGGTATGATAAACCGGGCCCTCGCACGAATGGATGAAATCACAGTGGCGCTGATAAACTCGCGAAATGCGCCATCGCCATTGTCCGCAGAAGAAGCAGACGTTTTAAAGGACCTTGCCGTGCTGCTGGCACCACTTCAAATACTAAAGTATCAGTGTCACTGATTATACCAGAGGTTTGCGAGCTAATCTAAAAAATAAACAGCTTGGAAAACCAAATAAAAACGGACGAGGGCAATTTGGTATTGGAGTTTCTGAAAAAACGCTTCCCCGAAAGGCTGCGTGGATTTGAGCTGCGGACGATCCCATGTATCGCCACAACTTTAGATCCCAGATTCAAGAAGATTGGATTTCAATCCACTTTGAATTCGGACCAAGCTGCGAAGGCTTTGGAGCAGGAGCTCGTTGTTATACTTACAAAAACCGCAACCAATGAAACAGTTGGGGTGTTCAACAGCTCGTTTCATCGTTTCACGTTTCAAAGTTGAAACGTCTCGCAACAACAACATACATAGAAAATTTCTTGAAACGTTGAAACACCCCAGCCTATGTATACAAAAAGTGTTTCAAGTTTCAACAAAGTAAAGATGAGAAGAGCACGATATTTAGTCGATATTTGCTATCGATGTTCAGTACTTTTTAGTAAATTTGGTGTATTTTTGTGCAAAAAAGCATGAACACATATGATTAATGGCCGCCAAATGTTAGAAGCATGTAATTGAGCAACTAATTCAAACAACGAGCTCTTCTCACCTTCAATATCCTCTATTTCTCTAATAACTTTCATTGCTAAAGCATCGCATAGCATATCTTTAGCACTTTTAAAAAAGCATTTTTTATAAATAAAGTATAACCGCGGTAAACAGCAACAGTGACAAAAATTGAAGAATAAGAAATGTAAACAAACAACAGCTGACTGCACAAACTTGAAACGCATTGACACCCAAAATGCCGTTCACGAGTTAATCGTTTCTACTTTGAAACATGAAACGATGAAACGGAGCTGTTGAACACCCCAAGTGCAACCAACACCACCAGCAGAAACAAACCACCCGAAATTTTCGTTTCTGCAAAACAAAATGAGCCAACGAATTCAATCACAATGCAATTCTAATTTTACGCCAACATTTGGAAAAAGATTTGATGCCTGAGGATTCCGATCCATTGAAATATTGGGAGGTAGGAATTACATAAATTTATATAAATATAACATAATAATATATATTTTCTTTATATTTATCCTTATTTAGACAAAGTGTGATGAAAAACAAATACAAACACTCGTAAAAAAATATTTTTGCATTCCTGCTTCGTCCTGCGAGTCTGAACGCATGTTTAGCAAAGCGGGGCAGATAGTCTCTGAGCGCAGGACGAGGCTAAACCCATCTGTGGTGAACAAAATTTTGTCCCTTAACAAAAATAATCATCTCAATCTGGAAGACTTATAATTTAATTTTTATATTTAATTCCAATCTTGAAGTCTAAGAATTTAATTTTTATATTTGATATCAGTCTTGAAGACTTTATTCCATAGTTATATTTTTTTATTTTTAATATTTGATCTCAACAATTTTCATGAAGTTTTGTTATTAATTTGTTTTTTGTTTTATAGATTATAAATATAATAATAAAAATGTAATAGCACTGGCTGCTATTGACTATCTTTATTAAATTGTGTTATTCTTACAAAATAAAAATTATTTTTGAAAAACATCGATGGTTCTCCACCTCTGATACGTAGGTACTTGAAAGTGCACGACAGCAACAACAATTGATAGTACGATATGGTCAATTTGAATGGTGGCTATGTCGTAGAATGCTCCGAGCGGGATAAAATTTCATAGTGAACAAAACCGACATGATCTAAGCAATCTGTGAAAGTTTCATCAAGATCGGTTCAGCAGTTTGGCCGGAAATCGTGTTGAAAGAGACAAACGGACAGAAAGACGGACGGACGGACACGCGGAAATCAATTCCTGAGCTCGTCCTGATCATTATACTCGATACCGAAGGTAAAGAGTATATTGAGTTTGTGCAATTTCCGTCACACACCCTTCAAGCTAGAGACTTGCAACATTACAATTCTCTTTATCTATGGGAAAGTAAATTAAAGTGTCAAAATGGGGGCTCTACGATAACTGGGGGGCTGGCAAATCGATAAATTCGATAACTCAAAACCGATAGATCCACATATTTCGCACATCCTTAGAGCTAGAACTACCAAATTTAATGAGAAGATAGCTACTAGCAACCCCCAAAAATATGCATCAAAATTTTTGGAGCCACGCCCACCCATTCCGCCCCAGCCCCCCGCATTTTTAAGTCAAAAACCCTATATCTCCCACAGTTTTTGAGCTATAGCCACCAAATTTGGTGCCAAGATAGGTGATGATGACCCCCCAAAAACTGCATCAAAAGTTTGGATGCCACACCCACCAATACCGCCCTAGCCACCACCATCTGCCCCAACTCTTCGTCAAAAACGGGAATGCGTGTATCTTCCAGAGTAGTGGAGCTAGAGCCACCAAATTTGGTAGCAAGATAGCTGGCAACGACCCCCAAAAATCTGCATCTAAGTTTTGGAGCCACACCCACCCATTCCGCCCCTCGCCCCCCCCACATTTTGAAAACAGAAAAGCCTATATCTCCCACAGTTTCTGAGCTAGACATGCCACAAAGATCTGCATCAAAAATTTGGATGCCACGCCCACCCATACCGCCCCAGCCCCCCTTTCCCTACTTTTAAAAACTTTGAACTAGAATCACCAAATTTGGTAGGAAGATAGCTCGCAACGACCCCCAGAAATCTGCATCAAAGCTTTGGAGCCAAGCCGAACCATTCCGCCTCCTTTTCCCACCATTTACAAACTTTGAGCTAGAGTCACCAAATTTGGAATGAAGATAGCAATTGACATACCACAAAGCTCTGCAGCAAAAACTTGGATGCCACGCCCACTTATACCGCCCCCAGGCCCCATTTCCCCACTTTTTACAAAATTTTAGCTAGAGTCACCAAATTTGGTATGAAGATAGCAATTGACATTCCACAAAGATCTGCATCAAAAATTTTGAGCCACGCCCACCCATACCGACTCCAGCCCCCCTTTCCCCACCTTTTACAAACTTTAAACCAGAGTCACCAAATTTAGAAGGAAGATAGCTGGTGGCATCCCCATCTGCATCGGAGAATCTTTAAGGCAGCGTACACCCCTGCCGCATCCGTACCCCTTTGCAATCAGGCCTCTTTTTACCGGTTTTAATACTGGTATCGAGTATACCGCAGTCGGTTGCGTCTGACTGCAACGTTTCTACTTGTTTTGATATATAGTTTATGGGGTCTCTCATCATTCCTTTAAGGCGTTACAGATTCATGACAAACTCAATGTACCCTGTTTCACATGTGTGAAGGGTATAAACATTGACATTTGTTAAGTGTGAATAGATTATTTGAGCATTACGGCGTCTTACTGATGAGTTAATTGAAAATTTATTTCTACTGCAGTTTTCATACTCGATACCGAAGGTAAAGAGTATATTGGGTTTATTCAATGTCCGTCATGGTGTCTGTCCGTCCGTCTGTCTGTCCGTCCGTATGAACGCAACTTTTTTCCACACCCTTCAAGGGCAACCTGCCCTCACCCAACTGTGTTCTTAATGTATTGTATGCACCACTTAGTAAAACAATCACAATAGGCACATCAGTGCTGTTCGGTTAAGGTTTTATGAATGTCTTTATTGGAATTGAAATATATTATTAGCTTATGGTAAGCATTTATAAACTTATGCTGTTATCAGTTAACAGCTACAAAGAGAGGGAGAGAGATTGTACTCATATATTTGGCAAAAGTGCAAGCGCAGCGTTTCCCGTTAGTCAACGATCTCACGCTGGCTTGGCCTTCTAAAGAGGCTTCATATTACTTACACGCGCTGACCATATGTATGACATACATTGTATGTATGCGCTTTGGTATGCGCATACATATATATGTTTATTGCTGAGCGTGTTAAGGTTTATTTATACTTGCAACAAAGTGTTACAAGTTGTATTTAATATATGTTTTGAAATTACATATATGAATATACTACACTTTCAAATTATCTTCATCTATGGAATTTTAAGTTATAGTGTTAAGATTGGGTTTCTACGATATATATATATATATATATACATATTTCGCACTACTTTACAGCTAGTACTACCAAATTTTGTAGGAAGATAGCTGGCAACAACCCCCAAAAATCTGACTCAAAGTTTTGGAGCCACGCCCACCCATTCCGCCCCCAGCCACCCTTTCCCCACCTTTTAAAAACTTGGAGCTAGAGTCACCAAATTTGGAAAGAAGAAAGCAATTGAAATCCCACAAAAATCTTCTGCAAAAATTTGGATGCTTCGCCCACCCATACCTCCCACAGCCTCCTTTTCCCCACCTTTTACAAACTTTGAGCTAGAATCTCCCAATTTGGAACGAAGATAGCAATTGACTTCACACAAAGATCTACAGAAAAAATTTGGATGCCACGCCCACCCATACCACACCCAGCCCCCCTTCCCCTAAATTTTTTAAATTTTGAGCTAGAGTTACCAAAGTTTGTAGAAAGATAGCATTTGACATCCCACATGGATATACAGAAAAAATTTTGATGCTAGAGTTACCAATGTTTGTAGGAAGATAGCATTTGACATCCCACAAGAATCTGTAGCTTAAATTTGGGTCCTACGCCCACCTATACCACCCCCAGCCCCCTTTCCACCGCCTTTTACAAACTTTGAGCTAGAGTCTCCAAATTTGGAACGAAGATAGCAATTGACATCCCACAATGATCTACAGAAAAAATTTGGATGCTAGAGATACCAAAGTTTGTAGGAAGACAGCGTTTGACATCCCACAAGAATCTGTAGCTTGAATTTGTGTCCTACGCCCACCCATACCACCCCTAGCCCCCTTTCCACCACCTTTTACAAACTTTAGCTAGAGCCATGAAATTTGGTTGGAAGATAGATGGTGGCATCCCCATCTGCATCAGACAATTTTTGAAACACATAAATCCCTCCCGCATCCGTACCACTTTGCAATCAGGCCTCTTTTTTCCGGTTGTATACCGCAGTCGGTTGCGTCCGTATGCAACGCTTCTACTTTTTTGAGATAGAGATACCAAATTTGTTGCCAAACTCTTAGGCCTCGCCCACTTCTTCACCACCAGTAGCCACGCCGGCCCGTAAAATCTAAATCGGCTGTATCTTAAACAGTTTACAAGCTAGAGTTACCAAATTTGGTAGCAATTCAGTTGGCAATGTCCCCAAAGAGGTGCATTTGGTCCCTGGCCTAACCCCACCTATAAAATTTTCAGAGCATACCGCAGACGGTTGCGTCTGACGTTTTGACTTATTTTAAATTAATTTTTTGCTTACATTTTTTGAGTTTGAGTCTCTGGCTCGATTTGTCCCTCATGCTAGTAATGGAGGTTTTTATCATTTAACTTTCGTTACATACCTTTCTAAAAGACAAGTCTGCCATTAGTACTAAAGCTGTTTCATTGCTGCCATCAAGTTGAAGAACCTTTAAACAAGTATTACGACACATATCCATTTCCTTCGACTGCATTTGAAGTTGAGCCAGAGAGACTAGTATTTCAATATCGTTGAGAGCATATTTGATGCACTGCTTGAAATGATCCAATGCTAATTCGCTATTTTTCATTTTGACTGCCTGCTGCGCGTTTAGAATACATATTCTGCGAAAAGAATTGAATGCGAATTAATTAGTACAGACGAACTTCAATATAACAAATTTCAAAGACAACATAAAGCTTCGTTATATTTTAGAACTGAAACAACTCAACCGTTCTTGTTCGCTGTCGCACTTAGACTGACTCTTCGATCAGTTTCTCTTTTATTCAATGCTCGACTGCTTCGCTCGTCTTGCACATATTGCGTTCTTAACGAAGCCTTCGATATGTTACAGTTATATTATATTATGTGCAATGGGATGCTTATATCAATTTGGTACAGTGGGGTCTTACATGCTAGTTATTGCTACAATTCGGCCGTCCTGACATTGAGGATCTCCTGATACTCGCTGACATACTCCTTGTGATCACATTACTTTGACCATACTTTTTATTATTTTCAATTTGTTTCAATTTTTTCTTCATTTTCTATATTTATATCAACGTTTACATTATCTTCTTCAATGTCTTCTGCACACTCATTAATTTCAACACCAGATTCTTGATCACAAGTATATTTTTCGTTATTATTAAGACAAGGTTTCATATTATTTACAGCCCATATTCCTGAATATGGCAATTGCGTTTGTTGAAAATTTTCTACATCTTCGATAAAATATCTGTCATTATTTAATACTTTTGGTATAACGTAAGGTCCCTTGTATTTCGGAATTAACTTACTTGATACTCCTTGTTGTGAATTAAAATTTCGTACCATTACATAGTTTCCTACTGAAAATACATTTGGCTTTTGACGTTTTGCATCTACATAGTTTTTGTTGTATAGCTGTATTTTTTACTGATTTGAGTGGGCTTTTTGTCTTATGTCATTTACATCTCTAATTTCTATATTCTGATTTTAGTCTATAACGTTTTCCTTTACACAATCTATTGTCGTTCCTCTTTGTTTAACTCCAAAAAGCATAATGCTTGGGTACACATTTATGATTCGGTTTTTTGTATTATTTATTGTATACTCTACTTTATCTATAACTTTATACCACGTTTCATTCTTTTCTGCGTCTATTATTTTTGCTAACATGGGGCCTAAATCTCTATTGATTCGCTCTACTTGTCCATTGGCTTGTGGAGAGGCTGTGGCAACTCTACAATGTCTAAGACCCCTTTTACACGATGAAGTTTTTGCGTCTGAAGCATTCGTTTGTAGGCAAAGGGAGTAGAGGGGTAACAGCTGCAAGCAATGCTTCATGACTTTTGAAGCAATGATTTATTTTTCTCATTTTGCTTTGCCTTATTCTGATTGCATGTAAACACAGAGTTGCACAGTGTTTGATGTGAATAATAAAGTTATCGATACGAAATATCGCAGAAGCAAATTTTAGCGCCAATAGTAAATACATTTTTTTGGTTAAGAAATTATTAATAGAAATGTTCACTGAATCCATTATATTACTTGTTACTTCTTAAATCAATTATATGTTAACAAATAATACAATCGATGGCAAAGATGTATGTTTATCGACCATAAATTTAAATCAGAGTTGCATTTACAAAGAAAATGTTGCATGAAAAAACTTCATCGCGTAAATGCGACCAGATTTGCGAAGATGTTTTAAAACAGAATGAAAAAAAACTTCATGAAAAACTTCATCGTGTAAAAGGGGTCTAACATTAGTTTCTTCAACAAATGTTTCAAACTCTTTTGATGTAAAACAGCTTCCCCTGTCTGAGATTATAATTTTGGATCTTCTGTAAGATTTCAAGTAATCACGTTATGCGTCAATCGACGCTTTTGAACTCGTCGTCTTTGTTGTGTATAATCTCACAAACTTTGTACAACCATCTATTTTTACTAGTATATGTATCTTTTTTGGGTCTTTGCTGTTAATTGGATCATAATGATCAATATTTATAACCTTGAATGGATAAATACCTTTTGGGATTGAGTGTAGAAAACCCTCAGTCTTTCCCGATTTGTTCGAAAAAGCAATACATTTTAAGCAATTTATTATGTGTCTATCGAACTTTTCCCGTATTTTTGGGAACCAATAGCTTTTGAGAATAATATCTACTACTTTGCCTATACCTACATGTCCCATTTCATCATGATAGTTGTATATAACATTGTCTTCCATTGATTCTGGAACATAAAACAAAATCCTATTTTCCTTTTTCTTATAAACAACCCCATTTCGCATTTCATAGTATTCGTTTTCCTGCACTGATAGCATATCGTTTACCTTTTGAAGTTATACTTCTTTATTGAGGGTTTTGTATGGGGGTAAAAATTTACAGAACGACAAACCAAAGAAACGTGACGCTTAAGCGTCACGCATGCTTTAGTGTAAACGAAAGCACAAAGCATAAACACAAAACACAAATACACAAATACAATACAATACGTGTTTATAAATATGTGAGTGCGATAGCGCGATATATGTGAAAGAATATAGCACAAAGCATAAACACAAATACAATACTACAATACAATACGTGTTCATAAATATGTGAGCGCGATATATGTGAAAAATATAGCACAAAACATAAACACAAATACAATACTAAGTTCTTTTTTGCTAAGTTTTTGCTAATTGTCAGGTTCTTTTATACAGCTGGTAGTGTGAACTGTGCTAGTGATTAAAATATTTACATAAATGACATAAATAAAATAAATAAAGTTCAATTAATGAACTTGACAGCACTACTATACAAACGGCCGACAATTAGCACTTTAGCACAAATTTAAATTTTAATTTAATTTTTAGTACCATAGATCGATACACTACCGATGAATGTGGCGGTGTATTGATTGGACTATCGATTAGATGTAAGCGACGCGATAATGAAATAGCGCAGCCAGCTTCACTTGAATTTGTAAATGTGACGCGAGCAGATCGACGCAAGAGAAACTATTAAAATACATATATTAAAAGAGCGGCTACAAATGTTAATGGATCAAAATGCAAATGCTGTAAAACAAACCCAGCAACAACAAAATCAACAACAACAACAAGGGGAAACAACATGCATAGAAACAAGAAGAAATTACAACAACAAAATCAACAACAACAACAAGGAGAAACTACATGCATAGATAATATTAATATTGTCCAAAATGATAGTTTGCCCACAATTCGTTACTGTGAACTCAAGTTCAATAGGAGATATATGCTCAACACATTGCCAACTTCGTAATGGACAAGAAATCCTTCTGTCAGTAATCTATATTTCACCCAATCATACTGCGCAAGAAATAATAGATTTCATCCACTTTATGTTACTTCAATATTCAATTGCTGGTTCAGATTTGCTGAACAAACAGTATAAAAATATTCCGATGATTTTATGTGGGGATTTCAATATAAATTTTAGTTCTGAAGCAGCAACCCCTTTGATAGAATTTTTAAGGGATAAGTTTTCATTAAAATTAAATTTCGATGTATCATTGGCCACTACAAGATCAGGAACAACTATTGATGCTGTCTTCCAAAGATATTTGGATTCCTTACAATCACAAATGTATACATCATATTTCAGTTATCACAAACCAATAATAACGTGTAAACCAATAAGTTGAATCAAATTTATTTTATATTACTTTTCATTATTCATTTCATTACTTTTTCTAACATTCCAACTTGTAACAGATTATTATATATGTGAAAAATATAGCACAAAGCATAAACACAAAAAAACACATAAATATAAGAAAATAATTATACAAAATAAAATTAGTTTTTATTAAATATTTTTTCCTTTTCTTCATAAGAAGTATAACTTCAGTCGTGCGTGAAACCACACACACACTTTTTTTTTATCTTTTCATCTTTTCCTTGGCAAATAATTAAATTTTCTTCGAACGTATTTGTTTCAATTATTAATATAGTATTATTCCGGCTTAATGCATCTACATGTTGCATACGCTTTCCCGATCTATGTTCGAATTCATAATCATAGTTTTGCAGCTCAAGAGCCCATCTAGCAATACGTGGGCTTAATTCTTTATACCCTTCACATGTGAAACAGGGTATATTGACTTTGTCATGAATCTGTAACGCCTTAAAGGAATGATGGGAGACCCCATAAACTATATATCAAAATAATCAGGACGAGCTCAGGAATTGATTTCCGTCCGTCTGTCCGTCTGTCTGTTTCAACACGATTTCCGGCCAAACTGCTGAACCGATCTTGATGAAAATTTCACAGATTGCTAAGATCATGTCGGGTTTGTTCACTATGAAATTTCATCCCGATCGGAGCATTCTGCGATATAGCCACCATATAAATTTACCATATCAACACGATTTCCGGCCAAACTGCTGAACCGATCTTGATGAAACTTTCACAGCTTGCTTAGATCATGTCGGGTTTGTTCACTATGAAATTTCATCCCGATCGGACCATTCTACGACATAGCCACCATACAAATTTACCATATCAACACGATTTCCGGCCAAACTGCTGAACCGATCTTGATGAAACTTTCACAGATTGCTTAGATCATGTCGGGTTTGTTCACTATGAAATTTCATTTCGATCGGAGCATTCTACGACATAGCCACCATACAAATTTACCATATCGTACTATCAATTGTTGTCTCTGTCGTGCACTTTCAAGTACCTACATGTCAAATTGTTGTTGTTGCACACGAACAAGTAAATGACGCTCAAGAGTAAAAATATTAGCGAAAAATTACCAACAACTGCACAGAAACATAAGAGGGGGGAGCATTGATTTGGCTGTGTGAAGGGTATCATAGTCTTGGCATAGCCAAAATTAACTATGCGCCACTATGTTTTTTATTTAACGTTAATGTTAACGAGTTGCAATCTTTATGCCTTGTACATAAACTCGCAATTTTTTCAATGCGCATATAATTGCCAGTGTTTCAAGCTCGAAGCTATGATACCTTGACTCTACATCTGTTGTACGTTTTGAAAGATAGAAAACAGGGTGAAGTTTTCCATCACTTTTTCTTTGAAACAATATTGCTCCGTAACCCAAGGAACTTGCATCACAGTGCATTCTAATATTGGAGCTTCTATTAACTTGTTTTTCAGTATATTGAAAGCATTTAACTCTTCTTCTTTGAATTGGAATGCCCTATCTTTCATTGTTAAATCATAAAGTGGCTTTGCTATCAATGAAAAATCTTGAATGAATCTTCTGAAATACGAACACAGTCCTAAAAAACGTTGTACTTCGTGCGTTTTTGTGGGCACAGGAAAGGATCAAAGAGCATATATACCTGTTTCGTTTGCTTTTATGTCATTTCCTGAAACTAAGTATCCCAAATATTCGACTGAGGATTTTAAAACTTCACATTTATCTAGCCTAAGCTCTAATTTGTTATCTACCAAGCGTTTAAAAACTTATTTTAAAATGTCGAAATGCTCATACAAACTCTCGGAAGCAATCAATATGTCATCTGAATATAACACTACTTTTTCTTTTCTAACCATATCTGAAAATATTTCATTGATATATCTTTGATATATCTTGAGATACTCGAACTGACCCAGAGGAGTAGTGAATGATGTGTACTTTACTGACTCTTCGTCCATAAATACATGGTGAAAACCGTTTTTCAAGTCTAACTTTGAAAAAAGATTTTTATTTACCTACCTATCCAACAAATCGTCTATTAACGGAATAGGATAGTTGTCTTTTAGGGTGATTTTGTTCAAACGACGATAGTCTACACACATTCTTAATCCACTTGTCTTTCTTAACCAGTACTATCGGTGACGTATACTCTGATTTGCTTGGTCGCATGTATCCACACTCTAGGTTTTCATCTAATATTTTCTGTAGTTTTAACTTTTCTTCATGAGACAGTCTTCGGGGAGAACATCGAAAAGGTTTTTCGCTTTCTATAAATATTTTCATGCATGTTTTTTATTTTGGTTCAACAGGTCTTGTGGGCTCTACATAATACTCCTTGAAAAGCTTTTCAAATTTTTCGAAGTTCATTGCATTGATTTCATTTCCTATTTTATAAGTTTCTTTGTCTGTGCATGCTATGTCAATTGATAGTATTTGTGATTCGATATCATTGATAAATTCTGTTGTTATCTTCATTGTTCCCTACTTGTTTATTTCTTTTTTTATAGACCACTACTTTATTGTTCTTATTTTCATTTATCGCTACTTTTTCTTTATTTTCATTTATCGCTACTTTTTCTTTATGTTCATTTATCGCTACTTTTTCTTTATTTTCATTTAACTGTACTTTTTCTTTATTTTCATTTTACTCTTCTTTTTCTTTATTTTCATTTAACTCTTCTTTGTCGATTCTATTTTCACATATTATTTCTTTGTCTTTTTCTTTATTAATATACGCTACAATTGGTTTATTATTTATACTTTTTCTCAATGCATTTTTAGGAAGCGTTTACAATGTCAGCTTAGCTTGGATTGAAGCTTTTAAAAATCTGAAATCCACGCTGGTAGTTTACAATGTCAGCGTGAACAATGCAATCAGCTGATTTGACTCAGCTAACACATTTGCAATGGCGCGAAAATTAAACGATTTGCTTTTCTTACAAAACAATGATTTTATTGTTATATATGCGTTAATATGTACTAAATAAATATTAAATAGTGAATTATATTAACATTTACCTCTGTATTGAGTAAAATAGTGGTAAAAACATTGGAGCTTACGAAGATGCGACACCTATTGACAGCCATTTTGAGTAAAATAGAGGTTAGAGCTTTGGTGCTTTCAAGCCCATGTTGCTAATTTCGAAAATGCGACACCTATTGACAGCTTTTAAAACTCAATTTTTGAATAGCTTTTTTCCACTCCAAGCTGAGATGCAAGCGAGACCGGTTACAGATTGGAAATGAGGGAGACAAACTTATGTGAAAAATATGTGTGTCAGACAGGAACAAAACATTTTCCAATCTCACGCTGACATTGTAAACGCTGCCTTAACTTCGACTTATTTATAATCACTTAGGTTTAAAAAGTCTCTACCTAACACCATAGAATCTAAAATAGATTCATTGTTTACCACAATTCCATTAATGAGCTGATTCCCTCATCAATTAAACATTCTATGGGAATATAAATATTATAATTACCTTGTATATCGTAAAATGTGATATAAAAATATCTTACATAGTCATTGGTCATCTTTTCTTGTATTGACTGAATTCTCTGGCTAGATGTACAAATTCACCGCACGCATAGACCAGCGCGCTTTGGTTTACGGCATGTGTCAGCCAGGTGTATATACTGCACCACTTCGGCGTCGTCCATCTTAAATGCATCTGCCAAAGCTAATTTGTCCAAATAATATTTGGCAAACTTCTCGTCCTGTTGCCATTTACATTTTTCAAACTTGCGTCGGGCGTTCAAAATGTTTTCCTCAGTGCCGAACCTTATTTTCAGCTGCGCGAGAATGTTGTCGAGAGCAACAGTGACTGAGATAATAGCCAAACAATCGCATCTCCTTTAAGACGGCTGCAAACAAGTGGGCGTATGACATCCTCGTTTAAATTGAACACAGCTCGAACATTTTGCACGAGCACTAGCCATTCGTTTATGTCTTTGTTCCCATTGAATTCTGGCAAAAGTTCGTTAGCAGTGTTTAAATTGGTTGTAGACGTTTTATTGCGCAACTCCGAATTTTCGCACTGCAAACTCCACATCATTCGTTCAATTTCATCAACTTTTTTGGCGCTTTTGTTTGCATTGTTTACATCTTGATTTGCAGTGTTGGTAACTGCATGCATTTGTTCTTCGATTTTGCGTATGTTGTGGTTGTTGGTATCGATAGCACGAAGATCGTTTGAGGCGCTATCGCTTTCATCGATATTTAGAATATCGCAAATAGCGCCATCTAGATCGACAGCGCTACCATCGTTTAAGGCGATGTCACTACGTTCGTTGAGCGCGTCGTTGTTGTGTATTGGGTCGATGCTAGAAATGCCGTTATCTTTGTCGCCGACTAGCTCGTCGCCAGCGCCTTTATTGATGTTGTTGTTGTCATTTTGTGCTGGATACACGTTCTTAGCACTAGTTGACAGCAATGCACTGCACAACTGAGCAACTAATGACGCCTTTGTACCTTGCGTTGGTAGTCCAAGTTTTTAACACCACATTTTAATGTCTGGTAGGCTTAAATTATGTATGTCTTTTGGCGACTCCATTTCTTTTGTATACTTGTGTGAGAACAAAGAACAAATTAAATGTACGTTTTGGTTTTTGTGGCCGGATAATCGAAATCACGATTTTATTATTAATTATTTTTTTTAGCGACTATTGTTATAGAACTAATAGTTGTATTGCTTTAGCACGATTATTTTGTGTATGCGTTTGTTGGTAACCACTTCTGAATTGTAGAACTGAAACAACTCAACCGTTCTTGTTCGCTGTCGCACTTAAGGCCCAACCAAACGATTGCGTAAAGCATCGAAGTTGGCAAAGTTTCAACATATGCTACGACGTGTATCTGCCCAAACGATGCTTACGCACGGTTTCGTTGAGCTTTAATTTTTTAACGAATGCTTAAGCGCCTAAGCATAAGTTCAATCATTGAAAACATGCTTCGATGCTTTGTGCTCTAGAGCTGTCGCTGTTTTTTTATTATATGGAAAATACTTAAAATAATTGTTAGATCTTCATTTTATTGCTTGTAAACATATTGATATAGTATACTAGATCTATATACATTGTGTAATCTTTATTTTTAACATAATATTACATAAAATGTTAGCATTTATTTTTAATGGAATAAAAAAAGAACATGTGGCAACAATGGTTGGCAAAAATAAAGAAGAAGAAGAGACAAAGCACTTAAGCAACGTATGGGTATAGGCTTTCATGCTCAATGCTTTTCGTTCAGTCTTGTTCCGAGACGCGAAGCAAGCAAGTATCGTTTGGTTGGGCCTTTAGACTGACTCTTCGATCAGTTTCTCTTTTATTCAATGCTCGACTGCTTCGCTCGTCTTGCACATATTGCGTTCTTAACGAAGCCTTCGATATGTTACAGTTATATTATATTATGTGCAATGGGATGCTTATATCTATTTTGTACAGTGGGGTCTTACATGATAGTTATTGCTACAATATGCAATGTACAAAAAATTTCTACGCCTACTGGGGCTATCAAAATCGATAAATCCTTATATTTCCCATACCCTTCAAGTATCATTTATCAAATTTAGTAAGAAGATAGCTAATGGCATAACTCAAAAAACTTAATCAAAAAATTTTTAGCCACGCTCACCAAAACCGCCTCCAGCCCTTCACCTTTTAAAAACTGGTAAGCGTTTATCTACCACAGTTATTACGCTAGAGTCACCAAATTTGGTAGGAACATAGCTGGTATAACCTCCAAAGATTTTCATCAAAACTTTGGATGCATCGCCCGCCCATGTCGTCTCCAAACCCCCCAATGCAATGTCCGTCATGGTGTCTATCCGTCCGTATGTGCGCAACTTTTTTCGACACCCTTCAAGCTAGAGACTTGAAACATTGCAAATATCTTTTTCTATGGCTGTGTCAGATGGAGTGTCAAGATTGGGGTTTTACGCCTACTGGGGCTATACAAATCTATAAATCCTTATATTTTCCACATCCTTTAAGTCAGAAGATAGCAATTGACATCCAACAAAAATCTGCAGCAAAAATGTGCATGCCACGCCCACCCATACTGCCCCCAGCCCCCCTTCCCCCAACTTTTTTAGATATTGTGCCAGAATTACCTAAGCATCTGCAGAAAAAACTTGGATGCCATGCACACCCATACTGCCCAAAGCTCCTCTTGAACCACCTTTTACAAACTTCGAGCTAAAGTCACCAAATTTATTTATTTATTAGTTTATTGTCAACTAAGATCAGCTGACATAATATCCAAATTAATTTTAATTAAAATAAAATTAAAAATTGAAATTAAAATTAATTTAATCTGAAAGTAAATTTAGGTAAAGAATTAAATAGTAGCTCGTGCAACGATCAAGGCTACGGGGTAAAAAGATACGAGTAGCTCTAATCAGAACAGTTAATTTAATTCGACTCAAAAGAACTGATGAGTCGATTTCACCATTAAGTAGGTTAGTAATAAATGATACTCCATGCATAGTTCTACGGTTTAACAGGGAGGGAAGATTAATCAAAAGGAGTCTACTTGAATACAGGGGTAAGTCTACTCCAGGAACCCAGTTAAAACTTCTAAGGGCAAATAGAAGAAATTTCTTCTGCACAGATTCAATTCTATCCTGGTGAATCGAGTATTGTGGGGACCACACACAAGATCCATACTACAGGATGGGACGAACTAAGGATGTATAAAGCGTTTCAGTGGTGTAGGGATCGCTTAACTCTTTCGATGATAAAGCCAAAGACATTAATGGCCTTATTGACCATAGACGAAATATGAGAGTCAAACTTTAATTTAGGATCAAGATTAAATTCAAACACGCGGTAAGTGGTGAAGCATCAAGCAAGTAGTGAGCAGTGTGAGGGGTACTTCTACAAAAAGACATGACTCAACATTCTGAACAATTTAAATTCAGTAAGTTAAAACGACACAAGGCCGACAATGCACCCAAATCCGACTGTAGCAAGTTACAAAGAGAAGCATCATTATAGATAAGCATAGCTTCACATCATCAGCAAAAATATATACATAGGAGTTAGTAATAACAGATGGAAGCTCGTAAATAAACAGATTAAATAGCAAAGGTCCAAGATGACTCCCCTGGGGAACACCAGAGGTAACAAAAATAGGTTTAGATACAGATGATTTAAATACTACTTTTTGTGTTCGACCACACAAGTACTCCGAAGGCCACAATAAAAGTTTTGCTGGAAATCTAATATTATTCAATTTTTGAAGCAACAGAGAATGACTAACAGAATCAAATGCCTTACTAAAATCGGTGTAAACAACGTCAGTTTGCATTTTTTCCTGAAACCCTTTGATAACAAGCGAAGTTAATTCAAGAAGGTTAGTGGTAGTAGATCTACGCCTAACAAAACCGTGTTGATAAGGCGATATAATTGAACTACATCCGTGTTGCAGTTGAGAACATATAATTTTTTCAAAGACTTTTGGAATGGCAGACAACTTGGATATACCCCTATAATTTTTAACGTTTGACTTTGAAGAATTTTTTTGGAGTGGAATTATAAAGGATTCCTTCCATTGTAATAATTGGTTTATCATATAATGGTAATATCCATATACATATGTAATATCCTTTGTTCTTTGAATAAAAATGACTAGCACGTCTGTGCAGTTTATTGGTGCTTTCTTGAATGTCTTTATTGAATAACTTTTGGTTCTTATTCTATGTTTAACATTGATAAAGCTTATGCTATTATAGTTTAACAGCTACAAAGAGAGGGAGAGCGAGTGTACATATATATGCGGAGAGTGGCTTAAGTGCAAGCGCAGCGTTTCCCGTAGGTCAACGCGCAGACCATATGTATGTATGTGCTTTGGTATGCGCATACATATATATATGTTTATGCTGAGCTTGTTTAGGTTTATTTATACCTGCAACAAAGTGTTACAAGTTGTATTTAAAATATGTTTTGAAATTACATATATGAATACACTACACCTCCCTTTTTAAAAAAATAACGTAATATTATGAATATTTAGTTATTTATATTATTATTAATAAAAAATTGAAGAATATAAAAATATAAAAGTATAAAAAATTTAAAAATTCGGTATAATAATTAGCTTGTTTGTTTTTTCTATAAAACAAATGTTTCCTTTTTATATATATATATATATATATATATATATATATATATATATATGGCTGATCAGACCGTTTCAATATAAAATTTTTTTTTTTTATTATTTTTAATTTATATTTTGATGGATTATTATTATTAGGATTTTATTTTTTTTTTTTTTTGAGATTATTGATGTTATCTCTTTCTCCTATGTTTTTTTTTATGGTGGTTTTGTGTAGAAGAAGTTTTAGTGTCAATCTTTGCACGAGTAAGTCAGTGTAGGATTTGTATTTTCAGTTTCTATGTCCGTAATGAACGTCTTCATTGGACTGAACTAGAATATAAAGAATTCCTTAAGTAGGAATATTACTTATTAATTGTAGACATTATTGCTTCTTGTACTTTTATTTATTTGGGTCACCGGCTTGAGTAGCTACTCTTTTATACATTATTGCTCATATATTTGAAATTATCTATTGAAATTGATTCAATGATATTTCTGCTCGGTGCCACTTGAGTTTGCTGATTGTAAGTATACCGGCCCCCTTTTCGAGCCTTTGGAAAATTTGACCTAAGTCGATAACTCTATTAGTATACAAATCGCTAACTTCAATTCTTGCGATAACTTTATTTCCTTGTTTTAATAAACTATTTGGATTTTGTTATACGCAAGGTCACTACTTTTCTTATTCCGTCATTTGTGATGACGTTGGGCTTAGAAGCTTTTCAAAATTTTGCCTAAGCAAAGATTCTTGTTATATTCCTGCGCAGGATAATTTTGTCTACTGTATTGCCTGGTAGTGACTCTCAGGACTTTATTTCGTTAGTCTATTTTTTTGTAATTTGAATATTGTTATCCTAGAACGGGCATCTGTCTCAAAATTGTCTTTTCTATTTTATGTGCCTGGAAAGGCTTTATTTGGGATAATAATGTTTAGTTATTTTAAACAAATATTTTATAAAATATTTTTTAGAAATTTAATTATGTAAAGTGAATAAAAACACGGAAGGTGCTTGTGATAGTTTAAAATTATTATTAGTTTTAACTAAAGCATAATCTTTTCTGATTTCAAAAACTATTATGTAAATTTACTTTAAGTTTCAAGTGGAATAGTCAGTATCAAGTGTTTGTACGTCAGTTATGTTTCACAAGAATGGCCAGAGGGCGATGCGATTACTTTGCCCTTGCACGCATCTTTTTGCGCTTACGTCTCAAGCTTCGCATACGCTTCTTACGGCACTTAGTGGTCTTTTTTTTTATTCGAAAACGGTCAGGGAATGTATACTTATATTTTTTTTTTTTTACTTTCTTTTTATAAAAATGTGTTTGCTACATATTAAGAATTATTTTTTTTATTTTTTTTTTATTTATATTTCGCGTCGCTAGCGTAATGCGCAAGATGGTTACTTTTGGTAATTATACTCGATACCGAAGGTAAAGAGTATATTGAGTTTGTGCAATGTCCGTCATGGCGTCTGTCCGTCTGTCTGTCTGTCCGTCTGTCCGTCTGTATGAACGCAACTATTTTCCACACCCTTCAAGCTAAAGACTTGAAACTTTCCAATTCTCTTTGTCTATGGGATAGTAAATTAAAGTGTCAAGATGGGGGTTCTACGATAACTGGGGGGCTTGCAAATCGATAAATTCGATAGCTCAAAACCTATTTCGCACATCCTTACAGCTAGAACTACCAAATTTGGTGAGGAGATAGCTACTAGCAACCCCCAAAAAACTGCATCCAAAATTTTGGAGCCACGCCCACCCATTCCGCCCCCAGCCCCCCGCATTTTTCAGTCAAAAAAGCTTATATCTCCCACAGTTTTTGAGCTAGAGTCACCAAATTTGGTGCCAAGATAGGTAATGATGACCCCCCAAAAACTGCATCAAAAGATTGGATGCCACGCTCACCAATACCGCCCTAGCCACCCCCATCTGCCCCAACGCTTCGTCAATAACCGGAATGCGTGTATCTTCCAGAGTTGTGGAGCTAGAGCCTCCAAATTTGGTAGGAAGATAGCTGGCAACAACCCCCAAAAATATGCATCAAAGTTTTGGAGCCACGCCCACCCATTCTGCCTCAGCCCCCCCGCATTTTGAAATCAGAAAAGCCTATATCTTCCACAGTTTTTGAGCTAGAGTCACCAAATTTGGTGCCAAGATAGGTGATGATGACCCCCCAAAAACTGCATCAAAAGATTGGATGCCACGCTCACCAATACCGCCCTAGCCACCCCCATCTGCCCCAACGCTTCGTCAATAACCGGAATGCGTGTATCTTCCAGAGTTGTGGAGCTAGAGCCACCAAATTTGATAAGAAGATAGCTGCCAACGACCCCCAAAAATCTGCATCAAAGTCTCGGAGCCAAGCCCACCCATTCCGCCCCCCTTTCCACTCCATTTACAAACTTTGAGCTAGAGTCACCAAATTTGGTATGAAGATAGCAATTGACATTCCACAAAGATCTGCATAAAAAATTTGGATGCCACGCCCACCAATTCCGCCCCAGCTCCCCCTTTCCGCACCTTTTACAAACTTTGAGCTAGAGTCACCAAATTTGGTATGAAGATAGCAATTGACATTCCACAAAGATCTGCATCAAAAATTTGGATGCCACGCCCACCCATACCGCCCCCAGCCCTCCTTTCCCCACTTTTACAAACTTTAAACCAGAGTCACCAAATTTAGAAGGAAGATAGCTGGTGGCATCCCCATCTGCATCGGAGAATCTTTAAGGCAGCGTACACCCCTGCCGCATCCGTACCCCTTTGCAATCAGGCCTCTTTTTACCGGTTTTAATACTGGTATCGAGTATACTGCAGTCGGTTGCGTCTGACTGCAACGTTTCCACTTGTTTTTTTTTTCGTTTATTATATGTTTACATCCCTATTGAATGTCCTATTGGTTTAGTTTTTATTAGACTTATTGCAGTTGTTTCATGTTCGCCTTTTAGTGAATCTATTAGATCCAATGCGTCTATAAAACTCTGCAAATTTTCAGATTTTCCATCATACACTGAAAGTATGGAGGAGGCTGTTTTAATAAAATCTATTGTTGTTTGTTGAGCCATTGTGGCACTGTTTTCTTGTGTGTTTATGTTTTCTATTATTAGGGGTTTTCACACGCAACGTTGTTATTCATTATTCGTTAAAGTTCTACATGTATTTTGTTTTTGTAAATTTAACAAAATGCCGGCTTAAGGAATAACACTTTAACGAGCTGGCAACCCCGACAAATAACTTGTTATTCGGTAAAACATTAATCAGCTATTTTGTGCTTTGTGTTTTGTCAGTTGTGTTGCAAATAATTGATTGAAAGTAGGTATTAAATATGATATGAGTTCTATTTATTTCCTTTTTATTAATAAAAGCTTTTGTCTTAAGTGGAAAACATAAAGAAGCGTGTATTCCAATAATATTATAACTTATATTTACCTTCAATCAACGTTATTCGTTGAATCGTTTTTTCAATCAAATGTTTAATTATTTTAGATTTCTCACTTTTTTTTAGGCATTTTACTCTTTTCGTGTGTTTCTGTGTCTTACTTGCAATATTAACAGCAGACGTAAAAAACGAGTCTTCACAGTTGGCAAGCTTTAACAAATTTAACGAATAACGAATAAAAAAGTTTCGTGTGAAAACCCCTAATATAAACTTTTCACTGAGTTATTTATTCGTTAAGCTTAGTACGCAGGAACTAGAATTATTTCTGATAGAAATTTACACATTATTTCTAGTGTGTATGCTAAGACCCTGTGTGCCCCTTAAAAATACCGGAAAAATCCCAAAAACGCAAAAAAAGGGCAAAACGAAAAGGTGAAAGAGTAATAGGGGCACACTTGTGTACATTTAATTGCCTGCATTTTCATTGAATTTTTTTTAAACAACATTTTAATCCCTATGCTTTGCGTGTGTAAGGTCCCAAATGCAATTGTTTTCCCTCACTGCGTTGATTAATTTTATCTTATCGTCGTTTAAAAATTTTTTAACACGACTTTTATCTTTTTGCCACTCAAAATTCCCTCCTTTTCACAATTGACGCCTAGAAATAATGTGCTGCTAATTTTTTCTAGCAGAAATTAAGCTGTTCAATGCAATCCACACGATCCACTTCAATGTAATCGATGTGGCAACTCTCAACATTTTTTGAGGATACATTTCTAGCTGCTGCATACACTCATTAGAAATATCTCTAGAAATTATGACCAGAAATTATTTCTAGCGTTTTTTATACCCTTAACCCATAAATGGGTAAATAAGGGTATAATGGTTTTGTGCAAAAGTATGTAACAGGCAGAAGGAAGCATCTCCTCTTGTCTCCTTGGAGGCCTCATCTCCAGTACTAAAAAGATCGATCCTTTTTGCTTTATCTAATCGTAACCACTAACTACTAATCTAATGCTGGTCTGATTGGGTTTTTCTGGGTTTTTCCCAATCCTCGCAACAAATGTTGGACTACTCAATTTTTATTGAATTTCCCAGAGCTTTAACGTTAACTTTTGATTATATTTTCAGATTTATATATTAATCTATATTTTTATTTTAATTATTTTAACTATTTTTTAATTTAAATTAATTTTGATTTCATTTTAATGTCAGCTGCTCTTAGCTGACAATCAATAAATAAATAAATAAATAAATAAAGTATATATATTCTTGATCAGCATCAATAGCCGAGTCGATTTAGCCATGTCCGTCTGTCTGTCCGGATCTCAGAGACTACAAGAGCTAGAGACTTCAGATTTGGGATATAAGTTCTCCTATACCATGAGCAGAACAAGTTTGCTTCAAATTATCGATAACTCTTCTGGTTTCCGATAGGCACATGTGATCGATAACAAAAAAATATCGAATTTGGAAAATGTAAAAATGAGGGTTGAAAGAATGGGTAACGATAGATCTTTTCTGAAGTTTTCGTCCAAATCGGTTAAGAAACACCGGAGATATCGAATTTAATCGATTGAAGTTAAGTCAGTATACCAAAGTCTTATATAAATTTAATTTATTTATTGCAACTGGGTTCAGGGTATCTTCTAGTCGGGCTGTCCCGACTAGAGCCTTCTTACTTGTTATACTCGATACCGAAGGTAAAGAGTATATTGGTTTTGTGCAATGTCCGTCATGGTGTCCGTCCGTCTGTCCGTCTGTCCGTCCGTATGTTCGCAACTTTTTTCAACACCCTTCAAGCTAGAGACTTGAAACTTTCCAATTCTTTTTATCTATGGGATAGTAAATTAAAGTGTCAAGATGGAGGTTGTACGATAACTGGGGGGCTGCAAATCGATAAATTCGATAACTCAAAACCGATAAATCCACATATTTCAGCTAGAACTACCAAATTTGGTAAGAAGATAGCTACTAGCAACCCCCAAAAAACTGCATCATAAATTTTGGAGCCACGCCCCCCATTCCGCCCCCAGCCCCCCCTTATTTTGAAATCAGAAATGGCTATATCTCCCACAGTTTTTGAGCTAGAGCCACCAAATTTAGTGCCAAGATAGGTGATGATGACCCCCAAAAAACTGCATCAAAAGTTTGGATGCCACGCCCACCAATACTGCCCAAGCCGCCCCCATCCACCACAACGCTTCGTCAAAAACGGGAATGCGTGTATCTTCCAGAGTTGTGGAGCTAGAGCCTCCAAATTTGGTAAGAAGATAGCTGGTAACGACCCCCAAAAAACTGCATCAAAGTTTTGGAGCCACGCCCACCCATTTCGCCCCCCTTTCCCCACCTTTTACAAACTTTTAGCTAGAGTCACCAAATTTGGTATGAAGATAGCAATTGACATCACACATAGATCTGCAGCAAAAATTTGGTTGTCACACCCACCCATACCGCCCCCAGCCCCCCTTTCCCCAACTTTTTACAATTTTCGAGCTAGAGTCACCAAATTTGGTATGAAGATAGCAATTGACATTCCTCAAAGATCTGCATCACAAATTTGGATGCCACGCCCACCCATACCGCCCCCAGCTCCCAGCCCCCCTCTCCCCTCTTTTTACAAATTTCGAGCTACAGTCACCAAATTTGGTATGAAGATAGCAATTGACATTTTACAAACATCTGCATCAAAAATTTGGATGCCACGCCCACCCATAAGGCCCCAGCCCCCCTCTCCCCACTTTTTACAAACTTTGAGCTAGGGTCACAAAATTTGGTATGAAGATAGCAATTGACATTCCACAAAGATCTCCATCAAAAATTTGGATGCCACGCCCACCCATACCGCCCCCAGCCCCCCCCTTTCCCCACATTTTACAAACTTCGAGCTAGAGTCACCAAATTTGGTAGGAAGATAGCAATTGACATTCCACAAAGATCTGCATCACAAATTTTGATGCCACGCCCACCCATACCGCCCCCAGCTCCCAGCCCCCCTCTCCCCTCTTTTTACAAATTTCGAGCTACAGTCACCAAATTTGGTATGAAGATAGCAATTGACATTTTACAAAGATCTGCATCAAAAATTTGGATGCCACGCCCACCCATAAGGCCCCAGCCCCCCTCTCCCCACATTTTACAAACTTTGAGCTAGAGTCACCAAATTTGGTATGAAGATAGCAATTGACATTCCACAAAGATGTGCATCACAAATCTGGATGCCACGCCCACCCATACCGCCTCCAGCCCCCCTTACCAAACAAACTTACAAACTTTGAGCTAGAGTCATCAATTTTGTAAGGAAGATAGCTTGTGGCGTCCCCATCTGCATCGGAAAATTTTTTAGGCAGTGTACACCTCTGCCGCATCCGTACCCCTCAGCAGTCAGGCCTCTTTTTACCGGTTTTAATACTGGTATCGAGTATGCCGCAGTCGGTTGCGTCCGACTGCAACGTTTCCACTTATTATACCCTTCACATGTGAATCAGGGTATATTGACTTTGTCATGAATCTGTAACGCCTTAAAGGAATGATGGGAGACCCCATAAACTATATATCAAAATGATCAGGACGAGCTCAGGAATTGATTTCCGTCCGTCCGTCCGTCCGTCTGTCCGTCTGTCTGTTTCAACACGATTTCCGGCCAAACTGCTGAACCGATCTTGATGAAACTTTCACAGATTGCTTAGATCATGTCGGGTTTGTTCACTATGAAATTTCATCCCGATCGGAGCATTCTACGATATAGCCACCATATAAATTTACCATATCAACACGATTTCCGGCCAAACTGCTGAACCGATCTTGATGAAACTTTCACAGATTGCTTAGATCATGTCGGGTTTGTTCACTATGAAATTTCATCCCGATCGGAGCATTCTACGATATAGCCACCATATAAATTTACCATATCAACACGATTTCCGGCCAAACTGCTGAACCGATCTTGATGAAATTTTAACAGATTGCTTAGATCATGTCGGGTTTGTTCACTATGAAATTTCATTCCGATCGGAGCATTCTACGACATAGCCACCATACAAATTTACCATATCGTACTATCAATTGTTGTCTCTGTCGTGCACTTTCAAGTACCTACATGTCAAATTGTTGTTGTTGCACACGAAATAGTAAATGACGCTCAAGAGTAAAAATATTAGCGAAAAATTACCAACAACTGCACAGAAACATAAGAGGGGGGAGCATTGATTTGGCTGTGTGAAGGGTATCATAGTCTTGGCATAGCCAAAATTAACTATGCGCCACTATGTTTTTTAAATGGAGTTTGACACAGCTAGAAATATTTCTAGTTCCTGCGTACTAAGCTTTAAACAACAATTACAATTTTCACTTACGATTACAATCTGCTCGCTTTGTTCTTTAATCACAATTGAAGTGAGTTTAAATTTTTTTTTGTAAATTTACCAGATGACGACGTTGACTGAGTAAATGAGTTCTTATGCTCGCAAAACTATTGATATTTCACTTTTTGCGAGGTAAAAGACAAGCCTTTTTTGAGTAATAGCATGTTCTTATGCTCGCAAAATTATTGATATTTCACTTTTTGCGAGGTAAAAGACAAGCCTTGCTTTTATTTCAGACATTTGCTTCATTTCAACTTCACGGCAAGCTTTGATATCAAGCTTGCTTTTTTAAAAACATCAAGCACTTGATGCAGTGCTTGCTGGGTGTGAAGAATGTTGAAATGTATGGGTGGCAATTGTATTTTCATTCATTGACCTGCCCAAATAATATAATTTGAAAATTTCAACTACTGAAATGGTAAGATCGCAGACCTAACAAGCACTAATAAAACAATTTTAGCTGCCATCTGAGTGTCTGCTTAATCAATTTAAATAAGCTTAGAATGCATTTTAATAAATATGATTAGTGTCCTTCCATTTAACTTTAATTTCATGTAACATTGATACTTTTTAAGCAACACACACCATATGTATTTTGTATATTTACGTAAATAATATAAATAATATTAACATCAAACATAAATGAACATTTCCAGAAAATGGTCCACCGCGACGAAGAAATTTAAAGTTGATAAACAAAAGGTTTTTTTTTATACTCGTTACCGAAGGTAAAGAGTGTATTGGTTTTGTGCAATGTCCGTCATGGTGTCCGTCCGTCCGTCCGTCTGTCCTTCTGTATGTTCGCAACTTTTTTCCACACCCTTCAAACTTGAAACTTTCCAATTCTCTTTATCTATGGGATAGTAAATTAAAGTGTCAAGATTGGGGTTCTACGATAACTGGGGGGCTGGCAAATCGATAAATTCGATAACTCAAAACCGATAAACCCACATATTTCGCACATCCTTACAGCTAGAACTACCAAATTTGGTAAGCAGATAGCTACTAGCAACCCAAATAACTGCATCAAAAATTTTAAAGCTACGCTCACCCATTCCGCCCCCCCCCCTCTTTCCCCACTTTTTACAAACTTCGAGCTAGTCACCAAATTTGGTATGAAGATAGCAATTGACATTTCACAAAGATCTGCAGCAAAAATTTGGATGTCACGCCCACCCATACCACCCCCAGCCCCCCTATCTCCACTTTTTACAAACTTTGAGCTAGAGTCACCAAATTTGGAAGGAAAATAGCTGTGGGCATCCCCATCTGCATCGGAGAATCTTTAAGGCAGCGTACACCCCTACCGCATCCGTACCCGTTTGCAATCAGACCTCTTTTTACCGGTTTTAATACTGGTAACGAGTATACCGCAGTCGGTTGCGTCCGACTGCAACGTATCCACTTGATTTCTTTTATATTGTTAAATAAATAGGTGAATTGAAAAAATATAATCAGTTTACAGCATATTTATGTTTTTGTTGTGAAATATTTGCTCAGAAAGTCACTTATATACATACGTTTTTTTAATTTTTGGCTGCTTTTAGTTGCTAAAACAGCATATTCAAAAAATATAATATTTCCAAATATTTTATCGCTAATTAAACAAGTATTCCTTATTATTATTATCTTTAACATGTTTCTAAGTTGTTAAGTTATATTTTTTGTTTTCCTAAATAAAATTTGATGAAAAGATGCAGTCACAAACTAAGTGAAATCTTGTCACGTTCGCGATGTCATGTTACAAATTTCTAATCAAACAAGTAAAATAAATAAATGATAGTAACATACCAAAGTGATTTCAAAAGTGGAAAACTACATTAATTTATTACGGTTAAAAAGTATTTTCTTCCAAATTACTTACCACATTTCGCAAACTTTTGCATTTGATAAGATGAACTCAAGCATGACTTCCATTTTTTGTCGCGTTCGCGATGCACTGTTTTCTATAAATAATTCGAAAACGGCAAGTCTTCAAATCTTGTCTTTCACCATAAAAATAGTGTTGATAAAACGCATTAAACACGTGAGGATATATTTTTGAATATGTCAACAATTGCCATTATTTTATTATTTTTTTTTTTTCTTTTAAAGTCGTACAAATGTCACGTCTGTCCTGGAAATGGCCATATGGATGCATGAATGCACTACAGTTTATGTCTTACAAACTCAGCTCACACAAACGTTGTATGCCGAAAAAAAATCAGCGTCGTTGCAAAATCAAAACACACAATTTTAAATATGGCGGCTTGCCCTGAAAAGTTAACAAATTTGCAATAATCAAAACATAAGCAGCTGTCCGCTTTCGTTATGGGTGCCTAAACGTAGATTTGGTTATGCACCACTAAAATTCAGTTGGCAGCTGTGAGTGCCGCTCTGTCTGTTATATACTCGTTGGTGCTGCACTATGGGTAATTTGATCACCAAATCAGAATATCTTGCTTTGTTCACGGTGTTTTAAATTAATGCCACAAAAAGTGGTCAATTACCCATTGTATGCTGTTTCGAGATTTTTGATATATTTTGTCTTTTTCTGCGCCCTGCATTTGCATGTGCGTATGCGTGTAGGCACATGAAGCACATTCAAAAGAATGCATGGCAATTTTATTATGTAATAATTATAGCTTGGCAATTAAGGCAGTGGTTGAAATGGTAAAATCGCAGATCTAACAAGCGGTAATAAAAACATTTGAAGCCTCTATCTGATCTTCCGAATTAATTACATTAGGTGCATAATGCATTTTAATAGCTATGATTAGTATAATTTTATTTAACTGAATAGTAATATCAATTTAACTTAAATTTTATATTAGATAACCGTTTGTTATAATTTCATATACAGTGGTGCCACAGTAAACGCTTCCGCCCGAATTTCACGGCAATTTCATTTCGACCTGCCAGAGACCAAAACGCTCATTAGTTTTGGGCGCATTGAAATCGTCCTAAATCTGATGCTGCCATTTAGTGCGATTCACATTTTTTGATGTCAAGGTCAGCAATGCCACATTTCATAAACAGAATTCGGAGTAATGTAATTAAAAAAAAAAATTAATAAACCACTCCTGTTTTCTTTTAATTAAGCATAAAAAAGTAGCTCTTTGAAGTTAGAACAAGTTTAACTGCGAAATTCTTTTACTGGTTGTGCAATTTGTGAAAACATCTGTGGGCAGTTGTAATTCTGTCAGGTGGCTACGCCTTAAAAACGGCATCATCTTAAAAATGGCATAACAAGTCATAACAAACCAAGAAATTATTTTTTCTCGCACTCAAAATTAAGTTAAATTTGATATGTTTTCATACTATTGCGAAAACGATTCAGATGCACATTTGCAAGCCTTCGCTGCCGGAGCTCTTCGATGGCGAATAGTCTCGCTAAAGACATTCTTTTGCAATTTCATTTAAAAACAATTTGATTTTTAAACAGCTGATTGCTGCCAGTCATAAATAGTTGCCAGACAGTTGGCAGATAACTGCTAGAGTTGCCGAATAATTTTTATTGTTTTCCCGCCTAAGTTTAAATGATTTATTTGTATTTTAATTAGCTTTAAACAGTCAAATACTGCATTAAAAAATTAAATAATTTAAATAAAATATGAAACAAATTAAAAACCCCTTATTCTGCTATGCTAAAATTAAGAAAGTTGCTTAACAAACACTTGGCTAGTTTAATCTGGCAAGGTGTCAACCCTCAGCAGCCGAGTCCGATTAGATTAGTGCACAAGCCAAAACAATGAAATCACTCGGAGTTCTGTGGCACCGTGAAAATTTTTAGGCGCAATTGCTTCTAGTGAAATTCAATTTCTCTAGCGTTTTCTGTGGCACCCTGATAATATTGATATTTTTAAGCAACATACACACCATATGTATTTTGAATGTATTCATATATTTACGTAAATAAAATAAATAATATTAACATCTAATTTACAAATGTACATGTAAATGTACAAACTCAGCGCACCCAAGCATTGTACGAAGGAAAATAACAGGTCTGTGCAAAATCAAAACAAACCATTTTAAATATGTCGGCTTGCCATGAAAAGTAAACAAAGAAACAATAATCAAAACATAAGCAGCTGTCCGCTATCGTTACTTTAGACGAGCCTTAACCTACGATTGGTCGTGTACGACTTTATTTCAGTTGGCAGCTCTGAGTTCCGCTCTGTCTGTGTTTAAGAAACTTCTCTGTTAAGTTTGGCTATTTTCGATACTCGGTTTAGATATTTTTTGTTAGCGATAGATGGGTTCACTATGTGCGTCAAGTTAACAACGGCTATCGCCAGCAACGAATATCGGATGTTGAATCACGAGTTGGGACTACCGATTAATTTCGTATTTTTGTAGGTTTTTCAGCATGGTATAAAATAAAAATTGATGCAGTAATGTTAAAAAATGAATTATTTATTTTTTTCATGAACCGTTTGACATATTTCAGCTTTTGAAATAGGTGAAACAAGTGATTAAAAAATCGCATATCCACCATATCTTAAGTATCTCAACTCAGAAATAATGGCCCCGAATACGGCTTATTCACGATTGCCTACAATTTAACCTTTTTTATGATCAAATTTGTAGACAAATCGTCCCCACAGTTTTTGAGTAATTTGCGAATGAGTGCAGCTACCTCGAAACCAGCCCCATACAAAATGACCACCAAAATCAATGCTTGCTTTTCAAGCCTTAATAACTTTTTTCAGAGATAATGGCCCTAAATGCACGCTTTACCAAATTAAAGCTTCATGTTTCAGGAAGCTATAGCAATTAAATTTAGAGAGCTAAATCGGACAGATTTTGAGAGCAAAAATTAAATGTAAGTCAACCTTTTTTGTTCATTAATAAGGCCTAGCGAGTTGGTTGTTCCAGCATGAGCTGAACTACTGCGCAACAGAAAGCTGGATGATATGGCGTGGGATATATGCATTTGTTCACAGCGGAAAACTGACTGGTACATAGCTTGTAAAAAATTTACTAATTATTAACTTTTATCAATTAAAATTACTTAATATTAACTATAGTGATGCATAATTGTTATTACTTAAATATTCTTTAGCCAATTATCACGCATTCTCTATGTTAATAGCAGTATGTACGTTTTGACTTTTCATCCAAAGCAATATATGTGCATATATGCAACTAGGTGGCACTTTGTTTGCTCAAAAACTAAAATCGTTGCTAACTTTTATCTGTTTTCCAAGATAATGGCCCCAGTTGCACGGTAGTTGGGGGACATATGCCCTATTTTTCTCATTCTTTTGCCGTTTAAATCATAAAAAAATATCGGACAGTTTTTGAGAAAAGGGCATTTATGTGTTTTTCTCATTTTAGGTTGAAACATGCATATATACATCGCTAAACATGCCATTGCAAACAAGAGCTGCCATATTAACAAAAAATTTACTAATTATTGACTTTTATCAATTAAAATTAATTAATTTTAACTATAGTGATGCATAATTGTTATTACTTAAACGCTCTTTAGCTATTTATCACGCATTCTTTATGTCAATAGCATTATGTTCGTTTTGACTTTTCAGCCAAAGCAACACATGTATGTGCATATATGCAACTAGGTGGCATTTTTTTGCTCAAAAACTAAAATCATTGCTAACTTTTATCTTTTTTCCAAGATAATGGCCCCAGTGGCACGGTAGTTGGGGGATATATGCCCTATTTTTCTCATTCTTTTGCCGTTTAAGTCATGAAAAAATATCGGACAGTTTTTGAGAAAAGGGCATTTATGAGTTTTTCTCATTTTAGGTGAAACATGCATATATACATCGCTATACATGCCATTGCAAACAAGAGCTGCCATATTAACAAAAAATTTACCAATTATTGACTTATAACAATTAAAATTACTTAATATTAGCTGTTGTGATGCATAATTGTTATAACTTTAACATTCTTTAGCCATTAAACAAGAGCGCCATATTAACAAAATTTACTAATTATTGACTTTATCAATTAAAATTAATTAATTTTAACTATAGTGATGCATAATTGTTATTACTTAAACGCTCTTTAGCTATTTATCACGCATTCTTTATGTCAATAGCATTATGTACGTTTTGACTTTTCAGCCAAAGTAACATATGTGTATATATGCAACTAGGTGGCACTTTTTTGCTCAAAAACTAAAATCATTGCTAACTTTTATCTTTTTTCCAAGATAATGGCCCCAGTGGCACGGTAGTTGGGGGATATATGCCCTATTTTTCTCATTCTTTTGCCGTTTAAGTCATGAAAAAATATCGAACAGTTTTTGAGAAAAGGGCATTTATGTGTTTTTCTCATTTTAGGTGAAACATGCATATATACATCGCTATACATGCCATTGCAAACAAGAGCTGCCATATTAACAAAAAATTTACCAATTATTGACTTATAACAATTAAAATTACTTAATATTAGCTGTAGTGATGCATAATTGTTATAACTTTAACATTCTTTAGCCATTGCAAACAAGAGCTGCCATATTAACAAAAAATTTACTAATTATTGACTTTTATCAATTAAAATTAATTAATTTTAACTATAGTGATGCATAATTGTTATTACTTAAACGCTCTTTAGCTATTTATCACGCATTCTTTATGTCAATAGCATTATGTACGTTTTGACTTTTCAGCCAAAGCAACATATGTATGTGCATATATGCAACTAGGTGGCATTTTTTTGCTCAAAAACTAAAATCATTGCTAACTTTTATCTTTTTTCCAAGATAATGGCCCCAGTTGCACGGTAGTTGGGGGATATATGCCCTATTTTTCTCATTCTTTTGCCGTTTAAGTCATGAAAAAATATCGGACAGTTTTTGAGAAAAGGGCATTTATGTGTTTTTCTCATTTTAGGTGAAACATGCATATATACATCGCTATACATGCCATTGCAAACAAGAGCTGCCATATTAACAAAAAATTTACCAATTATACTATAAATAAAATTACTGAAATTAGCTTTTGTGATGCATAATTGTTATAACTTTAACATTATTTAGCCATTGCAAAAAGGCTGCCATATTAACAAAAAATTACATAATTGACTTTTATCAATTAAAATTAATTAATTTTAACTATAGTGAGCATAATTGTTATTACGCAAACTCTTTACTATTTACAATCTTATGTCAATAGCATTATGTACGTTTTGACTTTTCAGCCAAAGTAACATATGTGTATATATGCAACTAGGTGGCACTTTTTTGCTCAAAAACTAAAATCATTGCTAACTTTTATCTTTTTTCCAAGATAATGGCCCCAGTGGCACGGTAGTTGGGGGATATATGCCCTATTTTTCTCATTCTTTTGCCGTTTAAGTCATGAAAAAATATCGGACAGTTTTTGAGAAAAGGGCATTTATGTGTTTTTCTCATTTTAGGTGAAACATGCATATATACATCGCTATACATGCCATTGCAAACAAGAGCTGCCATATTAACAAAAAATTTACTAATTAATGACTTTTATCAATTTAAATTACTTATTATTAGCGTTAGTGATGCATAATTGTTATTACTTAAACATTCTTTAGCTATTTATCACGCATTCTCTATGTAAATAGCATTATGTACGTTTTGACTTTTCAGCCAAAGTAACATATGTGTATATATGCAACTAGGTGGCACTTTTTTGCTCAAAAACTAAAATCATTGCAAACTTTTATCTTTTTTCCAAGATAATGGCCCCAGTGGCACGGTAGTTGGGGGATATATGCCCTATTTTTCTCATTCTTTTGCCGTTCAAGTCATGAAAAAATATCGGACAGTTTTTGAGAAAAGGGCATTTATGTGTTTTTTCTCATTTTAGGTGAAACATGCATATTTACATCGCTATACATGCCATTGCAAACAAGAGCTGCCATATTAACAAAAAATTTACTAATTAATGACTTTTATCAATTAAAATTACTTAATATTAGCTATAGTGATGCATAATTGTTATAACTTTAACATTCTTTAGCCATTGCAAACAAGAGCTGCCATATTAACAAAAAATTTACTAATTATTGACTTTTATCAATTAAAATTACTTAATTTTAACTATAGTGATGCATAATTGTTATTACTTAAACTCTCTTTAGCTATTTATCACGCATTCTTTATGTAAATAGCATTATGTACGTTTTGACTTTTCAGCCAAAGCAACATATGTATGTGCATATATGCAACTAGGTGGCATTTTCTTGCTCAAAAACTAAAATCATTGCTAACTTTTATCTTTTTTCCAAGATAATGGCCCCAGTTACACGGTAGTTGGGGGATATATGCCCTATTTTTCTCATTCTTTTGCCGTTTAAGTCATGAAAAAATATCGGACAGTTTTTGAGAAAAGGGCATTAATGTGTTTTTCTCATTTTAGGTAAAACATGCATATATACATAGATTTTTTACATGTACATACATTTGCATGCTGGTGCAGGGCTTTTGGGTGGGCAACTATATTTGTTATAATTATGTTAAATATTATTGAATATATACATATGAACATATGTTTGTAAATACCTATGATCGCCGCTCATATTGGCTCCCGAATCACATAAATAGTCAATCGGTCAATCGGTGATGTAATCATCAATCATAGATATAATTAAATATATAAATAATATGGCAAAATTTTCAAATTATTTCATAAGTGCTTTTTAATAAATAAAGTAAGAAAGTCTTAAATATATACACCTGTAAAAAAATAAAAATTTCATAAAAACTGAGACAGGTTCTTGTACACTTGACTAGCATACAAATAAACATTAATGCATGCATGTGAACACAAATTCAGTCAACGCTGTTCAATTTTCAGAGACCCACACCAAAAATAACAAAACCCTACACGCAAATCAAATACGTAAATCAAATACGCATATAAACAGCAGAGCTGCGTGGATCGACCGTCTCAGTCGACTGCCTCTCTGCAATTAATCGCAAACTAAAATAATTCGAGAGCGCGCAGTCGGCTCAACAGCCGAACTGCTCTGTGGGTTCCGCCGTGCAAATGTACAGCGAAACCCGACCGCGTGCACGAAAAACGAAGTGATTGCTCTAGAATATTTTTTACTTGGTGCTTACATTAAAATTATGTTCTCAAAATCTGTCCGATTTATCTCTCTAAATTTAATTGCTATAGCTTCCTGAAACATGAAGCTTTAATTTGGTATAGCGTGCATTAAGGGCCTTAATCTCTGAAAAAAGTTATTAAGGCTTGAAAAGCAAGCATTGATTTTGGTGGTCATTTTGTATGGGGCTGGTTTCGAGGTAGCTGCACTCATTCGCAAATTACTAAAAAACTGTGGGGACGATTTGTCTACAAATTTGACCATAAAATAGGTGAAATTGTAGGCAATCGTGTATAAGCCGTATTCCGGGCCATTATTTCTGAGTTGAGATATTTAAGATATGCTGGATATGCAATTTTTTAACAGCTTGTTTCATCCATTTCAAAAGCTTCAATATGCCAAACGGTGCATGAAAACAATAAATAATTAATATTTTAATATTGCTGCATTAATTTTTATTGGATTCCATGCTGAAAAACTTATAAAAACATCAAAGTTTATTGGTGGTTCCGACTCATGAACCAAGTTCCGATATTCGTTCCTGGCGGAACCGTTGCTAGTTTGACGAACATGGATTCACATCTTGACACTTTAATTTACTATCCCATAGATAAAGAGAATTGGAAAGTTTCAAGTCTCTAGCTTGAAGGGTGTGAAAAAAACTTGCACACATACGAACGGACAGACGGACAGACACCATGAAGGACATTGCTCAAAACCAATATACTCTTTACCTTCCGTAACGAGTATAAAAACGGGGCACAGCAATCGAACAAGTCGCTGCTCGTTAGAAAATAGCCGGCTACTGGCGCATACACACAGTATTGCTGTTATGAGCAAACATGTTGTAGCAAAGTCACCAAGAGAAGTGGCTGGCGAATCACTCACTAAACACGAGAAATGCGCTCCCAGAGCGAGTGGTAGCCATGCTAGCAAGCTCCAACTGGTGGTTGGACTATCGGTGTTTGGTGGCTCTATTTATATACATTCTTATTGCTCTAGTCTTAATAAAAACTATCGATAGTAATATCGATTGCAATTCAGCTTTTCTATTTGACAAACACATATATGCAAGTGAAAAAATATACGTTCTGCCATGGCAGACGAATTACAAAATTACAAATGCCAATTACAGCAAGTGAGTAGATATGCACACAAATTGTTGCTTTTATTTCAAATATTGTAGAAACGCATGTATGAACCTAGTAGTACTCCCTTCATAACTAAGCAGTGTTTAAAACCTGCATTCACTAACTAAATGTACTTATATACATATGTAGATTATGTACATAAGTGCATGCAGAATATTTACTTTGCAAACAAGTATGTATACATAGATATTTTATTTTAAAAGCATTGTTAAACACATGAAATACAGAAAAGCCATTATTGCGTTAAAACGTAGAAAAAAAAAATCACGGCATGTGTTTAGGAAAACTTTGTTTAATTTCATTGTTAACAAAACATCAAACAAAGTCCCTGAAAACTCCACAATTTAAAGCACTTTCTTGGATTTTACACTATTATAGAAATAACTCCATTACACCTTTGCTATATTGACACAATTGTTTGTAAGTACTCTACTTTTCTGTCATTTTTAGGTGGAAGCGGCCCTGCAAACAGATCCAAGTAATGAAGAACTACTGAAACTAAAAGACGATTTACAAGAGGTCATTAAGCTCACAAGAGATTTAATAAAAACACAATTAGAAGAACAAAGAAAATCTTCCTACGTAGAACCCTCCTCGTCGAAAACAGCTTCATCAAACTACTTTGATGAAATTGAAGCAGCTCTTTTAGAAGCTGAAAAATTAGTTACTTCCGCTAAAGTCTGGAAAATTGGTGATAAATGCCAAGCAAAATGGACAGAGGATGGACAGTACTACGACGCAACCATCGAAGGCATAACTGGTAAAGGTGAAGTAAGCGTAATTTTTGATGCATACCAAAACCGCTCTACGACTATACTTGGTGAACTGCGTGAGCGCACAACCCGCAATGAAGTATTTCCATCGAATAAGTAAGAAAATATTATTGATTTTAAAAATAATATCTTAACGAGATAACGTTACTTTGTAGACGTCATCGACCGAATCAAAAAGAGTATTTAAAAAAACGAAAACAGAAAAAACAGCAGCGCTTTAAAGACTTGGAAGAAGAGCGCGAATCGGACAAAAATAAATGGCTTAATTTTACTACTAAAAATCAAAAGAAACCAGGAATGAAAGTCAACAGTATATTTGCTTCGCCGGACAATGTCAGTGGGAGAGTTGGTATTGGCACATGTGGAACCGCCGGCAAAGGTATGACTGATTTTACTGTCGGAGAAAAATATCGCAAGGGATTATAGATTAATGTAATTTTTTACGGTTTAAAATAAAAATAAAAATATTGCTTGACAGATATATCGTCTATTTAAATAAAAATATTGCTAGACAGATGTATCGTCTCTTGGTACGGATTTGTGCAGGGAATGGACCCTTAGCACAGTTGTGCAGCTGCTTTTAAAAATATTTTTTAAAAGAACCACGTTGAAAATCTTTTACCTTAACTCTCCTCAGTCATAAAATGGTGTTACATTCAACATAGAGGATGTGCAAATTATTGATGTATACATACAATATTAACATTATATGTTACAAAAATTACCTCGTTTTCAAAAAATTTAGCGTCTAACACATGCTAAAAACATTTTGTGTTTGAAGCTCTGATATTGCAAATATTTACAATATAACAAGTGGAAACGTTGCAGTCGGACGCAACCGACTGCGATATACTCGATACCAGCATTAAAACCAGTAAAAAGAGGCCTGATTGCAAAGGGGTACGGATGCGGCAGGGGTGTACGCTGCCTTAAAGATTCTCCGATGCAGATGGGGATGCCACCAGCTGTCTTCGTTGCAAATTTGGTGACTCTAGCTCAAAGTTTGTAAAATGTGGGGAAAGGGGGGCTGGGGGCGGTATGGTTGGGCGTGGCATCCAAATTTTTGATGCAGATCTTTGTGGAATGTCAATTTCTATCTTCATACCAAATTTGGTGAATCTAGCTCAAAGTTTGTACAAGTGGGGAAAGGAAGGCGAAATGGGTGGGCGTGGTTCCAAAACATTGATGCAGATTTTTGGGGGTCGTTGCCAGCTATCTTCCTACCAAATTTGGTGGCTCTAGCTCCACTACTCTGGAAGATACAGGCATTCCCGTTTTTGATGAAGCGTTGGGGCGGATGTGGACGGCTAGGGCGGTATTGGTGGGCGTGGCATCCAAACTTTTGATGCAGTTTTTGGGGAGTCATCATCACCAATCTTGGCACCGAATTTGATGGCTCTAGCTCAAAACCTGTGGGAGATATAGTCTTTTCTGATTTCAAAATGCGGGGGGGCTAGGGGCGGAATGGGTGGGCGTGGCTCCAAAATTTTTGATGCAGTTTTTTGGGGGTTGTTAGTAGCTATCTTCTTACCAAATTTGTTAGTTCTATCTGTAAGGATGTAAGAAATATGCGGATTTATCGTTTTTGAGTTATCGAATTTATCGATTTGCCAGCCCCCCAGTTATCGTAGAACTCCAATCTTGACACTTTGATTTACTATCCCATAGATAAAGAGAATTGGAAAGTTTGAAGTCTTTAGCTTAAAGGGTGTGGAAAAAAGTTGCGTTCATACAGACGGACAGACGGACAGACACCATGACGGACATTGCACAAACTCAATATACTCTTTACCTTCGGTATCGAGTATAAAAATTTGCTGCATGTTGGTCAGACAGGGTCAAAGTAGGGGCGCTACGCCTATTGGGGCCTGGAAAGTCGATGCACCTCGGGCTGCAAATCAATAAATCCCAAATTTTAATAGTCACCAAATTTGGTGCGAAGATAGCTGGCTATTTATCCCGAAATTCTACATTACAAGTTTGGATACCACACCCACCTCTGCCGCTTCCAGCCACTCGCCTCTCAAAAACGCTTACTTGTTTATCTTCCACAGTTTTTTAACTGGAATCACCAAAGTCAGAAGGAAGATAGCTGAAGATTTGCATTGAAGAGTTGCCAAATACTCCCCCAAACTCCGCCTCTCGCCCACTGCTTTTGAAAACCAGGAATGCCTATGTCTAACAGAATTCTTAAGAAAGAGTGAACAAAATTAGAGCCATGACGACGTCCTACAAAGACTTGCATCAAAATATTTTGATTTATATTTGATATTTCCCGCCCTTATACCATCCTTTGCAAACAAACATGTTTTAATACTGGTAAAAAAGAATTTCGCAGTCGGTTGCGCCCTCAAGCAACATTTTAACTTGTCTCCTTTAACAAAAGTAACTAACTAACGGACATTTCTCAAACGCAATATGCTCTAAAATGTTAAAATTGTTTAATTTTTACTCTACTTACTTTGATAACACTTTAGACTGTTCGTTAAGGTTGTCTGGTTGTTCCAAAGAACAAAGTTTCCGTACGCGATATTGATTATCCCGAGCGTCTTGCAGTGTTGTGAGCGATTCAAAATTGTTTCCAGATTTTTCATAAACACGAGCCAGCAGTAACAGTTGCTTAGTTCGCAGCTGTAATTCTGTAAAGCTGCCATCATTACTGAAAAAAAAACGGTTTGTTGATTAATTAAATTAAAAGACAATTTTCTTACATGTTATCCTTATAGGTATCAGTTAATATTTTTACTGCGTTATGAAATTGTTTAAGTTGCAAAAATAACTCGGCCAAATCCAATTTTAAGGCACTGCATTCAGGATTTTGTATTATTTCATGATAGTACTTCAGAGCTTTAGCATAGTGATGGCTTTTAACATAAGCTCTTCCAAGTTTTCTGATTAACAGAATATTCGATGGACATATTTCGCATGCTTTTTTATATGCATCAATAGCCAAGTCTGTCTCTGTAAGATACATAAAATTAAGACATTATCTTATATTATTCCACATCTACTACCCACCTTGTATTGATAAATATGCTTCTCCCAACATCAAAAAGCTCTTAGATTCCGGTTGCGCATCAACTAATTCATTGAAGCACTTAGAAAATGCACACCGATTCTTCTGATGTTGTAGGTATATGTTAGCCAAATGAATTCTGGCCTTGAATTAAATTATACGTGTTTAACAAGTAATTTAAAAATTTATTTTTATAAATTTATATAAAACGAAAGAAAGCGGTCATCGTAGACAAGCTGATGACTGCATCAATAACGACAAAAGAAGAGATTTTTATTTCCATTATTTTGTACAAAGTTATGTAAGCAAGTTCGAAGTTATCCAAAATTTAAATTTTTTTTATTTACATATTTCATTTGTATATCAGTTAGTTATAGTTAGTATACATATATTCAAAATCATTAGTCTCTAGTTTTTATAGTTTTTGGGACGCTTACATACAAACGGACGGACATGGTCAGTTTGACTATTGCTGATAAAGAATATATATATTTATTGGGATGGAGATGCTTCTTTCAGACTGCAGCACAAAACCATTATGATGCTATTAAAAATTGTATGACAATAAGACAACTAACCTAAGGCACAATATTTTAAAACACAGTCGCTTGGGTTGCATCAAAACACTTACCTGCATAAAGAAGGATTGATCTTTCCTTATCGTGGAGAGTAAACTAATTGCTTCAGTAACATTGCATTTCTCAAGCGCCAGCTGCGACTGAGCAATAATTAAACGCCCAATCTCAGGGGTACCGTTAAATTCCTCCATAGCAAACTGTAAAATACGTTCACTTTCATAAGTTTCATGTGCATCTCTCAAATCGCGAAGAACATAGATAAGCTCAATGTATAAAGTCATTCTATCGGAACTGGTGAATGTGTTTTGAGCTTGCGAAGCAAAATTATTTGGATGCAAACTTGTTGACATTCCTCCAATTAACTCGAATGCGAAAATAAAACAATGATGTGCTTCTGATAGCTTATGTTGATTTTTTAGTATGATGCCCTTTAAAAGATGGAACAAGGGCTGTTCGCGAACTTCAAATGATTGTGCCAGAGACAATTCGAGATACTCTAATGCTTTAGAATACTGCTTTGTCTCTGTTAATATTTGAGCCAAGAGCATATGTGCTTCCGTAAAAGTGTTTCCAAACAATTTGAGAATGTGCTGTAAACGACTGATAGCCTTTGAATATTCCCCACATAGAAAATCAACCTTGGCTCGCAAAAACAGGGCCTGTACAAAATTTAAGAAAATAGATAATTCAGGAACAATTTTATTATACATATTTCAGAATATATATACCCCTTGATGTCCGGGGCATATTTTTAATATGATTTCCAGTATGTTGACACTGTGCTTGAGGGTAATATGCAATGATTCTTGGCCTAGGTTCAGACCATAATAAAATTCTCTTATTGGAGCTGGAGAGTGTCGTATCAGCTCCTCACATAGCATAAGCATAAAATCAGGGTTCATTATACAAATATATTCAACACCAAAGGGATAAACACTAAATTTTTTCAAATGAATATCGGCTGCCTTGACCAACAGTTGCACCAACGAAAACTGCTTATTCTTTGGTTCGGCCAATAAAGCGGACATATATAAAACCATAGGTTCCGGCTTATTATCAGTAAGCTTTGTGAGATACGCCAACTGCTGTCGTATCTGTTGCATACTCTCACCATCTTTAAATGTTTTCAATTTGCACAAAGTTAAACCGCACAGCGCTTCGAAGTTGGTACTATCAATATTACAAGCAGTTCGAAAAGCAATCTCTGCATCAGCAACATTATTTAGTAATAGTTTTTGATGGCCCAATTCAGTTAAAAGGCTTACATTTTTTGAATTCAAATCAATTACTTTTTCAACGTATCGCGAGGTTATTTTAAGCAATTCGAAATTTTTTGAGCAAATACGAGAAAATAATTGACATATTTCAATGAGAAGTGTGTTATTACCGGGCTCAATAAGCTCCAAAGAAGTAAGTAGTTGTTGCAGTGTTGCTGCTCCCGCTTTCATATTGCTTTCTCGCACAATATGCAGTAAACCTTTAAAGCGCAGGGCTGCAATATTAAAGGACTCCATGTTGATAACACGAAGGGCCGTATCCAGTGAGAAGTCCCAGTCTAATGCAGCCATCTGGGTTTCCATTTTCTCAATAAGGGGTACACATATGTCCGGAAACCTTATGCTGAGCTTATTAATTAATAATAGAGCCTGTTCGAAATGCCGGCGTTTTTGATAGAATCGAACAAGTGCTAACGTGGCATCAATATTCTTTCCATTGCTGCGAGCAATACAACCTTCAAGCACGTTTTGCATAGCATTGGCAGGCCGTTCCAAACATGAAGATAGTTCGCACCAAATTTTTAGTAACAATGCTGCATCGAAATGTGGATAAATTTTCAAAGACCTATCTATATAATCCAAAGTCTCGTCAAATTCTCCGATTAAGAACAAAAACACAGCTATGTAATAGCAAGAAGGGGCGCTGATTGATGTATTTTTCTCGTTCTCTATTCGACGTTCAAGTGATTGTAAAGCATCAAGATCTTGCAGGTGGCAATGTTTGTGAGCGTATATAAGTGTCATAGTTGCTGCTAAGCCCAATTCCGACTCGTTTTTCAATGGGTTTAATTCACGAATGCACTCCTGCATGCGACTTCCCAAGGCAAGCGCAATACCATTAAACAATCGAAATTCAGATTGTGTTGGGAATTTTGATAATCCCTCTAATGCAATTTTTTGCATTGAGTTATAAAAACGTAATCTTCCATTGTACAGTACTAAGCTTTTATAGTCATTAGAGTCCATTTTTATCGTCTTTTGGTTTATTAGTCAACATACACAATTAATACAGGATATATTTTAGATAACGTGGTTCGTATTCGTTTACGTAGTATCGGACAAAATTACACGATATCTTGAGGACCAAGTCATGCTGCACTGCATGCTCCAATGCTTCCTGAAATTAAAAAAACTGCACATTACAATAATTTCACATTTGTAAATTTATAAAAACTGATTTTATCACACGTCTGTGTTTCTACATTACGACTATTAGTTAAGTTTTTTCTATTAAAGCAAAAACTATTAATGAAAGCACAAATCGATTTCCCGCTGTCGTACAACAACCATATAATTAACTATGGAAATATTATTCAACGTGTTTGTTGAGTAGCAACAAGTACATAGCAACGGATTTTACGCTTTGTCTTCGCATTGTGTACTTGTAATGAGCAAATACCTTAGCTAATAGCTTGCCAAGACCATGTCCTCCTAATTTTTTAGGAACTATTGTGTGTATTATTTCCATAATTCCATCGTCCACGGCGTATTTTAATTCGGCAACAGCTTGGTTCATTTCAATGAAAAATCTGTTATCTTCCTGTTTTATTTTAATTATTGTCCCCATGCCCCTACTGTGGGTAAGAAGTTTGAAGTTCTGAAATTTCTCTGACTTTGATGTATTAAGAAATTTGGTTTTAAGGTGTAAATTAGAGAATTCAACACGATTTGCTTTTAGCGAAAAGTTGCCATAAAGACATTTTATGCTGCTTCGCATAATCTTTGCTATGGAAAACATTGTGAATATCTATATTATAAGATGTATACAATATCAAAATAGTATAAATTTACTATAATAATTATGTGTTTAGAGAATATACTTGTAATCGCCGGAATAAGTAAAAAAAAATGCCTTGAATACCTTTGTCGTCCACAAACAAACAATTAAATAAGATGTGTGTCAAGATAGCAACGAATTGTTAAAAAATTAATTATTTATTAGTTGTATCACTAAGAATAAAGATTATAGAGCAATCATTGCGTACGGGGCTTGTTGGGAACTCATGAGCTGTACATTTGTGAAAAAAACTTTCTGAGTGCTCCCATAGCACTTCGGGTGTCGAGCCGAACAAATAACCATTAATGCATAAATGTGAGCGCACACATTCAAGCGCTGTTCAAATTTAAAAATCCCACCCCAAAAATAACAAAACCATCACACGCAAAAATAACAAAACCATACACGCATATAAACAGCAGAGCTGCGTGGACCGACCGTCTCATTCGGCTGCCACTCTGCGTCTAAGCGCAAACAAAAATAATTCTGAGCAAGAACGCGAGAGCTTCCATTCGGCTCGACACCCGAAGTGCTATGGGAGCACTCAGAAAGTTTTTTTCACAAATGTACAGCTCATGAGTTCCCAACAAGCCCCGTACGCAATGATTGCTCTATAATCTTTATTCTTAGTGGTTGTATGCAACTTTTTGCATATTTCAGCTTTAAATATAAGCAATAAGAGTCTATCTAAGTAGAGCCGCCAAAGACCGATAGTCCAACCCAAGGTATACTTAACAAGGTAGCCGCACTCGCTCGCTCACGACCAAGGTATACTTAAAAAGGTACTCGCGCTCGCTCTCTTTTCACTTCTTATATTGTCAGTCTGTTAGCAGCAGTTGTGAGCGACGCATCTCCGCGGACGATTTTTTCGTGTTAAACTTTTTGTGCTACAGACTTTACGTATTTTTGCAATGGGGCCTCCATATTGCTCTGTATGCAAAATTACTTGTGAAATGAATTTTATTATAAAAGAAAAAAACAAATAAACATAAATTAAAATTTATAATTTCTTCTGTTATATTTATTATATCATTCTGGTTGCAGCAAAAACTCACATATGTATATACCTTGTATGCATGGTTGAATTATACATGGTTGTGTCATGCGTAACAGAAGGAGCCTGTTGATAAGACCACGCGAGTGCAAGAGAGATAGCATAATTGCTCTCTCGATATTGCTTTATCGTCTTGTTTTTGTGAGCAAAAAAGAGATAGAACGATGTGTGATTTTGTTTACAGTTTTCAAAACAACACCACGACTGAAAACAGCTGCTTTTCGACTAACAACAGGCTCCTAAAAATTGAGCGAGCTCTCTCTCTCTCGACATAACCAAGGCGTATTTAACAAGGTGGCAGCTACGTCGACGTCACCCTCTTTGCTGTTCCCTTACGGTTTCAGTCTCGATTCGAACGTTGCGAGCGACGCACGACTACGGACGAATTTTTAGCTGCGAGAACAAATTCCTTTGAGTTTATTACTCTCTTGCTCTCGCTCTCTTTTTCTCGATTGCTCTCATTTTTCGTAAGGCAACGCGACGTCGACGCTGCTGCCACCTTGTTAAATACGCCTTGGACATAACCATGTATAATTCAACTCGAGGTATACTTAAGAATGTACTCGCGCTCACTCTCTCGCTCTCTCTTCACTTCTTAAATTGTCAGTCTGTTAGCAGCAGTTGTGAGCGACGCATCTCCGCGGACGATTTTTTCGTGTTAAACATTTTGTGCTACAGACTTTACGTATTTTTGCAATGGCGCCTCCATAATAAACAAATTAAGCTTCAAAAGCAAAAACAAAAAATAATAGGCAACAAAAGATTGTTAAAAATTTTATTATAAAAGAAAAAACAAATAAACATAAATTAAAATTTATAATTTCTTCTGTTATATTTATTAAATCATTCTGGTCGTAGTTGCAGTAAAAAACTCACATATGTATATGTATACCTTTTGACACAAGCGAGCAAATTCATTACTCTCTCGCTCTCTCTCTCTCTCTTCTGTCAATTTGACAATTAAATAAGAAGTCGTGAGCGAGCAAGTGCGGCTACCTTCTTAAGTATACCTTGATTCAACCATGCTTGCATGCAAGGCATACTTAAGTATGCCTTGCTTGCATGCACGTAAAAATTTCTTTATTTTGACACAAGCGAGCAAATTCATTACGCTCTCGCTCTCCCTCTTCTGTCATTTTGACACTTAAGCAGTGCTGCCAGTTTAACAATTTAGTTGCTAGGTCTGGCAATTTTTCAAAATCTCTGCAACTTTTTTTTACAAAATGGTATTAGCCACAAATCCAGCAATTTTTAATTATTTTTTTTTAGCAATTTTAGCAACTTTATTATAAAACTACCAATTTTAAGATTTTTGTTTAGGGTTTATATATTTTGTATACCTTTTTGTCATCGACTGCACAAATTACGATTAATTGTGGTTCACAAATATATCGGAACTTGTATTTAACTCAGTGGATCGATTATATGAACAACTTGATAGTGTTTGATAACTCTTTTAATGGGTTCGGTGATTGAAGCAAGATGCCTAAAATTTACAAAAAAAATTTTCGAGATGCCTGGTTGCAAGAGGATGAGTGTAAGCAATGGATTCGCAAGGATTGCACTGATCCAACGCCATGAGCATTGTTCATAAATGAAACGCCAGAAGTGTCACTGTTTTATTATTAGACGTAGATGTACTAACGAACAGTACAGTCAAGTGGCCCAACGATACCAAGCACCGGCTTGTTAACGAGCGGACCCACGCACAAAGCGACCCACCTCCCGCCCATCCGACCGAGGGGCGCTCCGCTTATCGTGCGGTTACGATGATCGCGAACATGTAGACAAATGACACAAAACTAACTTTTTAATAGATATATATTTGATTTTCACCGAACATATACTTTAATTAGGTGATCGCGATGCGCTGTGGTTGCTTTGGTAACAAAAGTATGACTGACTGTACGTTCTTGCAAAAATACAAGAGTAGCCAGAATTAGGTAGTAAACAAGATACAGTTAAAGTTTATGTATGGAAAAGTACTGGCTGTAACCATGCGTTTGGGTAAAGCATTTACGAATACATATGATGTTAAACTGCGCTCTGCATGCGTTTAGGCAAAACTTTCACGCATACAAAATAAGTTATGCTGCGCTTTGTCTATATGCGTGTGCTTGTGGATAAAAATAATAGATAACGCACCGAACTACGTATAAGAACAAAGTATGAATAAGAATATATTTACAGGGTGTCTGGGTCCCAAACATACCGGCCCCCCTGAACGGTTGTTCAGCAAAGAGGCAGTGCAGCAACCTTTGTTATTGGGCGTTTGAAAACTCCCTGGGCGGTTTTTACTGTAACAACTCTGACCCTATCATCTTGACCAGCATGCACCTCAGTGATACGTCCTAGAATCCATTTGGTTGGTGGTAGATGAGGTTCCTTAAGTACAACCAGGGTATCGACGCTTAAGTTGTCATTCTCCAAATGCCACTTTGTACGTTCCTGTAGAGATGTCAGATACTCCATATGCCAGCATTTCCAAAAACTTTGCACCATCGCTTGCAATTGATTCCAGCGGTTTAATCGGTTTATGGGGATCTCAAGGTGTGAAGGTTCCGGTAGCGCAGTATAGGGAGTTCCAGTCAAAAAATGAGCTGGCGTGAGCGGATCTAGAGTATTGTCCCCTGATGGGCAAAGAGGGCGTGAATTGAGGATGGCTTCAATCTGCGTCAAGACTGAAGAAAGTTCTTCGAAGATTAAAGCTGTTGTTCCCAAAACACGTCGCATATGTAGTTTAAATGATCGATTTCTCGCTTCCCATATACACCCAAAATGGGGTGCAGAAGGTGGTATGAAGTGCCAAGCAATTCCTTCGTTGGCAAAAAAATTGGCGAACTCTTCATCTCCAGTTTGCTTTATGGCCAAAAGCCGCATGTCATCTAATAAACGTTTACTGCCATGAAAGGTGGTTCCGTTATCTGAGTAGAGATCGTTTGGCTTTGGTCGGCGGGCAATGAACCGTTGAAATGCTGCGATAAAGGCCTTGGTAGTTAGGTCGCTTACAACTTCAATATGAATCTCTTTAGTTGTTAGACATGTGAATATTGAAAACCATGCCTTTCCGATCCGTGGTGTGCGTCCCTTTGACTCCTTGATTGAGATAGGACCAGCATAATCCAAGCCTGTATGTTGAAAGCAGCGGCTTGCTTGAACTCGAGGAGTTGGCAACTGTACCATTATCTGGTTGCTTGTGGCCCTGCGTTGGAGAAAACAACGTTTGCATCGGAAAATAGCCATTCTGACGAGGTTTCGTGCACCCATGATCCAATACTGCTGACGAATATTGATGAATGTTGCATCAATTCCGGTGTGGAAATTTATAACATGAAAATGTCGAACGAGTAATACAGCAATTGGAGAACTCTTTGGAATCAAAATTGGATGCTTGGCGTTGTAACCAAGCGAAGACTTCTTGGTTCGTCCTCCTACTCGCATTATTCCATAATCATCAAGAAATGGAGAAAATCGTATTAGTTGCGATTTAGAATGAAGCTGACATCGACCCTCTAGGTTCCGGTACTCCTTATGAAACGCCTTTCGTTGGATATGCCGAATGAGTTGGAATTGTGCTGCCTGCAGCTCTGTTGACGTGAGAAATGTAGACTTAGCCTCATTAGGTGAGCGGAGTCTGTGAACAAAGCGATAACAATAGCTAGTTACTCTAACCAAACGCGTCCACGATGAAATCTTGTTGATTAGCAACTCGGCGATACTTTCATCAGGAAAGCTATGTAGAGTTGTTGGCTGGTTTGAACGTTTCTCAATGTCGACTTCGAGATTTGACAAGACTCGAAACTTGCTGGTTGACGGTGGCCATTCGGATTTTGGCATGGCCAGCCAGGATGGACCCTTCCACCAAAGTTCATGCTCCAAAAGTTTGGATGGATGAAGTCCTCTGGAGGCACAATCAGCAGGGCTATCCTCCGAACGTGCATGGCTCCAGCAGCTACGTGGAAAGTCGTCTCAGCGGTTCTGTTGCAGACGTACGTGTTCCAGTGCCGTGGTGGTGCTGATAGCCAGTGTAGCACTATCTCGGAATCTGTCCAGCAGTTGGTGCTGTAAATAGAAATTGTTAATGAAGTTTTAATTATGGTCAGTAAACGGGTAAGGAGCAGAGCAGCATTCAGTTCCAAACATGGAATGGATACTGGCTTGAGTGGGGCCACTCTTGTTTTCGCAGCTACAAAAGTGATCCGGAAACGATCTCCAATTGCAACCCGACTGTAGACTACAGCTCCATAGGCATGCATTGACGCATCAGCAAATCCGTGCAGTTGAATTTGTTGAAATGGTGAGGCAATATATCGAGGTACTTGGGAGTTTGTTAGCGAAGGTAAATCTTCAACTAACGCTCTCCAGCGTGAGCCCATAGCCTCAGGAATCTGGTCGTCCCACTGCATTACGGAGGTCCAACTTTCTTGAAATAAAAGTTTAAGTAATACTGTGGTTGGAGCTGCCAGACCAAGCGGGTCGTAGATTTTGGAAAGTTGCGATTATAAATCTCGTTTTGTAAGGATATTACGCGTATCGAAGTCCGTTATTTTAATGAACATCACATCTCGACTTGGATTCGACTGAATCCCTATGATCTTGACATGGGTTCTCGCGATTGACCCGTTGTCCAGTTGTATAGAGTCGTAACATCGATCTTCATAAGGTACCGATTGCAGAAGGCGCCAACAGTTGGAACTCCATTTTCGTAATCTAAACTTCGCCTGGTCTAAAAGACCAACCAGCTCAGTTTTCAGTACCAAAAGATCCTCGATTGAGTCGCATCCAGTTGGGATGTCATCTACATAAGCGTCATAGGTTAAAGCGCGTGCTGCTTTAGGGTACTCTAGGCAATGATCTTCAGCTAACTGCTTTAAAACTCGAAGGGCCAGATATGGAGAGGGTGCTAAACCATAGGTAACCGTCAACAGGCGAAAACGAAGCAGTGGCTCATTCTTACGCCAAACAATTCTTTGAAAATTGGTGTGGGACTTAGTAACCTGAATTCCTCGGAACATCTTTTCAATATCGGCGCATAAGACATATCGGTGCTGTCGGAAACGTAAGCAAACTCCAATAAGGTCACGCTGAATTGGTGGACCAATATGAAGTCTCTCGTTGAGTGAAATCTCAGAGCTGTCCTTTACAGATCCATTGAAAACTACCCGACATTTGGTAGTTAAGCTATCCAGTTTCATAACAGCATGATGCGACAAATATATGCAAGTCTCAGAGAGTTTCTCAACTTGAGTTGCTGAGAGCTGTTCCATATGACCCCGTTGCAGGTAGTCATCCAAAAAACTCGCGTATTGCTGCTTAAGTTGCCGGGTTTTGACGAAATTTACGTTCTAATGAGACCATGCGATTGATTGCCTGTGGTAGAGTTGAAGCAAAAGGTGGCGCTTCATCCTTGAAGGGATACTCGACAATATACACTCCGTCTTTGGAGCGCGTATGGGTGGACACAAAATCACGTTGGAATACTGGCGTCTTAGAGTGCCTGACTGGGTTGAATACAATCCATCTCCATAAAAGATCGAACCATAGTGTCAAGGTCTGCGTGATGTGTGACGGCAGGAACTAATGTTTCATCAATTACAGTGTAAGAACCTGCAAAAGTCCAACCAAAAATTGTATTAAGAGCTATGGGAAAGTCTTTACCAAAGGATTTTCTTTCTCCAGTATATAGGGACCAGAGTTGATCTGATCCAACGATGGATCTGCTAACGGAAGCGCGCAAATTTGCTTCCACGTTGAAGAAGAGGTGTCAATAGCTTGCGCTGGGAGCGACGACGTCAGCGAGGTCAAAATAAAGGAAGCCAATTCGATGACTTGTTTCAAATTGCGAGAGCGCAACTTAAAGTTAAAGACCAATAACTGAAATCCGTGCATGCGTTCGACGCAAGCCTATCTGCTGGACAAATGATTCTGATGCCATTGTTATCGTAGATCCTGAGTCCAGGAGCATCCTGCAAGTTGTAGTATTTCCCCAGGCGTCGATGACGTCTGCGAGGATGGTTGGCAATAGTGTTTGCGAACCTGCAATCGGAATATTTTCCAGGGTATGGTGAGAGTAGTTGCTGTCAGTGGGAGAAATGGTCTCCTTGTCTTGCGACTGAGGTTGTTTGATTACAATTGAAGATTCAGGTCGTGAACTTAAAGGAATATCGCTGTTGGCAATGGTTGCTTGCGCAACGTTGAGACCATGGTCACTCTGCTGTAGCGAGCCGTGAACCAAGGAATGATGTTTGCGATGGCAGATCCGACACGAGTGCTTCGATGTACAATTGCCAACCATGTGTGAGGGGCTGAGGCAATTGAAACAGAGCTTCTTAGTCTTCAGAAAGTCTCGGCGACCCGTGATGTCCAATACTAAGAACTGGCTGCACCTGAAAAGTTGATGATTCTGCTGGCATGCAGCACACTGTGGCTCAACCCGTCCTTGGTGCGCATCCGCGTGGTTTGTTGTAGCTGATCGTCGACTAGCTTCTAAAGTGTCGCAACGTGAGGTTAAAAATCCCAGAAATTGGTTGATGGACACACAAACTTTGTCCGATTCTGCGGGCTGTGCCCATGCTTGACGAGTTTCGGCACCCAACTTTGATAACAATATGAAAATTAGCCAGCGATCTCGTTGTTCACATTTAAGTGCGCGCAGTCCACGAATTACTTCGTCGGCACCGTCTGCCAATTTACGTATTGTGATGATATTTGTAGTTGCGGCATTGGGAAGCGTCATAAAACTGTTTAGGAATGATCGGATTTTTACCGATTGTTTGTTATATCGCTTTTCTAGCCTGTCCAAAGCCAAAATATGTTTAACTAACGCTAACGCTTCGCCAGACAGGTAGGGTTTTAAATAATGAAATCTTTGGCAATCAGTGAGACTTGCATTAGACGCAATAGATCCAGTAAACATGTCCGAAAAATGTTTCTAATCCTCATAGTTTCCCGAAAAGGTTGGAAGCTTGATACGCTCGAAATAAAAGTCCACGTGCCCTCTCTGAGAAGTATTCGGCGTCTGATCTAGAACTTGCGGGCGATAATCCGCGACCTCAGCCTTTAATTCTTCGAGAGAATTACTTAAAATGGCATGTGTAGAATAATGCTTCTCCTCATTTGAATCAAAGTCGTTTTCAGGGTTTTTCCATCCCTCTTCAGATTGATATGCGTACATCTCTTCTGAGAGCCGCACGAAGCGCAAGTAAGAACCTCTTTGTTGAATCACACTCCGCATGGCGATCGAAGTTAGGAGACGGTTCTATACGACGGAATCTATAGTTCACCGTTGACAAATACAATAAGTTATTTTAAATATCCCGAAAACAAACGTTTTACTGGCGATCCGGCTCGAAGGACCAAAAAGTTTATGTTCATAAATGAAACGCCAGAAGTGTCACTGTTTAATTTGATATATATTTGATTTTCACCGAACATATACTTTAATTAGGTGATCGCGATGCGCTGTGGTTGCATTGGTAACAAAAGTATGACTGACTGTACGTTCTTGCAAAAATACAAAAGTAGCCAGAATTAGGTAGTAAACAAGATACAGTTAAAGTTTATGTATGGAAAAGTACTGGCTGTAACCATGCGTTTGGGTAAAGCTTTTACGAATACATATGATGTTAAACTGCGCTCTGCATGCGTTTAGGCAAAGCTTTCACGCATACAAAATAAGTTATGCTGCGCTTTGTTTATATGCGTGTGCTTGTGGATAACAATAATAGATAACGCACCGAACTACGTATAAGAACACAGTATGAATAAGAATATATTTACAGGGTGTCTGGGTCCCAAACAAGCATAAAAACATTAAATGCTATTTTGTATGTGAGGTTAGTTTTAAATTTCCAAAATTCTGATAGAAATACAAATTGAACATATTAAACTTCGAATATTTCAACAGGTATAGACTACAAAGACATGGAAAATGTTGCCACAATTATGTAGTACCGTATGAGTACTTGACTCAAATTACTGGAGTTAATAAGTACGCCGACGAATGCGAAGCTGACGAGCTGGATGATATTTTAAGTATTCTGTAGCTAAATGTTAATATAATTGTTCATGTTCCTTTTAAATTTAAGTGTTTTCAATCTTAATTTCTATGTTCCTGAAAAGACATATCTTATTTGTTGAAAATGAACATTTTAATGGCTTAGCAATTTTTTTTTTGCAATTTTGACAATATTTTTTAGCAATTTTTAGCAACTTTTTTTCCCAAATCTAGCAATTTTTGCCTTGGAGATTCTGGCAGCATTGCACTTAAGTAAGAAGTCGTGAGCGAGCAAGTGCGGCTACCTTGTTAAGTATACCATGCTCACGACTTCTTACTTAAGTGTCAAAATGACAGAAGAGAGAGAGAGAGAGAGAGAGAGAGAGAGAGAGAGAGAGAGCGAGAGAATAATGAATTTGCTCGCTTGTGTCGAAATAAAGAAATTTGTACGTGCATGCAAGGTATATCTAACGTGTGTTTTTTGCTGCAACTACGACCAGAATGATATAATAAATATAGCAGAAGAAATTATAAATTTTAATTTATGTTTATTTGTTTTTTTCTTTTATAATAAAATTCATTTCACAAGTAATTTTGCATACAGAGCCATTTGGGGTGCCATTGCAAAAATACGTAAAGTCTGTAGCACAAGAAGTTTAACACGAAAAAATCGTCCGCGGAGAAGCGTCGCTCACAACTGCTGCTAACAGCCCAGCGGCGAAAAAAGACCCCACGTAGTCGATTACCTCTTCCTGAGTTTGCTTCCCCACTACCTTCGAAAATGAAGCACGATTCCCATTACATTTAATGTTGCTTGGCCGCTTTTTTGAGTGAACGCCTACAATTTCTTCGAGAAAGTGGGCAACAAAAGCCGAGTTCATTTTGGGCTTCCATTAAACCCAGCTTTACGATATCTAAATTGTAATGCTGGTTGTGGGCATACCGACCACTCTACGATAATACGACAATTTGAAAAATGTGTGCGTAGTTGTAATGCTAATGCTGCACTGAGCAGTATACAAAATGGTAGAAGGTATACAGGGGTGTGCCCAAACCAACCGGATTCCAACCTAAAACCAACCTCGAGCTGGTTTTAGGTGTGCCAGAGCAGAGTTCGAGGTGGTTTTGAGATCTCAACAAATTTGGTCAGAGATTTGGTTAGTTTAAGCAATATTAAATGTCTAATGCATAACAAGTGTTACTTTTTCGAAAGGTAATTTTATACATTCGAATTTTATAAATATTTTAATTCATGATTTTCGATATTAATAAATCTCTAACAAATCTCTAAGCCTATTTGCCGTTCCATGTAAGCGTGCAAAACCGTCCCTAACAAGAGAGGTGCCACCTAGTTCGTTTAACAAAAACTATTATTCGGAGTCATTAATAGGTCAATTTAAAAGACACTTATTTGTGGCAAACAAAAATAAAAAAATCTTACTTTTAGGTAACAAAATTGCATGGTTGAGCAGTGGAGTGATTGTTGTAAATTAAACAAAGTTATTGCAGCAAACCTTTTTTTATAAGGTGGCAGCTTTTGCGGTGTTTGTTAGGTGTGTGAATGTCTACAGTAAGAAGAAGAATTTAATTTATGGCAAGTCATTGTGCCGCCAAAATGTAAGTTGAATTAAAATTGCATTTAATTCTTTGCATTGCATTTATTTTATTTTTTTTGAGTTTTGAATGAATCTGTAACAAATCTCTAAGACTATTTTCACGAAATACGTAGAACAGCTGTTCAAGCAAGCTATCACGGCAGGGCTGTCAAGCAACATTAGTTACTTGGCGGGCAAAATATTAAATATGTATTTTGTATAAGAATTACAAGAGATAAGACCTAACATATTTTTATTTTACTATTTATTAAATTTAACACTAATGCCCTGTGGCCAACCTTGAAAACAATGACTAAAATAGCAAATACATTTTAGGCAATTTTTCTTTTTCAAAGGTAGCAACTCTTTTTGGCCATTTTCATTTTACGTATTTGCTCCGAAAAATTTTACCGAAAATTGAAATCTCCCTAACTTCTTTCACACCTACGGTTTTGTTTTAGAGATTTGAAAACCTGCTCGAGCCAAAATCTCTAGAGATTTCTGGCACACCCCTGCAAATAATTTTTTCAAAGACTTTTGGAATGGCAGACAACTTGGATATACCCCTATAATTTTTAACGTTTGACTTTGAAGAATTTTTATGGAGTGGAATTATAAAGGATTCCTTCCATAAATCAGGAAACACAGTTGAGTCAACAGACAAGTTAAATAATTTATTTAAGGTTTACAAAGTGAATCCGCGCAGTATCTAAGAATACAACCTGGCACTCCATCAGGACCAGGCAAGAACATAAAACACGGAATGGTTCATGTACTAAATAGTTGCTCGAGCAACGATCAAGGCTAAAGGCCTGTACGCATGAGCCCCGTACAGCTCCCGTACCGTATACATGAGTTTTACGGACCTTAACGAGCAGTGTTAAAAAGTTCACATATTGTGGCGGTTGGTTGATAACTTTCTTTTAATAAATCGGAAATGCAGCTGTGTTTTGTATACTTAAATTCAAAATAATGACCAAAGCGCGCTACTGTTGTGTTTGAGTACAACTAACGCTCTGCTGCTGGCGGCTGTTAAAAAAAAGGCAGGCTGCAAAACCAAAAAGCATTTTAGTGAACCCATATTTGATGGGCAGAGCTGACATTACCAAAGATTATGCTAAGCATAACTGAAACCACTCAAAAGAATCCCCAATATGTGGAACACTCAGCGAACAGCCACCAGCACTGCCACTCTTAATGTCCCACAAGACTGTCCGACGTTCCATAGCCTTTATTAGAGCCATTTTCTCCGAATCGCTATTAAAAATTTCGAATCTACTTTTGTTTGCCGACATCTTGTTTCACTTTTAAGGCCCGTAAACAATTGCTGAACATTGATTCCAACAGTAACAACAGCACAGCTTTTATTTAACATTTTCATTGTTCAACACTAAGCTACTGCTAGTGACTAACAGAGCTGCATACCAGAGTTACGTAATACGGTACGGGTGATGTACGAGAATTTTTTTTTTATATTAAGTTTCTACGGTACGGGCGATGTACTAGCATCTGCGTAGAGGCTTTAAGGGGTAAAAAGTTACGAGTAGCTCTAATCGGAACAGTTAATTTAATTCGAATTAAAATAACTGATGAGTCGATTTCACCATTAAGTAGGTAAGTAATAAATTATACTCTATGCATAGTTCTACGGTTTAACAGGGAGGGAAGATTAATCAAAAGAAGTCTACTTGAATACGGGGGTAAGTCAACTCCAGGAACTCAGTTAAAACTTCTAAGGGCAAATAGAAGAAATTTCTTCTGCTCACCAAATTTGGTAGTCCTAGCTGTAAGGATGTTCGAAACAGGTAGATTTATCGAATTTGAGCAATCGAATTTATCGATTTGCCAGCCCTACAGTTATTGTAGAGCCCCAATCTTGGCAAAGAGAAGAAACGTTTTCACAGATTCAATTCTATCCTGGTGAATCGTGTATTGTGGGGACCACACACAAGATCCATACTCCAGGATGGGACGTACTAGGGATGTATAAAGCGTTTTAGTGGTGTAAGGATCGTTAAACTCTTTCGACCACTGCTTGATGAAACCAATGACATTAATGGCCTTACTGACCATAGCCGAACTGTGAGGGTCAAACTTCAATTTAGGATCAAAAATAATGCCTAAATCATTAATTTTAAACACGCGATCAAGTGTTGAAGCATCAAGCAAGTAGTGAGCAGTATGGGGGGTACTTCTACAAAAAGACATTACTTTACATTTTGAACAATTTGAATTCAATAAGTTATAGCGGCACCAAGCCGACAACGCACCCACATGCGTCTGTACTAAGTAACACAGGGAATTGTGTGAAACAAAGCTACAAAACTAGCCGATCAGCACCAAAATGCCTCTAAACAAAATTTATTTTCATGCCAAGGCTAGCATCCGAGACATCCTCGGATATTGCTCCATATATTAAAAGTAAAATTGATTCCCCACTTATTGTTGAAAAGTTTAAATTTAAGCATGCCCGAAGCATATCTTTTTTCTCGACGATTTGTTCTGAATAGTTTTGGCCGCCGCAGCTCGTTGTAAAGGAGTATGTGAATAGGCGTAATGATAATTATTATAATAAAGGTATTAGGATTAGTAGCGCACCACCTGTTAGCCACCATGTTGGCTCCACCTAACAAATGTAATAAGATTGGCCTATCAAAATGTTGGAAGCCTTTACACTCAACTGGCTAAATTGTATGTTAACAACTTATCATTTGATTCACAAATAGTTGCACTTACAGAAACCTGGTTAAAACCCGGTATTTCTGATTATTCCGTTTTTCCTTCTAAATATAGCTTGTACAGATGCGATCGCACTTCCCGCAAGGAAGGCGGTGTTCTCATTGCGGTTGACTCCTGTATTTCCTCTGAACAGATTCATTCTCATGATCTTCCGAACATAGAGTTTTTATGTGTTAAAATATTACTAAACGGCCGTTAACTTTATGTTACTTGTTCTTATATTCCTCCTCATTCTGATATTAACATTTACTCATCCTATCTTAGTGCCCTGCAACTTTTTATACCCTTAACCCATAAAATGGGTAAAAAGGGTATAATGGTTTTGTTCAAAAGTATGTAACAGGCAGAAGGAAGCATCTCCGACCCCATAAAGTATATATATTCTTGATCAGCATCAATAGCCGAGTCGATTTAGCCATGTCCGTCTGTCCGTCTGACCGTCTGTCCGTCTGTCCGTCTGTATGAACGCGTGGATCTCAGAGACTACAAGAGCTAGAGACTTCAGATTTTGAATATAAGTTCTCCTATACCATGAGCAGAACAAGTTTGCTTCAAATTATCGATTACTATTCTGGTTTCCGATATACACATGGAATCGATAACAAAAAAATATCGAATTTGGAAAATGTAAAAATGGGGGTGAAATAATGGGTAACGATAGAACTTTTCTGAAAATTTCGTCCATATCGGTTAAGAAACACCGGTGATATCGAATTTAATCGATTGAAGTTAAGTCAGTATACCAAAGTCTTATATAAATTTAATATATTTATTGCAACTGGGTTCAGGGTAACTTCTAGTCGGGCTCTCCAGACTAGAGCCTTCTTACTTGTTTCGTCATTGTTTACAGATATGGATAATCCGATAATGGTTGGTGATTTTAATCTGCCACGTGTTGTATGGTGTGTGAATGACACATCTTCGGCGGCATTACCAGTCACTTCTGATGATTTTACCGATGGCCTACTGGAGTTAGGCCTATCACAAGTTAACTGTAGTGGTAATATGTTGGAATTGATATTTGTTTCGGACTCAGATTGCAGTAATGCTAGTAGAATACCCCTTCTAGCGCTTCTGGAAGATACCTACCATCCAACCTTAGACCTAACCATCGAAATTCTTAGCCCTAGTTCAATATCTAATAATACTTCAAAAGCCCATTTTTCGTAAAACTAACTTTACTAAATTGAATGATATTCTTCAAAATACTAATTGGTCTCGCCTGTATTCTTGTATTGATTTAGAAACTGCCATTGCCATATATTATAAGATCTTGAATTCGCTTTTGGATATCTGTGTTCCCCTCACTTAGTTAATAAACCACCTTGGTTTACGAGGGACCTATCGAAATTGAAAAAAGCGAAGACAAGATCATATAAAAATTTAAAAAATCGGGAACTACTTTAGATTTATCCTCGTATTTAATAACAAAGTCTAATTTTATTTCTGTTAACACAATATTTCTGTCAACACAATAATACGAAAGCAAGTTCTGATCAGGCAGTGGCCGATCTATTTGATGAGGATTTTCAATCAGTATACTCAACGAGTTTATATAGTTGCAGTAATTCCTATCCTTTTCAAGTTCAAACGTCAAATTGCATAAATGTCCAGTTATAGCTGAGTGTTTGCTCCTAAGTGACCGTAACTCCATCAAGCACGGCTACTTGCCTGGTCCTGATGGAGTGCCAGGTTGTATTCTTAGATACTGCGCGGATTCACTTTGTAAACCCTTACATACATAAATTATTTAACTTGTCGGTTGTCTCAACTGTATTTCCTGATATATGGAAGGAAGCTTTTATCATTCCACTCCATAAAAATTCTTCTAAGTCTAACGTTTTAATATTATAGGGGTGTATCCAAGTTGTCCGCTATTCCTAAAGTCTTTGAAAAAATTATATGTTCTCAACTGCAACACACATGTAGTTCAATTATATCGCCTTATCAACACGGTTTTGTTAGGCGTAAATCAACTACTACTAACCTCCTTGAATTCACTTCGCTTGTTATCAAAGGGTTTCAGGAAAAATGCAAACTGACGTTGTTTACACGGATTTTAGTAAGGCATTTGATTCTGTTAGTAATTCTCTGTTGCTTCAAAAATTTAATATTATTGGATTTCCATCAAATTTCTTATTGTGGCTTTCGGAGTACTTGTGTGGCCGAACACAAAAAGTTGTTTTTAAGTCGTCTGTATCTAAACCTATTTTTGTTACCTCTGTTGTTCCCCAGGGTAGTCACCTTGGACCTTTGCTATTTAATTTGTTTATTAACGATCTTCCAGCTGTTATTACTAACTCTTTTGTTTATATGTTTGCTGATGATGTAAAACTATGTTTCACCTACAATGATGCTTCTATGTGCAACTTACTACAGTCGGATTTGGGTGCATTGTCGGCCTGGTGTCGTTTTATCTTTTATTATTATTATTATATTGGGGGTAAATACACTGCGACCAAATAGATCTATTGTGCCCCCTTCTTGGCCTATAGCTCTTCCATCAGGCCAGGTGTTGCATAAAAGCAAGTACCTTTGTTGGGTCGACGGTTTCTAAATCGCTTAGTTGCACAATATGTTTTCCTAGAAAACTACTTCTTTTCCTTACTAAGGCTACGCATTCTGCTATAATGAGCAAGGAGAATTCTCCTTCCATTTCGCATTATCTGCAAATCTCACTGCTGACTATACTTAGCTTTGCCAGGTGACCTCGTAGTCTACAATGTCCTGTCAAGAGACCGGTGACTATCCTGAGTCTATTTTTACCCATTGATATTACTTGCTTAAACCGTTTGAGGCTATAGCTACCCAAGAGAAGCTTTGCTTGTCTGAGTTCTGGTGTCCTTGCCCAGCTCGTTCTTCGCAGAAGTCTCTCTTCATTCCTAAGCTCTTGCCGTATTGTGCTTCTTCCTATACCACAGTACGGCTCAGGTCCTTTTAGGGGTGTCGCTGCCCCCAGTCTTGCTTGCTTATCTGCCTCTTCGTTCCCCGCTATGTCGACATGTCCCGGGACCCATCTTAGGGCAAGCCTATTTTGTGATCCCAGAGTGTCTAGCTTGGTTCGTACCTCACGAACTACCTTTGACCTGGTTTCGGTCTTACTAAGTGCCATTATTGCTGCTTGACTATCGGATAGGATGGCTTTATCCCTATTCCGATAGTTACGCTTTAGATTAAAGTCTACACACCTCCCGATTGCACATACCTCAGCTTGGAATATGCTGGTGTGCATACCTAGGGGCTCGTGGTACATTAGCCGAGGGCCTACCACACCAAGACCGGAGCCTTGTTGCGTTAGGTATCCATCGGTGTACCATTTTATGGTGTGTGACTTCATGTTGTGGACCTCTTCCAGAGATGTCCACTCCTTTTTATTACAGAGGTGAACTTGAAACTTTTGACCGAACATGTGTTCGACTTTCATTTCGTCCCTTGGCTGTGCCGGTAGGGGAAGTTCACCCGATATCATATCTGCCTCTACTCGACTAAGAATGTGTCCTCTCCCAACTCCTTCAACGGACATTCTTAAGAGGGTTGCCTTTTGTTGCAGCCTAATTGTGTGATGGAGTGGCGTTATCTCCAATAGAACCTCAAGCGCTGATGTGGGACAGGTCCTCATCGCTTTCGTGATTCCTACACATGCCAATCTTTGTAGCTTTTGAAGCTGCTTCTGCACAGTGATTTGCTGTGCCTTATTCCCCCATGCAATCACTCCATACGTGAGCATGGGCCTTACTACCATAAGGTATAGCCATCTTATTATCTTTGGTGATGTTCCCCATGACTTCCCGGCTATGCTACGACACGTATACAGCGCTCTGCAGCACTTTGCGATCGTATTCTGAACATGGGTGCCAAAGTTTAATTTACTCTCGAAATTCGAAGCTCATACAGGGCAGTGTCCGTAGACCTGCCTGTTCTGTATGCGTGCTGCGTTGCCTGCAGTGGACTCTGTGTGAGCAGAGTACTCCTTATGTTAAAATCCACCAGCTTTTCCAACGTTTTCAACAAAAAAGATGTTAAGCTGATGGGTCTGAAGGACTTTGGGTTGGTGGTATCTGTCTTCCCTACCTTGGGGATGAAGACCACCCTAGCTCTACTCCAAGTGCTTGGTATATGACCAAGTGCTAGGCTACTGACCAGGATTTTCCATAGAGTGGGTAGGAGTATTCCCTGTCCCTGCTGAAGGAATACCGGTGATATGCAATCTAGACCAGGAGATTTGTAAGGCTGGAAGGTTCCAATATCCCATTTTATTTTCTCCACTGTGACCACCGACTTGGCACATGCCCAGTCAATGGCCGTTGGTCTGTGTTGACCTCCTGTTTCAAGCGATTCGCACGTTTGCCAGGGGATACTTCCTGGGAAGTGCGTCTCAAACAGAAGCTCTAACCTTTGCATATTGGTGCTCGTATATGTATTATCTTTACGCTTCAAGGCTAAATTAGCCTCCGGCGCCCGCTTTGATAATGCTCTATGGAGCCGGGCACCTTCACTCGTGCTTGTTATGCTTTCGCAGAAGTCCCTATAGTTCCTGCGCTTGACCTTCCTAATCTCCTTGCTGTAGGAGGTGAGGCTTTCGCGGTATGTATCCCATGACCCGTCCCTCTTAGCTTTATTGAAGAGGTGACGTGTGGTGATACGCAGTCTCTCAAGACCGTCATTCCAACATGGGGCATCTTTTTCTTTACGCGTTTTCCCTAGTGGGCAGCTTTCTTCATATGCATCTTTAATGCTACTATTTAGATTTCTAACAACTCTTTCTAGCTCACTCGTGCATCTGATTATTCCAGAGTTTTCAGTGGCTAGGTTAAGTTCTAGGGTAGACCTAAATTTTTCCCAGTTCGTTTTCCTGGGGTTACGAGTTGGTATACTACTATCCGTATTAACCTTAAGTTTGAATAGGATAATCCTGTGATCGGGCATGGATTCTTCTGAAGAGACATGCTATTCTCTGAAATGTGGCCTAAGAGACCGACTAATCAGAGTTATGTCTAATACCTCTTCTCTAACTCTAGTTACAAATGTCGGTGTCGATCCGACATTACCAATTTCTAAGTTATACTTGAATATAAAGTTGGTAAGACACTCACCCCTTTTGTTGATGTCCGTGCTGCCCCATATGGAGTGGTGCGCATTGGCATCGCAGCCGATTATAACCGGCAGCTTCTCTCTCCTGCAGTGGTCCATCAGCTTTTCTATTTCCGGTGGCGGGCAGTCCACATCACCAGCAAAATAGGCAGATGCCACCACAATAGGGGGGGCGTTTCCAATTGCTCTACGGCAATAGGTACGCAGTCCCTAGTGAGAAATTCTGAAAGAATAGTAAAATTAATACATTTCCTTACCATAATGCATGCTCTAGGTGTAGGATCTCTTTGATCCCAGATTACCTTTGAGTCAGCGGTGTACAGGCCTTTTATGCCATTGTTTACCCATGGCTCCTGTACCAGGGCTAGCCCAAGATGTTGGGTGATAAACATCCTGGCCAAGACAGCAGAGGCTGCCTTAGCCCGATGGAGGTTTATCTGGGCTAGCCCAGTGACGGTGCCGTTTGATGTCACCATCACTCATCCGCCGCTCCAGCTCCTGGTGATGTAGGTTGGGAGCTGCCAACATCACCGCTGCCCGTCATGGTGACGTCAGCTTCTGCCGTTTCAAGCTCCTCAGCGAGCTCTTGCGAGGACATCGGCACCTCATCATCCTTCCCTTCCAGCTCTGCTGGACCAAGCGTCATCTCCGCCAGGTCCTCATCCTCGGCCTGATCCTCTGATAAATCAGAGACACCTGCCAGATGAGCACTCGATACAGTGGCGGTGGGAGGTGTGGGGGCCGAGCCTGCAGCTCCCGGGACTGTCGTTTGGGCAGGGGCAGTCCTTGCGCCAACACTCTTCTTCTTCAGACCGCTAACGGGGATGGTCCCGTACCGGAATGAAACTTGGTGGCCACTCGCCACTATCACGTCCTTGGATGCCTCATCGATGCCTATCACCAATAGCGCACCTCCGCCTTCCGTCCTCCTTGACAACACCTTCCACGAGTCAGACTCGATCTTGTTCTGGTTCCTCAGCAGAACCAACAAGGATTTGGTTGACCGATCCGCGCTTCTAGGGCAGAAAATGGTGATGTTGTGGGGTGATGGAATATCACCACCCACCTTGCAGTGCAGTGGAGCCCCTTTCCACGACTGCAGTCTTGGCGCCACGGTCCTCAGCCACTCCGCTGAGTGATCGTCGGAACATTCAATGACCAGGTAGCCAACCCGGAAATGAATGCCCGCGAACGCGACCGCGGTGTCCCATCCTGTGAGGATAACCTCATCCAGGATGGCCTCCTCCAATGCGGACAAGTCCCCATGGCTGAGCATTACCTGCGGGTTTTCCACAGGTAACACGGCCACCTTGACTTTTTTTGCAATCGCTGCATACGATATGCGAGTCTCGGTGGACAATGGAGAGGAAGACCTCACTTCTGTTGCTACGGCGGATGCCGACGTGCTGGGACGCTCCTCTGGGCACGCCCTCTTGAGGGTGGCAGTGGGTGGCGTCAAATCACTGCTCAGGCGTTTGGGGGCTGGTCCCCGTACCTGGCTCACCGAATCTCTTCCAGCCGTTGCCATGCGCAGTGCCTCAGCAGGGGGTAGTCCCTGCTGCAGGTACTTGAGGTACCATTTGGTTTTTGAGCCGTTCAGCGTTTTTCGGTTTGAGTCATCCAAACCGCCCGGCTCTCCCAATTTTGGCAGCTGCGCTTTTGGCTGCTGGTGCTGCACGCCATGTCGCCTAACAGCGCCGCTCCCCGTCAAGGAGGCGGTCCTCAAAGTGTCTTGCGACACTGGCAGCAGGGGTATCCTGTTGCACACCTAAATACTTTTTATTTTTATTGATTCCTTTCATGTTCCCACGAGTTGCGGAGAAATATGGGGTCCACCCGGGCAGAGATCCGCTGTACCCGGGTCGCCATCTGCCTGAGCTCACCGTTAGCGACTGGGCTAGTTTTTAATCCGGGCCCCCGGCCAGGTTGACTTTCGGCACGGTTCGAATGACACCTTAGTCCAGTCCGGGACTGCTTATTTGCAAGGATTCTCGCTTATTCGCAGCTAACCTCATAAAGAGGCCGTTCGCTATCCGCAACCCGCGACCCGCATGGTGGCCTCAACTTAGCCCCCTCTGAACTATCCCACAAGTTCTTTAGACCAGGGTCGTTTTGACTTACTCAATTTAAATTGTTCTAAATGTAAAGTCATGTCTTTTCATACTGCTTACTACTTGCTTGATGCTTCAACACTTGATCGCGTGTTTGAAATTAATGATTTAGGCATTATTTTTGATCCTAAATTGAAGTTTGACCCTCACAGTTCGGCTATGGTCAATAAGGCCATTAATGTCATTGGCTTCATCAAGCGGTTGTCGAAAGAGTTTAACGATCCCTACACCACTAAAACGCTTTATACATCCCTAGTACGTCCCATCCTGGAGTATGGATCTTGTGTGTGGTCCCCACAATACTCGATTCACCAGGATAGAATTGAATCTGTGCAGAAGAAATTTCTTGTATTTGCTCTTAGATGTTTTAACTGGGTTCCTGGAATTGACTAACCCCCCTATTCAAGTAGACTCCTTTTAATAAACTTCTTCCTTTTAAACCGTAGAACCATACATGGAGTATTATTTATTAGTAATCTTCTTAATGGTGAAATCGACTCATCAAGTCTTCTTTCGTTCTTTTAAGTCGAATTAAATTAACTGTTCCGATTAGAGCTACTCGTAATTTTTTACCCCTTAGCCACGATCGTTGCTCGAGCAACTCCTTAACTCATGAACCATTTCGTGATATATGTTCTGACTATAACAAACCTTTTTGTCTTGTCTCTTTGGAGGCCTCAAATCCAGAACTAACAAGTGGAAACGTTGCAGTCGGATGCAACCGACTGCGGTATACTCGTTACCAGATTTAAAGCCGGTAAAAATAGGCATGATTGCAAAGGGGTACGTATGCGGCAGGGGTGTACACTGCCTTACAGATTCTCCGATGCAGATGGGGATGCCACCAGTTATTTTCCTTCCAAATTTGGGGACTCTAATTCAAAGTTTGTAAAAGGTGTGGAAAGGGGGGCTGGGAGCGGATTGGGTGGGTGTGGCATACAAATTTTTGATGCAGATCTATGTGGAATGTCAATTGCTATCTTCATACCAAATTTGGGGACTCTAGCTCAAAGTTTTTAAAAGTTTGGAATGGTGGGCTATGCCAGAATGGGTGGGTGTGGCATTCAAATTTTTGATGCAGATCTATGTGGAATGTCAATCGATATCTTCATACCTAATTTGGTGACTCAAGCTTAAAGTTTGTAAAAGGTAGGCGTGGCTCCCAAATTTTTGATGCAGCTTTTTGGGGGTTGGTAGTAGCTATCTTCTTACCGAATTTGGTAGTTCTAGCTCCACTACTCTGGAAGATACACGCATTCCCGTTTCTGACAAAGCGTTGGGGCGGATGGGGGCGGCTAGGGCATTATTGGTGGGCGTGGCATCCAAACTTTTGATGCAGTTTTCGGGGGGTCATCATCACCTATCTTGGCACCAAATTTGGTGGCTATATATATATATATATTGATTCCCCACTTATTGTTGAAAAGTTTAAATTTAAGCATGCCCGAAGCATATCTTTTTTCTCGACGATTTGTTCTGAATAGTTTTGGCCGCCGCAGCTCGTTGTAAAGGAGTATGTGAATAGGCGTAATGATAATTATTATAATAAAGGTATTAGGATTAGTAGCGCACCACCTGTTAGCCACCATGTTGGCTCCACCTAACAAATGTAATAAGATTGGCCTATCAAAATGTTGGAAGCCTTTACACTCAACTGGCTAAATTGTATGTTAACAACTTATCATTTGATTCACAAATAGTTGCACTTACAGAAACCTGGTTAAAACCCGGTATTTCTGATTATTCCGTTTTTCCTTCTAAATATAGCTTGTACAGATGCGATCGCACTTCCCGCAAGGAAGGCGGTGTTCTCATTGCGGTTGACTCCTGTATTTCCTCTGAACAGATTCATTCTCATGATCTTCCGAACATAGAGTTTTTATGTGTTAAAATATTACTAAACGGCCGTTAACTTTATGTTACTTGTTCTTATATTCCTCCTCATTCTGATATTAACATTTACTCATCCTATCTTAGTGCCCTGCAACTTTTTATACCCTTAACCCATAAAATGGGTAAAAAGGGTATAATGGTTTTGTTCAAAAGTATGTAACAGGCAGAAGGAAGCATCTCCGACCCCATAAAGTATATATATTCTTGATCAGCATCAATAGCCGAGTCGATTTAGCCATGTCCGTCTGTCCGTCTGTCCGTCTGACCGTCTGTCCGTCTGTCCGTCTGTATGAACGCGTGGATCTCAGAGACTACAAGAGCTAGAGACTTCAGATTTTGAATATAAGTTCTCCTATACCATGAGCAGAACAAGTTTGCTTCAAATTATCGATTACTATTCTGGTTTCCGATATACACATGGAATCGATAACAAAAAAATATCGAATTTGGAAAATGTAAAAATGGGGGTGAAATAATGGGTAACGATAGAACTTTTCTGAAAATTTCGTCCATATCGGTTAAGAAACACCGGTGATATCGAATTTAATCGATTGAAGTTAAGTCAGTATACCAAAGTCTTATATAAATTTAATATATTTATTGCAACTGGGTTCAGGGTAACTTCTAGTCGGGCTCTCCAGACTAGAGCCTTCTTACTTGTTTCGTCATTGTTTACAGATATGGATAATCTGATAATGGTTGGTGATTTTAATCTGCCACGTGTTGTATGGTGTGTGAATGACACATCTTCGGCGGCATTACCAGTCACTTCTGATGATTTTACCGATGGCCTACTGGAGTTAGGCCTATCACAAGTTAACTGTAGTGGTAATATGTTGGAATTGATATTTGTTTCGGACTCAGATTGCAGTAATGCTAGTAGAATACCCCTTCTAGCGCTTCTGGAAGATACCTACCATCCAACCTTAGACCTAACCATCGAAATTCTTAGCCCTAGTTCAATATCTAATAATACTTCAAAAGCCCATTTTTCGTAAAACTAACTTTACTAAATTGAATGATATTCTTCAAAATACTAATTGGTCTCGCCTGTATTCTTGTATTGATTTAGAAACTGCCATTGCCATATATTATAAGATCTTGAATTCGCTTTTGGATATCTGTGTTCCCCTCACTTAGTTAATAAACCACCTTGGTTTACGAGGGACCTATCGAAATTGAAAAAAAGCGAAGACAAGATCATATAAAAAATTTAAAAAATCGGGAACTACTTTAGATTTATCCTCGTATTTAATAACAAAGTCTAATTTTATTTCTGTTAACACAATATTTCTGTCAACACAATAATACGAAAGCAAGTTCTGATCAGGCAGTGGCCGATCTATTTGATGAGGATTTTCAATCAGTATACTCAACGAGTTTATATAGTTGCAGTAATTCCTATCCTTTTCAAGTTCAAACGTCAAATTGCATAAATGTCCAGTTATAGCTGAGTGTTTGCTCCTAAGTGACCGTAACTCCATCAAGCACGGCTACTTGCCTGGTCCTGATGGAGTGCCAGGTTGTATTCTTAGATACTGCGCGGATTCACTTTGTAAACCCTTACATACATAAATTATTTAACTTGTCGGTTGTCTCAACTGTATTTCCTGATATATGGAAGGAAGCTTTTATCATTCCACTCCATAAAAATTCTTCTAAGTCTAACGTTTTAATATTATAGGGGTGTATCCAAGTTGTCCGCTATTCCTAAAGTCTTTGAAAAAATTATATGTTCTCAACTGCAACACACATGTAGTTCAATTATATCGCCTTATCAACACGGTTTTGTTAGGCGTAAATCAACTACTACTAACCTCCTTGAATTCACTTCGCTTGTTATCAAAGGGTTTCAGGAAAAATGCAAACTGACGTTGTTTACACGGATTTTAGTAAGGCATTTGATTCTGTTAGTAATTCTCTGTTGCTTCAAAAATTTAATATTATTGGATTTCCATCAAATTTCTTATTGTGGCTTTCGGAGTACTTGTGTGGCCGAACACAAAAAGTTGTTTTTAAGTCGTCTGTATCTAAACCTATTTTTGTTACCTCTGGTGTTCCCCAGGGTAGTCACCTTGGACCTTTGCTATTTAATTTGTTTATTAACGATCTTCCAGCTGTTATTACTAACTCTTTTGCTTATATGTTTGCTGATGATGTAAAACTATGTTTCACCTACAATGATGCTTCTATGTGCAACTTACTACAGTCGGATTTGGGTGCATTGTCGGCCTGGTGTCGTTTTATCTTTTATTATTATTATTATATTGGGGGTAAATACACTGCGACCAAATAGATCTATTGTGCCCCCTTCTTGGCCTATAGCTCTTCCATCAGGCCAGGTGTTGCATAAAAGCAAGTACCTTTGTTGGGTCGACGGTTTCTAAATCGCTTAGTTGCACAATATGTTTTCCTAGAAAACTACTTCTTTTCCTTACTAAGGCTACGCATTCTGCTATAATGAGCAAGGAGAATTCTCCTTCCATTTCGCATTATCTGCAAATCTCACTGCTGACTATACTTAGCTTTGCCAGGTGACCTCGTAGTCTACAATGTCCTGTCAAGAGACCGGTGACTATCCTGAGTCTATTTTTACCCATTGATATTACTTGCTTAAACCGTTTGAGGCTATAGCTACCCAAGAGAAGCTTTGCTTGTCTGAGTCCTGGTGTCCTTGCCCAGCTCGTTCTTCGCAGAAGTCTCTCTTCATTCCTAAGCTCTTGCCGTATTGTGCTTCTTCCTATACCACAGTACGGCTCAGGTCCTTTTAGGGGTGTCGCTGCCCCCAGTCTTGCTTGCTTATCTGCCTCTTCGTTCCCCGCTATGTCGACATGTCCCGGGACCCATCTTAGGGCAAGCCTATTTTGTGATCCCAGAGTGTCTAGCTTGGTTCGTACCTCACGAACTACCTTTGACCTGGTTTCGGTCTTACTAAGTGCCATTATTGCTGCTTGACTATCGGATAGGATGGCTTTATCCCTATTCCGATAGTTACGCTTTAGATTAAAGTCTACACACCTCCCGATTGCACATACCTCAGCTTGGAATATGCTGGTGTGCATACCTAGGGGCTCGTGGTACATTAGCCGAGGGCCTACCACACCAAGACCGGAGCCTTGTTGCGTTAGGTATCCATCGGTGTACCATTTTATGGTGTGTGACTTCATGTTGTGGACCTCTTCCAGAGATGTCCACTCCTTTTTATTACAGAGGTGAACTTGAAACTTTTGACCGAACATGTGTTCGACTTTCATTTCGTCCCTTGGCTGTGCCGGTAGGGGAAGTTCACCCGATATCATATCTGCCTCTACTCGACTAAGAATGTGTCCTCTCCCAACTCCTTCAACGGACATTCTTAAGAGGGTTGCCTTTTGTTGCAGCCTAATTGTGTGATGGAGTGGCGTTATCTCCAATAGAACCTCAAGCGCTGATGTGGGACAGGTCCTCATCGCTTTCGTGATTCCTACACATGCCAATCTTTGTAGCTTTTGAAGCTGCTTCTGCACAGTGATTTGCTGTGCCTTATTCCCCCATGCAATCACTCCATACGTGAGCATGGGCCTTACTACCATAAGGTATAGCCATCTTATTATCTTTGGTGATGTTCCCCATGACTTCCCGGCTATGCTACGACACGTATACAGCGCTCTGCAGCACTTTGCGATCGTATTCTGAACATGGGTGCCAAAGTTTAATTTACTCTCGAAATTCGAAGCTCATACAGGGCAGTGTCCGTAGACCTGCCTGTTCTGTATGCGTGCTGCGTTGCCTGCAGTGGACTCTGTGTGAGCAGAGTACTCCTTATGTTAAAATCCACCAGCTTTTCCAACGTTTTCAACAAAAAAGATGTTAAGCTGATGGGTCTGAAGGACTTTGGGTTGGTGGTATCTGTCTTCCCTACCTTGGGGATGAAGACCACCCTAGCTCTACTCCAAGTGCTTGGTATATGACCAAGTGCTAGGCTACTGACCAGGATTTTCCATAGAGTGGGTAGGAGTATTCCCTGTCCCTGCTGAAGGAATACCGGTGATATGCAATCTAGACCAGGAGATTTGTAAGGCTGGAAGGTTCCAATATCCCATTTTATTTTCTCCACTGTGACCACCGACTTGGCACATGCCCAGTCAATGGCCGTTGGTCTGTGTTGACCTCCTGTTTCAAGCGATTCGCACGTTTGCCAGGGGATACTTCCTGGGAAGTGCGTCTCAAACAGAAGCTCTAACCTTTGCATATTGGTGCTCGTATATGTATTATCTTTACGCTTCAAGGCTAAATTAGCCTCCGGCGCCCGCTTTGATAATGCTCTATGGAGCCGGGCACCTTCACTCGTGCTTGTTATGCTTTCGCAGAAGTCCCTATAGTTCCTGCGCTTGACCTTCCTAATCTCCTTGCTGTAGGAGGTGAGGCTTTCGCGGTATGTATCCCATGACCCGTCCCTCTTAGCTTTATTGAAGAGGTGACGTGTGGTGATACGCAGTCTCTCAAGACCGTCATTCCAACATGGGGCATCTTTTTCTTTACGCGTTTTCCCTAGTGGGCAGCTTTCTTCATATGCATCTTTAATGCTACTATTTAGATTTCTAACAACTCTTTCTAGCTCACTCGTGCATCTGGGTATTCCAGAGTTTTCAGTGGCTAGGTTAAGTTCTAGGGTAGACCTAAATTTTTCCCAGTTCGTTTTCCTGGGGTTACGAGTTGGTATACTACTATCCGTATTAACCTTAAGTTTGAATAGGATAATCCTGTGATCGGGCATGGATTCTTCTGAAGAGACATGCTATTCTCTGAAATGTGGCCTAAGAGACCGACTAATCAGAGTTATGTCTAATACCTCTTCTCTAACTCTAGTTACAAATGTCGGTGTCGATCCGACATTACCAATTTCTAAGTTATACTTGAATATAAAGTTGGTAAGACACTCACCCCTTTTGTTGATGTCCGTGCTGCCCCATATGGAGTGGTGCGCATTGGCATCGCAGCCGATTATAGCCGGCAGCTTCTCTCTCCTGCAGTGGTCCATCAGCTTTTCTATTTCCGGTGGCGGGCAGTCCACATCACCAGCAAAATAGGCAGATGCCACCACAATAGGGGGGCGTTTCCAATTGCTCTACGGCAATAGGTACGCAGTCCCTAGTGAGAAATTCTGAAAGAATAGTAAAATTAATACATTTCCTTACCATAATGCATGCTCTAGGTGTAGGATCTCTTTGATCCCAGATTACCTTTGAGTCAGCGGTGTACAGGCCTTTTATGCCATTGTTTACCCATGGCTCCTGTACCAGGGCTAGCCCAAGATGTTGGGTGATAAACATCCTGGCCAAGACAGCAGAGGCTGCCTTAGCCCGATGGAGGTTTATCTGGGCTAGCCCAGTGACGGTGCCGTTTGATGTCACCATCACTCATCCGCCGCTCCAGCTCCTGGTGATGTAGGTTGGGAGCTGCCAACATCACCGCTGCCCGTCATGGTGACGTCAGCTTCTGCCGTTTCAAGCTCCTCAGCGAGCTCTTGCGAGGACATCGGCACCTCATCATCCTTCCCTTCCAGCTCTGCTGGACCAAGCGTCATCTCCGCCAGGTCCTCATCCTCGGCCTGATCCTCTGATAAATCAGAGACACCTGCCAGATGAGCACTCGATACAGTGGCGGTGGGAGGTGTGGGGGCCGAGCCTGCAGCTCCCGGGACTGTCGTTTGGGCAGGGGTAGTCCTTGCGCCAACACTCTTCTTCTTCAGACCGCTAACGGGGATGGTCCCGTACCGGAATGAAACTTGGTGGCCACTCGCCACTATCACGTCCTTGGATGCCTCATCGATGCCTATCACCAATAGCGCACCTCCGCCTTCCGTCCTCCTTGACAACACCTTCCACGAGTCAGACTCGATCTTGTTCTGGTTCCTCAGCAGAACCAACAAGGATTTGGTTGACCGATCCGCGCTTCTAGGGCAGAAAATGGTGATGTTGTGGGGTGATGGAATATCACCACCCACCTTGCAGTGCAGTGGAGCCCCTTTCCACGACTGCAGTCTTGGCGCCACGGTCCTCAGCCACTCCGCTGAGTGATCGTCGGAACATTCAATGACCAGGTAGCCAACCCGGAAATGAATGCCCGCGAACGCGACCGCGGTGTCCCATCCTGTGAGGATAACCTCATCCAGGATGGCCTCCTCCAATGCGGACAAGTCCCCATGGCTGAGCATTACCTGCGGGTTTTCCACAGGTAACACGGCCACCTTGACTTTTTTTGCAATCGCTGCATACGATATGCGAGTCTCGGTGGACAATGGAGAGGAAGACCTCACTTCTGTTGCTACGGCGGATGCCGACGTGCTGGGACGCTCCTCTGGGCACGCCCTCTTGAGGGTGGCAGTGGGTGGCGTCAAATCACTGCTCAGGCGTTTGGGGGCTGGTCCCCGTACCTGGCTCACCGAATCTCTTCCAGCCGTTGCCATGCGCAGTGCCTCAGCAGGGGGTAGTCCCTGCTGCAGGTACTTGAGGTACCATTTGGTTTTTGAGCCGTTCAGCGTTTTTCGGTTTGAGTCATCCAAACCGCCCGGCTCTCCCAATTTTGGCAGCTGCGCTTTTGGCTGCTGGTGCTGCACGCCATGTCGCCTAACAGCGCCGCTCCCCGTCAAGGAGGCGGTCCTCAAAGTGTCTTGCGACACTGGCAGCAGGGGTATCCTGTTGCACACCTAAATACTTTTTATTTTTATTGATTCCTTTCATGTTCCCACGAGTTGCGGAGAAATATGGGGTCCACCCGGGCAGAGATCCGCAGTACCCGGGTCGCCATCTGCCTGAGCTCACCGTTAGCGACTGGGCTAGTTTTTAATCCGGGCCCCCGGCCAGGTTGACTTTCGGCACGGTTCGAATGACACCTTAGTCCAGTCCGGGACTGCTTATTTGCAAGGATTCTCGCTTATTCGCAGCTAACCTCATAAAGAGGCCGTTCGCTATCCGCAACCCGCGACCCGCATGGTGGCCTCAACTTAGCCCCCTCTGAACTATCCCACAAGTTCTTTAGACCAGGGTCGTTTTGACTTACTCAATTTAAATTGTTCTAAATGTAAAGTCATGTCTTTTCATACTGCTTACTACTTGCTTGATGCTTCAACACTTGATCGCGTGTTTGAAATTAATGATTTAGGCATTATTTTTGATCCTAAATTGAAGTTTGACCCTCACAGTTCAGCTATGGTCAATAAGGCCATTAATGTCATTGGCTTCATCAAGCGGTTGTCGAAAGAGTTTAACGATCCCTACACCACTAAAACGCTTTATACATCCCTAGTACGTCCCATCCTGGAGTATGGATCTTGTGTGTGGTCCCCACAATACTCGATTCACCAGGATAGAATTGAATCTGTGCAGAAGAAATTTCTTGTATTTGCTCTTAGATGTTTTAACTGGGTTCCTGGAATTGACTAACCCCCCTATTCAAGTAGACTCCTTTTAATAAACTTCTTCCTTTTAAACCGTAGAACCATACATGGAGTATTATTTATTAGTAATCTTCTTAATGGTGAAATCGACTCATCAAGTCTTCTTTCGTTCTTTTAAGTCGAATTAAATTAACTGTTCCGATTAGAGCTACTCGTAATTTTTTACCCCTTAGCCACGATCGTTGCTCGAGCAACTCCTTAACTCATGAACCATTTCGTGATATATGTTCTGACTATAACAAACCTTTTTGTCTTGTCTCTTTGGAGGCCTCAAATCCAGAACTAACAAGTGGAAACGTTGCAGTCGGATGCAACCGACTGCGGTATACTCGTTACCAGATTTAAAGCCGGTAAAAATAGGCATGATTGCAAAGGGGTACGTATGCGGCAGGGGTGTACACTGCCTTACAGATTCTCCGATGCAGATGGGGATGCCACCAGTTATTTTCCTTCCAAATTTGGGGACTCTAATTCAAAGTTTGTAAAAGGTGTGGAAAGGGGGGCTGGGAGCGGATTGGGTGGGTGTGGCATCCAAATTTTTGATGCAGATCTATGTGGAATGTCAATTGCTATCTTCATACCAAATTTGGGGACTCTAGCTCAAAGTTTTTAAAAGTTTGGAATGGTGGGCTATGCCAGAATGGGTGGGTGTGGCATTCAAATTTTTGATGCAGATCTATGTGGAATGTCAATCGATATCTTCATACCTAATTTGGTGACTCAAGCTTAAAGTTTGTAAAAGGTAGGCGTGGCTCCCAAATTTTTGATGCAGCTTTTTGGGGGTTGGTAGTAGCTATCTTCTTACCGAATTTGGTAGTTCTAGCTCCACTACTCTGGAAGATACACGCATTCCCGTTTCTGACAAAGCGTTGGGGCGGATGGGGGCGGCTAGGGCATTATTGGTGGGCGTGGCATCCAAACTTTTGATGCAGTTTTCGGAGGGTCATCATCACCTATCTTGGCACCAAATTTGGTGGCTATAGCTCAAAACTGTGGGAGATATAGGTTTTTTTGACATTAAAATGCGGGGGGGCTGGGTGCAGAATGGGTGGGCGTGGCTCCAAAACTTTGATGCAGATTTTTGGGGGTCGTTACCAGCTATCTTCCCACCAAATTTGGAGGCTCTAGCTCCACAACTCTGGAAGATATACGCATTCCCGTTTTTGACGAAGCGTTGTGGTGGATGGGGGCGGCTAGGGCAGTATTGGTGGTTGTGGCATCCAAACTTTTGATGCAGGTTTTGGGGGGTCATCATCACCTATCTTGGCACCGAATTTGGTGCAGCTCAAAAACTGTGGGAGATATAAGCTTTTTTGACATTAAAATGCGGGGGGGCTGGGGGCGGAATGCGGGCGTGGCTCCAAAATTTTTGATGCAGTTTTTTGGGAGTTGCTAGTAGCTATCTTCTCACCAAATTTGGTAGTTCTAGCTGCAAGGATGTGCGAAATATGTGGATTTATCGGTTTTCAGTTATCGAATTTATCGATTTGCCAGCCCCCCAGTTATCGTAGAACCCCCATCTTGACACTTTAATTTACTATCCCATAGATAAAAAGAATTGGAAAGTTTCAAGTCTCTAGCTTGAAGGGTGTGGAAAAAAGTTGCGAACATACATTGCACAAACCCAATATACTCTTTACCTTCGGTAACGAGTATTACAAGCGCAGCTGGCTGTCGTAAGGGGAAACTGACTTTTCCACTCGATAATTTGTCCGTTTCGTGGTTGCGACTTGGTTTACAGCATGTTAACTTGAACAATTCTTAAGATCCGTCTTTATGTTAAATAGTCATTGTTACAGAGTTGACTTAACATCTAGGTATCGATAGTAACTTTTGTATAACCGTCCCACTACAAATCCCACTGCCAATTTGAATCTGAAATCGTGAACTTTTCACACACGGATTTAAATTTTAAAATTGAAGGTTAAAAAAATCAGTTTTCGACAATTTTTATACCCTTAACCCATAAAATGGGTAAAAAGGGTATAATGGTTCTGTGCAAAATTATGTAACAAGCAGATGGAAGCATCTCCGACTCATAAAGTATATATATTCTTGATCAGCATCAACAGCCAAGACGATATAGCCATGTCCGTCCGCCTGTCCGTCTGTATGAACGCGTGGATCTCAGAGACTACAAGAGCTAGAGACTTCAGACTTTGAATATAAGTTCTCCTAAACCATGAGCAGAGCAAGTTTGCTTCAAAATATCGATAACTATTCTGGTTTCCGATATAAACATGGAATCGATAACAAAACCAGTAAGAAGGCTCCAGTCGGGACAGCCCGACTAGAAGATACCCTGAACCCAGTTGCAATAAATAAATAAAATTTATATAAAACTTTGCTATACTGACTTAGTTTCAATCGATTCAGCTCGATATCTCCGGTGGTTCTTATTCGATTTGGACGAAATTTTCAGAAAAGATCTATCGTTACCCATTATTTCAAACCTCATTTTTAGATTTTCCAAATTCGATATTTTTTTTTTATCGATCACGATGTGGAGAGTCCTTGCATTTCCCATACATGAACGTTTTCCGGCTATTACACACTTAGCTGTTCATTTAGAAAATGGTCAACGGATATATTTTAACCCCAATAATCCGCAACAATTACTTGACATATTAAGCACTACACCCAAAACCACTTTGCTAGCCTTCTTTGAGCTATGCACACGTGATGAGTTTGCAAGAACGCTTCTATATTTTGAAGTTCCATCGAATTTTACATGGAACAATAACGAATTTCAAAGAAGAAAACGAGGGCATGATGTGCCAAATTTTCCTGGAGTTAAAAGAGATTCAGCTTTGGGAAGAGTTTACACTATTCATCCCAATTTTTATTTAAGACTTTTATTACATTTTGTAAGGGGCCCAACTTCATTTTTAAATTTAAAATACCGTTAATGGTATAGCATACGCATCATTTCAATTGGCGTGTAAAGCTCTAGGATTACTAGAAGATGATAAGCACTGGGATTCAACTATAGCCGAAGCTGTCATATGTAAAAATCCTACAAAACTGAGAGAACTTTTTGCAATAATGTTAGTATTTTGTCAAATTTCAGATGCTCATAAACTTTGGAATACTTAAAGAATACTTAAGAGAGTTTCTCAGAAGATATTTTAAGAGCCTTTCATTTTGCACAAGATAGAACTATTGATCAAAGTATTGTGAATAATGTAATAAATAAATGTCTTATTTACATTGAAGATATTGTACTGTCTATTGGTGTTCAAAACATGACTTACCACTACCAATTAGATCCGAGGAAATTGTTCCAAATATTGAATATCATAGAGAAACAAATTATGAAAATTGCGAAATATACGAAAAGATACTACATAGTGTTGAAGCAGAAAAGGGAGAAATCTATTTTTTAGATGCACCTGGTGGAACAGGTAAAACGTATCTTTTAATTTTATTATTGGCAAAGGTACGGCAAAGCAAAAAAATTGCATTGGCCGTTGCTTCTTCCGGTATCGCAGCCACTTTACTTAATGGTGGTCGCACAGCGCATTCTACACTTAAGATTCCATTTAATTTGATTCATTTAGAAACACCACATTGCTCAATGTCAAAGCAATCTAATATTGCTACTGTGCTCAAAGATTGCAAGCTTATTGTTTGGGATGAGTGTACTATGGGCCATAAAGGTGCTTTTGAAGCTGTAGATCGATCTTTGAAAGACATTCGAGAAAGTGAATACTTAATGGGTGGCATAACTGTTCTCTTAGCTGGTGATTTTCGACAAACTCTTCCAGTGATCCCCAGAGAAACAAGAGCAGATGAAATAAATGCGTGCTTAAAGTTTTCAATTTTGTGGCCCAAAATACAGAAAATTGCATTAACGAAGAATATGCGAGTGCACTTAAAAGGTGATAGCATAGCTGGTGAATTTGCAGAAATGCTTCTTCAAATAGGAAATGGATTATTTCCAACTCATGATGGCAAAATAACTTTACCATCAACTTTGTGTCATGTTGTGAAAAGTATTGAAGAGCTAACTCTTAAAATATTTCCGGATATTACAAATATCTCTCAAAAATCACTCGAATGGTTTTCAGAACGTGCTATTTTGACTGCGAGATATGACAATGCATTGGAAATAAACGAGTTTTTATTAAAATCATTTCAAAGTGAAGAAATGACATATAACTCTATTGATTCTGTGACTGAAATCGAAGATGCAGTTCATTACCCCGTCGAGTTTCTTAATTCATTAAATCCGGCTGGCCTGCCTCAACATAAATTAACTTTAAAGATTGGTTCACCTGTAATGTTGATTCGCAACTTGAAACCGCCAATACTGTGCAATGGTACCAGATTGCAAGTTAAAGTCCTTCATAAGAATGTTGTCGAATCAATTATCTTTACTGGCAATGGTATAGGGGAAACGGTTTTTATACCGAGAATTCCATTAAAACCTTCTGTTTCTGAATTGCCAATTATATTTAAAAGATTTCAATTTCCTTTAAAAGTTTGCTTTGCCTTAACAATTAATAAATCACAGGGACAAACTCTTAAATTAGCCGGACTAGACTTAAGACACGATTGTTTTTCTCATGGCCAATTTTATGTAGCCTGCTCAAGAGTCAGTTCACCAAAAAGTTTATTTGTATTAGCACCTGACGGAAAAACAACCAATGTCGTTTATAAAGAAGCTCTTGAAGTTGTTAATAATTGCAAATTAAATTCAATAAGTGGATAAGGCCTACTGGGGAAACCACAATATTCTCTACCTCAATGGCGGCGTGGAAAAGAGAATATTAAATACTTTGCTTAAATATTTTGTGAAATATTTTCTAATTTATTTATTTTGTATCTATCTTCTAATGCTAAAATTAATATAAACTATCCGCGCAGCGAAGTAAGCGGGCCACTTACTAGTGTTTCATATTTCAGTTACCATAAACCTATAATTTCAATGATAAAATTTCTTGAATAACGTATATGTATTGAAACATAATACAAATATTTTAAACGAAATTAACTTCTTATTTATTCAATAGAAAACAAAATTTTCAATAGAAGAAAAAAAATTGTTTTCTTATCATTCACCACGTACAAAGAGTGTATCTTGAATTAATATCAAAGAAAAACTTGCATAAGTTGAAATAAAAACAAGTAAGAAGGCTCTAGTCGGGAGAGCCCGACTAGAAGATACCCTGAACCCAGTTGCAAAAAATAAATTAAATTTATATAAGACTTTGGTATACTGACTTAACTTCAATCGATTAAATTCGATATCTCCGGTGTTTCTTAACCGATTTGGATGAAATTTTCAGAAAAGATCTATCGTTACCCATTCTTTCAACCCTCTATTTTACATTTTCCAAACTCGATATATTTTTGTTATCGATATTATGTGTATATCGGAAACCAGAATAGCTATCGATAATTTGAAGCAAACTTGTTCTGCTCATGGTATAGGAGAACTTATATCCCAAATCTGAAGTCTCTAGCTCTTGTAGTCTCTGAGATCCGCGCGTTCATACAGACAGACAGACAGACAGACAGACAGACAGACAGACAGACAGACAGACAGACAGACAGACGGACAGACGGACATGGCTAAATCGACTCGGCTATTGATGCTGATCAAGAATATATATACTTTATGGGGTCGGAGATGCTTCCTTCTGCCTGTTACATACTTTTGCACAAAACCATTATACCCTTAATAACCCATTTTATGGGTTAAGGGTATAAAATCACCGAATTTGGAAAATGTAAAAATGGGGGTTGAAATAATGGGTAACGATAGAACTTTTCTGAAAATTTCGTTCATATCGGTTAAGAAACACCGGAGATATCGAATTTAATCGATTGAAGTTAAGTCAGTATACCAAAGTCTTATATAAATTTAATATATTTATTGCAACTGGGTTCAGGGTATCTTCTGGTCGGGCCCTCCCGGCTAGAGCCTTCTTACTTGTTGAAATTTATTTTAGTTCCACGCACAATTAACTGGCTAGACTGAATGTAAGAACTTCTAACTACACTTTGCTTTTTCGATATATATTGTGAATTGCCTACTACCATTGATTTATCTAAATTAATTTATGCTGGTTAAGCAGTTGCAACGGGAGACACCTGACAAGAATAACTTATTAGTTGATAAAACTATACATTAAACTTATAGTATACTACAATTAATACAGTTGAGCGCTACTTTTTCCTATAAATAAACAAAAAAAATTTTTTGGTGGACCACTTTAGTGTACATATATATACAACTAGTAAGTGGCCCGCTTACTTCGCTGCGCGGATAGTTTATATTAATTTTAGCAATAGAAGATAGATACAAAATAAATAAATTTGAAAATATTTCACAAAATATTTAAGCAAAGTATTTAATATTCTCTTTTCCACGCCACCATTGAGGTAGAGAATATTGTGGTTTCCCCAGTAGGCCTTTCCACTTATTGAATTTAATTTTCAATTATTAACAACTTTTAAGAGCTTCTTTATAAACGACATTGGTTGTTTTTCCGTCAGGTGCTAATACAAATAAACTTTTTGGTGAACTGACTCTTGAGCAGGCTACATAAAATTGGCCATGAGAAAAACAATCGTGTCTTAAGTCTAGTCCGGCTAATTTAAGAGTTTGTCCCTGTGATTTATTAATTGTTAAGGCAAAGCAAACTTTTAAAGGAAATTGCAATCTTTTAAATTGAATTGGCAATTCAGAATCAGAAGGTATTAATGGAATTCTCGGTATAAAAACCGTTTCCCCTATACCATTGCCAGTAAAGATAATTGATTCGACAACATTCTTATGAAGGACTTTAACTTGCAATCTTGTACCATTGCACAGCTTTGGCGGTTTCAAGTTGCGAATCAACATTACAGGTGAACCAATCTTTATGTTGAGGCAGGCCAGCCGGATTTAATGAATTAAGAAAATCGACGGGGTAATGAACTGCATCTTCGATTTCAGTCACAGAATCAATAGAGTTATATGTCATTTCTTCACTTTGAAATGATTTTAATAAAAACTCGTTTATTTCCAATGCATTGTCATTTCTCGCAGTCAGAATAGCACGTTCTGAAAACCATCCGATGCTATCACCTTTTAAGTGCACTCGCATATTCTTCGTTAATGCAATTTTCTGTATTTTGGGCCACAAAATTGAAGACTTTAAGCACGCATTTATTTCATCTGCTCTTGTTCCTCTGGGGATCACTGGGAGAGTTTGTCGAAAATCACCAGCTAAGAGAACAGTTATGCCACCCATTAAGTATTCACTATCTCGAATGTCTTTCGAAGATCGATCTACAGCTTCAAAAGCACCTTCATGGCCCATAGTACACTCATCCCAAACAATAAGCTTGCAATCTTTGAGCATAGCAGCAATATTAGATTGCTTTGAAATTGAGCAATGTGGTGTTTCTAAATGAATCAAATTAAATGGAATCTTAAGTGTAGAATGCGCTGTGCGACCACCATTAAGTAAAGTGGCTGCGATACCGGAAGAACAACGGCCAATGCAATTTTTTTACTTTGCCGTACCTTTGCCAATAATAAATTTAAAAGATACGTTTTACCTGTTCCACCAGGTGCATCTAAAAAATAGATTTCTCCCTTTTCTGCTTCAACGCTATGCAGTAACTTTTCGTATACTTGTTTTTCCTCAGCAGTAAGGAGTAGCTCATTATTAACAAACAAATTATCGCAATTTTCATAATTCGTTTCTCTCTGATATTCAATATTTGGAACAATTTCCTCGGATCTAATTGGTAGTGGAAGTCCATAGTAAGTCTAGTTTTGACCACCAATAGACAGTACAATATCTTCAATGTAAATAAGACATTTATTTAATACATTATTCACAATACTTTCATCAATATTTCTGTCTTGTGAAAAATGAAAGGCTCTTAAAATATCTTCTGAGAAACTCTCTTTATAAGTATTCCAAAGTTTAAGAGCATCTGAAATTTGACAAAATACTAACATTATTGCAAAAAGTTCTCTCAGTTTTGTAGGATTTTGACATATGACAGCTTGGGCTATAGTTGAATCCGAGTACTTATCATCTTCTAGTAATCCTAGAGCTTTACACGCCAATTGAAATGATGCGTATGCTATACCATTAACGGTTTTTAAATTTAAAAATGAAGTTGGGCCCCTTACAAAATGTAATAAAAGTCTTAAATAAAAACATTCTGTATTATTGGGATGAATAGTGTAAACTCTTCCCAAAGTTGAATCTCTTTTAACTCCAGGAAAATTTGGCACATAATGCCCTCGTTTTCTTCTTTGAAATTTTTTATTGTTCCATGTAAAATACGATGGAACTCCACAAAATAGAAGCGTTCTTGCAAACTCATCACGTGTGCATAGCTCAAAGAAGGCTAGCAAAGTGGTTTTGGGTGTAGTGCTTAATCTGTCAAGTAATTGTAGCGGATTATTGGGGTTAAAATATATCCGTTGACCATTTTCTAAATGAACAGCTAAGTGTGTAATAGCCGGAAAACGTTCATGTATGGGAAATGCAAGGATTCTCCATACCGCTTCTGAGCTACTTATTTAACGGCCACTTTCGTACATATTAGTTTCATTATGTTGGTCTTCAAGAGTAAATGATGCTTGATCACTGCCCTTGTTAACATATTTACAAATGTATTTAATAGACTTTACAGAACTACAATACTCAACATTTATGTGAGCTTCAAATGTTCTCGATAGTACACAGTTATTAGGCACAACCCAACGATTATCTATGCAATTACCATTTATATTAATTGCATTACCACCATCTTCTATCGCTCTTCTACGATATAGAGGGTAACTATCTTTTCCAGTCACAGTTTCTTTAAGTAATTGTCGAGGAAACCTTTTGGTACATTTTCCATTTTTCATGCATGGCGATTTATTATTAAATGCACCGCAAGGACCATGAATCATATTTGACTTAACAATGTTAAATAACAAAGGATCCTCATCTGCGTTTGGCATTTCAGCACAGATAATCTTATCGATTTTATCTGGTCTTATTTTATTTTGTAACCAAAGTAGAATATGTATATGTGGTAAACCCCGCTTTTGCTATTCCACAGAGTACATGAAACATTGAACGCTTCCAAACAAAGAACCTTTGGCAATAGTGACATTAAAGCTTTAACTTTTAAATGAAAAACTCGAGCTATAATATCGTGACGATCATGCGGTTTTTGACCCGGTAATAAAACACTTTTTATGTCATACCATTGTGGATTGCATGTGAATGTTATGAAAAGATCTGGTCGCCCATAATGGCGAACATATGTCATAGCATCTTGAGTCTTTTCATGCATATATCGTGCAGAGCTTGTAAAAAAAGATGGTAAAATTACCATCTGACCAAGTTGAGCTGCGTCAACATCTTGTTGGCCTATTGCATCTTGTAGATGTATATAGCTATCTGCTCTGAGTTTCACTTGATTGTAGCGAATATAATTTAACCTTTCTGTTTAAATTTTAGCATACATATCAACTAAAAGTTGACTATAAAGGGAACGACAATAAATTAAATGATTTAACTCAGATTGACGAATCATTATTTTATAACTGTAAAAACTTAACGCAGATATCTTTTTTTTTGGTTCCTCCTTTTTATACTCGATACCGAAGGTAAAGAGTATATTGGTTTTGTGCAATGTCCGTCATGGTGTCTGTCCGTCTGTCCGTCTGTCCGTCTGACCGTCTGTCCGTCTGTCCGTCTGTCCGTCCGTATGGTTGCAAGTTTTTTCCAGACCCTTCAAGCTAGAGATTTGAAACTTTCCAATTCTCTTTATCTATGGGATAGTAAATTAAAGTGTCAAGATGGGGGTTCTACGATAACGGGGGGGCTGGCAAATCGATAAATTCGATAACTCAAAACCGATAAATCCTCATATTTCGCACATCCTTACAGCTAGAACTACCAAACTTGGTAAGAAGATAGCTACTAGCAACCCCCAAAAAACTGCATCAAAAATTTTGGAGCCACGCCCCCCCATTCCGCCCCCAGCCCCCCCGCATTTTAAAGTCAAAAACGCCTATATCTCCCACAGTTTTTGAGCCATAGCCACCAAATTTGGTGCCAAGATAGGTGATGATGACCCCCTAAAAACTGCATCAAAAGTTTGGATGCCACGCCTACCGATACTGCCCGAGCCGCCCCCATCCACCCCAACGCTTCGTCAAAAACGGGAATGCGTGGATCTTCCAGAGTTGTGGAGCTAGAGCCTCCAAATTTGGTGGGAAGATAGCTGTGAACGACCCCCAAAAATCTGCATCAAAGTTTTGGAGCCACGCCCTCCATTTCGCCCCCCCTTTCCCCACTTTTTACAATTTTCGAGCTACAGTTACCAAATTTGAAATGAAGATAGCAATTGACATTCCACAAAGATCTGCATCACAAATTTGGATGCCACGCCCACCCATACCGCCCCCAGCCCCCCTTTCCCCACTTTTTAAAAATTTCGAGCTAGAGTCACCAAATTTGGTATGAAGATAGCAATTGATATTTCACAAAGATCTGCATCAAGAATTTTGATGCCACGCCCACCCATACCGCCCCCAGCCCCCCCTTGCCCCACTTTTTGCAAACTTCGAGCTAGAGTCACCAAATTTGGTATGTAGATAGCAATTGACATTCCACATAGATCTGCATCAAAAATTTGGATGCCTCGCCCACCCATACCGCCCCCAGCCCCCCTTTCCCCACTTATTACAAATTTCGAGCTAGAGTCACCAAATTTGGTATGAAGATAGCAATTGACATTTTACAAAGATCTACATCAAAAATTTGGATGCCACGCCCACCCATACCGCCCCCAGCCCCCCTTTTCCCATCTTTTACAAACTTTGAGCTAGAGTCACCAAATTTGGTATGAAGATAACAATTGAAATTCCACAAAGATCTGCATAAAAAATTTGGATGCCACAACTACCCATACCGCCCCCAGCCCCCCACCCCTTTCCCCACCTCTTACAAATTTTGAGCTAGAGTCACCAAATTTGGTATGAAGATAGCAATTGACATTTCAGAAAGATCTGCAACAAAAATTTTGATGCCACAACTACCCATACCGCCCCAGCCCCCCCCCCTTTCCCCACCTTTTACAAACTTTGAGCTAGAGTCACCAAATTTGGTATGAAGATAGCAATTGACATTTCACAAAGATCTGCATCAAAAATTTTGATGCCACAACTACCCATACCGCCCCCAGCCCCCCTTTCCCCACATTTTACAAACTTCGAGCTAGAGTCACCAAATTTGGTATGAAGATAGCAATTGACATTTCACAAAGATCTGCATCAAAAATTTTGATGCCACAACTACCCATACCGCCCCCAGCCCCCCACCCCTTTCCCCACATTTTACAAACTTTGAGCTAGTCACCAAATTTGGGAGGAATATAGCTGGTGGCATCCCCATCTGCATCGGAGAATCTTTAAGGCAGCGTAAAACCCTGCCGCATCCGTACCCCTTTGCATTAAGGCCTCTTTTTACCGGTTTTAATTCTGGTATCGAGTATGCCGCAGTCGGTTGCGTCCGACTGCAACGTTGCCACTTGTTTAATAATGGATTCCATTGTGTTATATCCACTGAATAGCCATCTTCGCCATAAGGAAATAGCAAAGGGTACTGTAAGGCATCGTATGATCGATGCACCTCACTTATACGATGTAATTTATTATTATGGCTTTCAATAATAATATCGCGCTTTTCAAATTGCTGACCAACAATAACTAAAGCTACTTCGCTTGATTGAGGTGCATTGTAAAGCCCTTTGTGAGCACCAGCGGGTGTTCGATCAGCATGTATAATCAATTTATAGTCTTTAGTACTTGTTTAATAATGAATTCCATTCTTGTATATCCACTGAATAGCCATCTTCGCCATAAGGAAATAGCAAAGGGTTCTGTAAGGCATCGTATGATCGATGCACCTCACTTATACGATGTAATTTATAATTATGGCTTTCAATAATAATATTGCGCTTTTCAAATTGCTGACCAACAATAACTATAGCTACTTCGCTTGATTGAGGTGCATTGTAAAGCCCTTTATGTGCACCAGCGGGTGTTCGATCAGCATGTATAACCAATTTATAGTCTTTGGTACTTGTTTGTATTTTATTGAGAGCCATTTTTAGATCTTTTACATAACGATTATGATGATGAAACATACATTGAAGATCCTTTACTACGCTTAAATCAACATTTGAAATATTTTTGCAACGTAGTTGAGCTTCCTTTTCATCATCACCAACAAAATAAATTTGAAGAAACTGCATTTCTTCATTTGGCAAAGGTCGGACACTACCAATTAAGTGATACACTTGTCCTTGGACTTTAAAGGTTGACCAACTTTCATTTATAATTTTTGTACTTCCAAAAGAAGTCATTTGAAAGCAGCTGTTATACTTTCTTATACGATCAATGAAATGATCATGCTTGGGATGTCCACCAATTATTAAGCTTTTAAGTGGATCAGGCAAACTCTCATTTTGTGAAAGTTTAACTTTTCCTGCCTTGCAACAGATACCCAAAGGCTCATTTTTCCATTTGAAAGCTTTACATTGTTTGCATATCAAATTCATACTACCAAGTTGAGTAATTTTATCTGACTTGTAAGCTATTTCCAAGCCAGACATGGCTTTAACACTCCATGCACGCAAACGCCTTTCTTGACGTGCATCAGGATTATTAGCCTGATTTCTTCTCACTGCAACTCTATGAGCTTCAGGATTATTAGCCTGATGTCTTCTCACTACAACTCTAATAACATCAGGATTATTAACACGATATTTTTTTGATGCTTCTATGCGCTTACCCCTATTGATATCACTATTTTTTTTCTAATTAACGTTTTTTTAACTTTTTTTCTGTTTTGCCGGTGAACCGACTACGTCTTTTAACAGGATTTTTAGCATTTTCAGTTATACATTCACTTGACGTATCAGAATCTTGAGTTAATACTTCCTCTAAAGGAATATAAACATCAAAATGTCCATTCATTAATGGACCGGTAAAACGCAATCTTTTTACAGGATGCATATTATTTCCGAATGCTTGTAATAAATTTCCATTTTGAAAAACTTGCTTGAAGCTCACATGCAGTACCATAAGTATATGAGTATGATATAGCGCACTCATATTGTTCAGAAGAGCTATAACACTCTCCATTTAAGTTTATGCTGAAGCAAGCAAAAGTTTGCCAGTTGGTTACAACATGTTCAACAATATTTTGGCGTATGGTGCCATGGAAGCCTTGCCTACCAAATAAAAGGTAGAAAATAGATCTAAAAAGACAGGCTCCATCACCAATTATGGCAACAACTGAATGCGGCACCAAAACACCACTAATATCTAAAGTTTCAATAGATATATTTTAATTTGGCTGTGAGTCAATTGACGTCAATGTAAAACGATTGTTACAACGTTACAGTGTCTATACGTAAGTATAGAATTCAATAAAATTGAATATACCAACTTATATTAATTTAATAGAATATTCAGACTGCTTAGTTTTAGTTTGATTTTTAAATGCACTAAAGCAGCGTCTATATAACTATTATATAATATACAAAAAAAGGAGACAACTATAAATAATGTTGCTTCAATTATTAAATCGAAAATCAACTTAACTTTTTTCTGTTTAAAAAACAACAAAAGAAATTTTAATACGTTGATCGTTTTTTAAATATTTAAATCATAGCAATTAAATATTTTTTATAACTTATCATTACATACGAATTTTAAATGAACGTATATACATACGTATTTGAAATGAATGTACATATATATAATACGAAAATCAGAATATTAACAAACTCACTGATCCAAAAAGAAACTTTGGTTGTTATTATCTTTATCCTTAATATAAACAATATTAAAAAATTCACTGAAACGAAAAGTAACTTTCTTTGTTCACATTAAATATGAACTAAAATGCATAACCAATTCCCTTACCATTGTATGTAAAAACACAATGTTGGAAAGAGCATTACAGTTATTCCTCTAAGCAGCAGATCCCGAGCTCATACATACAACGCTTGCACTTAAAAGCTACATATGTATGGGTGGTGTAAATTAGGCAATGCAATTCCCTTAACTGCAGCCTCTTAGTTATAGTTAGCTTAGCTTAGTGAGTGCGGAGTAGATAGGGATATTAAACTTTATGATTGACATGCAAAGCGCGCACATAAAATAGAGAGTGAACGTAAATGAGCAACATCAAAGGAGCATGATTACATTCAAATTATGTTATATCTAGCGGCAGTCATAAGAGAGACGCGCGCGCTGATCAAGCTTTAAGCCGCTCTTTGTGTTGCAGCATATATTCGCTCAGATGTGCATGCTGCTTGCAGTGAGTACCATTTACAGTTATATTTCTTCTTCTTTGTTCTTCTCTCTGTTATCTGTGGCTACAAAATATAAGAAAACTTTGTTTTGAAAGCATGCCTAAAATATTACATTATTTTTATACCCTGAACCCATAAAATGGGTAAAAAAGGGTATAATTGATTTGTGCAAAAGTATGTAACAGGCAGAAAGAAGCATCTCCGACTACATAAATCAGCTTCAACAGCCGAGTCCACATGTCTGTTATTTAGAAAATGTAAAAATAGGAGTTAAGACAATGGATAACTTTATAAATTCTGTGAAAATTAATAATCCAAATCGATTAAGAAACACAGGAGACTTCTGCAAGTAATTTTAATACACGGGTTCAGGGTATCTTTTAGACGGGATTTCTCGACTAAAGCCATCTTACTTGTTTTCAGATTCGCTCATTCTCGTGTTGTGCTGACAGTCGGCAATTCAACACCTGCATCATGAGTTGAGCGCTGCTGGTCCCAAACCCAAAGAGGCAGCTTAAAACTTGAACACGCTCACGCATCGCTCTTCATGTTCGGCGCTAGATGACAAATTATTTTTAAATCTCGCTCCGATCATGCGCCTTTGTTGTTGGCTATTTCGGCTAACTCTCTTATGTATGCGCGCGCTCTGCAAGTTAGACAAAGAGCGTAGTATCGCTACCTTCTTCGCACGCACTGAATCAACGCAAAACATATCTAAGAGGCTGCAGTTAAGTGAATTGCATATTGCCTTTAGCTGTAGTTTAGTGTGTGCGGAGGAGGTAGGGTTCAGAGAACTGCAAGGGTGTCACTTTTTGCCACTCTACTCACACCCTCTAAAATTCATGTTGCGGTGCCACTCACCACCGGCTAAGCAACGCAGTGATACACACTCATAAATAATTTTGTGTGTGCTACTGGTGTCGGCAATATTATGTTCTCGCTCATACAATGCACCGTAAATTTTTTATTTACGCACACAAGCATTTTTGTGAATCGCGTGCCGGTGGCACACATACCCAAAACGAATGTAGGAATAAGCGCAAGTGAAAAAAAAAGGCAATGCGCAATAAATGCATGTAGTCAAATCACATAAGAATCACCCGAGTGTTTTGCAAACACCATGGTGTCTTTGTGTGTATGCCTAATTATCGTCTCTATTGTTTTTCAGTAGATCGTTTCTTTGCGTTCAAGTTCAGTAGCCTTTTGATTTTACATGCGCAATGACATCAGATAATATTAAAAATAAAATAGAAAGTGGAGTTTACAATGTTGCTCCCACACACAAAGGCAAAAGTGTTATTTGGAAAATACTTTACGATATTTATGAAGATGAGCAAACTGTCCTTGATGATTGGGTTTTTTGTAGTACATGCAAAAAAGTACTTAAATTTGTTAGCAAGCAAACATCGAATTTGTCACGGCACAAATGCTGTACTAATTTAAGACAACCAGCAGAAGCAACAAAAGTTACAGATGTTGACAAAAATGAAGCTATCAGAAAGTGCACTGAGTGGGTTGTCCAGGATTGTCGGCCTTTCTCCGCGGTAAACGGGACCGGATTTCACAACATGGTTGAATTTTTTGTGAAAATCGGTGCAACTTATGGACCAAATGTGGACATCGCCGACCTGCTGCCCGACGCAACGACATTGAGCCGAAATGCAGAAAAGGATGCTCAAGAGAAGCGGATGGTAGTCTCCAAAGAGATAAAGGAAGCGGTTGACAAAAGTGCAGTATCGGCGACCGTTGATATGTGGACAGATCAATATGTTAATAGAAATTTTTTAGGTATTACTGTTCATTATTTAAAAAATTTTAAAATGGTGGACATGATTTTAGGGTTGAAATCGATGGATTTCGAGAAATCCACCGGGGATAATATTTTAAACAAAATAAAAACGATCTTTGCACAATTTGACGTCATAAACATAGCTAATTTAAAATTCGTTACTGATAGAGGAGCTAATATTAAAAAAGCATTAAATAACAATATAAGATTAAATTGCTGTGCTCATTTGCTCTCAAATGTGCTCGAAAAATCGTTTGACGAGTCAGAGGAGCTTAAAGATATATTACAGTCATGTAAAAAAATAGTTAAATATTTTAAGAAGTCCTGTTTACAGCACCGGTTACATACAACTTTAAAGAACTCATGCCCAACTAGATGGAATTCGAACTATATTATGCTGAGTTCTATTGTGGATAATTGGACAGTAGTAAATCGGACATTAAGTGAGACTGAGGGAGGTTTAAGACTCATGGTCGTAAATATATCTACGATAAAAAATCTTTTAATACTTTTAGAAAATTTTGAAAGAATTTTTAAAGAGTTACAAACGTCTCATTCCCCTTCATTATGCTATGTATTACCCTCCATTTCCAAAATTATAAAGCTATGCGAACCAAATTCGGAAGACAGTTCCTCGATTTCGGTTCTTAAAGAAAGACTGAAAATAAATGTTAACGAGATTTGGAAAGGCAATTTAGATATTTGGCACAAGGCTGCGTTTTTCTTATATCCACCAGCAGCCATAATGGAACACGGGGACATTAATGAAATAAAAGTGTTCTGTATTGACAAAATGCTCGAATTTAGTTTGAATTCAATTGAAGCTTCGGGAAGCGATAATTTGTCAAGTGGAGAGTCTAGTTTTTCTGAATTAGCAACAACATCGCAAAGGCAAACGATTGTGTCAAAAACCTCATTTTTCTTTTCCCAACTAGTGCCTCAGTCAAACAACAATAACAAATCGCCTAATGATGAATTTGAAAGTTATTGCACTGAAAGAGTTGCCTTAACCGAGGACTTTGAACCCATTGACTGGTGGAAAACTAAAGTAGATTCATATCCTCGCTTATCTAAATTAGCGTTGCAGCTGCTTTCAATTCCATGTAGTAGTGCACCAGCTGAAAGGGTTTTTTCACTAGCGGGCAATATCATAACGGAAAAAAGAAATAGATTAGGACCGAAAACCGTTGACAACTTGCTTTTTTTACATTCTTTTTATAAAAATTTAAAAACATAATTACATTTAATTTAAACTAGAATTATTTTAAGTACTAAATGCACTGAAGCAACAATTTAATTAATTTAGGGTATTAATTTTAAGTTTGGTTAATTATTTAGAATGTATGCACTGAAGCAATAAATTAATTCATTTAGAGTTTTAATTTTAAGTTTCTTTGTTTTATTTAATAATAATAATAAAATTAATAACCATAATGCTAAATAACTCTTTCTTTCATTTCATATTGCTATATATTTTTTTCAAGCGACACTGTCGCAGCAGCAGGTACTAAAAAAAACAATTCAGGCGAAGGCTTGCACAAAACAAACCGCAACACACAAGACACTCTATATATGTTGTGACTCAATTTTTGTGTTTTCCTTTTCACCCATCCTTATTACGTTGTTGTCACGTAGACACATGACATACGCACATACACAAAAAAATACCTACTCACTTTTATTGCGTGTGTATTCAAATACCCATGCTGGCGAGCACTCACACTCAGTTGTTGGGTGTCTAAAAACACCAGGGTGTCAAAATCATCCTACATTTACTCGGTGCACCTTAAGTGCCGGTGGCTTGTTGCAGTTCTCTGGTAGGGTTATTAAACCTTACGATTGACATGCAAAGCGCGCACATAAAATAGAGAGTGAACGTAAATGAGCAACAACAAAGGAGCATGATCGGAGCGGGATTTCAAATTATCTGATAATCATTATGTGAACGCCCTTTGCTTGTTCGAAATTGTATATCAATAATATATCAATAATGTTAGTGTGATACGTTTTGGCTAAGTTATATAAGCAGCAAGCAGGCGAATCCACCCCCATAACATATTCTGGTGTGGGAAATTTTTCTAGACGCACTAAGTTTTGTTATGTTGTTGTTGTTTTTTTTTTTAAATCAATGACACCAACAAAAAGTAGCAGTGCGGGCCCAAAAACAACACTTACAACAACAACAAACGCTACTTGGGTCGTAAATCAATTGTCAAAGGCACACAAATTGAAAAAAAAAAAAATGTGCACTGTGCGAAGTGATACATGTACATAAAATTATGAAAATTATTTTCAAGCGCATTGTTCACTTAATTGTGTATGCACATATTCATTAAGAAGCAGAAATCCGTTTCGTTTTTGCAAGTGTCGAACCTTTTTTATGACTTTGCTTGTGCGACGCGAAGGCGTCACTGCGCATTTGTTTTGTTTTTGTATTCTCGCTCGCGATCAAACCCTCAGCTTGTGCGACAATCAGGCGACAGTAGTGGAATGGGTACTTGTTGTAATTGTAATTTGTTTTTTAAAATGGGTAAAAAGTGCTCCAAATCGTATGGGAGGTACTTGAAGGAGTTGTCCAAATAAAAATTCCATTCTTAGTGCTCACTTACTACCTGCATAAAAAATTGTGTGAAAATTTCAGCCTTCTAGCTCTTTTCGTTTAGGCTGTGGCTGATCCATTTTAACGCGGACGAACTCTTTTATATATATAGATTAGAATAACTTGTAACACTTCGTTGCAAGCATAAACAAATGCCTAAATAAGAATAAACATAAATGCATGTGGTCTGCGCATGCCGTAATATGAGTCCACTTGAGAAGGCCACGCAAGCGTGAGACCGTTGCCCTACGGGAAACGCTGCGCTTGCACTTAAGCCACTCTCCGCATATATATGTACACTCGCTCTCCCCCTCTTTGTAGCTGTTAAACTATAACAGCTCAAGCTTTATCAATCTTAAACAAAGAATAAGAACCAAAAGTTATTCAATAAAGACATTCATGAAAGCACCAATAAACTGCACAGACGTGCTAGCTATTTTTTATTCAAAGAACAAAGGATATTACATATGTATATGGATATTACCATTATATGATAAACCAATTATTACATGGCGACCGTGACTTCCGTCCTGCAGGAGGAACAACAACAACTAAAGAAAAGCAGAAAGAAGAAATATTTTAAATAAACTGAGTGAGTAGTGTGTTTGTACGAAAAATTGTTACCAGTGTTATGCAGTAAATAAAAAAAAAAATGTATGTATTACAAAAAAAAAAAAAAAAAATGCCGAAAACAAGACGGAGTGGCGTTCTATTTAGAGCAAAGAAAGAAATTGCCGAACTAAAAATTCTGCTAACTGCAGCCAATCCACCAAATTGGGATAAATCAATCGTATTACAAAATAGAATCGACCACTTAGAGTCGTTTGTTTCTGATACACTGACACAAAAGAAAGCACAACGCACTAATTCACAATCAAATATACCCACTATTGGACAAATTAATAACCAACAGAAAAAAATAATCATACCAGCAACAAAAAAGGAGTGCCCAGCAGACTGTGAGGAACCCCTCATCAGTGTATTCTGCCTGGTACCTGGTGCTATTTGCCTTGCGGAGGGACAGGACGGCGTCTAGCTAAAGTGAACCCCAAACCATTCAAAGGCTTCCGCACTGCGAAGGCAAGCGGCTAACCGAAGCAGATATCGGCCTGCCCCAAAACAAACAAAGGTACTGCGAATCTACTCGCTTGTGGAGAGGTAGTACAATGTCTAGCTAAGGTGAGCTCTGCACCACTCAAAGGCTTCGGCACTGCGAGGGCGCAGAGCAAATCGTGGTTCGAGGTCCTTGGCAGTAAGGTTAAAATGCTATGGGTAGACTCCCCAGAAATAAAAAATCAAATGGAGGCGACTAGAGGTCAAACACGGTTTGGATGTCAACCTAAACGTCGGTGGAAAAGGTTGCTACCACCGGCGGGCACGGGGGGGAGAAATCGTCTCTGCGTGTCGCCAGCAGCCCACCCTCCGTACTGGTTGGAGCAGGCCAGGACGGTTGTAAAGCTACTGCCACTACCAAACCCAAGATGTGGCGCGATACCGTAGTCCTTGGAGACTCGGATTGTGACTCACAGAAAGGGTCTAACTTCAGAATCCGAGGACGTCTCATGCTCCGGCCCGGAGAGTACCAGCACCCCCAGTAGGGTTGGGCTCAAAAGGTCAAAGGAGGGCATGAAAGCCAAGGCAAAATATAAGGCCGCCTTAAAAATCCAGGCTCGGCTCTCTGACTGCAAGCGAGCTCTCACTTCAGATGAGATCCGCCAGCAGAAGTGGGCCGACGAAAGGATTGAAGAGGGCAGGGCCCATTTTGAACAAAGGAAGAACATGGCGTCTGAGAACGTCAGTTTTGCAAACAAGGTGGAGGAGAGCTTCGCTGTCAAACGCCAGCGCTCCGCTGAAACCGCTAAAGCAGAGATGCCAGCCAGCAAGCGGCCCTGCAAAAAGCCAGCGTCGCATGCAAAACCGACGGCCAGCGATGTGGCGAGGCGACATCTAGTCGTCGCGCTCATCGACCGGAGCGACCCAAACGGCAAAATGAAGCCAGAGCAGTGGAAGAAGGTGGAGGAGATGCTGTTCGATGCGCTTCTAAGTCGGCTGGCCGAATCGGGCTCGCTCCCCATCTCTTTTGATGGAGCGGGCTGGCTCTCTGGCGTCAAGATCTTGAGCTGCATGGATGACCACACTCTGAAGTGGGTCACCAGTGTCGTGGCGACTCTGGACGCACCGTGGGAGGGTGCCAAGCTGGAGGAAGTGGACAGAACTTGCATTCCGTCCCTACCGAAGGCAAAAGTACTTTTCCCTCGGGTCGTACCGGTGGACCAAGCACTGCAGCTACTGAGGTGGCAAAACCCGGACGTGCCAACTGTTGATTGAAAGGTGATCCATGTTGCGAAGCTTGATAGCAAGATTCAAATCAACAAGGAGGCCAACGACTTGCTGTACCAAAGGTTCGGAAAGATGGCGTGGGGCGTGGGTAGCGTATACCTGCGTCTCAAAAAGCGCCACCCGGACGACAAAAACAACAACACGCTAGATGTTGGTGAGGTGGAGAGTGACCTGGCGGAGGTCACCCTCGCAACCAAGAGCCTGGAAATAGAAGATGACGAGGATGCGGACATTACCGTGGTGGAAGTCCCATCCGAGGAAGATGCCAAAGCCAACAATGGAGCTGAGGGTCATCCAGATCAACCTCCATAAGAGCAAGTTGGCTTCGGCGGAGCTCCTGATAACCCTGGAGACAGGGCTCGCCGACGTCGCCTTAATCCAGGATTCTTGGATAGCCTCGGCGAACAAGGTTTCTGGATTGAGGAGCCCCAACTATAACACATTCTACCCAACAACAGTAAGTAGAGCAAGGACAGCAATCCTAGTAAGGAAAGGTATCTATGCTTACTTATTGTCTAATTACAGCACTGACGACCTCACGGTGGTCGCACTAGAAGGTGGCAGAAACGAGCCAATCCTAATGGCATCCTGCTACATGGCGCACGACACTGCCGCGCCCCCTCAAGAGCTCACTCGACTGGTGACAGAGGCCGAGTCCAAGAAGCAGGCCCTCACCATCGGAGCAGATGCCAACGCTCATCACACAGTATGGGGAAGCGGGGACATCAACGACAGAGGTGAGTCACTGCTTGATTTCATACTACAGACTAATCTTAAGATAGCGAACGAGGGAGAAGAACCAACATATGTTGGCCCTACCTCATCTAACGTCTTAGATATAACTCTTGCGTCGGCTACGAATACCATGGTTCACGATTGGAGAGTCCTAAGTAGACATTCCTTCTCGGACCACAGGTACATTCAATTCCGTGTGAACTTTGAACGAATAGTGAAGAAGAAGGTGTTTAGAAACCCGCAAAACACGGACTGGGAGCAGTTCGTTAAAGAGTTCGAAGGAAATCTTCCACGACCACCCAATATAGTCTCCACAAAAAAATTAGAGAAGTCCCTAGAGACACTCAATAAAAATTTAGTCGCAGCCTACAACAAAACATGCAGACCATCCCAAGAGAAGAAGAGACACACGCCCCCGTGGTGGACTCCAGAACTCAAGGGAATAAGGAAAGACGTACTAGAACCCTTCAAAGAAGAAGAAGAAGAAAAGCTCGTATGGATCGAATATAAATTACGGCTCCATGACTTTAAGAAAAAAGTACGAGCAGTCAAAAGACACGCATGGCAAAACTTCTGTTCAGGCATTGAGAAGACAGCCGACACCGCAAGGTTAAGGAAGCTGCTAGACGCCAACAGATTGTACAAAATCAATTAAAAACCGAAGACGGCAGATGGACGGAAAGCAGTGAAGATTCTGCAAATGTGCTCCTGGAGGCGCATTTCCCTAACTGCACCGAAGTCAATGCAAACACACAAACGATATCCTCGACCACAATAGTGGAAATTCCGGAAGGTATCACAACAACGCGACGCATAATGTGGGCGATAGACTCCTTTGAGAGCTACAAATCACCAGGTCCAGACGGGATATTCCCGGCCATGATGCAGAAGGTCAAACATGTGATCACTCCATGGCTGAGGGAAATTTTCAGAGGTTGCCTTAGGTATGGCTATGTGCCTGTGGCCTGGAGGACAGCACGGGTAATTTTCCTGCCAAAAGCTGGAAAATGTAGCCACGTGCTGCCGAAAGACTACAGACCTATTAGCCTGACTTCGTTCCTCCTATAAACTCTAGAAAAGCTGATAGATCTCCACATCAGAGAGAACACAGAGATGACTCTAGAACAGAACCAACACGCATACACAAAGGGTAAGTCGGTGGAAACAGCGCTACACTCCCTTGTAGCTACCATAGAGAAAGCACTACACCACAAAGAGTACGCCCTTGGCGCATTTCTCGACATCTCAGGCGCATTTAACAATGTGTCAACTGAAGCAATAATGCACAGACTAAACGCTGTGACCCCAGCAGAAGCAGTATACTCTTGGGTTCAGAACCTACTGAGCAGCAGGAGAATACTAGCGGAATGGGGAACCACTACCGCAGTCAGGGAAGCCAAGTGTGGCACTCCCCAAGGAGGAGTGCTCTCACCCCTACTGTGGAACTTGGTGGTAAACGGACTTCTAAAAAAATTTAAACGGAAAGCCCCGCAGATAACTGCCTATGCAGTTAGCTATCAGCTCTGTCATGGACCACACACTCAAAGAGATACTAGAATGGGCCATGGAAGCCGGACTAAGTATCAACGCGGACAAGATGGACCTCATTCTCTTCACAAAGAGATACAAGGTACCTCGCTGGACTCCACCGAAAATAAACGACAAGGCACTGATACCAAAAGAGAGTGTCAAATACCTAGGGATAGTAACGGATAGCAAGCTGAGTTGGAAGCTCAATGTGGAGGAAACGGTGAAGAAAGCCACCAATGCACTCTACAAAAGATGCTGGGTAGCACTTGGGGACTCTCATTACGACTGACACATTGGATTCTAATCTCGATTGTGCGCCCCATACTGCTCTACGGAATACTGGTATGGTGGGAAGCCACAGAGAAATCCACATACCTAAAACGAATGGAAAAAACTCAGCGACATACACTTACGTGCATCACAGGGGCGATGAAGACAACACCAACCAAAGCACTAAAAATCATACTAAATGTCAACCCCGTGGACATACAGGCACGCCTAACAGCAAAAAAGACTGCTCAACGTCTTTGCACGATAGGCAAAATGAAGATTCATAACTACGGGCATAGTATAATTGGAAGAGGGATCAAAGTCGAAACAGACTATATGACCCCAAGAAACAATTTTAACTTTACGCCCACGCTCCTAGGAAAAGATGATTGGCGCTCAGGAGCTGAGCAGATGGCCATCAATATATATACAGACGGCTCAAAAATGATGGAGGGAGTCGGTGCAGCAGTATACTGCGCCGAACCACCCATGAGTCTGTCTTACAAACTCCCGGACCACTGCAGCATATTCCAAGCGGAAATATTCGCAATCAGGAAAGCAGCAGAAGCAGTCTTAAAAACGAATACATTGCAGGACACGGTGAACATATTCGTAGATAGCCAGGTGGCAATCAAAGCCCTACAAGCCCACCACATAAGCTCTCGGAATGTCCTGGCGAGCAGGGAAACGCTGGATGCACTCGGCACCGTTAAAAAAGTGCGCATCTACTGGATTCCAAGCAACCAGGGCTTCGAGGGCAACGAAACAGCAGACATTCTGGCTAAGCAAGGCGCAACGGGACTCAACAGTGATACTGAGGAAGTCCCGATCTCCCTGCGAACGCTACACTCCTATATGGAGACACAGGCACGGGACGCAGCAGTGAGAAGGTAGACAAACACCTCCGACTGCAAAATCTCAAAAATAATGTGCAAAAACTACAACGAAAAACTAACGAAATATGTGCTAAAGCTTAAAAGGCATGACTGCCGAAGGCTGGTAGGTCTACTCACAGGCCACTGCCTAATCGCAGTACACGCGAAAAAGCTAGGCATAACTGACAACGACGAATGCCGAAAATGCAAGGTTACTGGTGTCAAGGAAACGCTTGAGCATCTCCTTTGCAGCTGCCCCACACTGGCAGCACAAAGACTACGCTACCTACATGTTCCCTTCCTAGCTTCACTCGATGAAGCCAGCAAGCGGGAACCCAATAAGCTTCTCGCATTTGCCCGAAGCACACGTACCCCGCAGGACACCACATAGAGATGGTCCATCGGGATAGCCCCTTAACACCTCCAAACACCGGTCTCACTAAGGACCCTTTAGCGGTTTATGTGTGGCGCTCCCCTGGGAGTGTCAGCCGGTCTAACCTAACTTAACCTAACCTAGGCTGGATGTCATGAAAGACATCAGAAGTTTCTTTAAGTATTGAGATGTCTGCACCTGTATCTATTAAAAAGGTAAGTTTTTTACCTGTTGACACGTGGTCAAATGAAACAAATATATTGAGACTAAAATTTATTGTATGAACTTTAATGTTTTCTTTTGTTGGGTATCTAAAGGTTGCTCGGAGTTTCCCGGGACATCTTGGGCTACCCGGACGTTGTTTGTATTGTGGCCTCTGTTCGAGTTGCCACGGCCTCTGTAATAATTTCGGTTACCGTTTTGATGGTATTTACCTGTTCCCCGGTAGTTACCTCGGCTACCTCTATTATATCCAGGGTTTGATTGTTGTTGATAGTACAGAACAATGTTGTTCTGTCCTGTAGTCTCAGTGCAACTTTTTACAAACTTGGAAATGGCATCGTTCATATTATTGAACGTGCCTGCCTGCATGATAAGTTTTACCTTATTTATTGTGCAGTTCTTTGTCATTGCCTTTACAGCTTGTGTAGTGCTGTATTTGTTAGCTAAATCCATTGACAAACCGTCGTTAATGTTAGCTCCTTCAAGTGCGTAGTCAATTTTTCCACCTCTTGGGTGTATTGACCGGCTGTTTTCCCCTTTTGCTGAAGTTTAAGGAGTTTAGCAGATATGACTTCTACCGATTCTCCCTTAACTGAGCTTGACAACTTTGAGATGATAGCATTGATACTCTGCTCGTCACTTATTAAGTTTCTAGCATAGCCTTTCAGTTTTGTTTTTATTAGGCTCACCGGATTAATTTCATGGGCGCCTTTCAACGATTCTACTAGGACTAATGCATCAAGGAAACTTCTTAAGTTTTGAGCTTGTCCATCGAATTCTGGCAATAGAGAAGAGGCTAGCCCCAAAAATTCAACTAAATTTTGTGCCGTGATGGGATTGTCTGAATCTGTATCTTTGCCTTCTGTTTGCTCCGTGAGCTGAGATTTTTCAAATGTGGCTATTTTATTTACTTCAATGACAAGCTCATGCCTCTCCGAAATATATACAAGGTTTTCTCTTATTCGTTTTAAGATTTCTTGACCTTGCTTAATTTGAAGTGAATCAGCTTTGTGAGAGTTGGTAAGTATAATTTTTCTAACGTTGTTATAAGTGTTTACCAACAGCTCTAAATGATTTGACTTCGTTTCATTTGAAATCTGTGCACTTTTGTTAAGGCACTTGAGAGATTTATCAAATTCTGTTCTTTGGTTTATAACGTATTTACGTATATGATCCCAGTCCATTAAATTCGTTATATAAGAATTTCATTAAACTATATATATTCGAGAATGTTAGTTACTTCACCCAGTATTGGGTTGAATGTTATTGAAGAAGTAACTTCAACATTTGGTAGGGATTTGAGCACTTGGAGTTTTTGTTTTTTAGCACATTTTATTTGTGGTGAAAATACACTATTGTACGTTGCTATGAATAAGTGTTCCAATTCGTAAATACTTATTGGGTGTTCAGAGAGCAAGAACAGAATTCTACTAGCAAATAATGGGTCTCTTTTTATACTCGTTACCGAAGGTAAAGAGTATATTGGTTTTGAGAAATGTCCGTCATGGTGTCTGTCCGTCTGTCTGTCTGTCCGTCTGACCGTCTGTCCGTCCGTATGGTTGCAAGTTTTTTTCACACCCTTCAAGCTAGAGAATTGAAACTGTCCAATTCTCTTTATCTATGGGATAGTAAATTAAATTGTCAAGATGGGGGTTCTACGATAACTGGGGGGCTGGCAAATCGATAAATTCGATAACTCAAAACCGATAAATCCACATATTTCGCACATCCTTACTGTTAGAACCACCAAGTTTGGTAGGAAGATAGCTGGCAGCGACCCCCAAAAATCTGCATCAAAGTTTTTGAGCTACGCCCACCCATTACGCCACCCTTTATCCTTTTTTTCAATTTTCGAGCTAGAGTCTCCAAATTTGATATGAAGATAGCAATTAACATTCCCAGCCCCCCTTTCCACAATTTTACAAACTTTGAGCTAGAGTCACCAAATTTGGTATGAAGATAGCAATTGACATTCCACAAAGATCTTTAGCAAAAATTTGGATCAGGCCTCTTTTTACCGGTTTTAATACTGGTAACGAGTATACCGCAGTCGGTTGCGTCCGACTGCAACGTTTACACTTGATGTTATTTCTTCTAGTAAGGTTTTTGTATTAATTTTACTGTTATTTTATAAATTTTTTTTGAATATTTATACTTGAGCTAAGTCGTTGGCCCTACTTTGATATATCCTGTTCATGCTATTTCGGTTCAATTTATAAAGTTTAACTACTGAGTTTATTATCATTAACGCGGCTATTATTACAACTAAAATAAGCATGTATTGCATACCTTGTGGATTAACGTCAACTTTGTTAATAACCGATTTCCACCGATTTCACATCAACAATGCCCATTATGTTTCCTTGTGGAACTGTTTTAACTTTGAAAGTGTCTATTTTGTTTCTAACTGCTCTATTCTAACTTATGATCGTATATTTTGTTTTTTAAGCAAATTTTTTTTTAACCAGTTTATAAGTATAGTGACGTATTCGGTCTCGAAACCGAATCAATCACAACAAACAATTTTTATAAACAACAATTGAGACTAAAAGATAATGAACCTGTGTACATAAAAAACTACCGAAGCCCGCATAGCCAAACAGATGAGATCCAAAAACAAGTTTGAAAGTAAATATACTGGACCAAACTCAGTAGTATCCATAAAGGCGCGTTTACAATGTCAGCGTGAGATTGGAAAATGTTTTGCTTCTGTTTGCCACACATATTTTTCACATAAGTTCGTCTCACTCCCAATCTGTAACCGCTTTCGCTTGCATCTCAGCTTGGAGTGGAAAAAAGCTATTCAAAAATTTAGTTTTAAAAGCTGTCAATAGATGGCGTTTTATCGAAAATACTTAGGTTTTTTCCTCTATTTTGCTCACAACTGAGGTAAATGATAATAGAATTCACTTTTTTATATTTATTTGGTATATATTAACTAATATAAAACAATAAAATGAAAAAAAAAATCGTTAATTTTTGCGCCATTGCAAATGTGTTAGCTGAGTTCGAATCAGCTGATTGCATTGTTCACGCTGACATTGTAAACTATCAGCGTGCATTTCAGATTTTTAAAAGCTTCACTCCAAGCTAAGCTGACATTGTAAACCTTGCATAATAGAAAAAGATGACATAATAATAGAAAACAAAAAAGGAAAAAACAAACAGTTCATAAGGATAGATTAAAAATTGTTAATGCATAATTGGTTTAAAGCTACTCGAATATCCAACTTAAAATTAAAATTCAAAAAAAAAAAAAATAATAATACTAAACGGTCTGATCAACCGAAAAAAAAAAAAAAAAAAAAAAATAGTAAATAAATAAAAAAAAAAAATTAAATAAAAAGATAATAATAATCTTTTTTATTTTGTTCATCATATTTTAATAAATAACATATATAACTACATATTTGTAATATAACGTTATTTTTCTAAAAAGGGAGGTGTAGTGTACATATATAACAAGTTAACAGGGTGCACAACTGTAAGGGTAGAATGTTGGACTTGATATTCGTTTCAGACTCAGATTGCTGTAATACTAGTAGAATACCTCCTCTAGTGCTTCCGGAAGATACCTACCATCCAACCTTAGAACTATCCTTTGAAATTCTTAGCCTTAGTCCACCATCTAAAAGTTCTTCAAAAACCCGTTGTTTTCGTAAAACAAATTTTACTAAATTAAATTATCTACTTCAACATACTAATTGGTCTCGCCTTTATTCTTGTAGTGATATAGAAACTGCAATTGCCATATTTTATAGGACCTTGAATTCGCTTTTGGATATTTGTGTTCCCCTCACTTGTTCTTCATGTGATAATAAACCACCATGGTTTACGAGGGAACTATCGAAATTGGAAAACGTGAAGACAAGATCATATAAAAAATTTAAAAAATCGAACTACTTTAGATTTATCTTCGTATTTAGTAGCTAAATCTAGTTTTCTTTCTGTTAACACATCATGTTATAGTAATTATCTTAATCGTTGTAGACTAAACTTTTCACGTGATCCTAAACAGTTTTATAAATTTGTTAACTCTAAACGAAAGTCTTCTTGCTTGCCTTCCTCAGTATACCTTGATAACACAAAAGCAAGTTCTGATCAGGCAGTAGCCGATCTATTTGCTGAGTATTTTCAATCAGTATACTCATCGAATTTATATAGTAGTAGTAATTCCTATCCTTTTCAAGTTCAAGCGTCAAATTGCATATATGTACCAGTAATTACTGAATCTACGCTCCTGAGTGAATTTAACTCTGTCAAACCTGGCTACTTGCCTGGCCCTGATGGAGTGCCAGGTTGTATTCTTAGATACTGCGCCGATTCACTTTGTAAGCCCTTAAATAAATTATTTAACTTGTCTGTTGACTCAACTGTGTTTCCTGATTTATGGAAGGAATCCTTTATAATTCCACTCCATAAAAATTCTTCAAAGTCAAACGTTAAAAATTATAGGGGTATATCCAAGTTGTCTGCCATTCCAAAAGTCTTTGAAAAAATTATTTGTTCTCAACTGCAACACGGATGTAGTTCAATTATATCGCCTTATCAACAAGGTTTTGTTAGGCGTAGATCAATTACCACTAACCTTCTTGAATTCACTTCGCTTGTTATTAAAGGGTTTCAGGAAAAAATGCAAACTGACGTTGTTTACACCGATCTTAGTAAGGCAATTGACTCTGTTAGTCATTCTCTGTTGCTTCATAAATTGAATATTATCGGATTTCCATCAAAACTTTTATTGTGGCTTTCGGAGTACTTGTGTGGCCGAACACAAAAAGTTGTTTTTAAGTCGTCTGTATCTAAACCTATTTTAGTTACCTCTGGTGTTCCCCAAGGTAGTCACCTTGGACCTTTGCTATTTAATTTGTTTATTAACGATCTTCCAGCTGTTATTACTAACTCTTTTGTTTATATGTTTGCTGATGATGTAAAACTATGTTTCACCTACAATGATGCTTCTCTGTGTAACTTACTACAGTCGGATTTGTGTGCGCTGTCAGCCTGGTGTCGTTTTAACTTACTCAATTTAAACTGTTCAAAATGTAAAGTCATGTCTTTTTGTAGAAGTACCCCTCATACTGCTCACTACTTGCTTGATGCTTCACCACTTGACCGCGTGTTTGAAATTTGTTCTTGATCCTAAGCTAAAGTTTGACTCTCATATTTCGTCTATGGTTAATAAGGCCATTAATGTTTTTGGCTTCATCAAGCGGTGGTCGAAAGAGTTTAACGATCCTTACACCACTAAAACGCTTTATACATCCCTAGTACGTCCCATCCTGGAGTATGGATCTTGTGTGTGGTCCCCACAATACTCAATTCACCAGGATAGAATTGAATCTGTGCAGAAGAAATTTCTTCTATTTGCCCTTAGAAGTTTTAACTGGGTTCCTGGAGTTGACTTTCCCCCGTATTCAAGTAGACTCTTTTTAATAAATCTTCCGTCCCTGTTAAACCGTAGAACGATGCATGGAGTATTATTTATTACTAACTTACTTAATGGTGAAATCGACTCATCAGTTCTTTTGAGTCGAATTAAATTTAATGTCCCAATGAGATCTTCACGTAACTTTTTACCCCTTAGCCTTGATCGTTGCTTGAGCAATTATTTAATTCATGAACCATTTCGGGTTATATGTTCTGACTATAACAAACTTTATTCTCTTGTCTCCTTGGAGGCCTCAACTCCAGTACTAAAAAGATCGATCCTTTTTGCTTTATCTAATCGTAACCACTAATTACTAATCTAACGCTGGTCTGATTGTGTTTTTCCCAATCCACGCAACAAATGTTGGACCACTAATTTTATTGTTGAACTTCCCAGAGCTTTAACGTTAACTTTGTAAATTTTTTACCTAAACTTACTTTTAGATTTATATATAATTTAAATTTTTATTTTAATTTTAATTAAATTGGATTTTATGTCATCTGATTATAGTTGACAATAAACAAATAAATAAATAAATATATACAATTAGAATAACTTGTAACACTTTGTTGCAAGCATAAACAAATGCCTAAATAAGAATAAACATAAATGCTTGTGGTCTGCGCATGCCGTAATATGAGTCCACTTGAGAAGGCCACGCAAGCGTGAGACCGTTGCCCTACGGGAAACGCTGCGCTTGCACTTAAGCCACTCTCCGCATATATATGTACACTCGCTCTCCCTCTCTTTGTAGCTGTTAAACTATAACAGCATAAGCTTTATCAATGTTAGAACAAAGGATATAACATATGTATATGGATATTACCATTATATGATAAACCAATTATTACACCACCCTTAACATTTAGGGGGATGAAAAATAGATGTTAGCCGATTCTCAGACCTACTGAATACGCATATATAATTTCATAAAAATCGGTCGAGCCGTTTCGGAGGATTTCAATTACGCACCCCGTGACACGAGAATTTTATTTAGAAGATAAACATATGTAACTAGCTGGCCAAGTATTTAGAGTTTTATTCAATATTTTTGGTTGTTTTTTGGGGTATAAATACATAAATTTTTGGTGTCCCAATTCGCGAACAGGCAACAATTGACCTTGTATTTTAAATGTTGACATGTAACTGGCGTTACTTACAATATTCATTGCACCAAAAGACGTCATTTGACCAAGAGTTTTATTTTCGAATGATTTTCGGAAGTGCTTTGATATTGGATTTGTTCCAGTAAAATATCTTAAAAGCGGCTCAGGTGGTTCAGTCAACTGGGGCAAAACTACTTTACCGTTTAGACAACACATTCCTGGTGATTCTTTTGAAAACTTCAAAACACCACAATGCAAACAAACTTTATTCAATGTTAAAATGGCAACATCGACGCGATTTCTGTAGTTATAGTTCTTATCATAATAGTATACCGACAACATCAATTCAGTTTTTCCCTTGAATTAACCAATCTTTCACATCTTTACCGCCGTATCACAGTGGCGCCCGTAGAACAAGTTAAGTAGCAAAAATCAATAATTGCAGAATTTAGCAGAATTATATCCGCTGAAAAAGTTGACCCCGACAGTTCATAAAATATTGGCGCATGGCAAGGATATAATTGAGTATCAGTCTTTTTTTGGAGAGCTCTCTGAAGAAGCGCAAGAGTCCCTTAATAAGTTTTATAAAATATACAGATTGCTAAACACTTTCAAAGCTTCAAGGGTGAGACAAAATGAGGACCTCTTCAACATGTTAGCAGCATCTTCAGATCCACTAATTTCATCACTGAGGCATGTAAAATCACGAATAGAATTAGAAAATACTTATAGCTCAGAGATGATTACTCTTTTAGATATACCATCTTTTACGGGTTGTGATGAATATTTTACAAAAAATTAAAAAAAAGCTTTAAAAATAAACTATTTTTTTTAATACAATACAAAATATATCAAAAGTTTTAAAAAATATTTTTTTTCCTTCCCATAAAATTGATTTATTCACCAATTTCAACTTTGCATACCCCTAAATAGGCAAATAGGTAGAATTCATTTTAAGTGCTCATTTTATAGGTTGATTATTTATCTTTCAGATGCTATTTAAATTGACCGATTATCTTGTTTGGTTCAAAAGTTATGATTTTTGCAACGAAAAAAGTCATATGGCGCCATTGTGCGTGTGGAGCAGACATACGGTCTAAAGCCCGTGGGTTCTTCGACTGGTTTGTCTCCCTTTGACAGCAGGATGAGCCATGGGACTTTCCATACTCTTGGGAATACTCCCTCTTGTAAACAGCGCGTGTAGGTGTCCGCAAATTGCTGGGACCTAGCGCTGAACTCAAGCTTTAGCACTTTGTTTGGGATACCATCAGGCCCTAAGGTGTTTTGGTCACCGGTCTGTCTGCTTGCCCCAGTCACCACGTCAGTCGTCCCTGGAATTATGTGCTCCAAATCGAGTGGGCGACTTTCCAACTGTATCTGCGGGTGCTGTGGGAACAGGGCCATTACGATTTTCCGTAGCTCTACTGGGCATGTGGTCAGTAGCGTAGATTGGCTCTTTCCCTTTTTGTTAAGTACCTTGCAGGCCGTTTCCCAGGGGTCGATGTCGGCCCCTTCACATATCTGGCGAAAGCAATTGCCTAAGGTTTCCAAAAAAAACTGATTTTCTATTGACAAGATTCGAAACAGTTGAAACAATTTGCTTAAATTTTGACAAAATATTTTGGTATTGTTTTATTGATATTTATCCTATGAACGCAACCACTGTGAGGTAGTGACAAGATTCTTTAGCCAACTTATTTGCCAAGTCGTTGCCTTTGAAGTTATAGTGGCCATGGATCCGTAGGCACCTAAGTTTTGGGAATACATATATTAGTTGGTGAATTATTATTCTGAGGCATTAAATGAAAGTTTGCTTACATTATATATTGCTTAAAGGTCTGATAAAGAGTTTTTCGCGTTCAAAAAGTCTGCATTATCACAGGGCAGATCCTCAGCGAGAGCAGTCTCCACACGTGCGGATGTTTTATCCAGAGCTGGCGTTCAGCGAGACCACCGTCATCGTTTGCACGATACGTTGGGGTCTCATCGGAAAAGAAGCCAGAGCCCGAAATGACAGTTATTTTGTCGAATGGAAGGAAGAAGACGCACCGATGCAGCAGGAGGAGGAGTGGTGGCCGGCAGGAATGATGACGCGGCAGAAGAGATTTAAGAGGAATTTCTGTAAAACGGTTGGTACAACCAACCATGTATGTAGATTGTGTGACAACGCGATCCACATGAAATGTGTTGGCTTTACTGCCAAAATAAGCGACGGCTTAGTCGCTGACTCTGGTCTGAAATGGTATTGTGAGTCCTGCAATGAGGTTGAGAAAGAAACTGCTCAATTCATAAGGCAGACTCACCTAAGCTTTGTATCTATGAACAAAGCGTTTAATAATCTGCATACGGCTTTCAAAGAGCTTGAGGCGAATTTTAAAAACGGCAAGATCATGACTGAATCTCCGAAGCGCAAAAAGACTTCGGGTCCTTTTCCACCTAGTGTCCCACCTGTCCTGCCAACCAAGCCACTCCTGGTGCCAAGTAATAATCCCACATCGGGTCCTATTGCTGGCCCATTAATGGTTTTTAACTCGCCAGCTAGAAATCCTATTAATAACTTAACCACAGCTAACAATCCTTTACTAGTGCCCTCCGATTCGACAGCTTGTGTGCCTAGTAATCCTACTGTAGGTACAGCCGGCACTCCCAAGCCTCTTGTTGTTGTGCCTATCAATAAATTTATGTTTGTGTCTAGGCTAGCATCCGATACTTCATCGGATGATGTTAGTGCCTACATTAAAAGTTATATCGAGTCCCCACATATTAGGGTGGAAAAATTTAAATTCAAACATGCCCGAAGCATATCTTCTTTTAAGTTGAGTGTTCAGACCGAACTTTTCACGACGATTTGTTCTGAAAAGTTTTGGCCGCCACAGCTCGTTGTGAAGGAGTATGTGCATAGGCGTAATGATAATTTTAATAAAAATGGTATTAGGATTACTAGTGCACAGCCTGTTAGCCACCCTGTGGCCTCCACGTCGTCGGCAAAAAACTAATTAGCTTGGCCTACCAAAATGTTAGAGGCCTTAACACTTAACTAGCCAAATTATATGTAAACAGCCTATCCTTTGAATCACAAATAGTTGCACTCACAGAAACCTGGCTAAAACCCGATATTTCTGATTATTCCGTCTTTCCTTCTAAATATAACTTGTACAGATGCGATCGCACTTCCCGCAAGGGGGATGGTGTTCTCATTGCTGTTGACTCCTGTATTTCCTCTGAACAGATTCTTTTTAGGATCTTCCGGACATTGAGTTTTTATGTGTTAAATTATTACTAAACGGCCGTTCACTTTATGTTACTTGCTCTTATATTCCTCCTCATTCTAATATTAACATTTACTCATCCCATCTGAGTGCCCTGCAACTTGTTTCGTCATTTTTGACAGATATGGATAATCTGATAGTGGTTGGTGATTTTAATCTGCCACATGTTGTATGGTCTGTTAATGACACATCTTCGGCGGTATTACCAGTCACTTCTGATGATTTTATCGATGACCTACTGGAGTTAGGCCTATCGCAAGTTAACAGGGTGCATAACTGTAGTGGTAGAGTGTTGGACTTGATATTTGTTTCTGACTCATATTGCAGTAATGCTTGTAGAATACCCCCTCTAGTGCTTCCGTAAGATACCTACCATCCCACCTTAGAACTATCCATCGAAATTCTAACCCTAGTTCAATATCTAATAATACGTTAAAAACCCGTTGCTTTCGTAAAAATAACTTTACTAAATTGAATGATCTTCTTCAACATACTAATTGGTCTCACCTTTATTCCTGTAGTGATATAGAAACTGCCATTGCCATATTTTATAGGACCTTGAATTCGCTTTTGGATATTTGTGTTCCCCTCACTTGTTCTTCAAGTGTTAATAAACCACCTTGGTTTTTTTTTTTTTTTTTTTTGGTTTTATTTTCCTAGTGCTAGGTTTACGAGGGAACTATCGAAATTGAAAAACGCGAAGACAAGATCATATAAAAAATATAAAAAATCGGGAACTACTTTAGATTTATCTTCGTATTTAGTAGCTAAATCTAGTTTTCTTTCTGTTAACTCATCTTGTTATAATAATTATCTTAATCGTTGTAGACTAAACTTTTCACGTGACCCTAAACAGTTTTATAAATTTGTTAACTCTAAACGAAAGTCTTCTTGCTTGCCTTCCTCAGTATACCTTGATAATACAAAAGCAAGTTCTGATCAGGCAGAAGCCGATCTATTTGCTGAGTATTTTCAATCAGTATACTTAACGAGTTTATATAGTAGTAGTAATTCCTATCCTTTTCAAGTTCAAACGTCAAATTGCATATATGTCCCAGTAATTACTGAGTCCACGCTCCCGAGTGAATTTAACTCTATCAAACCTGGCTACTTGCCTGGTCCTGATGGAGTGCCAGGTTGTATTCTTAGATACTGCGCGGATTCTCTTTGTAAGCCCTTAAATAAATTATTTGACTTGTCTATTGACTCAACTGTGTTCCCTGATATATGGAAGGAATCCTTTATAATTCCACTCCATAAAAATTCTTCAAAGTCAAACGTTAACAAGTAAGAAGGCTCTAGTCGGGAGAGCCCGACTAGAAGATACCCTGAACCCAGTTGCAGCAAATATATTAAATTTATATAAGACTTTGGCATATTGACTTAACTTCAATCGATTAAATTCGATATCTCCGGTGTTTCTTAACCGATTTGGACGAAATTTTTAGAAAAGATCTATCGTTACCCATTCTTTCAACCCTCATTTTTACATTTTCCAAATTCGATATATTTTTGCTATCGATCGCATGTGTATATCGGAAACCATAATAGTTATCGATAATTTGAAGCAAACTTGTTCTGCTCATGGTATAGGAGAACTTATATCCCAAATCTGAAGTCTCTAGCTCTTGTAGTCTCTGAGATCCACGCGTTCATACAGACAGACAGACAGACAGACAGACGGACAGACGGAAATGGCTAAATCGACTCGGCTATTGATGCTGATCAAGAATATATATACTTTATAGTGTCGGAGATGCTTCCTTCTGCCTGTTACATACTTTTGCACAAAACCATTATACCCTTATTTACCCATTTTATGGGTTAAGGGTATGAAAAATAAACGTTGATGGTGGTGTTCGAAACCCCCGGCCACCAGCCAAAGCACCTATCCGGGTAAGACCTTCGATATCGAGTATGAAAACAAAGTAATGGCAGGGGGTGGTGGCCGACTTGAAATATGTAATATCCATCAAGAGAGAAAAAAACACAGGCACTTTGTTTTGTAATTTTGCAGCATGAAAAAAGTTATTTAAAAAGTAAAAGCCGCTGGTCAGGGTGGCGAGTGTTTACACCCCCAGCCGCTATCGATTAATCGCTGTCGAGTAGCACATTTGCATATTATTATACTTGTTACCGAAGGTAAGGAGTATATTGGTTTTGAGAAATGTCCGTCATGGTGTCTGTCCGTCTGTCTGTCTGTCCGTCTGTCCGTCCGTATGTGTGCAAGTTTTTTCCACACCCTTCAAGCTAGAGACTTGAAACTTTTCAATTCTCTTTATCTATGGGATAGTAAATTAAAGTGTCAAGATTGGGGTTCTACGATAACTGGGGGGCTGGCAAATCGATGAATTCGATAACTCAAAACCGATAAATCCACATATAGAAGATAGAGAGCTGCATGAGATCATTCACAACTGTAATTTAATAGAGTGCATTCGAGTTGAATTGCGTTGAATGAGTGGCAGACACAATATGGTATGTGTGAGTTGAATAGAAGCATTCGTCGATACTATAATTCATCAAAATTCATGATTTTGAACATGAATGTTATGAGTAGAAAACGCAAACATACCAAGGCGTAGACTGAGATGATTCATTTGTAATGACTCCCTTCATTTCGTGGGCCTAGAGAAATTACGTATATTTCTATGCAAGGAGTCAGTCTGACGCACAAGCTGACGGTATGATCGCAAGCGTTGCCTCGTCAGCGGGCCGCACAAGCAGCTCGGGCAGCGGGTCATAAAAAAAGGGTTCTGTGTGTAAACTTACAAAAACAATTGTAGACCTGTTTCTTAGAGAATGCGTGCATAGGCAAATTAGTGAACGATGCTCTGCCAAATTTAAATTTCTTATTTTTGTGCATATATCACTTCGCTCAGTGCACACATTTTTTGTGATATTTTCGCGCCTGACGCACAAGCAACTCGGGCACAGGATCATAATAGTGACCTAACGGCATATGCACATACATATTAGCAGGCAAAAAAGCTACATACATAGCAGAATTACTACTCGAATTGATTCAGTACTACTCGAATGTAACTGTAAATGTTCATTCATTTGATCCATGGCCTGACGTTTGGATGTTGTGAGACTGAGTAGTTGCCAGAGCAACTCATTTACCCATACAACTTTGTAGAAGTATTCTGATTCATTCAATTCATTTTACACATGGTTCATTCGAATGCCGTTTTTTTTGCCATTCATGCAGCTCTCTAATAGAAGATATTTACTAGCAACTCCCAAAAAACTGCATCAAAAATGTTGGAGCCACGCCCAACTAGTCCGCCCCAGCTCCCTTGCATTTTTAAGACAAACAAGCCTATGTCTCCAACAGTTAGAGCCACCAAATTTGGTGCCAAGATAAGTGATGATGACCCCCAAAAACTGCATCAAAAGTTTGGATGCCACGCCCACCAGTTATGCCCTAGCCGCCCCCATCCGCCACAACGCTTCGTCAAAAACAATAATGCGTGTATCTTCCAGAGTTGTGGAGCTAGAGCCACCACATTTGGTAGGAAGATAGCTTAATGCAGGTCCTGTATGATCAAAGCATATTTAAATTTTGGTTACCAGTTAAACGCGAAAGTAGTTCGATGCCATTCAAGGTTAAGTTGCCAGGGGAGCGATGGGGAAAAGTAGTCGACGACGAAATAACAGATATAAGATCTGATAAAAGGTGTATGTCCATACGCCCCCAGCCCCCCTTTTCCACACCTATTACAAACTTTGAGCTACAGTTACCAAATTTGGAAGGAAGATAACTGGTGGCATCCCTATCTGCATCGGAGAATCTTTAAGGCAGCGTACACCCCTGCCGCATCCATACCCCTTTGCAATCAGGCCTCTTTTTACCGGTTTTAATACTGGTAACGAGAATACCGCAGTCGGTTGCGTCCGAATGCAACGTTTCCACTTGTTTTCTTGTTGCATTTCCCAGAGCGTTAACTTTTAAATTTTTTATTATAATTTACTTTCAGATTTAAATATAATTTTAAATTTTTATTTCAATATGATTATTTTAGTTGAATTTTAATTTGGTGCAAATTTCCACAACGATCACGTCACCTATGCCCTTGGTGTGACATTGACTACGCTGGCAGGCTGCGGTCTAGCGAGGTAGCGTGGCGATATAAAAGTAGACGTCTGCAACGACATGGGACAGTCAAGAATCATAGTGAGGAAAGCAAGACACCAGTTTGCCAGGATCGAACATCAGAACGACACCTGAATAGGCTGCACGATTCTGTTTAACAATGAACTTGAAATAAATATTCTAATTTAGTTTGACAAATCCTTATGTGGTGCTGCGATTTGCATGGCAAAATCCACACTATACCACAACTGAGATTTCGTGAGCCTGGCGCAGTTTAGGTGACGCTAGCAGAGAAGCTGAGAGAAAGGAGTGACTATCGGCAGAATCATTGCGGTTTCAAGGAGGCCATATTTAGTACTGGCGTTTAACGTGTAATGTGTGCCATAACCTCGTCGAGAATGCGCATAGCTAAATTATTATTTAAATAATTATTAATTAAATAGTGGGTTGCTGAAATGCGCAAATAATTGCAGAGTGTGCCACCTTAGCAAGTGTTTTTGCGAAACTAACATAATATTTGTATGGAGCATGTCCTTGCAGGCTTATTAAGTGGAAGAAGTGTATTAAGTGGTAAGACCACAAAATCTCCGGCAAAACTGTAAAAATCTCCTTTGGCTTAGTGTATGCTTGAACCGATCATAATCATGTTGCGGAAACTGAATCATCCGAAGTTATGTAACTGTACGAGGTTGTCCGTCAAGAAACAGATAACCAAAGTGCATTTAGCGACGATCATCAAAGGCAAATTTAAACCTACGATTTCCGATTATTTCAACTGATCTTCTATTCCGATTCAGGAGGATTTAATTTTTATTTAATTTGCGTTGACAATGAATCACATGGCCAATCATTGTAAGTCTGTGGGATTAATCTCGAATTTTGCTGATTTTCGCACCGGCATTGTTTATCAAATCGCTCTCTACTGACTTCAATTCCATTCGCATAAATGACATTGAAATTTTATTTATTTATCTGAAGGCGATCTGTTTACTCATTGTCGACGATTTAATGACTGGTGATGAATCTATGGAAGAAGTTGCTGAAATCATCCATATTGGCAAAGAGCAATTATGCAATCATTGCCAACTGCTCTTGCTTTTGCCTGCACCTTAATTTGTAATAATTTGTCAAAATATTATTGCTAAGCACCATTTTCAGATTCTGTTGTTAAAATGTGTATATGGTTTTAGCGCATCGCTACGTTTACAAAATGTAAAATAATTATGCAATAGTTTCCAAAAAAGATTCGGTACAGTTTTAGTAAACTTAATTTATTTCACATGCTGAATGAAAACAAAATATTATGTTAAACTAATATTAATTTTAATACTGATACATTTTATGTTGTACAAATAAGATAATTATGTAACAGACCTGACTTAATTAATAATAAACCATTCGGTAATGCTTCCCAGGATAACATTGTGCAATACTTAATATGTTTCTGTTGTGTCCTTAACACTACTCTGAAGAAGACTTTTATCAATTGAACAAAGCTTGCTCAAAAAATCTAACCACATTCTTCGTGTCATTGGGTCTAACATAATGAAATATATAAAAATAACTAACCCTTGAAGTGTTGCTGTAAGACAAAAAAAATATGAAAACACAATTCCAGCCTTTATCGTTGACAGAAAGCCGAAGCACCATGTAAATCCCATTAAAAAGAATAGAAGAACTGATAGTCGTATCTGATGTATCAAAATTGGTTTTTCCGTGTGCCTTATTGGTATGCTTGACCTAACCAATATATTATATATAATCAGGCAAAAGATAATAAAGTTAGCTATTAAAATTATCAAAATAGGAAAAATTAAACCAAAATAAAGCGCATACCCTGATGGATAGCAAATTGCACCTCGGCTAAAGGAATCATGATCCAGCACAACAACCAAAACTACAGGTATGATTGGCACACCCCAACAAAACGCAGTTGATTTTATAAAGAACCTGTTCGGTCTAGTTCTACCAAATACCTGAACATATCTCTTAAACTGTAAATATGCAATTACCATCATCCAAAAGAACTGCACAAGCACAGAGTAGTGAAGAAAGGCGCCGATGGCTACACAAATAGGTACACTTTCATTTATCATCAAATGTAATGAGTATTCCTGGGTGTTGACAAAGCAAAGAATTATCATTTGCAAAGCAACTGCTGCCGATAGCTGTAGCAATACTTTTGACGATGGCTTTTGTCGCCAAGAATTAAATATTCCAGCAGTAATAAATATGCCACCAATGCCGAAAAGGGATAATGAACAGCCAGCTACCGTTATTATGTCAAGAGCCTGGATATGATCTTTGTAATGAACATTGATATCAACCCCTTCCTCAACTGTAAAATTAACTCCTACCAGGTAAGCAAAGGGTGTAAGATGGCTTACTTGACATAAAACTATATCGTTAGTTGTGTTTAAGAGATTGGAAACCTGAATGCCATCAGTGGCCCAATTTTTATAGTTCCAATAGCTACACATTTCTGTAGTTTTTTTGTGGGTTAATGAACGATTGGAGTAAGCTCGAAAAGCGAGAGGCATATCTGCAGGTAAATGCGTACTGTGGCCGGGAAAGGATATGGATACGACACGCCCTAACGCAGCTAAAAAAGTTTGATTGGCCTGCAACTGAAAAAGTTTGTCATTTGAGTAGACTTTAATAACCACAATAGTATTATTTTGTTTTGTAACATGCGGTCCATTTAATATTGTGTCCATATGGCTTAAGAGTTTTTCGGGTACATAGGTGCCAAATTGCAAATTTGGCTCGTAAATGAAGTCCTGAACTTCATGATTTGATTGTAGGAATCGATAGTGCTCATTTTTAAATGCTCCTTTCAAAGTGAGCGGTATGTCAGTATCATTGTTATTTTTAAACATTGCGATTCCAGATATATTAGCAATCAACGGATTGATTATAAAATGGAGTAAATTGGTTGATATTTTAACAGATACTCCAATATCATCATAATCCAACATTTCATAGTCGATGCCTTGTTCTAAGCCGTTAGAGACAGTCTTGTTTAAATTATTTTCATCTAAATTTGTAAGTGATGATAATGTATTCATTCCGTTTTCGAATGCTTCCAGTAGTTTGTTAGTTGAATTTAAATTATGTGCCATTTTAATCGTAGTTTCATTCACATCAATCAAGTAATTATATATAGCTATTAAATCAAAGATTGTTTCTCTCAAAAAGTTATGAGTAGGAGGCTTTGACAAACTCAAAATATTTTGATCAAAATTCTTTATTGAAGTTTGCATAATGTTAGCAGCAAAATCGAGATCTACAGGTAATAATCTTTTTGACGAAACCTCCAAAATAATTCTAACTTTTCTTACAATTTTTTCTGGCGCAACTTTCATTAGTTCTGAGTTTTCTAAATTGTAAAGAGCTTTTGTTGTTATTAAACTATTTTGCTTCAGTTGGCATGATATGTTTTCTTCAACGGACTCCCAAAAAGCGCCATGTATAAAGTTGCCTTGGCAGCGACGAGTATATGGCACGCCATTACTTTGAAAACACAAACCTGATAATGTGCCCACCTGTCCTCTAACTGTTTCCTTCCACTGATATATTTCGCCATTACCCAAGTGAGTGTTATCTGGAAAGCAGTACTCTGTGCTACGCATAACAGTCACTCTTTCGAGGCTGTCAAGTAAAATTACCTTTTTTAAAAGAGTCCAAACTTGCATGCGTTCTGTGGTGTTATGTCTTAGTATATGGTTATGGTTTTGTAAGCTTTTATATTGTTCGCTGCTGCCCTCCTCACTATTTTCAACTGCAGAATTCCTAAGAGAAGCAGTCAAATGAATCCAACAATCAATGCTTTTAGCAAAAATCTGCTCAACACTCATAATACGAGCACTATGTATTACTAGGTCCTGGGAAATATTTCTGCTCCAATTTATAAACATTTCGTGAACATGTTTTCCAAGCTTCTTGGTGTATTTATAAGTATTTTCGCACATATTATTGTTTGCAATTATACACGTAACATTAATCCTAGCAGCGAAAACGTGGCTCCGTGTTTTTTTTGCAGCTATTATTCTTTCGGTGGCTACCAACTCAAAATCAAAGACGGTATGGCCTTCACACCAATACTCGCCGGGGTTGTCATTGACCAATTTTAATTTAAAAATCGATTTAGTTTGCTTTTTATTTTCCCAAATAAGATCAATTTCACAGTTTCGCTGAATATCGTAATATGCGTTTGTGAAGCATTGTATACCATAATCATTTTTATCGGTTTTCCACAGATATTCGCTTTTGTAAGCAATTAGAACTAATTCTTGAAACATAATGTCAAATTTTAGCACGAGTTGAACCAAATTTTCTTGAGCTTTTATAGTTTCTCTGTACAATACTGGGAATGCTTTATTTTTATTTTCAACAATTCGTAAAATTTCATTTTTGTTCATTAGAATCGAAAATTTTTCGGTTGATTTGTCGACGAAATTGTCAATTTGAAAATATTCTTTTTTTTTCCTTTCTGATAGGACATTTTTGAGCACCAGTCCAAAAGTATTCCGTTGCTTAAAATATTCTTTGAGTCGCACCTCTTTTTGCTGCCCAGTTAACATTCCTCCCCAGTTGATACCAAAGCATTCATTAGGACGATAACTTAGCGCTACATGTTCATGGGGGCAACCTGAGTGTGCTGTAAGTTGACCTTTAAACACACAAATCGTGTGCAATAAATCATCACAATTGGACACCATTAGCTCAGGTTTATAAATTTTTTTATGTCTTTTTATCCGTATGGACATACATCTTTTATCAGATCTTATATCTGTTATTTCGTCGTCGACTACTTGTCCCCATCGCTCCCCTGGCAACTTAACCTTGAATGGCATCGAACTACTTTCGCGTTTAACTGGTAACCAAAATTTAAATATGCTTTGATCATACAGGACCTGCATTAAACTTGAAGATTGATGCTCAGAATAATCTATTGGCAAAATTATATTTGATCCATAGCAAAAGGTTTCATCATAATTTTGTGGCTCTTTAGATATTTTAAGACATAGCGGATTACCGCTTTCATTATTAACTTCCACTAATTCTTCTGGGCAAAATTTGTTTGTTTGATTTTGAACTGTGCATACGACACTTTCTGGCTTCCAATGACCAGTTGTTGTGTTGCATTCTCGCAAAAAGAGTTCCCAATCTTCTTTCCAGCAAATAAAGTCTTCCGAGGTTGTGTAACGGCTTCCTCGATATTTCCAATATGCTGTGCCACCATTGGTTTCAGTTGAGTCATCGTCACATTTTTCAAACTAAACGTAGTTTAATTAAAACTTTTATGTAAATACAATTTGCAAATAATAACCTTTTTTGTCAATCTGCATGGAAAATGTAAGCACAAAATAAAAATTAGTATGACTTGCTTAGACATTTTATTAAAACAATACACTTTAGTCAAGATATTTTGAAGATGTGCAGAAAACTAATTTCTTTATCTCAAAGACCTAAGACTCGAAGCGCAATTAAGTTATCTTATTTTTTTTATCTCAATTCTGTTATCTTTTATAAATATCTTGAGCTATACTCTCTATTTTTTTCGTTAAAGTTTAACTCGGGTACTTATTTTTTATACTCGTTACCGAAGGTAAAGAGTATATTGGTTTTGTGCAATGTCCGTCATGGTGTCTGTCCGTATTGTTGCAAGTTTTTTCCACAGCCTTCAAGCTAGAGACTTGAAACTTTCCAATTCTCTTTATCTATGGGATAGTAAATAAAAGAGTCAACATTGGGGTTCTACGATAACTGGGGGGCTGGCAAATCGATAAATTCGATAGCTCAAAACCGACAAATCCACATATTTCGCACATCCTTACAGCTAGAACTACCAAATACGGTGAGCAGATAGCTACCATCAACCCCCAAAAAACTGCATCAAATTTTGGAGCCAGGCCCACCCATACCGCCCCCAGCCCCCTTGCATTTTTAAGACAAAAAAGCCTATATATCTCCCACACTTTTTAAACTAGAGCCACCAAATTTGGTGCCAAGATAGATGATGATGACCCCCCAAAAACTGCATCAAAAGTTTGGATGCCACGCCCACCAATACTGCCCTAGCCGCCCCTATCCGCCCCAACGCTTCATCAAAAACGGGAATGCGTGTATCTTCCAGAGTTGTGGAGCTAGAGCCACCAAATTTGGTGGGAAGATAGCCGTTATCGACCCACAAAAATCTGCATCAAAGTTTTGGAGCCACGCCCACCCATTCCGCCCCAGCCCCCCCGCATTTTTAAGACAAAAAGCCTATATATCTCCCACAGTTTTTAAGCTAGAGCCACCAAACTTGGTGCCAAGATAGATGATGATGACCGCCCAAAAACTGCATCAAAAGTTTAGATGCCACGCCCACCAATACTGCCCTAGCCGCCCCCATCCACCCCAACGCTTCAGCAAAAACGGGAATGCGTGTTTCTTCCAGAGTTGTGGAGCTAGAAATTTTGTATGAAGATAGCTGGCAACGGTTGCGACCGACTGCAACGTTTCCACTTGTTTTTTTTTTTTTTGGTGTAAAAGAATAAAACTGACAATTTCACTGACTGACTCATGCCCAAGCTATATGAGATTGGATGTTTAATTTTACAAAGTAGGTTCATCTTATACCGAAAATGCGTAAAAGGACAGAAGTGTCGAAAATGTTTAATAAAAAAACTTTTTTAAATCTGTGTGGAATTGTGGGAATAAGTTTCAAAAAAATTAAGTAACTTACGACCCAGACGGCAACCGAAAGAACACAAAAGAAAATGAATGATCTTGATAATCTATTAAACTAAATAAACACCCTAATTCCATCCGATTACTGTAGGCGATCCAAATAAGAAGCATATTACTGATTCTCCTGATGCTCCTGCCACATCAAACTGTTATTTTGCTTTTTTCTTGTTGTTCTGCCGTATAATAACAATTTAATCAAAACAATTAGGGTGTTCACTTTGTGTTGGAAAAGTGCGAAAGTGTAAAAGTGCAAGCCATCCCAACAACAATTTGTACAGAATCGAGTTTACACTTTTTGCTAGACTCCTGCCTATGACTAAAATATCATTGTACTTTTACAACGATTTCAGTGTTTAAAAATGATACAAAATTGAAAACGTGTTGCACAATACAAGCAATTTTCTGGTATTTTTATACCCTTAACCCATAAAATGGGTAAATAAGGGTATAATGGTTTTGTGCAAAAGTATGTAACAGGCAGAAGGAAGCATCTCCGACCCCATAAAGTATATATATTCTTGATCAGCATCAATAGCCGAGTCGATTTAGCCATGTCCGTCTGTCCGTCTATATGAACGCGTGGATCTCAGAGACTACCAGAGCTAGAGACTTCAGATTTGGGATATAAGTTCTCCTATTTCATGAGCAGAACAAGTTTGCTTCAAATTATCGATAACTATTCTGGTTTTCGATATACACATAATATCGATAACAAAAAAATATTGAATTTGGAAAATGTAAAAATGAGGGTTGAAAGAATGGGTAACAATAGATCTTTTCTGAAAATTTCGTCCAAATCGGTTAAGAAACACCGGAGATATCGAGCTTAATCGATTGAAGTTAAGTCAGTATACCAAAGTCTTATATAAATTTAATTTATTTTTTGCAACTGGGTTCAGGGTATCTTCTAGTCGGGCTGTCCCGACTAGAGCCTTCTTACTTTTTCTGGTGTAATTTTGTGCTTTAGGTGCTAAATCAAAACAAACAGCTGTTCATTGTGGAAAGGCGCTAAAAGTAAATTAGGGTTGATTTGCTAATTTTCTTAAATAAACCAGTTTATGGGATGCTGTCCGTTCTAGGAGTGATGCTTTCACGCTTTTAAAGGGCAATTTTAAATTTGTTTATTTATTGCAAGCAGCAAATTAAATATCACAAATGGCAAACTCAGCTCAAACGATAGCGAACAGCTGATTGTGTAAAGTTATCAGACTTGTTTTGTTCAATTGGGTGTTCACGACAGCGGTGTTGCAAAGTTACACTTTTGCACATTTGCAACACAAAGTGAACACCCTAAATATTTTATTTTGTAGTTCCACATAATGGTTGTCTTTGAACTTTGTGCATTCTGATAATCTTAAGGCCATGCGGATTGTTTCAAAGGTAAGCAGTGTGTATGAAATAATGTTGTTTGGATACTGGTAGTCGATGACGATCACACTGAGAAAAAAAAAACACATGCTCGTAATTTTTCAGACTTTTTGTTCATAATTTTTTGGTATTAAAATACGAACGGCGTTCTTAAAACATGTTCTTAATTTTGATTTTGCTCCAAAATTATGAACAGACGTTCTTGATTTAAGAACCGTGTGTTGCTATTGGTTCATTATAAGAACATTGGTTCTTAATTTGGTACAAATGGAACCAATTTCGTTCTATTTGTACCAAATTAAGAACACTGCTCATAAAATATGATATATGAATATTTACCACCCGAAGCTGAGCCGTAGTTTGATTGGTTATAATTAAACTTAACTGAGTACGAAATTAGTATTAGAAATTAGTTAGTTGAAGTTTGGTCAGTATACCAAAGTCTTATATAAATTTAATATATTTGTTGCAACTGGGTTCAGGGTATCTTCTGGTCGAGTTCTCCCGACTAGAGCCTTCTAACTTGTTTAACTTAACAAACAATATGTAATGTAATAAAAAACAACGTTAAGCCTTTACTTAAAACATTTTTGATATCATCGGATAGGTCCTTGCAATAATAGATAGGAGGTGCTGTGTCAGATACAGAAGTCGCATTGAACAGAATCTTATTTTTCTTATTTTCTGAAATAATCAAACATTTCGTACTCAAAACTTCACATTTCGAACTTCATTTCTCGCTAATTACGGAATTACTGAATCCGAGAATGTCGTTCTTGATTCAATTACGTTTTTTTAAGTTTAATTTTTTGTGATTTAAGTTCTCTTTAAACTTGAATTAAGTTCTTTCATTCTTGCTTCAAGTTCTTTCAGAACTCGATTTTAGTTTTTGAGTACTTAAAATGTTATATCATAAAGTTTTTGTATTGTTTTTTGCTTTTGTATTCTTGTTCCAAGAGTTTGAGTACTTGATCCAAGTATAATAATATTTGACTTAATTAATTCCTAAAAGTCTTATATAGATACATAGCGCAGCTGCAGCGTATTAAAAGTTGCCTTTCCTTCTCAGGCTTAAGCTAGATTTGAAAGAAATTAGAAATAACCATTACAAAATTTTCTGTATATGTTTACCGTGACGGGATTTGAACCATAAATCTCGTGCTACTGCGTCGAGTGCCTTAGCTGTTGAGCCAATTCCAGGCACATTATGGCTGCAGTTAATGTTTATGTTAAGTAAACTTGATGTGGCTCAGCTCATTTGGTTTTTTAATGCTTATTAAAGACTTTTAAAAAAATAAGAGCAAGAGTAAACTAATCACATATACACCGTTCCTAAAGGCAAAAAAATAAATAAAAAATTTTAAAAGGCCGCTGAGATTTGAGACCGTAACTTACTTTAATCAAGAATTTCGTACTCGATTACAGTATTCCTTCGATTATTCTTGATTCAAGTTCTTTTGTTCTTATTTTAAGAACTTTAATACTTGATTTAAGTATTTTTAAACTCATTTCAAGTATTTCATTCTGGATTTAAGTATTTGTTTACTCATTTCAAGTATTCCATACTTAAATCAAGAATGAAATTCTAGAATCACGAATACTCAAATCAGTGTATTAACTTTTTGTTTAAGAGCATAACATGTCATTATTGACAGTATAAAAAGCTTTGCCATAGTCAAGCAGTATCAAAAAAGTTACATTACCATCATCCATGTTTCTTCGTATATCCTCTATTATGTTTAGGATTGTTGTTGTGCAGCTTCTCTTCTCTCTGAATATTTTCTGTTTATTGCTAAGCAGATTGTATTTAAACATATGTACAATTATTTGACTAGCTTATAAATTTTCAAACATTATAGATAGAAACATAAAAGCTGAGATGAATATAAAATCTGGATTGCCTTTTTGAACAAGGATAATCTTAGCAAATTTTAATTTTGCTAGAAATACATAGGCTGTTATTGCTGTGTTAATAACACATGTAACTTGATTTAGGATTGCCTGATTCATTACTTTGATGATAAGTTAGTTAGAAGTTTGACTTAGTTTTGGATTTATGTCATCTAGACCAACTGCATTTGATTTGAGGACTTCACAATAATTGACACATCATAAACTAAAGCTAATATCACAGTAAAGAGACACACGCAAATTTTTACACCTCAGTCGTATATATTAAACTAGTAAGTGGCCTGCTTACTTCGCTGAGCGGATAGTTTATTTAAATTTTAGAAATAGAAGATAGATACAAAATAAATAAATTAGAAAGCATTTCCAAAATATTAAAGCAAAGTATTTAATATTCTCTTTTCCACGCCGCCATTGAGGTAGAGAATATTGTGGTTTCCCCAGTAGGCCTTATCCACTTATTGAATTTAATTTGCAATTATTAACAACTTTAAGAGCTTCTTTATAAACGACATTGGTTGTTTTTCCGTCAGGTGCTAATACAAATAAACTTTTTGGTGAACTGACTCTTGAGCAGGCTACATAAAATTGGCCATGAGAAAAACAATCGTGTCTTAAGTCTAGTCCGGCTAATTTAAGAGTTTGTCCCTGTGATTTATTAATTGTTAAGGCAAAGCAAACTTTTAAAGGAAATTGCAATCTTTTAAATTGAATTGGCAATTCAGAATCAGAAAGTATTAATGGAATTCTCGGTATAAAAACCGTTTCCCCTATACCATTGCCAGTAAAGACCATTGCTTCGACAACATTCTTATGAAGAACTTTAACTTGCAATCTTGTACCATTGCACAGTTTTGGCGGTTTCCAGTTGCGAATCAACATTACAGGTGAACCAATCTTTAAAGTTAATTTATGTTGAGGCAGGCCAGCCAGATTTAATGAATTAAGAAACTCGACGGGGTAATGAGCTGCATCTTCGATTTCAGTCACAGAATCAATAGAATTATATGTCATTGTTTCACTTTGAAATAATTTTAATAAAAACTCGTTTATTTCCAATGCATTGTCATTTCTCGCAGTCAAAATAGCACGTTCTGAAAACCATTCGAGTGATTTTTCAGAGATATTTGTAATATCCGGAAATATTTTTAGAGTTAGCTCTTCAATACTTTTCACAACATGACACAAAGTTGATGGTAAAGTTATTTTGCCATCATGGGTTGCAAATAATCCATTTCCTATTTGAAGAAGCATTTTTGCAAATTCACCAGTTATGCTATCACCTTTTAAGTGAACTCGCATATTCTTCGTTAATGCAATTTTCTGTATAAGCACGCATTTATTTCATCTGCTCTTGTTCCTCTGGGGATCACTGGGAGAGTTTGTCGAAAATCACCAGCTAAGAGAACAGTTATGCCACCCATTAAGTATTCACTATCTCGAATGTCTTTCAAAGATCGATCTACAGCTTCAAAAACACCTTTATGGCCCATAGTACACTCATCCCAAACAATAAGCTTGCAATCTTTGAGCACAGCAGCAATATTAGATTGCTTTGAAATTGCGCAATGTGGTGTTTCTAAATGAATCATATTAAATGGAATCTTAAGTGTAGAATGCGCTGTGCGACCACCATTTAGTAAAGTGGCTGCGATACCGGAAGAAGCAACGGCCAATGCTATTTTTTTACTTTGCCGTACCTTTGCCAATAATAAATTTAAAAGATACGTTTTACCTGTTCCACCAGGTGCATCTAAAAAATAGATTTCTCCCTTTTCTGCTACAACGCTATGTAGTATCTTTTCGTATACTTGTTTTTGCTCAGCAGTAAGGAGTAGCTCATTATTAACAACAAAATTATCGCAATTTTCATAATTTGTTTCTCTATGATATTATCTTCTGATAAACTCTCTTAATAAGTATTACAAAGTTTAAGAGCATCTGAAATTTGACATTATACTAACATTATTGCAAAAAGTTCTCTCAGTTTTGTAGGATTTTTACATATGACAGCTTCGGCTATAGTTGAATCCCAGTGCTTATCATCTTCTAGTAATCCTAGAGCTTTACACGCCAATTGAAATGATGCGTATGCTATACCATTAACGGTTTTTATACTCGATACCGAAGGTAAAGAGTATATTGGTTTTGTGCAATGTCCGTCATGGTGTCTGTCCGTCTGTCCGTCTGTCCGTCTGACCGTCTGTCCGTCTGTCCGTCTGTCCGTCCGTATGGTTGCAAGTTTTTTCCAGACCCTTCAAGCTAGAGATTTGAAACTTTCCAATTCTCTTTATCTATGGGATAGTAAATTAAAGTGTCAAGATGGGGGTTCTACGATAACGGGGGGCTGGCAAATCGATAAATTCGATAACTCAAAACCGATAAATCCTCATATTTCACACATCCTTACAGCTAGAACTACCAAACTTGGTAAGAAGATAGCTACTAGCAACCCCCAAAAACTGCATCAAAAATTTTGGAGCCACGCCCCCATTCCGCCCCCAGCCCCCTGCATTTTAAAGTCAAAAACGCCTATATCTCCCACAGTTTTTGAGCCATAGCCACCAAATTTGGTGCCAAGATAGGTAATGATGACCCCCTAAAAACTGCATCAAAAGTTTGGATGCCACGCCTACCGATACTGCCCGAGCCGCCCCCATCCACCCCAACGCTTCGTCAAAAACGGGAATGCGTGGATCTTCCAGAGTTGTGGAGCTAGAGCCTCCAAATTTGGTGGGAAGATAGCTGTGAACGACCCCCAAAATCTGCATCAAAGTTTTGGAGCCACGCCCTCCATTTCGCCCCCCTTTCCCCACTTTTTACAATTTTCGAGCTACAGTTACCAAATTTGAAATGAAGATAGCAATTGACATTCCACAAAGATCTGCATCACAAATTTGGATGCCACGCCCACCCATACCGCCCCCAGCCCCCCTTTCCCCACTTTTTAAAAATTTCGAGCTAGAGTCACCAAATTTGGTATGAAGATAGCAATTGATATTTCACAAAGATCTGCATCAAGAATTTTTATGCCACGCCCACCCATACCGCCCCCAGCCCCCCTTGCCCCACTTTTTGCAAACTTCGAGCTAGAGTCACCAAATTTGGTATGTAGATAGCAATTGACATTCCACATAGATCTGCATCAAAAATTTGGATGCCTCGCCCACCCATACCGCCCCCAGCCCCCTTTCCCCACTTATTACAAATTTCGAGCTAGAGTCACCAAATTTGGTATGAAGATAGCAATTGACATTTTACAAAGATCTACATCAAAAATTTGGATGCCACGCCCACCCATACCGCCCCCAGCCCCCTTTTCCCATCTTTTACAAACTTCGAGCTAGAGTCACCAAATTTGGTATGAAGATAACAATTGAAATTCCACAAAGATCTGCATAAAAAATTTGGATGCCACAACTACCCATACCGCCCCCAGCCCCCACCCCTTTCCCCACCTTTTACAAATTTTGAGCTAGAGTCACCAAATTTGGTATGAAGATAGCAATTGACATTTCAGAAAGATCTGCAACAAAAATTTTGATGCCACAACTACCCATACCGCCCCAGCCCCCCCTTTCCCCACCTTTTACAAACTTTGAGCTAGAGTCACCAAATTTGGTATGAAGATAGCAATTGACATTTCACAAAGATCTGCATCAAAAATTTGATGCCACAACTACCCATACCGCCCCCAGCCCCCTTTCCCCACATTTTACAAATTTCGAGCTAGAGTCACCAAATTTGGTATGAAGATAGCAATTGACATTTCACAAAGATCTGCATCAAAAATTTTGATGCCACAACTACCCATACCGCCCCAGCCCCCACCCCTTTCCCCACATTTTACAAACTTTGAGCTAGTCACCAAATTTGGGAGGAATATAGCTGGTGGCATCCCCATCTGCATCGGAGAATCTTTAAGGCAGCGTAAAACCCTGCCGCATCCGTACCCCTTTGCATTAAGGCCTCTTTTTACCGGTTTTAATTCTGGTATCGAGTATGCCGCAGTCGGTTGCGTCCGACTGCAACGTTGCCACTTGTTAAATTTAAAAATGAAGTTGGGCCCCTTACAAAATGTAATAAAAGTCTTAAATAAAAACATTCTGTATTATTGGAATGAAAAGTGTAAGCTCTTCCCAAAGTTGAATGTCTTTTAACTCCAGGAAAATTTGGCACATCGTGCCCTCGTTTTCTTCTTTGAAATTCTTTATTGTTCCATGTAAAATACGATGGAACTTCACAATATAGAAGCGTTCTTGCAAACTCATCACGTGTGCATTGCTCAAAGAAGGCTAGCAAAGTGGTTTTGGGTGTAGTGCTTAATCTGTCAAGTAATTGTTGCGGATTATTGGGGTTAAAATATATCCGTTGACCATTTTCTTAATGAACAGCTAAGTGTGTAATAGCCGGAAAACGTTAATGTATGGGAAATGCAAGGATTCTCCATACCGCTTCTGAGCTACTTATATAACGGCCACTTTCGTACATGTTAATTTCATTACGTTGGTCTTCAAGAGTAAATGATGCTTGATCACTGCCCTTGTTAACATATTTACAAATGTATTTAATAGACTTTACAATAATAAGTATATGTGGTAAGCCCCGCTTTTGCCATTCCACAGAGTACATGAAACATTGCACGCTTCCAAACAAAGAACCTTTTGTCAATAGTGACATTAAAGCTTTAACTTTTAAATGAAAAGCTCGAGCTATAATATCGTGACGATCATGCGGTTTTTGACCCGGTAATAAAACACTTATGATGTCATACCATTGTGGATTGCATGTGAATGTTATGAAAAGATCTGGTCGCTCATAATGGCGAACATATGTCATAGCATCTTGAGTCTTTTCATGCATATATCGTGCAGAGCTTGTAAAAGAAGATGGTAAAATTACCATCTGACCAAGTTGAGCTGCGACAACATCTTGTTGGCCTATTGCATCTTGTAGATGTATATAGCTATCTGCTCTGAGTTTCGCTTGGTTGTAGCGAATATAATTTAACCTTTCTGTTTCAATTTTAGCATACATATCAACCAAAAACTGACTAAAAAGGGAACGACAATAAATTAAATGATTTATCTCAGATTGACGAATCATTATTTTATAGCTGTAAAAGCTTAACGCAGATATCATTTTTTTTGGTTCCTCCTCTTTTAATAATGGATTCCATTGTGTTATATCCACTGAATAGCCATCTTCGCCATAAGGAAATAGCAAAGGGTACTGTAAGGCATCGTATGATCGATGCACCTCACTTATACGATGTAATTTATTATTATGGCTTTCACTAATAATATCGCGCTTTTCAAATTGCTGACCAACAATAACTAAAGCTACTTCGCTTGATTGAGGTGCATTGTAAAGCCCTTTGTGAGCACCAGCGGGTGTTCGATCAGCATGTATAATCAATTTATAGTCTTTAGTACTTGTTGGTATTTTATTGAGAGCCATTTTTAGATCTTTTACATAACGATTATGCTGATGAAACATACATTGAAGATCCTTTACTACGCTACAATCAACATTTGAAATATTTTTGCAACGTAGTTGAGCTTCCTTTTCATCATCACCAACAAAATAAATTTGAAGAAACTGCATTTCTTCATTTGGCAAAGGTCGGACACTACCAATTAAGTGATACACTTGTTCTTGAACTTTTAGGCAGCGTTTACAATGTCAGCGTGAGATTGGAAAATGTTTTGTTCCTGTCTGACACACATATTTTTCACATAAGTTTGTCTCCCTCATCCAATCTGTAACCGGTCTCGCTTGCATCTCAGCTTGGAGTGGAAAAAAGCTATTCAAAAATTGAGTTTTAAAAGCTGTCAATAGGTGTCGCATTTTCGAAATTAGCAACATGGGCTTGAAAGCACCAAAGCTCTAACCTCTATTTTACTCAAAATGGCTGTCAATAGGTGTCGCATCTTCGTAAGCTCCAATGTTTTTACCACTATTTTACTCAATACAGAGGTAAATGTTAATATAATTCACTATTTAATATTTATTTAGTACATATTAACGCATATATAACAATAAAATCATTGTTTTGTAAGAAAAGCAAATCGTTTAATTTTCGCGCCATTGCAAATGTGTTAGCTGAGTCGAATCAGCTGATTGCATTGTTCACGCTGACATTGTAAACTACCAGCGTGGATTTCAGATTTTTAAAAGCTTCAATCCAAGCTAACCTGACATTGTAAACGCTGCCTTAAGGTTGACCAACTTTCATTTATAGTTTTTGTACTTCCAAAAGCAGTCATTTGAAAGCAGCTGTTATACTTTCTTATACGATCAATGAAATGATCATGCTTGGGATGTCCACAAATTATTAAGCTTTTGAGTGGATCAGGCAAACCTTCATTTTGTGAAAGTTTAACTTTTCCTGCCTTGCAACAGATACCCAAAGGCTCATTTTTTCCATTTTAAAGCGTTACAATGTTTGCATATCAAATTCATACTACCAAGTTGAGTAATTTTATCTGACTTGTAAGCTATTTCAAAATCATAGTTTAAGCCAGACATGGCTTTAACACTCCATGCACGCAAACGCCTTTCTTGACGTGCATCAGGATTATTAGCCTGATGTCTTCTCACTACAACTCTAATAACATCAGGATTATTAACACGATATCTTTTTGATGCTTCTATGCGCTTACCCCTATTGATATCACTATTTTTTTCAAATGAACGTTTTTTTTACATTTTTTCTGTTTTGCCTGTGAATCGACTACGTCTATTAACAGGATTTTTAACATTTTCAGTTATACATTCACTTGACGTATCAGATTCTTGAGTTAATGCTTCCTCTAAAGAAATATAAACATCAAAATGTCTATTTATTAATGTACCGGTAAAACGCAATCTTTTTACAGGATGCATATTATTTCCGAATGCTTGTAATAAATTTCCATTTTGAAAAACTTGAAAATTTACAGCATAAATTTATGCTGCTGCTTGAAGCTCACATGCAGTACCATAAGTATTTGAATTTGACATATCGCACTCATATTGTTCAGAAGAGCTATAACACTCTCCATTTAAGTTTATGCTGAAGCAAACAAAAATTTGCCAGTTGGTTACAACATGTTCAACAATATTTTGGCGTATGGTGCCATTGAAGCCTTGCCTACCAAATAATAGGTAGGAAATAGATCTAAAAAGCTGAATGCGGCACCAAAACACCACTAATATCTAAAGTTTCAATAGACATATTTTAATTTGGCTGTGAGTCAATTGATTTCACTGTAAAACGATTGATACAACGTTACAGTGTCTACAGTGTTTAGAATTCAATAAAATTGAATATACCAACTTATACTGTTAATAGAATATTCAGACTGCTAAGTTTTATTTGATTTTTAAATGCACTTAAGCAGAGTATATATAAGTATAATATAATATACAAAATAGAAGACAACTATAAATAAGGTTGCTTCAATTATTAAGTCGAAAATCTACTAAATATTCTTGGTTTTAAAAAACAACATAAAAAATTAAAATACGTTGATCGTTATTTAAACATTTAAATAATAGCAATTAAATATTTTTTATAACTTATCATAAAATATATATTTTAAATTAACTTATATATATAAGTATTTTAAAGGAATGTATATTTATATAATACGAAAATCAGAATATTGAAAAACTCACTGATTCAAAAAGTAACTTTCGATGTTATCCTTGTCCTTAATTTAACAATATTAAAAAATTCACTGAAACGAAAAGTAACTTTCTTTGTTCACATTAAATATGAACTAAAATGCATAACCAATTCCCTTACCATTGTATGTAAAAACATAATGTTGGAAAGAGCATTACAGTTATTCCTCTAAGTAGCAGATCCCGAGCTCATACATACAACGCTTGCACTTAACTGCAGCCTCTTAGTTATGGTTAGCTTAGCTTAGTGAGTGCGGAGGAGATAGGGATATTAAGATTTATATTTGACATGCAAAGCGCGCATAAACAAAAGAGTGAGCGTAAATGGGCAACAACAAAGATGCATGATTGCATTCAAATTATGTTATATCTAGCGGCAGTCATCAGAGAGACGCGCAGCATATATTCGCTCAGCTGTGCATGCTGCTTGCAGTGAGTACCATTTACAGTTATATTTCTTCTTCTTTGTTCTTCTCTCTGTTATTTTACTGTGGCTACAATACTCTTCTTAACCCATTAAGGGCCCTTAAAAGATTTAAATTTTAGGAAAAGTCTACTTTTGAAACTTTTTCCAAGGGCTTAAACATAAAATAGAAAAAAAAAAAAAAAAAGAGGAAGGGGGGGGTTTTTTTAAAAAAAAAGGGTTTTCCACCAACAAAAAAAAAAAAATTTTTTTTTTGGTGGGGAACCCCAAAAAATTTTTTTTTTTTTTTTTTTTTTTTCAGCATGGAATCTAATGAAAATTGATGCAAAAATGTTAAAAAATGAATTATTTATTGTTTTTATGCATCGTTTGGCATATTTCAGCTTTCCAAGTGGGTAACACAAGTGATTTAAAAATCACATATCCAGAATATCTTAAATATCTCAACTCAGAGAGCACGGCACCAATGATGACATATACTGAATTAAAGCCTATTATTTCACCTATTTTATGGTAAAATTTTCAAGAAAATCGTTCGTACAGTTTTTGAATAATTTGACAAAGAGTGCAGCTACCTCGATGTCAGCCCCATACAAAATGACCGCCAAAATATATGCATGGTTCTCAAGCCTTAATATCTTTTTTCAGAGAACACGGCATATAATGCACGCTATACCAAAATGAAGGTACATGTTTCAGGTAGCTATAGCAATTAAAACTAGAGAAATCGTTCGTACAGATTTTGAGAAAATTAATTTTATGTTAATTAACCTTTTGTTGTTCATTAAAAAGGCCTATCGAGTTGGTAGTTCACGCAAGAACTGAACTACTGCGCAACATAAAGCTGGTTGATATGAAGTGGGTTTTATACATTTGCTTACAACTGGAAGCTGATTGGTACATTATATGTATGTAATTGCAAACAAAGGCTGCCATATAAACAAAACATTTCCTATATACTAACTTTCTTCAATTAAAACTACTTAATATTAACTATAATATGCATTTAAGTAATAACTATAATATTATTTAACCATTTATCATGCATTCTCTATGTAAATATCATTGTTTACATTTTGACTTTTCAGCCAAAGAAACATATGTGCAGATATGTAACTATGTGGCAATATTTTGCCCAAAAACCAAAATCGTTGCTAACTTTTATCTTTTTCCCAAGAGCACGGCATAAGTTGCACGGTAGATGGGCGAATTAGGACCTATGTTTCTACTTCGTTTGCCGTTTAAATGAAGAAAATCGTTCGTACAGTTTTTTTTTTTATGGCCACGAATGTGTTTTTTTCATTAAATCACGATATATACATACGATGTATGTATCATCTATATATATGCCATCGCAAACAAAGGCTGCAATATAAACAAAACATTTCCTATATAAAACTACTTAATATTAACTATAATATGCATTTAAGTAATAACTATAATATTATTTAACCATTTATCATGCATTCTCTATATAAATATCATTGTTTACATTTTGACTTTTCAGCCAAAGAAACATATGTGCAGATATGTAACTATGTGGCAATATTTTGCCCAAAAACCAAAATCGTTGCTAACTTTTATCTTTTTCCCAAGAGCACGGCATAAGTTGCACGGTAGATGGGCGAATTAGGACCTATGTTTCTACTTCGTTTGCCGTTTAAATGAAGAAAATCGTTCGTACAGTTTTTTTTTAATGGCCACGAATGTGTTTTTTTCATTAAATCACGATATATACATACGATGTATGTATCATCTATATATATGCCATCGCAAACAAAGGCTGCAATATAAACAAAACATTTCCTATATAAAACTACTTAATATTAACTATAATATGCATTTAAGTAATAACTATAATATTATTTAACCATTTATCATGCATTCTCTATATAAATATCATTGTTTACATTTTGACTTTTCAGCCAAAGAAACATATGTGCAGATATGTAACTATGTGGCAATATTTTGCCCAAAAACCAAAATCGTTGCTAACTTTTATCTTTTTCCCAAGAGCACGGCATAAGTTGCACGGTAGATGGGCGAATTAGGACCTATGTTTCTACTTCGTTTGCCGTTTAAATGAAGAAAATCGTTCGTACAGTTTTTTTTTTATGGCCACGAATGTGTTTTTTTCATTAAATCACGATATATACATACGATGTATGTATCATCTATATATATGCCATCGCAAACAAAGGCTGCAATATAAACAAAACATTTCCTATATAAAACTACTTAATATTAACTATAATATGCATTTAAGTAATAACTATAATATTATTTAACCATTTATCATGCATTCTCTATATAAATATCATTGTTTACATTTTGACTTTTCAGCCAAAGAAACATATGTGCAGATATGTAACTATGTGGCAATATTTTGCCCAAAAACCAAAATCGTTGCTAACTTTTATCTTTTTCCCAAGAGCACGGCATAAGTTGCACGGTAGATGGGCGAATTAGGACCTATGTTTCTACTTCGTTTGCCGTTTAAATGAAGAAAATCGTTCGTACAGTTTTTTTTTTATGGCCACGAATGTGTTTTTTTCATTAAATCACGATATATACATACGATGTATGTATCATCTATATATATGCCATCGCAAACAAAGGCTGCAATATAAACAAAACATTTCCTATATAAAACTACTTAATATTAACTATAATATGCATTTAAGTAATAACTATAATATTATTTAACCATTTATCATGCATTCTCTATATAAATATCATTGTTTACATTTTGACTTTTCAGCCAAAGAAACATATGTGCAGATATGTAACTATGTGGCAATATTTTGCCCAAAAACCAAAATCGTTGCTAACTTTTATCTTTTTCCCAAGAGCACGGCATAAGTTGCACGGTAGATGGGCGAATTAGGACCTATGTTTCTACTTCGTTTGCCGTTTAAATGAAGAAAATCGTTCGTACAGTTTTTTTTTTATGGCCACGAATGTGTTTTTTCATTAAATCACGATATATACATACGATGTATGTATCATCTATATATATGCCATCGCAAACAAAGGCTGCAATATAAACAAAACATTTCCTATATAAAACTACTTAATATTAACTATAATATGCATTTAAGTAATAACTATAATATTATTTAACCATTTATCATGCATTCTCTATATAAATATCATTGTTTACATTTTGACTTTTCAGCCAAAGAAACATATGTGCAGATATGTAACTATGTGGCAATATTTTGCCCAAAAACCAAAATCGTTGCTAACTTTTATCTTTTTCCCAAGAGCACGGCATAAGTTGCACGGTAGATGGGCGAATTAGGACCTATGTTTCTACTTCGTTTGCCGTTTAAATGAAGAAAATCGTTCGTACAGTTTTTTTTTTATGGCCACGAATGTGTTTTTTTCATTAAATCACGATATATACATACGATGTATGTATCATCTATATATATGCCATCGCAAACAAAGGCTGCAATATAAACAAAACATTTCCTATATAAAACTACTTAATATTAACTATAATATGCATTTAAGTAATAACTATAATATTATTTAACCATTTATCATGCATTCTCTATATAAATATCATTGTTTACATTTTGACTTTTCAGCCAAAGAAACATATGTGCAGATATGTAACTATGTGGCAATATTTTGCCCAAAAACCAAAATCGTTGCTAACTTTTATCTTTTTCCCAAGAGCACGGCATAAGTTGCACGGTAGATGGGCGAATTAGGACCTATGTTTCTACTTCGTTTGCCGTTTAAATGAAGAAAATCGTTCGTACAGTTTTTTTTTTATGGCCACGAATGTGTTTTTTTCATTAAATCACGATATATACATACGATGTATGTATCATCTATATATATGCCATCGCAAACAAAGGCTGCAATATAAACAAAACATTTCCTATATAAAACTACTTAATATTAACTATAATATGCATTTAAGTAATAACTATAATATTATTTAACCATTTATCATGCATTCTCTATATAAATATCATTGTTTACATTTTGACTTTTCAGCCAAAGAAACATATGTGCAGATATGTAACTATGTGGCAATATTTTGCCCAAAAACCAAAATCGTTGCTAACTTTTATCTTTTTCCCAAGAGCACGGCATAAGTTGCACGGTAGATGGGCGAATTAGGACCTATGTTTCTACTTCGTTTGCCGTTTAAATGAAGAAAATCGTTCGTACAGTTTTTTTTTTATGGCCACGAATGTGTTTTTTTCATTAAATCACGATATATACATACGATGTATGTATCATCTATATATATGCCATCGCAAACAAAGGCTGCAATATAAACAAAACATTTCCTATATAAAACTACTTAATATTAACTATAATATGCATTTAAGTAATAACTATAATATTATTTAACCATTTATCATGCATTCTCTATATAAATATCATTGTTTACATTTTGACTTTTCAGCCAAAGAAACATATGTGCAGATATGTAACTATGTGGCAATATTTTGCCCAAAAACCAAAATCGTTGCTAACTTTTATCTTTTCCCAAGAGCACGGCATAAGTTGCACGGTAGATGGGCGAATTAGGACCTATGTTTCTACTTCGTTTGCCGTTTAAATGAAGAAAATCGTTCGTACAGTTTTTTTTTATGGCCACGAATGTGTTTTTTCATTAAATCACGATATATACATACGATGTATGTATCATCTATATATATGCCATCGCAAACAAAGGCTGCAATATAAACAAAACATTTCCTATATAAAACTACTTAATATTAACTATAATATGCATTTAAGTAATAACTATAATATTATTTAACCATTTATCATGCATTCTCTATATAAATATCATTGTTTACATTTTGACTTTTCAGCCAAAGAAACATATGTGCAGATATGTAACTATGTGGCAATATTTTGCCCAAAAACCAAAATCGTTGCTAACTTTTATCTTTTCCCAAGAGCACGGCATAAGTTGCACGGTAGATGGGCGAATTAGGACCTATGTTTCTACTTCGTTTGCCGTTTAAATGAAGAAAATCGTTCGTACAGTTTTTTTTTTATGGCCACGAATGTGTTTTTTCATTAAATCACGATATATACATACGATGTATGTATCATCTATATATATGCCATCGCAAACAAAGGCTGCAATATAAACAAAACATTTCCTATATAAAACTACTTAATATTAACTATAATATGCATTTAAGTAATAACTATAATATTATTTAACCATTTATCATGCATTCTCTATATAAATATCATTGTTTACATTTTGACTTTTCAGCCAAAGAAACATATGTGCAGATATGTAACTATGTGGCAATATTTTGCCCAAAAACCAAAATCGTTGCTAAAACTTTTTCCCAAGAGCACAACACAAACTTTAAACCATATAATAAAAAATTTATAAATTTTCTATGTAATATATTTTTATTAAAAAAATAAATCTCAACAAATTTTTAAATTTTCGTGTTTTTGGGCAAAATATTGCCACATAGTTACATATCTGCACATATGTTTCTTTGGCTGAAAAGTCAAAATGTAAACAATGATATTTATATAGAGAATGCATGATAAATGGTTAAATAATATTATAGTTATTACTTAAATGCATATTATAGTTAATATAAAGTAGTTTTATATAGGAAATGTTTTGTTTATATTGCAGCCTTTGTTTGCGATGGCATATATATAGATGATACATACATCGTATGTATATATCGTGATTTAATGAAAAAACACATTCGTGGCCATAAAAAAAACTGTACGAACGATTTTCTTCATTTAAACGGCAAACGAAGTAGAAACATAGGTCCTAATTCGCCCATCTACCGTGCAACTTATGCCGTGCTCTTGGGAAAAAGATAAAAGTTAGCAACGATTTTGGTTTTTGGGCAAAATATTGCCACATAGTTACATATCTGCACATATGTTTCTTAGGCTGAAAAGTCAAAATGTAAACAATGATATTTATATAGAGAATGCATGATAAATGGTTAAATAATATTATAGTTATTACTTAAATGCATATTATAGTTAATATTAAGTAGTTTTATATAGGAAATGTTTTGTTTATATTGCAGCCTTTGTTTGCGATGGCATATATATAGATGATACATACATCGTATGTATATATCGTGATTTAATGAAAAAAACACATTCGTGGCCATAAAAAAAAACTGTACGAACGATTTTCTTCATTTAAACGGCAAACGAAGTAGAAACATAGGTCCTAATTCGCCCATCTACCGTGCAACTTATGCCGTGCTCTTGGGAAAAGATAAAAGTTAGCAACGATTTTGGTTTTTGGGCAAAATATTGCCACATAGTTACATATCTGCACATATGTTTCTTTGGCTGAAAAGTCAAAATGTAAACAATGATATTTATATAGAGAATGCATGATAAATGGTTAAATAATATTATAGTTATTACTTAAATGCATATTATAGTTAATATTAAGTAGTTTTATATAGGAAATGTTTTGTTTATATTGCAGCCTTTGTTTGCGATGACATATATATAGATGATACATACATCGTATGTATATATCGTGATTTAATGAAAAAAACACATTCGTGGCCATAAAAAAAAACTGTACGAACGATTTTCTTCATTTAAACGGCAAACGAAGTAGAAACATAGGTCCTAATTCGCCCATCTACCGTGCAACTTATGCCGTGCTCTTGGGAAAAAGATAAAAGTTAGCAACGATTTTGGTTTTTGGGCAAAATATTGCCACATAGTTACATATCTGCACATATGTTTCTTAGGCTGAAAAGTCAAAATGTAAACAATGATATTTATATAGAGAATGCATGATAAATGGTTAAATAATATTATAGTTATTACTTAAATGCATATTATAGTTAATATTAAGTAGTTTTATATAGGAAATGTTTTGTTTATATTGCAGCCTTTGTTTGCGATGGCATATATATAGATGATACATACATCGTATGTATATATCGTGATTTAATGAAAAAAACACATTCGTGGCCATAAAAAAAATTTTATACGAACGATTTTCTTCATTTAAACGGCAAACGAAGTAGAAACATAGGTCCTAATTCGCCCATCTACCGTGCAACTTATGCCGTGCTCTTGGGAAAAAGATAAAAGTTAGCAACGATTTTGGTTTTTGGGCAAAATATTGCCACATAGTTACATATCTGCACATATGTTTCTTTGGCTGAAAAGTCAAAATGTAAACAATGATATTTATATAGAGAATGCATGATAAATGTTTAAATAATATTATAGTTATTACTTAAAGGCATATTATAGTTAATATTAAGTAGTTTTATATAGGAAATGTTTTGTTTATATTGCAGCCTTTGTTTGCGATGGCATATATATAGATGATACATACATCGTATGTATATATCGTGATTTAATGAAAAAAACACATTCGTGGCCATAAAAAAAAAACTGTACGAACGATTTTCTTCATTTAAACGGCAAACGAAGTAGAAACATAGGTCCTAATTCGCCCATCTACCGTGCAACTTATGCCGTGCTCTTGGGAAAAAGATAAAAGTTAGCAACGATTTTGGTTTTTGGGCAAAATATTGCCACATAGTTACATATCTGCACATATGTTTCTTAGGCTGAAAAGTCAAAATGTAAACAATGATATTTATATAGAGAATGCATGATAAATGGTTAAATAATATTATAGTTATTACTTAAATGCATATTATAGTTAATATTAAGTAGTTTTATATAGGAAATGTTTTGTTTATATTGCAGCCTTTGTTTGCGATGGCATATATATAGATGATACATACATCGTATGTATATATCGTGATTTAATGAAAAAAACACATTCGTGGCCATTAAAAAAAAACTGTACGAACGATTTTCTTCATTTAAACGGCAAACGAAGTAGAAACATAGGTCCTAATTCGCCCATCTACCGTGCAACTTATGCCGTGCTCTTGGGAAAAAGATAAAAGTTAGCAACGATTTTGGTTTTTGGGCAAAATATTGCCACATAGTTACATATCTGCACATATGTTTCTTTGGCTGAAAAGTCAAAATGTAAACAATGATATTTATATAGAGAATGCATGATAAATGGTTAAATAATATTATAGTTATTACTTAAATGCATATTATAGTTAATATTAAGTAGTTTTAATTGAAGAAAGTTAGTATATAGGAAATGTTTTGTTTATATGGCAGCCTTTGTTTGCAATTACATACATATAATGTACCAATCAGCTTCCAGTTGTAAGCAAATGTATAAAACCCACTTCATATCAACCAGCTTTATGTTGCGCAGTAGTTCAGTTCTTGCGTGAACTACCAACTCGATAGGCCTTTTTAATGAACAACAAAAGGTTAATTAACATAAAATTAATTTTCTCAAAATCTGTACGAACGATTTCTCTAGTTTTAATTGCTATAGCTACCTGAAACATGTACCTTCATTTTGGTATAGCGTGCATTATATGCCGTGTTCTCTGAAAAAAGATATTAAGGCTTGAGAACCATGCATATATTTTGGCGGTCATTTTGTATGGGGCTGACATCGAGGTAGCTGCACTCTTTGTCAAATTATTCAAAAACTGTACGAACGATTTTCTTGAAAATTTTACCATAAAATAGGTGAAATAATAGGCTTTAATTCAGTGTATGTCATCATTGGTGCCGTGCTCTCTGAGTTGAGATATTTAAGATATGCTGGATATGTGATTTTTAAATCACTTGTGTTACCCACTTGGAAAGCTGAAATATGCCAAACGATGCATAAAAACAATAAATAATTCATTTTTTAACATTTTTGCATCAATTTTCATTAGATTCCATGCTGAAAAACATATAAAAACAGTAAAGTTCATTGGTGGTTCCGACTCATGAACCAAGTTCCGTTTTTCGTTGCTGGTGAACCGTTGCTATCTTGACATCTATTGATCGGAGCGAGATTTCAAATTATCTGATTATCATAAGAGCAACACGCGCGCTTATGTGAACGCCCTTTGCTTATTCGAAATTGTATATCAATAATATATCAATAATGTTAGTTTGTCACGTTTTGTCTAAGTTATATAAGCAGCAAGTAGGTGAATCCACCCCCATAACATATTCTGGTGTGGGAAACTTTTCTAGATGCACCAAGTTTTGTTATGTTGTTGTTGTTTTTTTTTTTTTAAATCAATGACACCAACAAAAAGTAGCAGTGCGGGCCCAACAACAACACTTACAACAACAACAAACGCTACTTGGGTCGTAAATCAATTGTCAAAGGCACACAAATTTGAAAAAAAAAAATGTGCACTGTGCGAAATGAAACATGTACATAAAATTATGAAATTTAAATTTTCAAGCGCATTGTTCACTTAATTGTGTATGCACTTATTCATTAAGAAGCGGAAATCCGTTTCTTTTTTGCAAGTGTACGAACCTTTTTATACTCGATACCGAAGGTAAAGAGTATATTGGTTTTGTGCAATGTCCGTCATGGTGTCTGTCCGTCTGTCCGTCCGTATGTATGCAAGTTTTTTCCACACCCTTCAAGCTAGAGACTTGAAACTTTCCAATTCTCTTTATCTATGGGATAGTAAATTAAAGTGTCAAGATGGGTGTTCTACGATAACTGGGGGGGCTGGCAAATCGATAAATTCGATAACTCAAAACCGATAAATCCACATATTTCGCACATCCTTACAGCTAGAACTACCAATTTTGGTAAGAAGATAGCTACTAGCAACCCCCAAAAAACTGCATCAAAAACTTAGGAGCCACGCCCCCCCATTCCGCCCCCAGCCCCCACGCATTTTAAAGTCAAAAACGCCTATGTCTCCCACTGCTTTTGAGCTATAGCCACCAAATTTGGTGCCAAGATAGGTGATGATGACCCCCTAAAAACTGCACCAAAAGTTTGGATGTCACGCCTACCGATACTGCCCGAGCCGCCCCCATCCACCCCAACGCTTCGTCAAAAACGGGAATGCGTGCATCTTCCAGAGTTGTGGAGCTAGAGCATCCAAATTTGGTGGGAAGATAGCTGGTAACGACCCTCAAAAAACTGCACCAAAATTTTGGAGCCACGCCCACCCATTGCGCCCCCAGCCCCCCCGCATTTTGAAATTAGAAATGGCTATATCTCCCACAGTTTTTGAGCTAGAGCCACAAAATTTGGTGCAAAGATAAGTGATGATGACCCCCCAAAAACTGCATCAAAAGTTTGGATGCCACGCCCACCAATACTGCCCTAGCCGCCCCCATCCACCCCAACGCTTCGTCAAAAACGGGAATGCGTGCATCTTCCAGAGTTGTAGAGCTAGAGCCTCTAAATTTGGTGGGAAGATAGCTGGTAACGACCCCCAAAAATCTGCATCAAAGTTTTGGAGCCACGCCCTCCATTTCGCCCCCCTTTCCCCACTTTTTACAATTTTCGAGCTAGAGTCACCAAATTTGGTATTAAGATAGCAATTGACATTCCACAAAGGTCTGATTCACAAATTTGGATGCCACGCCCACACATACCGCCCCCAGCCCCCCCCTTTCCCCACATTTTACAAACTTCGAGCTAGAGTCACCAAATTTGGTATGAAGATAGCAATTGACATTACACAAAGATCTGCAGCAAAAATTTGGATGCCACGCCCACCTATACCGCCCCCAGCCCCCCTTTCCCCGCTTATTACAAATTTCGAGCTAGAGTCACCAAATTTGGTATGAAGATAGCAATTGACATTCCACAAAGATCTGCTTCACAAATTTGGATGCCACGCCCACACATACCGCCCCCAGCCCCCCCCCTTTCCCCACATTTTACAAACTTCGAGCTAGAGTCACCAAATTTGGTATGAAGATAGCAATTGACATTTCACAAAGATCTGCATCAAAAAATTTGATGCCACAACTACCCATACCGCCCCAGTCCCAAACTTTGAGCTAGTCACCAAATTTGGGAGGAATATAGCTGGTGGCATCCCCATCTGCAGCGGAGAATCTTTAAGACAGCGTAAACCCCTGCAGCATCCGTACCCCTTTGCAATCAGGCCTCTTTTTACCGGTTTTAATACTGGTATCGAGTATGCCGCAGTCGGTTGGGTCCGACTGCAACGTTTGCACTTGTTTTATGACTTTGCTTGTGCGACGCGAAGGCGTCGCTGCGCATTTGTTTTGTTTTTGTATTCTCGCTCGCGATCAAACCCTCAGCTTGTGCGACAATCAGGCGACAGTAGTGGAATGGGTACTTGTTGTAATTGTAATTTGTTTTTTAAAATGGGTAAAAAGTGCTCCAAATCGTATGGGAGGTACTTGAAGGAGTTGTCCAAATAAAAATTCCCTTCTTAGTGCTCACCTCCTACCTGCATGGAAAATTGTGTGCAAATTTCAGCCTTCTAACTCTTTTCGTTTAGGCTGTGGCTCTTCCATTCTAGTCAGGACAAATTCTTTTATATATATAGATTAGTCTGTTGAAAAGTTCAGGTCAATATTTATAAGGGTAAACATCATAAGACAAAAAGACAAGATCATGTTTGGTGAAGCAAGGGGCAGGAAATTTACCATATAGAGAACTTTTTTGAGAATAATTGGCAAACACCAAATCCAAGAGAGTAAGAACTACAAGTGGAAGTAAAATGGGTTGGAGTAGTGGAATTGACTATATGTAAACAAAGCGGCAAACAAGTATTTTACGATAATAGTATTTAGAACAGCAGATTTCCAGAATCATGAACTCTGATGCACTCCCTTTGTCGTGCTTACATATAAACTTAGATTTCATATTATCCATTCCTATAAGTAGTTGGTTCTGACTGATTCCTTTATCTACATACATAAAGGAGAAGCCCTTTATCAAACGGACAACGCCCAGACCAAACTACTGGACCGATTTTAATGAAATTTTGCAGGGATGTAGATTTGATAGCAAGGATGTGCACTAAGACGGGATTTTTGCAAATTCCTCCTCTAACCATAGAAAAAAGTCGTGGCAAGCTTTTAAAGCGCTATATCTCAGCCAGATTGGAACGAAGAGAAAAAACATGAAATTCAATTCCAGATTCTAGCTTTTAAAACATTTCCTCATTTCTTTATTTTGGATAAGAGTTTGCAAGAATTTGCAAAACCAATATATATAAAATTTTAGCACGTTTTCCAAATTTTCAAAAACAGATTTCTTTGCAATTGCTGTCAAATCAAGGTAAGTGGTTTAACTGTTAAAATGTTTTATGAATATGAGTAGTAGGGAATTGTCGGTTCTGGAACAGGATGTAGCTGTCACTTTTATTACCCCCATCATAATTTATTACCCCAATTGTGAATCATCGATCCCTTTTTTACACTTTTATTACCCACTTGAGAATCAGTGATCATAGGATCTGGTCTCAAGTGTGTTCCTGTTTTAAGTGCATTGCCTTGCACACATGCAAGCAAGCAACAGCATGCATTGTTTTTTGTCAAAAGCAGGAACATAAAAACATTCAAGTGGGTTATATGATCATAGGATCTGGTGTCAAGGATGCGCCTGTTTAACGAGCAAGCCATAATAATTATAAGCCATGGATAATAGTTATTGGGAAAATCAGTGTGCACAGGGTCAGTTTGGCTATTTAACCATTTAGTATTAGAGCCAAATACAGGCTAAGCCACAGCATGCATTGCTTTTTGTCAAAAGCAGCAACATAAAAACGTTCAAGTGGGTTATATGATCATAGGATCTGGTGTCAAGTATACAAACATGTGGAACGTGCGTTGTCTGTAAGCAACTCAGAACATGCATTGATTTTTGTAAACACCAGTAACAACAACAACATTCATGTGGGTTATGTGGTGTTAGAGGAAGAGGGTGTTAGAGTGTGAAGGTGTAAGAGGGGGAAAAGGATAGAGGGGACAAGTGTCTATGAAAAGCAGATGTGAATGCTAATTGATTGGTCTCCTCTATCCTTAAGTTGAATACTATCATCCAATCATATAGGCTGGTCATTTAAATGTTTAGCGCCATCCCTTTCTAACCTATGTTTTTATATATATATCTGTTTTGAATATTAGTCAAGTGCTAGAAAAATCTTATATCCTGCACTGACTTCAAAATCAATAAAAGAGGCACTTTTGGTTAAATAAACGATCAGTAGCTCTCGAAGTTTTCAAGTCTGACTTTTTTAAATTTGTCCTCAGTGTTTTTCAAACGTTTTTTGTTTTCGAGTTTTAAAGCAAAAAAAAAAAAATAAATAAAAGATTTGCGGGGTTAATACAAACCCCCCAAAGGAAGTTAATTGGAGCGATGACAACAACGAACCATTCGCCACCACCTACAACAACACATGCTACATTGCCACCTACAACAACGAACCCTTCGCCACACCCTACAACAATACACCCTACACCGCTACCTACAACAACGAACCCTTCGCCACCACCTACAACAATACATGCTGCACCGCCACCTACAACAACGAACCCTTCGCCACACCCTACAACAACACATGCTACGCCGTCACCTACAAAAACGCACCTTTCGCCACCACATACAACAACACAGCCTACGGTACCATCTACAACAACACAGCCTACGCCGCTACCTACAACAATACACCCTACGCCGCCACCTACAACACTACACCCTACGCCACCATATACAACAACACAGCCTACGACACCACCTACAACAACACAGCCTACACCACCACCTACAACAATACACCCTACGCCGCCACCAACATCATCGCCGCCACCCCCAATGCGACGACAACGTGGTAGTACTCATGTTAGGTTAATGTACTTTTTTCAAAGTGGAATGGACATTTAAGGTCCAATATCCACAAAATGTGTGTTTTTATACCTCTGAATAGTGCTGTGAAGCAGATTTCAGGAGGATTTAAAAACCGCATCCTCACTTTGTCGTTTGAGAATAGGCGTGAGGAAATTCTTGATCCCCAGGAATTCCTCACTGATGCCTCATCGGAGCTTATTCCAATAATAGCCAATGTTTTGTCTTTACACACATCGTGTAAGATAAACTTTAAGTTATTTGCGGAATACATAAAATTCCATCAAGATGAGATGGTGATGCAAGTCAAGTCGCATCAAACACCTATGTGTGTTCTAACAGCTGAAAGAAATATATAAGAAGTCTATAGTCAGCATGCTGAACTCATCCGGCAAAAAATGGATGAGGAAGGGACAGCGGATGGACAATGTCCCAGATTATTAGATTGGAGTGTAATGTTAATAAATACACTCCTTTAAAAGTTTCAAATTATATTGAAACTCCCAAGGTGCTGAAGGATAAAAAGGCGATTGTGAATGTACAAAACAACGATGAGTACTGTTTCAAATGGGCTTTAATATCAGCCCTGAAAGCCCCACTCAACACCAGCCTTCCTCAGAGATGTTCGAGCTACGAAATCAATATCAATAGCTCAAGAATCTATGTAAGTGATACACTTACGTTAGATTTTGAGGAGCTGGAGTTTCCGTTTCCGCTCACACAAATTAAAGTGTTCGAAAGACGGAACTCCACTATTAGTATCAACGTTTTTGGATTCGATGAGGAAATGGGAAAAGTGGTTGGTCCGCTGTATTTAACGGAGGTCGAACGCGAAAAGCATATAAGTTTATTGCTTTTGGAGAGCGATGGAAGGGCTCATTTTGTATGGATTAAGAATTTATCAAGGTAAGATTCATTATTTAAAAACTTTTTGATAATTTATAGTACTTATACATTTTGTTTTGTTTTAAATTTTACAGACTGGTTAGCTCACAGGTAACCGCACACAAAAACAACCTTTTCTTTTGCAACACCTGCCTCAACTTCTCCCACAACGAGAAGTTATCTTTGGAGCACCGGATGAATTGTGGCAAGATGGTTTCGACGTTACCCTCATCAGAAAAAGCAAGTCTTAAATTTAAGAATTTTAATCGTAGTTTAGATGTTCCTTTTGTAGTGTATGCAGACTTCGAATGCATTCTAACCCCCCTCAATTCGAAAGTGAGCGAGAATGTTACAGCTACATCATTGCATGTGCCTATAGCATTCTCGTACTATATTAAGTGCTCCTTTGACTCATCCTTAGATAAGTTTGTTTTGAATTTGAATTTGAATTTTATTGAATTTTATTCCTAGTGCTACAAGTGGGAGTACTTATAAATTAGTGCACTAGTCACATTTAAATAGTCCTATAAAAATTTAAACAGAAATTATAAATATGATTAATACAAAGATTATAATAATAATAATACTTCTTATGTACTAAACATTAAAATGGAAATAAAAAATTGTCTATAATTATGGGCATTACTCTCTGCAACCTCACTCACAATGTTATTGCTATCGTTATCACCATTATTATTTTTATTTTTATTACTAATGATGAAAGATCAACATCATTAGCTATGTTGTTGTAAATGTCTTTTTAGCCTGATTCGAAAACTTGATGTGCTTCTAATAGTCTTAATCTCAAGTGGCAACTGATTCCAAAGTCGAGCAACCCATATAAAGAAGTGCCTGTCGGAGGATGCAAGTTTAATTCTGGGACAAACAATATTGCAGGTCCTTAAAGATACCGCAAAGCGTAATTTGTCATATAAGTAATCAGGCGTTTTTGTACTTATGATCTGATGGAGCAAAGTTAAAGTTTTATATCTAGTCCAGTTTTTTAAGTCTAAGTCAAAAATACGATTTGTAAAACATGTAACATGGTCATATCGTTTGAGTCCAAAAACATAACGTGCTATACTATTTAAAGCTACTTTTAGCTTCTGCTGACTAGCAATATCACAGTTGGCAAAGATTTCAATTCCATAAAACAAAACTGGTGTAACTAAAGCTTTCGCTATAGTCATTTTTGTATTAATCGGCAGCCAGGGCTGTGTTAGCACAAGCTGCCGGAGAACACCATATGTCTTACCCACAGCTTTATTGACCTGGTCTTTCCATGTTAGTGTATTGTTAAATGTTATTCCTAGATTATCAGCCTTTTCCACATACGCAATATCTACATTATCAACACAGAGTTTACTTAAATTGTCAACATTTAGTTTTTTCTTATACATTATGATACATTTACACTTTGACGGGTTCAAACGAAGGCCATTACTACTTGCCCATTTACATACACGTAACAGATCATTATTACATAGCATGATACATTGGTTAATCTGACTAGTAGGACGACTTACATATAATTGGACATCATCAGCGTACATATGGGCTTCACACATGGACAGAACACTTGGGAGATCATTAACATAAATTGTAAAAAGTAGAGGACCTAGAATTGATCCCTGTGGAACACCACGTGTTGTTACCACAAGGTCGGAGGTAGAATCCTGAACAACTACAGCCTGTTTTCTATTTCTTAAATATGAGTCCATTAACTTAACTGCAGTTGTGGAGAAGTTATAAAGCCTGCTTAACTTCGTTGTCAAAATTTCGTGGTTAACCGTGTCAAAAGCCCTACTAAAGTCAAGAAGTGTTAATAGAGTAACTTCACTATTGTCCATATGACTTCTTATATCCTCAACAATTTTTAAAATTGCGGTTATACAACTTTTCTTTTTCCTAAACCCAGATTGCTTGTTGCTAAGTAAAATGTTGGTGTCCATAAAAGTTGAAATTTGGTTTGCCAATAATTTTTCAAAAACTTTAGACAAGAATGGCAATATAGCTATCGGTCTAAACTCATCTTTGCCTTTTGGGATGGGCGTAATCTTAGCGATTTTCCACATCTCAGGAAATGTGGACGTGGTGATTGCATAATTTAGAATGTGCGTTATATGATCTAAAATTAGTGGAAGTATTATTTTTACAAACTTTGGGTTAATATCATCTAATCCACACGCATTTGACTTAATTTTAAAGATTGACTCAAGAACATCACATTGACTTACATTAACAAAGTTAAAACAGCTAGTACAATTATTGAACGACACAGAGTTTATGTACGGATTACATGTTGCTGGACGAACATTGACATTTACAAAACTACCATTAAGAACATTTACATCCAAGTCATCATTTATCACAGATTTTGCCTTTCCAATTCCAACGTTCTTCAACTCCTTCCATAATTTTTTCGTGGAATTTATATTGTCAAACTTTAAACCATAATGTCTACGCTTAGCACTACTGATCAAGTCATTTACATTACGCCTAGCAGTCTTAAAAAGTTGGAATATTTGGTCAGTCTTATAACGTTTCCACCTCTCGTAAAGCTTGTCCCGGTGTTTTATTGCACTTTTTATATCACTGCTAAACCATGGATTTAGCTTCGGCTTAATAACTAAGGTCCTAAGCGGTACATGTTTATTGTACAAATATTCAATATTAGTTTGTAAGCATATTGCTGTTTAGGTCGCCAATTATAATAATATCAGTGAATTTCAGTGATAAGTTTGCTATTGTATCAATCATGTCAGAGTAACCAATGTGGTTATGTGCCCTATACACACATCCTAGAAGCGTCTTAATATTTTTATTAAGACTAATTAATTCTAAAAACAAATATTCAATTGGGCTGTCAAGGGGATGACTTAGAACAACTTTACACTTAATTCTCTTTACTACATACACTGCTACACCACCTGCATGACTTACACGATCAGAACGAAAAACATTAAAGCCATCACAAATAATAGACAAGTCACTTAATTCTGGGAAAAACCATGTTTCAGAGACACAGACAACATCAACATTAGAATTCACAAAAATAAAACGAAACTCATCCATCTTCTTAACCAGACTCTGAGCATTAATATGGCAAATGTTTAAACCGCTGTTTTGCTTACAAAGAACTCTAACCATGGCATGGGTGCTCGACTTGGATGTTATTAAAGATGCGGACATCTAAAAAGCTTGATTTTAAAACCTAACAGAAGCACATCTAAAAATTGTATATTACCTAACGCTAAATATGAAATAATAATAATAATAACGACAACAATAAAAATCAGCTGGACATCAGACGCATTCAAATATAAGAGATGAGAGCCCTCTTTTAAAAGATTCGAAATTGTAAAACGAGAGAAATTACTTAAAATATGAAAGAAAGAGAAATTACTTAAAACATGAATTAACATACGTTTTGACAATATTAAAGCGCATAACTTAAGAGCGAAAAAGCTCCGCCTGATTGGTCGGTTGTGTTGACGTGGCGACTGCAGATGAGCTTTGTAAGACCCCTTTTACACGATGAAGTTTTTTCATGAAGTTTTTTTTGTTGTAGGCAAAGGGAGTAGTGGGGTAACAGCTGCATGCAATGCTTCATGACTTGTGAAGCAGTGATTTATTTTTCTCATTTTGCTTTGCCTTATTCCGATTGCATGTAAACACAGAGTTGCACAGTGTTTGATGTGAATAATAAAGTTATCGATACGAAATATCGCACAAGCAAATACTAGCGCCAATAGTAAATACATTGTTTTGGTTAAGAAATTATTAATAGAAATATTCACTGAATCCATTTTATTTACTTGTTACTTCTTAAATCAATTATATGTTAACAAATAAAACAATCGATGGCAAAGATGTATGTTTATCGACCATAAATTTAAAACAGAGTTGCATTTACAAAGAAAATGCTGCATGAAAAAACATCATCGTGTAAATGCGACCAGATTTGCGAAGATGTTTTAAAACAGAATGAAAAAAAACTTCATGAAAAAACTTCATCGTGTAAAAGGGGTCTAAGGGCACGAGCTTTTGCGGGTTGTCTAGTCTGACTACATCTCCCTTCTCGCTCTGTCTGACGTGGACGATGCCCTGGCGACAGAACACAGCTGTCAGCAGCTTTTGCCTCTTCATTTGCATTGCTTTCTTGAAGATCTCATAGTTCTCTTTGCTTAATTGCTCATTAAGGTAAATTGGTACATTGCCATGTGCTTCAAAGCCCAGCATGTGCAAGTTTAGTTGCGTGTTGTTGTTTCGCCGGTATTCTGCTGCCGCTCGCATTATTTTTATTTTGTCGTGCGTGCTATCAAACTTTATAACAATTTCCGGGTCGACTACCGAACTTGCTCTGCCAGATCGCCTGATCCTAAAGATCTCATTAAGTCTCGGTGCCGGGGTGACCCCAAGGGAGAATGCTAATGCGTTGAAAATAGACCGCAGCTGCTCACCCTCTACGAGGGGCACACCATGTAGCCGAACATCTTTGGCGATGGATGCATTGGCTTGCGCATTGAGCTTGTCTTCAAGCGCCGCAACTTGCACGTGTAGTGCTCGAGTACCCTCCGCAACTTGCTCCAAATTTTGCACCCGCTGCATAATGCTGTGAAGCTCACCGTGCATGCCATCCAGCTTCTCATTTAGTATGCAGAGCAGGTGTTCCTCCGACTCTCTCATACGGCTTGATATTAATTCAGCCTGTTCATCAAAGCGTTGGTTAATCAGCTGGACGAGCGAGTTGTAGTCGGTCCCCTTTCCAGCCTTCAGATCACCAGTGGAGTTTTCGCGCAAACGTTTTGGAACAGGTGCCATTATTGTGCAAATAAAGAAAAAGCAGTAGGGAAAAGTGTTGTCGTGCTGCGAGCAGAGTAGTTTTCGTATGCTTTGTGGAGAGGAAGAATAGCTCTCAGCTTCACAGAAGTGTTGTTGTTTACTGTGTGCGCGCGGTTTTTTCGCAAATAGTGATCGTTTATTATTAAATAGAGTAGAAGTTTTAAACGAATGCAGTGTCCGTAAGTTTCTTCCAATTTATTAATTTATAACAAAAATAATGCCGGTGTATTGCTTTAAAAAATATTTGTATCGCAGAGCTTGAAAAAAAGACGTACTGTCGCGTCACAAGTTATCGAATTTAGAGACTGGTAAGGATACAGGTGTCAAATTGGTCACATCTCTCATTAGAGATGTAAGTGAAATTTACACGACCTACCTCTTTTATATTAAACCTATGACAATGAGTGCAGAGGAGGAAAATAGTTTTCGATATGCAGTTAATTGCCATATCTGTAAGAAAATTCTGGGGGCCGACCGAGTACGTGATCATTGCCATTTAACGGACCAGTACAGGGGTCCAGCCCATAATGTTTGTAACATTAAATTTCAAATTGCACCTTTTGTCCCCGTATTCTTTCACAATTTTTCGCGATATGACTCCCACCTCTTCGTTAGGGAACAAAATAAAGTGGAGGGTGATATTAAAGTACTCCCACTGAATAAGGAGTTGTATATATCACTCTCCAAATTTACATACATAGCGTCCCATGAAAAAAATTTAGAAATTAGATTTTTGGACACGTTTCGCTTTATGGCAACCAGCTTAGATGCATTAAGTAGTAATCTGAGTGAATGTTTGAGAGCGTTAAACGTTTTTATCCCTCTGAGGAGAAGTTTAACTTATTACGTAGAAAGGGAGTTTTTCCATACGAGTTTTTAGATTCGGAAAGCCGACTGTCCGAAACCAGTCTGCCTCCAAGGGAGAACTTCTTTAATAGTTTAACTAATAAGGAATGTTCGACTGAGGACTATTTACATGCACAGCATGTATGGAAAAGTTTTCAACTGCCAATCATTAAAAGAATTAATGGAGCTTTACCTAAAAACAGATGTTCTTTTATTGACAGACGTTTTTCCAAATTTTCGAGCAATATGCAAGAAAATTTATTCTCTAGATCCTGCACATTATTACACCACACCCGGTCTGTCATGGGATGCTATGCTCAAAACAACTGAAATAGAGTTAGATCTGCTTACTGATATTGATATGTATAGATTTATTCAGAATGGAATTAGGGGTGGTTTGGTTGAGTGCTGTAAACAGTACTCCAAAGCCAACCACATGTATATGGATGCGTATGACGCAAGCAAACCATCTGAATACTTAATGTAATGTCTCAGAGTCTTCCATACACTGGTTTTCAGTGGATGAGTGATGATGAGATTGCGTCACTAGTATTGCTCAAATAGACGCAAACTCTGAGTATGGCTATATTTTAGAAGTAGACCTTATATATCCTGATTCTCTTCATGATTATCATAATGATCTATCCTTTTGTCCGCTAAACCAAAAACCCACACCAGAAGCAAAGGTTTGTAAACTTGTTGCTGACCTTAGGTCAAAAACTAAATACCCGATTCATTACAAAAACCTTCAGCAATGTTTACATAATGGTTTAATATTATCAAAAGTACATAGAGTTTTAAAATTTAAACAGGCACCTAATCTAAACACTTCCCATAGAACCCTCGCGAAAAACAACCTTGAAAAAGACTTTTTTAAACTGTTAAATAACGCAGTCTATGGGAAGACAATGGAGAACGTTGAATAACGTAAAGATGTTAAAATTGTCACTTCGTGGGAATCAACCACACGCAATCAATTAGGTGCACGTTCGCTCATTGCAAAGGCTAGTTTTCAAAGCTCTGTGTAATTTGCTGAAGATATGTATGCTATTCAGATGCAGCGGCTCCATAATGTTTTTGACAAGCCAATTTATTTAGGGTTTACAGTTTTAGAACTCTCCAAATGGCAGATGTACGATTTTCATTACGATTATATTAAACCTAAATTCCAGGAAAAAGTCACATTGAATTATATGGATACAGACTCGTTCATATATTCAATAAAGACTAAAGATTTTAACGCAGATTTATGCTGAAGATGTAGAAATCAAGTTTGATACGTCCGAGTACCCTGAGGAGTAAGCTAAGTTATACGGGATAAAAAGGTGAAATAAAAAGGTCTTGGGTATGATGAAGGATGAGAACTGTGGCAAACGAATGTTAGAGTTTGTTGGTCTCAGAGCGAAAATGTATTCACTGTCTCTTGAGGGGGGTGGATGCATTAAAAAATCAAAGGGTTTAAAGAAGTCTGCATTAGATAAACTTACTATAAATAGCTATAAAGAATGCCTTTTTAATAATAAAATATTTAATGATGAAATGATTTGTTTAGATCTAAGATTCACAACTTATATACAAATAAGATAAGAAAAACTACTTTAAGCTCTAATGACCATAAAAGAAAAACAATTGGAAACATTGCAGTCGGACGCAACCGACTGCGGTATACTCGTAACCAGTATTAAAACCGCTAAAAAGAGGCCTGATTGCAAAGGGGTACGGATGCGGCAGGGGTGTACGCTGCCTTAAAGATTCTCCTTAAAGATTCTCCGATGCAGATGGGGATGCCACCAGCTATCTTCCTTCCAAATTTGGTGACTCTAGCTCAAAGTATGTGCAAGCTTGGGAATGGGGGGGCTGGGGGTGGATTGGGTGGGTGAGGCATCCAAATTTTTGCGGCAGATCTTTGTGGAATGTCAATTGCTATCTTCATACCAAACTTGAAGACTGTAGCTCAAATTTTTTAAAAGGTGGCGAAAGTGGGGCTGGGGCGGTATGGGTGGGTGTGGCATCCAAATTTTTGCTGCAGATCTCTGTGGGATGTCAATTGCTATCTTCGTACCAAATTCGGTGACTCTAGCTCAAAGTTTGTAAAAGGTGTGGAAAGGGGGGCGAAATGGGTGGGCGTGGCTCCGAAACTTTGATGCAGATTTTTGGGGGTCGTTGCCAGCTATCTTACTACCAAATTTGGTGGCCTGAGCTCCACAACTCTGGAAGATACACGCATTCCCGTTTTTGATGAAGCGTTGGAGCGGATGGGGGTGGCTAAGGCAGTATTGGTGGGCGTGGCATCCAAACTTTTGATGCAGATTTTGGGGGGTCATCATCACCTATCTTGGCACCAAATTTGGTGGCTATAGCTCAAAAACTGTGAGAGATATAGGCTTTTTTGACATTAAAATGCGGGGGGCTGGGGGCGGAATGGGGGGCTGTGGCTCCAAAATTTTTGATGCAGTTTTTTTTGGGAGTTGCTAGTAGCTATCTTCTTACCAAATTTGGTAGTTCTAGCTCCACTACTCTGGAAGATACACGCATTCCCGTTTCTGACGAAGCGTTGGGGCGGATGGGGGCGGCTAGGGCATTATTGGTAGGCGTGGCACCCAAACTTTTGATGCAGTTTTCGGGGGGTCATCATCACCTATCTTGGCACCAAATTTGGTGGCTATAGATCAAAACTGTGGGAGATATAGGCTTTTTTGACATTAAAATGCGGGGGGCTGGGTGCGGAATGGGGGGCGTGGCTCCAAAACTTTGATGCAGTTCGATACCAGCTATCTTCCTACCACATTTTGTGGCTCTAGCTCCAAAACTCTGGAAGATACACGCATTCCCGTTTCTGACAAAGCGTTGGGGTGGATGGGGGCGGCTAGGGCAGTATTGGTGGGCGTGGCATCCAAACTTTTGATGCAGTTTTTGGGGGGTCAACATCACCTATCTTGGCACCAAATTTGGTGGCTACAGCTCAAAAACTGTGGGAGATATAGGCTTTTTTGACATTAAAATGCGGTGGGGCTGGGGGCGGAATGGGGGGCGTGGTTCCAACATTTATGATGCGGTTTTTTGGGAGTTGCTAGTAGCTATCTTCTCACCAAAGTTGGTAGTTCTAGCTGTAAGGATGTGCGAAATATGTGGATGTATCGGCACACCAATGAGCTGTACTGCAGGTTTTGGGATAACCCGGCATATGAGGGTGTTCCTCTGAATAGTTTTGTTTTTTAATTTATTTTGCTGTGCTGTGGCCTTGGTCATTTTGATCTGTTATTTATTATTTTTCAATGTTTATTCTCAAAGGAGACGATTTTGACTGAATGAGCTCTGTTCTGGACTGCTGTGTATATATAACCATTAGAACACACCACCCGCACCGAATTATCCTGCTTACCCTTAAAACAAAACCGAAAAAAAAAGAAGATATGTGTCACATATGTGTTTATAGTAATGCCTTTTTATCTATCCAAGAGTTTTGCTCATTCGAGAACCCTAACCATTTAACTAGCACTCGACTGTTTCTTCGTTCTATTAATTTTTCAACGAGAAAAACATGTGGAAATTTTGTTTTTTGTAGTTCCTCTTTGTAAAATCCACCTTTTACTTCGGTACCCTGATAGTCTCTCAATATGTAGGTAGTAGGATATGTATTTTATATTTTTTTAATTTGGAAAATTTCCGTTGTCCAGTTTGGGGTATACCCTTTCTCAAATAAATGTTTATGTTTGCTTATACGCACATGGTCATTTACTTTGAATTTGCTACCACTAAAGATTTTTAAGTGACTATATACAGTATTTAACAACATCTTTTCATTTGAGGAATTTACTTTTATAGGTGCCGTTTTAATGGTTCTATGATATTGATTATTGTACTCTTTTATCAACTGCTTATACATTTCGATCCAATTATATGTTCCATTGAAGCTAAACTCTCTCCACATCATTTCCTTTAAAGTTCTAATAAAACGCTCAACAATCGATGCCTTAAGAACACTATAGCTTGAATAATGATTAATGTTGTACGTTTTACACAAGTTTTTGAAATCAGTGTTAAAAAATTCTTTGCCATCATCCGTTTGTAAATTCTTTGGAATTCTCTTCCCTTTAAAAACGCTCGCGAATGCTTTTGTAACTTCTTTTCCAGATTTGGTTTTCAATGCTGCTCCCCACGCATATTTGGAAAACGTATCAATGATTGTCAAAAGAAATCAATATCGTTGATTAGATGAGGAGTACTTTCCCATTTCAACTAGGTCTGCCTGCCAATCATCGTCATCGATCCCTTTCATTACAACACTTCTTCGTTTAAACTTTTTACGTGCAGGAGCATGTTATTCTTTCACTAATTCCCGTTTACTCATATTGAAATGAAACGAATCGTCCTGATTCAGGTTTAATTTTATTTTATTTTTAAGCTATTGTATAGATTTTATCGCAGGCTTTGCTTGGGGACCGAATCAAACAATTTCGTAACGAAAAATATAACAATAGCTTGAAAGAAAGCTCGATGCTACAAACCTTACACTGACTGTACGAAGCTCGCTGCTACGAATACGTAAACATCTGTATGTCAGTGTCAGACTGTCACTAAGTACAACAATTAATTTCAGTTGCTGGTGAATAACTGTACTGCAATAACTGTAGAATTTGTGTATAAAGTGTTTTAAAGCATGAATAAAAGACAAAGTGCATTTGGTAATAAAGAAAGTGGTGAAAAAATAGGCAAAGAAAATGAGTGAGTACTCTACTAGGGGGTCCCCCCCTGCTCGCTTCGCTCGCCAACCCCCCTCGCGCTGCGCGCTCGATTTTCGAATGCAAGCAATTATAACGTTTGAAAATAACCGTGTGTTGAAGCCCCTGTGTATTCACTTGCACATCTGATGAAATTCTACATTTCCGTTTATACGACATAGTAAGTGCCCCGCTTACTTCGCTGCGCAGATAGTTTATATTATTTTAGCAATAAAAGATAGATGTAAAATAAATAAATTAGAAAATATTTAACAACAAATTAAAGCAAAGTATTTAATATTCTCTTTTCCACGCCACCATTGAGGTAGAGAATCAGGTGCGTAATTATACTCGATACCGAAGGTAAAGAGTATATTGAGTTTGTGCAATGTCCGTCATGGTGTCTGTCCGTCTGTCCGTCTGTATGAACGCAACTTTTTTCCACACCCTTCAAGCTAGAGACTTGAAACTTTCCAAATCTCTTTATCTATGGGATAGTAAATTAAAGTGTCAAGATGGGGGTTCTACGATAACTGGGGGGCTGGAAAATCGATAAATTCGATAACTCAAAACCGATAAATCCACATATTTCGCACATCCTTACAGCTAGAAGTACCAAATTTAGTAAGAAGATAGCTAATAGCAACCCCCAAAAAACTGCATCAAAAATTTTGGAGCCACGCCCCCCATTCCGCCCCCAGCCCCCCGAATTTTAAAGTCAAAAGAGCCTATATCTCCCACAGTTTTTGAGCTATAGCCACCAAATTTGGTGCCAAGATAGGTGATGATGACCCCTCAAAAACTGCATCAAAAGATTGGATGCCACGCCCACCAATACCGCCCTAGCCACCCCCATGTGCCCCAACGCTTCGTCAAAAACGGGAATGCGTGTATCTTCCAGAGTTGTGGAGCTAGAGCCTCCAAATTTGGTGGGAAGATAGCTGGTAGCGACCCCCAAAAAACTGCATCAAAGTTTTGGAGCCACGCCCACCCACTCCGCCCCCAGCCCCCCGCATTTTGAAATCAGAAATGGCTATATCTCCCACAGTTTTTGAGCTAGAGCCACCAAATTTGGTGCCAAGATAGGTGATGATGACCCCCTAAAACCTGCATCAAAAGTTTGGATGCCACGCCCACCAATACTGCCCTAGCCGCCCCCATCCACCCCAACGCTTCGTTAAAAACGGGAATGCGTGTATCTTCCAGAGTTGTGGAGCTAGAGCCACCAAATTTGGCAGGAAGATAGCTGGCAACGACCCCTAAAAATCTGCATCAAAGTTTTGGAGCCACGCCCTCCATTTCGCCCCCTTTCCCCACTTTTTTACAATTTTCGAGCTAGAGTCACCAAATTTGGTATGAAGATAGCAATTGACATTTCAGAAAGATCTGCATCAAAATTTTGGATTCCACGCCCACATATACCGCCCCCAGCCCCCCTTTCCCTATTTTTTACAAATTTCGAGCTAGAGTCACCAAATTTGGTGTGAAGATAGCAATTGACATTTTACAAAGATATGCATAAAAAATTTGGATTCCACGCCCACCCATACCGCCCCCAGCCCCCTTTCCCCACTTATTACAAATTTCGAGCTAGAGTCACCAAATTTGGTATGAAGATAGCAATTGACATTTCAGAAAGATCTGCAACAAAAATTTGGATGCCACGCCCACCCAAACCGCCCCCAGCCCCCCTTTCCTCACCTTTTACAAATTTTGAGCTAGAGTCACCAAATTTGGTATGAAGATAACAATTGACATTCCACAAAGATCTGCATCAAAAATTTGGATGCCAAGCCCACCCAAACCGCCCCCAGCCCCCCCCTTTCCCCACCTTTTACAAATTTTGAGTTAGAGTCACCAAATTTGGTATGAAGATAGCAATTGACATTTCACAAAGATCTGCAACAAAAATTTTGATGCCACAACTACCCATACCGACCCAGCCCCCCCCTTTCCCTACATTTTACAAACTTTGAGCTAGAGTCACCAAATGTGGAAGGAATATAGCCGGTGGCATCCCCATCTGCATCGGAGAATCTTTAAGGCAGCGTAAACCCCTGCCGCATCCGTACCCCTTTGCATTCAGGCCTCTTTTTACCGGTTTTAATTCTGGTATCGAGTATGCCGCAGTCGGTTGCGTCCGACTGCAACGTTCCCACTTGTTTTTTATTGTAGTTTCCCCAGTAGGCCTTATCCACTTGTTGAATTTAATTTGCAATTATTAACAACTGTTAAGAGCTTCTTGATAAACGACATTGGTTGTTTTTCCGTCAGGTGCTAATACAACTAAACTTTTTCGTGAACTGACTCTTGAGCAGGCTACATAAAATTGGCCATGAGAGAAGCAATCGTGTCTTAAATCTAGTCCGGCTAATTTGAGAGTTTGTCCCTGTGATTTATTGATTGTTAGGGCAAAGCAAACTTTTAAAGGAAATTGCAATCTTTTAAATTGAAATGGCAATTCAGAGTCAGAAGGTATTAATGGAATTCTCGGTATAAAAACCGTTTCCCCTATACCACTGCCAGTAAAGACCATTGCTTCGACAACATTCTTATGAAGAACTTTAACTTGCAATCTTGTACCATTGCACAGTTTTGGCGGTTTCAAGTTGCGAATCAACATTACAGGTGAACCAATCTTTAAAGTTAATTTATGTTGAGGCAGGCCAGCCGGATTTAATGAATTAAGAAACTCGACGGGGTAATGAACTGCATCTTCGACTTCAGTCACAGAATCAATAGAGTTATATGTCATTGTTTCACTTTGAAATGATTTTAATAAAAACTCGTTTATTTCCAATGCATTGTCATTTCTCGCAGTCAAAATAGCACGTTCTGAAAACCATTCGAGTGATTTTTCAGAGATATTTGTAATATCCGGAAATATTTTTAGAGTTAGTTCTTCAATACTTTTCACAACATGACACAAAGTTGATGGTAAAGTTATTTTGCCATCATGGGTTGGAAATAATCCATTTCCTATTTTGAGAAACATTTCTGCAAATTCACCAGCTATGCTATCACCTTTTAAGTGCACTCGCATATTTTTTGTTAATGCAATTTTCTGTATTTTGGGCCACAAAATTGAAGACTTTAAGCACGCATTTATTTCATCTGCTCTTGTTCCTCTGGGGATCACTGGAAGAGTTTGTCGAAAATCACCAGCTAAGAGAACAGTTATGCCACCCATTAGGTATTCACTATCTCGAATGTCTTTCAAAGATCGATCTACAGCTTCAAAAGCACCTTTATGGGCCATAGTACACTCATCCCAAACAATAAGCTTGCAATCTTTGAGCACAGCAGCCATATTAGATTGCTTTGAAATTGAGCAATGTGGTGTTTCTAAATGAAACAAATTAAATGGAATCTTTAGAGTAGAATGCGCTGTGCGACCACCATTTAGTAAAGTGGCTGCGATACCGGAAGAAGCAACGGCCAATGCAATGTTTTTACTTTGCCGTACCTTTGCCAATAATAGATTTAAAAGAAACGTTTTACCTGTTCCACCAGGTGCATCTAAAAAATAGATTTCTCCTTTTTCTGCTTCAACGCTATGCAGTAACGTTTCGTATACTTGTTTTTGCTCAGCAGTAAGGAGTAGCTCATTATTAGCAACGAAATTATCGCATTTTTCATAATTTGTTTCTCTATGATATTCAATATTTGGAACAATTTCCTCGGATCTAATTGGTAGTGGAAGTCCATTATTGTCAAGTTTTGACCACCAATAGACAGAACTATATCTTCAATGTAAATAAGAATTTTTTTTTATACATTATTCACAATACTTTCATCAATATTGTCTTGTGAAAAATGAAAGGCTCTTAAAATATCTTCTGAGAAACTCTCTTTATAAGTATTCCAAAGTTTAAGAGCATCTGAAATTTGACAAAATACTAACATTATTGCAAAAAGTTCTCTCAGTTTTGTAGGATTTTTACATATGACAGCTTCGGCTATAGTTGAATCCCAGTGCTTATCATCTTCTAGTAATCCTAGAGCTTTACACGCCAATTGAAATGATGCGTATGCTATACCATTAACGGTTTTTAAATTTGAAAATGAAGTTGGCCCTCTTACAAAATGTAGTAAACGTCTTAAATAAAAAAATTCTGTATTATTGGGATGAATAGTGTAAACTCTTCCCAAAGCTGAATCTCTTTTAACTCCAGGAAAATTTGGCACATCATGCCCTCGTTTTCTTCTTTGAAATTCTTTATTGTTCCATGTAAAATACGATGGAACTTCACAATATAGAAGCGTTCTTGCAAACTCATCACGTGTGCATAGCTCAAAGAAGGCTAGCAAAGTGGTTTTGGGTGTAATGCTTAATCTGTCAAGTAATTGTTGCGGATTATTGGGGTTAAAATATATTCGTTGACCATTTTCTAAATGAACAGCTAAGTGTGTAATAGCCGGAAAACGTTCATGTATGGGAAATGCAAAGATTCTCCATACCGCTTCTGAGCTACTTATAGAACGGCCACTTTCGTACATATTAATTTCATTACGTTGGTCTTCAAGAGTAAATGATGCTTGATCACTGCCCTTGTTAACATATTTACAAATGTATTTAATAGACTTTACAGAACTACAATACTCAACATTTATGTGAGTTTCAAATGTTCTCAAAAGTACACAGTTGTAAGGCACAACCCAACGATTATCTATACAATTAACATTTATATTAATTGCATTACCACCATCTTCTATCGCTCTTCTACGATATAGAGGGTAACTATCTTTTCCAGTCACAGTTTCTTTAAGTAATTGTCGAGGAAACCTTTTGGTACATTTTCCATTTTTCATGCATGGCGATTTATTATTAAATGCACCGCAAGGACCATGAATCATATTTGAATTAACAATGTTAAATAACAAAGGATCCTCATCTGCGTTTGGTATTTCGGCACAGATAATTTTATCGATTTAATCTGGTCTTATTTTATTTTCTAACCAAAGTAGAATATTTATATGTGGTAAGCCCCGCTTTTGCCATTCCACAGAGTACATGAAACATTGCACGCTTCCAAACAAAGAACCTTTTGTCAATAGTGACATTAAAGCTTTAACTTTTAAATGAAAAGCTCGAGCTATAATATCGTGACGATCATGCGGTTTTTGACCCGGTAATAAAACACTTTTTATGTCATACCATTGTGGATTGTGAATGTTATGACAAGATCTGGTCGCTCATAATGGCGAACATATGTCATAGCATCTTGAGTTTTTTCATGCATATATCGTGCAGAGCTTGTAAAAGAAGATGGTAAAATTACCATCTGACCAAGTTGAGCTGCTTCAACATCTTGTTGGCCTATTGCATCTTGTAGATGTATATAGCTATCTGCTCTGAGTTTCGCTTGATTGTAGCGAATATAATTTAACCTTTCTGTTTCAATTTTAGCATACATATCAACCAAAAATTGACTATAAAGGGAACGACAATAAATTAAATGATTTATCTCGGATTGACGAATCATTATTTTATAGCTGTAAAAGCTTAACGCAGATATCATTTTTTTTGGATCCTCCCTTTTTAATAATGGATTCCATTGTGGTATATCCACTGAATAGCCATCTTCGCCATAAGGAAATAGCAAAGGGTACTGTAAGGCATCGTATGATCGATGCACCTCACTAATGCGATGTAATTTATTATTATGGCTTTCAATAATAATATCGCGCTTTGCAAATTGCTGACCAACAATAACTATAGCTACTTCGCTTGATTGAGGTGCATTGTAAAGCCCTTTGTGTGCACCAGCGGGTGTTCGATCAGCATGTATAACCAATTTATAATCTTTAGTACTTATTGGTATTTTATTGAGAGCCATTTTTAGATCTTTTACATAACGATTATGATGATGAAACATACATTGAAGATCCTTTACTACGCTTAAATCAACATTTGGAATATTTTTGCAACGTAGTTGAGCTTCCTTTTCATCATCACCAACAAAATAAATTTGAAGAAACTGCATTTCTTCATTTGGCAAAGGTCGGACACTACCAATTAAGTGATACACTTGTTCTTGAACTTTTAGGCAGCGTTTACAATGTCAGCGTGAGATTGGAAAATGTTTTGTTCCTGTCTGACACACATATTTTTCACATAAGTTTGTCTCCCTCATTTCCAATCTGTAACCGGTCTCGCTTGCATCTCAGCTTGGAGTGGAAAAAAGCTATTCAAAAATTGAGTTTTAAAAGCTGTCAATAGGTGTCGCATTTTCGAAATTAGCAACATGGGCTTGAAAGCACCAAAGCTCTAACCTCTATTTTACTCAAAATGGCTGTCAATAGGTGTCGCATCTTCGTAAGCTCCAATGTTTTTACCACTATTTTACTCAATACAGAGGTAAATGTTAATATAATTCACTATTTAATATTTATTTAGTACATATTAACGCATATATAACAATAAAATCATTGTTTTGTAAGAAAAGCAAATCGTTTAATTTTCGCGCCATTGCAAATGTGTTAGCTGAGTCGAATCAGCTGATTGCATTGTTCACGCTGACATTGTAAACTACCAGCGTGGATTTCAGATTTTTAAAAGCTTCAATCCAAGCTAACCTGACATTGTAAACGCTGCCTTAAGGTTGACCAACTTTCATTTATAGTTTTTGTACTTCCAAAAGAAGTCATTTGAAAGCAGCTGTTATACTTTCTTATACGATCAATGAAATGATCATGCTTGGGATGTCCACAAATTATTAAGCTTTTGAGTGGATCAGGCAAACCTTCATTTTGTGAAAGTTTAACTTTTCCTGCCTTGCAACAGATACCCAAAGGCTCATTTTTCCATTTTAAAGCATTACAATGTTTGCATATCAAATTCATACTACCAGGTTGAGTAATTTTATCTGACTTGTAAGCTATTTCAAAATCATAGTTTAAGCCAGACATGGCTTTAACACTCCATGCACGCAAACGCCTTTCTTGACGTGCATTAGGATTATTAGCCTGATGTCGTCTCACTGCATCTCTATTAGCTTGAGGATCATCAGCCTGATGTCTTCTCTTTGCAGCTTTATGAGCTTCTGGATTATTAACCTGATATCTTTTTGATGCTTTCATGTGCTTACCCTTATTTTTTTCAAGATATTTTTCAACAATATGTTTTCGTACCGTTTGTGTTGTTTTGTCGGTGAACCGACTACGTCTTTTAACGGGATTTTTAACATTTTCAGTTATACATTCACTTGACGTATCAGATTCTTGAGTTAATGCTTCCTCTAAAGAAATATAAACATCAAAATGTCTATTCATTAATGTACCGGTAAAACGCAATCTTTTTACAGGATGCATATTATTTCCGAATGCTTGTAATAAATTTCCATTTAGAAAAACTTGAAAATTTACAGCATAAATTTCTACTGCTGCTTGAAGCTCACATGCAGTACCATAAGTATATGAATTTGACATAGTGCACTCTTAAAGTCTAAAATCGACTTATTATTTTTGTTTAAAAAAAAAAACAACAAAACAAATTAACAACTTAATTTAAAGTAAGTATTATAAATAAATAAATACTTCAAAATAAGTCAAGAATTGACTTCACTGAACAACGTTACAGCGTCTATACAAAGTATAGAGTTCAATAAAATTGAATATGCCAACTTATATTATTTTAAAAGAATATTCAGACTGCTTAGTTTTATTTGATTTTTAAATGCACTTAAGCAGCGTCTATATAACTATTATATAATATGCAAAATAGAAGACAACTATATATAATGTTGCTTCAATTATTTAGTCTAAAATCGACTTATTTTTCTTGTGTTTAAAAAACCACAAAAGAAATTAAAATACGTTGATAGTTAATGTTTTAAATTAAATATTTTTTATAACTTATCATTAAAATAGGTATTTTATATGAATTGTATATAAATAATACGAAAATCAGAAAAATAAATAACTCACTGATCCAAAAAGTAACTTTCGATGTTATCCTTTAATACAAACTATATTTAAAAATGAACTGAAACGAAACGTAACTTTCTATCTTCAAAATAAATATAAACTAAAATGCATAGCCAATTCCCTAACCATTGTATGTAAAAACATAAAGTGGGAAAGAGTATTACAGTTATTCCTCTACACAACACACACCGAGATCTTACATACAACGCTTGTACTTAAGAGCTAGGTGTAGGTGGTACAAATTAGGCAATGTCATTCCCTTAAATGCAAACTCTTAGTTATGCTTAACTTAGCTTAGAGAGTGCGGAGGAGGAAGGGATATTAGGATTTATGTTTGACATGCAGAGCGTGCGCACAAAGAGCATTTAAAAACAAACAGCTGATAAAGTGTGCGAAGTGCGAGACAAAGATTAGTTGTACCGCACTTTGCATTGCATTCGCTTGCTTCCGTTTATGATGTTTTTGCTCCTGCTGTTGCTGCGGCTGCTTAGTAAAAAAGGGTGGTATAGACTTAATTGACTTATTAATTAATAAATGCAATATATAAAAATGTATTATTCATAATACATATTACCTTTCTTACTGGCATTAAATAATTGATAAAAACAATCTGTATAAAAATAAAATTATTTTGTTAATTAAATACCGAAAACAAATTGTTAGCAATGGCTATTTATGAAATTTTAAAACATAGGGTATTAAAATTTTGAGCTTTGTATTTCGAAGCAACTTGCAAGTGTTTAGCTTGTATTTTCTTTGCATTTGCCTATTCTCGATGTGTACACAGAACGCTATTGCTTGGCGAATGACCATTTGATCTACAGACCAGAGGGTATATTGCTTTTGTGCAAATGTATGTAACAGGTAGATGGAAGTATTTCTGACCCAATTATATGCATGTATATATTATATGTATATGCGGGAAGTTCAGTCAATCAATTTTGTAAGATTTTATTTGCAATGCATGCTACTGCTGCTGATGTAGATTACATTTTCTTAAGTTTCTATTTGTTAGTGTGTTTGTTTTTGCACGGTATAAATTTGGTGAATATTTTTTTGCTTTCTTTTAGCTTGCTTCAGAAGTCAACAATGCATTTACAATGTATGCGTGGCTCTGCAAGTCTAACAAAGAGCGTAGTAACGTTACCTTCTTCGCACGCACTGAATTAACGCAAAACATATCTAAGAGGCTGCAGCTAAGTGAATTGCATATTGCCTTTAGCTTTAATTTAGTGTGTGCGGAGGAGTTAGGGTTATTAAACTTTATGATTGACATGCAAAGCGCGCACATAAAATAGAGAGTGAACGTAAATGAGCAACATCAAAAGAACATAATCGGAGCGAGATTTGTAATTACCTGATTATCTTAAGAGCAACACGCGCACTTATGTCAACGCCCTATGCTTGTTCGCAATTGCATATCAATAATATATCAATAATGTTAGTTAGTTTTGTCTAAGTTATATAAGCAGCAAGTAGGCAAATCCACCCCCATAAAATATTCTGGTGTGTGTAATTTTTCTAGACGCACCAAGTTTTGTTTTGTTGTTTTTGTTTTTTTAAATCAGCGTTGTCCAAAGTTTGAAAAGGCAGCCACGCGTGGTTGGCAAGAAAAATTCTGCCGGCGTAGCAGCCGACACATGTATAGGGAGAGAGAATATGTGTGTTCTATAAATAGAACGCCCGGCAGCTTGTTCTCTTACGATGCGCGTGTTCGGCTGCATTTGCTCTCTCGACTCATGTGTTCGGCTGAAGCTCAAAAGTCAAACGCGCAGTCATTCGCTATGCTGCATTGCAAAAAAATGTTTCACGTTGCCTTCGTGTTTCGCTGCTTCGCACACAAGCGCAACTCTTTCATTGTGTGAGTTTGGACATCACTGTTTTAAATCAATCACACCAACAAAAAGTAGCAGTGCGGGCCCAACAACAACAACAACAACAAACGCTTCTTGCAAGAGTACGAACCTTTTTTTTATGACACTTTGCTTGCGGGACTCAAAGGCGTCATTGCCCATTGTTTTGTTTTTGTATTCTCGCTCGCGATCGAGCTCTCAGCTTGTGGGACAATCAGGCGACAGTAGTGGAATGGGTAATTGTTGTAATTATTTTATTATCTTAAGAGCAACACGCGCACTTATGTGAACGCCCTATGCTTCTTCGAAATTGCATATCAATAACATATTAATAATGTTAGTTAGTTTTCTCTAAGTTATATAAGCAGCAAGTAGGCAAATCCACCCCCATAAAATATTCTGGTGTGGGTAATTTTTCTAGACGCACCAAGTTTTGTTTTGTTGTTTTTGTTTTTTTAAATCAATCACACCAACAAAAAGTAGCAGTGCGGGCCCAACAACAACAACAACAACAACAAACGCTTCTTGCAAGAGTACGAACCTTTTTTTTATGACACATTGCTTGCGGGACTCAAAGGCGTCATTGCCCATTGTTTTGTTTTTGTATTCTCGCTCGCGATCGAGCTCTCAGCTTGTGGGACAATCAGGCGACAGTAGTGGAATGGGTAATTGTTGTAATTATTTTATTATCTTAAGAGCAACACGCGCACTTATGTGAACGCCCTATGCTTGTTCGAAATTGCATATCAATAACATATTAATAATGTTAGTTAGTTTTCTCTAAGTTATATAAGCAGCAAGTAGGCAAATCCACCCCCATAAAATATTCTGGTGTGGGTAATTTTTCTAGACGCACCAAGTTTTGTTTTGTTGTTTTTGTTTTTTTAAATCAATCACACCAACAAAAAGTAGCAGTGCGGGCCCAACAACAACAACAACAACAACAAACGCTTCTTGCAAGAGTACGAACCTTTTTTTTATGACACATTGCTTGCGGGACTCAAAGGCGTCATTGCCCATTGTTTTGTTTTTGTATTCTCGCTCGCGATCGAGCTCTCAGCTTGTGCGACAATCAGGCGACAGTAGTGGAATGGGTACTTGTTGTAAATGTAATGTGTTTTTTAAAATGGGTAAAAAGTGCTGCAAATCGTATGGGACGTACTTGAAGGAGTTGTCCAAATAAAAATTCCCTTCTTAGTGCTCACCTCCTACCTGCATGGAAAATTGTGTGAAAATTTCAGCCTTCTAGCTCTTTTCGTTTAGGCTGTGGCTCTTCCATTCTCATCAGGACAAACTCTTTTATATATATAGAAGAAGATTTTGTTTTTGTATTCTCACTCGCGATCAAACTCTCAGCTTGTGCGACAATCAGGCGACAGTAGTGAAATGGGTAATTGTTGTAATTGTAATTTGATTTTTAAAATGGGTAAAAAGTGCTCCAAATCGTATGGGAGGTACTTGAAGGAGTTGTCCAAATAAAAATTCCTTTCTTAGTGCTCACTTTCAACCTGCATAAAATATTGTGTGAAAATTTCAGCCTTGTAGCTCTTTTCGTTTAGGCTGTGGCAATGTCAACAATCTCTTAGGACAAACTCTTTTATATATATAGATATATATATATATCACAAAAGCAGTATTCTTAAAATATTGCATTCAATGTTTATATATAATACTGATATAAACATAACCTAAATTTTTGATAAAAAAATGAGCGATATAATATACCTATTATTTATATTTCGTTTTATAGAGTAGAAAAACTTACTTACTCACTTACGGACGCAACCGACTGCGGCATACTCGATACCAGTATTAAAACCGGTAAAAAGAGGCCTGATTGCAGAGGGGTACGGATGCGGCAGGGATGTACGCTGCCTTAAAGATTTTCCGATGCAGATGGGGATTCCACAAGCTATCTTCCTTACATATTTGGTGACTGTAGCTCAACGTTTGTAAAAGTTGTGGAAAGGGGAGCTGGGGGCGGAATGGGTGGGCGTGGCATCTAAATTTTTGATGCAGATGAATGTGGAATGTCAATTGCTATCTTCCTACCAAATTTGGTGACTCTAGCTCAAAGTTTGTAAAATTGGTGAAAGGGGGGGCTGCGGGCGGTATGGGTGGTAGTGCCATCCAAATTTTTGATGCAGATCTATGTGGAATGTCAATTGCTATCTTCATACCAAATTTGGTGACTCTAGCTAAATGTTTGTAAAAGGTGGGGAAAGGGGGGCGAAATGGGTGGGCGTGGCTCCAAAACTTTGATGCAGATTTTTGGGGGTCGTTGCCAGCTGTCTTCCTACAAAATTTGGTGGCTCTAGTTCCACAACTCTGGAAGATACACGCATTCCCGTTTTTGTCAATGCGTTGGGGAGGATGGGGGCGGCTAGGGCAGTTTTGGTGGGCGTGGCATCCAAACTTTTTTGGGGGGTCATCATCACCTATCTTGGCACCAAATTTGATGGCTATAGCTCAAAAACTGTGGGAGATATAGCCATTTCTGATTGCGAGAGGGGCTGGGGGCGGAATGGGTGGGCGTGGCTCCAAAATTATTGATGCAGTTTTTTGGGGGTTGCTAGTAGCTATCTTCTTAGCAAATTTGGTAGTTCTAGCTGTAAGGATGTGCGAAATATGTGGATTAGAACCACCAAGATAGGTGATGATGACCCCCAAAAAACTGCATCAAAAGTTTGGATGCCACGCCCACCAATACTGCCCTAGCCGCCTCCATCCAACCCAACGCTTCTTCAAAAACGGGAATGCGTGTATCTTCCAGAGTTGTGGAGCTAGAGCCACCAAATTTGGTAGAAAGATAGCTGGCAACGACCCCCAAAAATCTGCATCAAAGTTTTGGAGCCACGCCCACCCATTTCGCCCCCCTTTCCCCACCTTTTACAAACTTTGAGCTAGAGTCACCAAATTTGGTTTGAAGATAGCAATTGACATTTCGCATAGATCTGAATCAAAAATTTGGATGCCACGCCCACCCATAAGGCCCCAGCCCCCCTTTCCCCTTAATTTACAAACTTTGAGTTAGAGTCACCAAATTTGGTATTAAGATAGCAATTAACATTCCACAAAGATCTGCAGCAAAAATTTGGATGCCACGCCCACCCATACCGACCCAGCCCCCCTTTCCGCACTTTTTACAAATTCCGAGCTAGAGTCACCAAGTTTGGTATGAAGATAGCAACTGACATTCCACAAAGATTTGCATCACAAATTTGGATGCCACGCCCACCCATACCGCCCCCAGCCCCCCTTTCCACCACCTTTTACAAACTTTGAGCTAGAGTCACCAAATTTGTAAGGAAAATAGCTTGTGGCATCCGCATCTGCATCGGATAATTTTTTAGGCAGCGTACACCCCTGCCGCATCCGTACCCCTCTGCAGTCAGGCCTCTTTTTACCGGTTTTAATTCTGGTATCGAGTATGCCGCAGTCAGTTGCGTCCGACTGCAACGTTTCCACTTGTTTAAATAGGAAAAGACAAAAATTGGACAGTTATGAAGAGATTGCCGAGCAATGTAGAGTTGTTGAAAATATAGAAAATGTAATGCTACTAGAAAATCAATTTCACAGCCAACAACTTCAAATTTATGGACAGCGTAATGAATGCATTACTCCCGAAGTTATTCTACACAGGAACACAAGAATTCCTGGCGATGGTAATTGTCTATTCCACTCGCTCATAAGTTCTGATCATTGATGAAATTAGCATGGTTAGTGCCGAACTTCTACATAAAATTGATAATCGTCTAAAACAAATAACAAGAAAAAACACAGATTTCGGAAGTATAGATATTATTTTGATCGGAGATTTACGGCAATTGCCACCAGTAAGATCGACACCAATTTACAAGACAATCAGAACGAGCATGATTGGACCGCATTTATGGAGAAAATTAAAATATTATCAACTTACCACAGTAATGAGACAAGCTAATATTGCATTTTCACAAGTTTTGACAAAAATAGGTAATGGAGATGTACTAGATGAGCATGAGTTTCAACTTATTGAATCGAGATTTTTCAAAAAAGAGGATGTTTCTACATAATGTCGTGATGGAGTTCGTTTATTTTTCAAAAATGAAGATGTTGCCGCCTATAACAATTTGATTTTGAGCCAATGTGAAGACAAAGTTCTTTCAACGTCCGTAGACGTCATTATTGGCGCTAATAATACTGCGCAAGAAGCTAATTTTCGACTTAAATTACATAAAAAATCTCTTATTGACATTATTACAACCAACATCGACGTTACTGATGGCTAATGCAATGGTGCTGTTGGGAAATTGGTACATCTTGAATTTGATGAAAGTAACACATTGATTAGAGTTTGGCTGGAATTTTGTGGTTCAGATATAGTGGGTAGAAAAAAAATGCAAAAAACAGCAGCTCCAGCAGTACAAAATAGATTCGGCAATCTCGCTGTTCCCATTGAATTACAAACAGCAAATATTTTACTAACATCGGATAGAAAATGTTTAGCCAAACGCAAACATTTTCCATTAACTTCAGCTATTGCTATAACTATACATATGAGTATAGTAAAGGACATTCTCAGGAACTCGTTTATGTTGCGCTCTCTCGGGTGACTAATATTGAAAAATTGTATATCACGACCAAAAACGATAATTCAATATTCAAGTTTTATCATAATCGAAGGCAAGCTGCATCGACTGCATCTTTGTTGCAAGAATTCAAAAGACTGTCTTTTAATAGTGTTCAGACGACAGCTCAAAGTGTCTTAGATTTCATAAGTTACAGAAATGGCATTTCAGTAATGACTTTCAATTGCCAAGGTCTAAATTGTCACAAATACGATTTACAAAATTAAGTTACGAGACAAACAAAAGAGTTACTTCTTACCGAAACTTGAATGGCGCATGATAATCCGATTGAAATACCTAATTTCAGTTGTATTGTTCAATTCAAACGAGATACTGTTCCAAAAGGTGGGGTAGCTATTTACCAAAATAATAATAGTGTTGTTAACATTCAATCATCAACTTCGCTGATAAAAAATCAGAGCGGTTGACAACTTTTCTTTCGGAAAAATTTAATTTGAAAATGAATAATGATCCCCAAGAATCTACAACAAAATACGGGACCACTATTGACGCGATGTTTTCCAGATATTTAAAGGATATCAAGTCTCAAACTTATCTATATATATAAAAGAGTTTATCCTGATGAGAATGGAAGAGCCACAGCCTAAACGAAAAGAGCTAGAAAGCTGAAATTTTCATACAATTTTCCATGCAGGTAGGAGGTGAGCACTAAGAAGGGAATTTTTATTTGGACAACTCCTTCAAGTACCTCCCATACGATTTGGAGCACTTTTTACCCATTTTAAAAAACAAATTACAATTACAACAAGTACCCATTTCACTACTGTCGCCTGATTGTCGCACAAGCTGAGAGTTTGATCGCGAGTGAGAATACAAAAACAAAATCTTCTTCTATATATATAAAAGAGTTTGTCCTGATGAGAATGGAAGAGCCACAGCCTAAACGAAAAGAGCTAGAAGGCTGAAATTTTCACACAATTTTCCATGCAGGTAGGAGGTGAGCACTAAGAAGGGAATTTTTATTTGGACAACTCCTTCAAGTACGTCCCATACGATTTGCAGCACTTTTTACCCATTTTAAAAAACACATTACATTTACAACAAGTACCCATTCCACTACTGTCGCCTGATTGTCGCACAAGCTGAGAGTTTGATCGCGAGCGAGAATACAAAAACAAGACAAATACGCAGTGACGCCTTCGCGTCGCACAAGCAAAGTCATAAAAAAAGGTTCGTACACTTGCGAAAAAGAAATGGATTTCCGCTTCTTAATGAATAAGTGCATACACAATTAAGGGAACAATGCGCTTGAAAATAATTTTCATAATTTTATGTACATGTATCACTTCGCACAGTGCAAATTTTTTTTTCAAATTTGTGTGCCTTTGACAATTGATTTACGACCCAAGTAGCGTTTGTTGTTGTTGTAAGTGTTGTTGTTGGGCCCGCACTGCTACTTTTTGTTGGTGTCATTGATTTAAAAAAAAAAAAAACAACAACAACATAACAAAACTTGGTGCATCTAGAAAAGTTTCCCACACCAGAATATGTTATGGGGGTGGATTCACCTACTTGCTGCTTATATAACTTAGACAAAACGTGACAAACTAACATTATTGATATATTATTGATATACAATTTCGAATAAGCAAAGGGCGTTCACATAAGCGCGCGTGTTGCTCTTATGATAATAAGATAATTTGAAATCTCGCTCCGATCATGCTCCTTTGTTGTTGCTCTTTTACGTTCACTCTCTATTTTATGTGCGCGCTTTGCATGTCAATCGTTAGGTTTAATAACCCTACCTCCTCCGCCAACGCCTCTTAGATATGTTTTGCGTTGGATCAGTGCGTGCTCTTTGTTTGACTTGCAGTGCGCGCGAATTTTGTTAGGATACCACGAGTTTCGGTAAAAAAAAAGATATTTAAACGAATACACGACGTGTAGACTTGAGTGGTGGAAATCAACTAACTCTGCTTTTATTCATTTGCTTTAAATGAAACATTAATCTAAACTTATTGTTAGTACATAATTGCTTATTTGACATTTTCGTCTACTTTTTATTGGCTTGTGCAACTCATTTCCTGTTATTGTCAATAAGTGCAACGACTGCGATTACTTAGAATTTAAAGAGTTCAATAACTCTTGAACCTTATAATTTAATGTCGAATTGCAATACTCGTTTGAGCTTTTTGTTGTTGTGGGATTATACATAACTTCTCCCCCTTTTAGATAAGAATTCTCCTGAATTCGACTGTTATTTAAATGAATTTTGATTTTCTTGTGTTTTAATATAATAATTGCAATCAGAATAATTATTAATATTGTTATAGCTGTATTCCAAAAATATGTTATATCTTTATGTGTGTTTAAATTTTTTATATTGAGCCAATTGATTTTATTGTGCTCTACTATTTCCTCAAACGTGACTTGTTTTGTAAAATTTTGTATATCTTTTCTTTTTTCGTAAAGTGTTATTTCATTATCTTTTTCATATATATTCGTGAAGTAATTACTTTCAATGTTAATTGTGCAATTCGCAAACTGAATTAGTACATTATTTTCGATTTTAACTTCTGTATTGTTACAATTTTGCTTCAGGGTTATGTTATTTGCATTCTTGATTACTAATGTTTCTTCATCTAATTCTAAAATTTCCAATTCATTTTTTATTATTAGCTTACAATTTTTCTTAAATATACAATGTTTACTTTTTTTCATTTCTTTTAGCTTTTTGTTTTTTTCATATGTATATGTTATATTGTTATTCGTAAATATCATTTCTGACTTATAATCAATTTCATAATTTTCTTTATTGGGTATTGGAATTATTTGCAGAATTTTCATTGTTACAAACTTTTTTGGTATTTCTATTGCAATTATTAAGAAGTCATTTTTAAATATTGCTGTTGCTAATTTGATATTATTTAGTTTGTTGAAGTTAATTTTATATTTTGTTATTTCATTATTTGTTAGTATGTTTGGGTGTAATAAGTTATACCTAGCTGCCACAACATTGTCTTGTAAATGTTCTATCTTATCTGTTATCATTTGAATCTTTATTTGTTGGTCAAAATATAAGTTTTCTTGATATCTGCTATTCTCATATTTACCTATTGCATTTAGTTGGTTTTCAATTTCTATTCTGTCTGACTTTATTATCTGTTCTATGTATTTCATAGTCTCGTTAAAGTATGTATTTATGTAAATTTGTTTAGTTACAGAGTCGTCCGTTTCTTGTACTTTGTCTTTAAAAGTCGTCAAATGTGTTTCTATTGTTTTTCTGTCTTCTTCGTCCATTGTCCCAAACAGCCATTTTGCTGCGCTACCTCCTATGTTAAATAATCCTCTCTTTTTACGTGTCTGGTTTCCGTACAGTGTGTTAAGTTTAGTTCTTGCGTCTGTTATTTGTGTTTGTAATATGTGTTTATTGTCGCTATTTATCAGTTCTATGTTTTTTTCTATTTTTTTCAAGATATTCTCAATGTCTTTTAGATTTATTAAATGGACTATTATATCCGTCGCTGTAAATATTTCTTGCTGTTTCATTGGTATCTGAGCATACCCGTCTTCGTCAAGTATTTGTGTGTTAACAATGCTCCCGATATCGTCGTCATTGTCATCAGTATTATTACTGTCATCAGTAGCGTTTTCTGTAAATTTATACGGTCTTTTAATATTTGTGGGGTCAATGTTTTTCAAGTTTGCTTTTTTAAACTTGGGAACTTCCTTGTGTCTAACTGCCTTATATTTCTTTATAAATCCTTCGTCCCGTTTTTCTTCGTAATGTTCTCTCATTTTGTTACGTTTTTTAAGCATTTTTCCTTTCGCCCTATTTATGTTATCTCGGATTTTTTCCAACTCTATTTGGTTATTATTGGCCTCATTAGGTGTGCATTTAATCGTAGAGTGATATCTGTCGTTATAATTTCTTACTGCTCTTTGTAACATTTGCTTTACTGACATCTTACCTACTTCTGTTTTATATAAAATTCTAAATTTTTCAGCCAATGAATTATGAAATCTTTCCACGTCTGCATTGCCAGTGTGACTGTTCGGTTTTGTTAAATGTAATTCGATGTTTTCCTTGTTTAACAGTTCTTTGATTCTGAATGAATTGAATTCATTATCTGCTATAATCTTGTCTGGTTTTCCTATTTTTGTGAAATGTTCTTCTAGTTGTTCTACAATTGTTATGTGGTTTCTGTCGTTTAATGGGTTAGCTGCTGCAAATTTTGAGAATTTGTCTATTACTGTTAAAAAATGTGAATTTTTTACTACATATGTGTCAATATGAATGATTTGATTCTTGTCCGATGGGGTTTCTGTTCTAATAAATTTGATTTTTTTTTGATTTCTATCATATTTTATTTCTTTGCAAAAATCACACTGATTAATCACCATTTGTACTAGTTCTAATAGCTTTGGATAGTAAATTTTATTATACTCGATACCGAAGGTAAAGAGTATATTGGTTTTGTGCAATGTCCGTCATGGTGTCTGTCCGTCTGTCCGTCCGTATGGTTGCAAGTTTTTTCCACACCCTTCAAGCTAGAGACTTGAAACTTTCCAATTCTCTTTATCTATGGGATAGTAAATTAAAGTGTCAAGATGGGGGTTCTACGATAACTGGGGGGCTGGCAAATCGATAAATTCGATAACTCAAAACCGATAAGTCCACATATTTCGCACATCCTTACAGCTAGAACTACCAAATTTGGTAAGAAGATAGCTACTAGCAACCCCCAAAGAACTGCATCAAAGTCCTAGAGCCACGCCCCCCATTCCGCCCCCAGCCCCACCGCATTTTAAAGTCAAAAAAGACTATATCTCCCACAGTTTTTGAGCTATAGCCACCAAATTTGGTGCCAAGATAGCTGATGATGACTCCCTAAAAACTGCACCAAAAGTTTGGATGCCACGCCCACCAATACTGCCCTAGCCGCCCCCATCCACCCCAACGCTTCGTCAAAAACGGGAATGAGTGTATCTTCCAGAGTTGTGGAGCTAGAGCCTCCAAATTTGGTAGGAAGATAGCTGGCAACGACCCCCAAAAATCTGCATCAATGTTTTGGAGCCACGCCCTCCATTTCGCCCCCCTTTCCCCACTTTTTACAATTTTCGAGCTACAGTCACCAAATTTGGTATGAAGATAGCAATTGACATTCCACAAAGATCTGCATCACAAATTTGGATGCCACGCCCACCCATACCGCCCCCAGCCCCCCTTTCCCCACTTTTTACAAATTTCGAGCTAGAGTCACCAAATTTGGTATGAAGATAGCAATTGATATTTCACAAAGATCTGCATCAAAAATTTTGATGCCACGCCCACCCATACCGCCCCCAGCCCCCCACTTTTTACAAACTTCAAGCTAGAGTCACCAAATTTGGTATGTAGATAGCAATTGACATTCCACATAGATCTGCATCAAAAATTTGGATGCCTCGCCCACCCATACCACCCCCAGCCCCCCTTTCCCCACTTATTACAAATTTCGAGCTAGAGTCACCAAATTTGGTATGAAGATAGCAATTGACATTTCACAAAGATCTGCAACAAAAATTTTGATGCCACAACTACCCATACCGCCCCCAGCCCCCCCCTTTCCCTACATTTTACAAACTTTGAGCTAGAGTCACCAAATTTGGAAGGAATATAGCTGGTGGCATCCCCATCTGCATCGGAGAATCTTTAAGGCAGCGTACACCCCTGCCGCATCCGTACCCCTTTGCAATCAGGCCTCTTTTTACCGGTTTTAATACTGGTATCGAGTATGCCGCAGTCGGTTGCGTCCGACTGCAACGTTTCCACTTGTTATACTCGATACCGAAGGTAAAGAGTATATTGGTTTTGTGCAATGTCCGTCTGTCCGTCTGTCCGTCTGTCCGTCCGTATGGTTGCAAGTTTTTTCCACACCCTTCAAGCTAGAGACTTGAAACTTTCCAATTCTTTTTATCTATGGGATAGTAAATTAAAGTGTCAAGATGGGGGTTCTACGATAACTGGGGGGCTGGCAAATCGATAAATTCGATAACTCAAAACCGATAAATCCACATATTTCGCACATCCTTACAGCTATAAGAACCAAATTTGGTAAGAAGATAGCTATTAGCAACCCCCAAAAAACTGCATCAAAAATTTTGGAGCCACGCCCCCCCATTCCGCCCCCAGCCCCACCGCATTTTAAAGTCAAAATAGCCCATATCTCCCAAAGTTTTTGAGCTATAGCCACCAAATTTGGTGCCAAGATAGGTGATGATGACCCCCTAAAAACCGCACCAAAAGTTTGGATACCACGCCCACCGATACTGCCCTAGCCGCCCCCATCCACCCCAACGCTTCGTCAAAAACGGGAATGCGTGTATCTTCCAGAGTTGTGGAGCTAGAGCCTCCAAATTTGGTGGGAAGATAGCTGGCAACGACCCCCAAAAATCTGCATCAAAGTTTTGGAGCCACGCCCACCCATTTCGCCCCCCTTTCACCACTTTCTACAATTTTCGAGCTAGAGTCACCAAATTTGGTATGAAGATAGCAATTGACATTCCACAAAGATTTGCATCAAAAATTTGGATGCCACGCCCACCCATACCACCCCCAACCCCCCTTTCCCCAATTTTTACAAATTTCGAGCTAGAGTCACCAAATTTGGTATGAAGATAGCAATTGATATTTCACAAAGATCTGCATCAAAAATTTGGATGCCACGCCCACCCATACCGCCCCCAGCCCCCTTGTCCCCACTTTTTACAAACTTCGAGCTAGAGTCACCAAATTTGGTATGTAGATAGCAATTGACATTCCACATAGATCTGCATCAAAAATTTGGATGCCTCGCCCACCCATACCGCCCCCAGCCCCCCTTTCCACACTTATTACAAATTTCGAGCTAGAGTCACCAAATTTGGTATGAAGATAGCAATTGACATTTCACAAAGATCTGCAACAAAAATTTTGATGCCTCAACTACCCATACTGCCCCCAGCCCCCCCTCCCCCTTTCCCTACATTCTACAAACTTTGAGCTAGAATCACCAAATTTGGAAGGAATATAGCTGGTGGCATCCCCATCTGCATCGGAGAATCTTTAAGGTAGCGTACACCCCTGCCGCATCCGTACCCCTTTGCAATCAGGCCTCTTTTTACCGGTTTTAATACTGGTATCGAGTATGCCGCAGTCGGTTGCGTCCGACTGCAACGTTTCTACTTGTTTTTTATTTGATTATATGTCTCCTGAATACCGGAGTGCATACTTTCTCGTACATGGTAAAATGATATCTGTTTACTGCCTCCGTTTCGTATTCTATATCTTGCGCTCTTAGCGTGCATTTGGTGAACTCTAATTGTTTATCGTTTGAAAATAATTGAATTAATTTTTCCTGCACTATATTATATTCGTGATAGGGTAGTTCAGAAAAAATACCTATTTTTCCTTTTTTTATATAACTCGTGAAAATATCTCCCATATTTGGAAAGTCGTATTCTGCTATAAAAATTATTCTTTTTCCGTGCATTGTTTTGTATTCTTCTGTTTTTGAGTTTGTTATTATACTCGATACCGAAGGTAAAGAGTATATTGGTTTTGTGCAATGTCCGTCATGGTGTCTGTCCGTCTGTCCGTCTGTCCGTCTGTCCGTCCGTATGGTTGCAAGTTTTTTCCACACCCTTCAAGCTAGAGACTTGAAACTTTCCAATTCTCTTTATCTATGGGATAGTAAATTAAAGTGTCAAGATGGGGGTTCTACGATAACTGGGGGGCTGGCAAATCGATAAATTCGATAACTCAAAACCGATAAATCCACATATTTCGCACATCCTTACAGCTATAAGTACCAAATTTGGTCAGAAGATAGCTATTAGCAACCCCCAAAAAACTGCATCAAAAATTTTGGAGCCACGCCCCCCCATTCCGCCCCCAGCCCCACCGCATTTTAAAGTCAAAATAGCCCATATCTCCCAAAGTTTTTGAGCTATAGCCACCAAATTTGGTGCCAAGATAGGTGATGATGACCCCCCAAAAACTGCACCAAAAGTTTGGATGCCACGCCTACCGATACTGCCCTAGCTGCCCCCATCCACCCCAACGCTTCGTCAAAAACGGGAATGCGTGTATCTTCCAGAGTTGTGGAGCTAGAGCCTCCAAATTTGGTGGGAAGATAGCTGTTAACGACCCCCAAAAAACTGCATCAAAGTTTTGGAGCCACGCCCACCCATTACGCCCCCAGCCCCCCCGCAGTTTGAAATCAGAAATGGCTATATCTCCCACAGTTTTTGAGCTATAGCCACCAAATTTGGTGCCAAGATAGGTGATGATGACCCCCTAAAAACTGCACCAAAAGTTTGGATACCACGCCCACCGATACTGCCCTAGCCTCCCCCATCCACCCCAACGCTTCGTCAAAAACGGGAATGCGTGTATCTTCCAGAGTTGTGGAGCTAGAGCCTCCAAATTTGGTGGGAAGATAGCTGGCAACGACCCCCAAAAATCTGCGTCAAAGTTTTGGAGCCACGCCCACCCATTTCGCCCCCCTTTCCCCAATTTTTACAAATTTCGAGCTAGAGTCACCAAATTTGGTATGAAGATAGCAATTGATATTTCACAAAGATCTGCATCAAAAATTTGGATGCCACGCCCACCCATACCGCCCCCAGCCCCCTTGTCCCCACTTTTTACAAACTTCGAGCTAGAGTCACCAAATTTGGTATGTAGATAGCAATTGACATTCCACATAGATCTGCATCAAAAATTTGGATGCCTCGCCCACCCATACCGCCCCCAGCCCCCCTTTCCACACTTATTACAAATTTCGAGCTAGAGTCACCAAATTTGGTATGAAGATAGCAATTGACATTTCACAAAGATCTGCAACAAAAATTTTGATGCCTCAACTACCCATACTGCCCCCAGCCCCCCCCCCTTTCCCTACATTCTACAAACTTTGAGCTAGAATCACCAAATTTGGAAGGAATAAAGCTGGTGGCATCCCCATCTGCATCGGAGAATCTTTAAGGTAGCGTACACCCCTGCCGCATCCGTACCCCTTTGCAATCAGGCCTCTTTTTACCGGTTTTAATACTGGTATCGAGTATGCCGCAGTCGGTTGCGTCCGACTGCAACGTTTCTACTTGTTTTTTATTTGATTATATGTCTCCTGAATACCGGAGTGCATACTTTCTCGTACATGGTAAAATGATATCTGTTTACTGCCTCCGTTTCGTATTCTATATCTTGCGCTCTTAGCGTGCATTTGGTGAACTCTAATTGTTTATCGTTTGAAAATAATTGAATTAATTTTTCCTGCACTATATTATATTCGTGATAGGGTAGTTCAGAAAAAATACCTATTTTTCCTTTTTTTATATAACTCGTGAAAATATCTCCCATATTTGGAAAGTCGTATTCTGCTATAAAAATTATTCTTTTTCCGTGCATTGTTTTGTATTCTTCTGTTTTTGAGTTTGTTATTATACTCGATACCGAAGGTAAAGAGTATATTGGTTTTGTGCAATGTCCGTCATGGTGTCTGTCCGTCTGTCCGTCCGTATGGTTGCAAGTTTTTTCCACACCCTTCAAGCTAGAGACTTGAAACTTTCCAATTCTCTTTATCTATGGGATAGTAAATTAAAGTGTCAAGATGGGGGTTCTACGATAACTGGGGGGCTGGCAAATCGATAAATTCGATAACTCAAAACCGATAAATCCACATATTTCGCACATCCTTACAGCTATAAGTACCAAATTTGGTAAGAAGATAGCTATTAGCAACCCCCAAAAAACTGCATCAAAAATTTTGGAGCCACGCCCCCCATTCCGCCCCCAGCCCCACCGCATTTTAAAGTCAAAATAGCCCATATCTCCCAAAGTTTTTGAGCTATAGCCACCAAATTTGGTGCCAAGATAGGTGATGATGACCCCCTAAAAACTGCACCAAAAGTTTGGATGCCACGCCCACCGATACTGCCCTAGCCGCCCCCATCCACCCCAACGCTTCGTCAAAAACGGGAATGCGTGTATCTTCCAGAGTTGTGGAGCTAGAGCCTCCAAATTTGGTGGGAAGATAGCTGTTAACGACCCCCAAAAAACTGCATCAAAGTTTTGGAGCCACGCCCACCCATTTCGCCCCCCTTTCACCACTTTTTACAATTTTTGAGCTAGAGTCACCAAATTTGGTATGAAGATAGCAATTGACATTCCACAAAGATTTGCATCAAAAATTTGGATGCCACGCCCACCCATACCACCCCCAACCCCCCTTTCCCCAATTTTTACAAATTTCGAGCTAGAGTCACCAAATTTGGTATGAAGATAGCAATTGATATTTCACAAAGATCTGCATCAAAAATTTGGATGCCACGCCCACCCATACCGCCCCCAGCCCCCTTGTCCCCACTTTTTACAAACTTCGAGCTAGAGTCACCAAATTTGGTATGAAGATAGCAATTGACATTCCACATAGATCTGCATCAAAAATTTGGATGCCTCGCCCACCCATACCGCCCCCAGCCCCCCTTTCCACACTTATTACAAATTTCGAGCTAGAGTCACCAAATTTGGTATGAAGATAGCAATTGACATTTCACAAAGATCTGCAACAAAAATTTTGATGCCTCAACTACCCATACTGCCCCCCCCCCCCTTTCCCTACATTCTACAAACTTTGAGCTAGAATCACCAAATTTGGAAGGAATATAGCTGGTGGCATCCCCATCTGCATCGGAGAATCTTTAAGGTAGCGTACACCCCTGCCGCATCCGTACCCCTTTGCAATCAGGCCTCTTTTTACCGGTTTTAATACTGGTATCGAGTATGCCGCAGTCGGTTGCGTCCGACTGCAACGTTTCTACTTGTTATTATCTGCGTTTTGTATTTATTAACTATTTCTTCTTTTATCGAAAAATGGTCCTGTAAGTTTTCTTCTGCTGAGTGTACCGTTGCTATTGACATGTTTTCTTCTACATTTTCTGTGTTCCCTATTATATTTATATCTGATATATTATCATTGGTATCTTCTTGTTCGTCATTTTTATTATTAATTGTATAATCGTTTTCTTCTAATCTGCTTAAAGAGTCGGCTACTTTGTTTTCTTTTCCTTTTAAATAATCTATTTCAAATTGGTATTCTCCTAGCTTTAATAACCATCTCTGGTGTCTAGGTGAAATGTCTTTTCCTTTGTATTTTGTATGTAAGAATTTTATTGGTTGGTGGTCGGTCAGTATTTTAAATTTTCTCCCGTAAAGGTAGGGTCTGAAGTAGTTTACACTCCAAAGTATCGCTAAAAATTCTTTATCTGTAGCTGAATAATTTTTTTCATGTCTATTTAACGTTCTTGATGCAAAACAAATTGGGTGTCCATCTTGTGATAGGACCGCACCAATAGCGTAGTTTGACGCGTCTGTCGTTAGCGTGAATGCTTTCTCAAAGTTAGGGAATCTTAATATGGGGTGTGAGCTTATTAGGTTTTTTAATTTCTCAAATGCTTCGATGTAAGTGGGGTCTTTTATATTAGTTTTCACATCTTTTCTTAGATATTTTGTTATTGGTTGCGCTACTTTAGCGTAATCTTTTATGAATTTTCTATAATATCCCGTTATTCCCAGGAATCTTTGTATCTGTTTTTCCGTTTTTGGTAATAATAGTTTTTCTATTATTGCTATTTTGTTTGGATTTGGCTTGGTACCTTCTTTTGTTAGTATGTGCCCTAAAAATTCAGTTTCCCTTCTCATAAAGTTACATTTGTCTATTTGAATTTTTAAATTTTTTTCTTCGAGAATTTCGAATATTTTATTAATTGATTGTATATGTTCCTGTAATGAAGTGCTGAAAATAAGTATATCGTCTAGATATACAACACATGTTTTGTTAATGTGATCTCTTAGGATTTCGTTCATTAGCCTTTGGAATGTGGCGGGCGCATTTTTAAGATCGAATGGCATTCTAATAAATTCATATAACCCGTGTGGCGTTATGAATGCTGTCATTTTCCTATCTTCTTCTCTTACTAATATTTGGTGGTAGCCCTTGGCTAAATCTATTGTTGTAAAGTACTGTGCCCTTCCTAGTTTGTCGAGAATTGACTCGATGTTTGGAATGGGAAATTTATAGTCTATAGTTATTTCGTTTAGTTTCCTGTAATCTACTACTATTCGAAACTTTTGTATCCCTGAATTATCTAACTTCTTTTTTATTACTATCAACGGACTGGAATATCTTGAATTACTTTTCCTTATTATTTCTTGTTCTTCCATTTCTTTAACTTGTCTCCTAACTTCTTCTTCGTGTTGAGGTGGGTATCTATATAATTTCGAATTTAGTTGGTCCTCTGTCGTTGTTCTTATTTCGTGCTCTATCTCTGTCGTACTTGTCAATTGTTCCCCTTCCTTGAAAAATAATTTACTGTATCGGTTTACTATTCTTTTGACTGATTTTAGTTCTTCTTCATTTAGAAGCCCTAGCTCTAAGCTATCAAATTTCCATTCATTTCTTTCTAATGTGCAAATTTCTTCATATCTGTATGAGTTATTTATTATGTTATTTTCTTTGTGATTTAATGTTAAGATTTTCTTTTCGATGTTAATAAATGCGTTTAAAAAGTTCAACAGGTCTATTCCTATTATAAAATTGTATCTTCTTCCTTTTAATGGTGCTAGTTTCCAACGTACCCTGGCGTTGTTTGGTAAATTAAATTCTTCGGGTGCCGCTGTATGGATTTCATACTCTATTGTGTCTCTACCATTTATCGTAGTGTACTGAATCGGTCTAGTTAGTTTCATTTTCTTAAAACCGTTGATCTGGCTATTAGCTAAACTTAGCGTAGCACCTGTATCTATAAGTGCTACGTGTTTTTGTCCGTCAATATTAATTTGCATTAATGGTAGGCACTCCGAGGCAGCTTCGTAAAAAAAACTGCATTGTTAACCTATGCCTCATAATAGTCTCCCTGATCTTGTTCGTTTTTGTCGCTTGACCTATCCTCGTTGTCGTAGTAATTATTATCGTACTGTTCGTTTCTATATTGTTCGTTATTTTTACTTCTTTCTGTTTCTACGTTATCTACCTCCATAGGCTCAGCGTTTCCTGACCTATATTGTCGGGTTTGCTGTGAGCCTGTTGGTTGGTAATTTTGGTTCTGTCTACTCTGTCCCGAGTTGTTGCTTCTAAAGTTTTGTTGAACGTTGTTTTGTCTGTATTGTCCAGAGCTGTTTCTATAGTTTTGTGGTTGGTTCCTATTCTGCGTCGCATTGAATTGTTGGTTTGGTTGATGTTCGTGTTGTTGATTATTATTCTTATAAGTTTGTTGGTTGTAGTGTGGTTTGTTACCCTGGTAATTATTTTTAAACTGTTGCTGTTGGGTGTTTTGGTTATTATAACCTTGATTTCTGTTATTGGGTCCTGCCTCTGTATTGTTTCTGTTAGGCTTTGATTTCCTGTACTGGAATCTGATGCAACTATTTTCATATCTACGTAACGTTATTATCTTCAATATTCTTCCTAATTCTCTTTCTTCATAACTCTTATCTAGTAACGTGCCTTGTGTCATTTCTTTGGCTGCGTTTACTAGTAAACTGTCAACATTGCTTAAATCTATGAAGTTATCATTTCTATGATAGACGATTAGTTCGTCAGTTTTATATTTAATATTCTGAATCTCTACAGCGAGTTCGCTTACCGAATTTACTTTCAAGTCGCATATTCGTCTGTAGATATGATGGGGTTCAGTGTCCGGTCGGTATCGTAGTTTTAGAGTTGTTTTAATCAGCTCCCAATTGTCCGGTTCCGGCACGTTGATGACCACATCCTTTGCCTGTCCTTGGATCGTCCTGTAGAAGATCGTCCTGGTGGCTTCCTTCCTTAACTGGGGATCCTCCACACCTTGGAAGAGGTATTCCACGCTGCTGAAGAACGAGTTTATTGATATGTCTCCTGTTCCAGTGAATGTTGCTAAGTGGTTGATATTTTTAAACAACCGTTCCTGCTGGGCCGTGTTGGTGCTGTTGCTTTGCAGTTGTAAATAAGCTTGCCGCAACTGCTCTAACTGACTTTCTCTGATGGCCAGCTGTTCCACCAGATCTGCCTGGGGCATCCTTTGGTTCTCTTCAGACATCCTGCTTTCGTCGAATTGCTGAGATCTTTTTTGCTTCCTTGAAGCCAGATCTGGGCTGTACTAGTGCACTTTCAGTTGGTTCTTTAACACTTAGTTAACTGATTCGTAGTTAACTTTGTGTTTTAGATACTTTAACTTGTTGTGATGCACTTTCGACTGGTTTTTTAACACTTAGTTAACTGATTTTTAGTTAACTTTGTATTATTCACTTTGAGTTGTTGTGGTGCACTTTTGATTTTTTTGTTCCAACTTAGTTAACTGATTTGTAGTTAACTGTTGTTATGCACTGTTCACGTCACTTCAAGAACTGATTTTTAGTTCTCTTTGGTCTTTCGCTTTTTCGTGGTTATTACGTATTGTTTTTCTTTTTATTTATCCCGAGTGGCCTTTCCTGCAATTTATTTATTTTTTTCGGTTCGATCACTGGATAATACTTATTAGCATTATCCTACCGGCTGCGCCAATTTTGTTAGGATACCACGAGTTTCGGTAAAAAAAAAGATATTTAAACAAATACACGACGTGTAGACTTGAGTGGTGGAAATCAACTAACTCTGCTTTTATTCAATTGCTTTAAATGAAACATTAATCTAAACTTATTGTTAGTATATAATTGCTTATTTGACATTTTCGTCTACTTTTTATTGGCTTGTGCAACTCATTTCCTGTTATTGTCAATAAGTGCAACGACTGCGATTACTTAGAATTTAAAGAGTTCAATAACTCTTGAACCTTATAATTTAATGTCGAATTGCAATACTCGTTTGAGCTTTTTGTTGTTGTGGGATTATACATAACTCGCGCATACACAAGAGAGTTAGCCGAAAAAGACAACAACGAAGGCGCATAATCGGAGCGAGATTTAAAAATAATTTGTCATCTAGCGCCGAACATGAAGAGCGATGCGCGAGCGTGTTCAAGTTTTAAGCTGCCTCTTTGGGTTTTGGACCAACAGCGCTCAATTCATGATGCAGGTGTTGAATTGCCGACTGTCAGCACAACACGAGAATGAGCGAATCTGAAAACAAGTAAGAAGGCTTTAGTCTAGAAATCCCGACTTCATTTTAATATAAAATATCTCCTGTGTTTCTTAATCGATTTGGATTATTAATTTTCACAGAATTTATAAAGCTATCCATTGTTTTAACTCCTATTTTTACATTTTCTAAATAACAGACATGTGGACTCGGCTGTTGAAGCTGATTTATGTGGTCGGAGATGCTTCTTTCTGCCTGTTACATACTTTTGCACAAATCAATTATACCCTTTTTTACCCATTTTATGGGTTCAGGTTATAAAAATTATGTAATATTTTAGGCATGCTTTCAAAACAAAGTTTTCTTATATTTTGTAGCCACAGATAACAGAGAGAAGAACAAAGAAGAATAAATATAACTGTAAATGGGACTTACGGCAAGCAGCATGCACAGCTGAGCGAATATATGCTGCAACACAAAGAGCGGCTTAAAGCTTGATCAGCGCGCGCGTCTCTCTAATGACTGCCGCTAGATATAACATAATTTGAATGCAATCATGCATCTTTGTTGTTGCCCATTTACGCTCACTCTTTTGTTTATGCGCGCTTTGCATGTCAAACATAAATCTTAATATCCCTATCTCCTCCGCACTCACTAAGCTAAGCTAACCATAACTAAGAGGCTGCAGTTAAGTGCAAGCGTTGTATGTATGAGCTCGGGATCTGCTGCTTAGAGGAATAACTGTAATGCTCTTTCCAACATTATGTTTTTACATACAATGGTAAGGGAATTGGTTATGCATTTTAGTTCATATTTAATGTGAACAAAGAAAGTTACTTTTCGTTTCAGTGAATTTTTTAATATTGTTAAATTAAGGACAAGGATAACATCGAAAGTTACTTTTTGAATCAGTGAGTTTTTCAATATTCTGATTTTCGTATTATATAAATATACATTCATTTAAAATACGTATGTATATACGTTCATTTAAAATTCGTATGTAATGATAAGTTATAAAAAATATTAAATTGCTATTATTTAAATGTTTAAATAACGATCAACGTATTTTAATTTCTTTTGTTGTTTTTTAAAACCAAGAATATTTAGTAGATTTTCGACTTAATAATTGAAGCAACCTTATTTATAGTTGTCTTCTATTTTGCATATTATATAATAGTTGTATAGACTCTGCTTAAGTGCATTTAAAAATCAAATAAAACTTAGCAGTCTGGTATATTCAATTTTATTGAATTCTAAACACTGTAGACACTGTAACGTTGTATCAATCGTTTTACAGTGAAGTCAATTGACTCACAGCCAAATTAAAATATGTCTATTGAAACTTTAGATATTAGTGGTGTTTTGGTGCCGCATTCAGTTGTTGCTATAATTGGTGATGGAGCCTGCCTTTTTAGATCTATTTCCTACCTTTTATTTGGTAGGCAAGGCTTCCATGGCACCATTCGCCAAAATATTGTTGAACATGTTGTAACCAACTGGCAAATTTTTGCTTGCTTCAGCATAAACTTAAATGGAGAGTGTTATAGCTCTTCTGAACAATATGAGTGCGCTATGTCATACTCATATACTTATGGTACTGCATGTGAGCTTCAAGCAGCAGCATAAATTTATGCTGTAAATTTTCAAGTTTTTCAAAATGGAAATTTATTACAAGCATTCGGAAATAATATGCATCCTGTAAAAAGATTGCGTTTTACCGGTACATTAATGAATGGACATTTTGATGTTTATATTTCTTTAGAGGAAGCATTAACTCAAGAATCTGATACGTCAAGTGAATGTTTAACTGAAAATGTTAAAAATCCTGTTAAAAGACGTAGTCGATTCACCGGCAAAACAGAAAAAAAGGTAAAAAAAAACGTTCATTTGAAAAAAATAGTGATATCAATAGGGGTAAGCGCATAGAAGCATCAAAAAGATATAGTGTTAATAATCCTGATGTTATTAGAGTTGTAGTGAGTTGACATCAGGCTAATAATCCTGAAGCTCATAGAGTTGCAGTGAGAAGACATCAGGCATCTGTTGCAAGAAAGGAAAAGTTAAACTTTCCCAAAATGAAAGTTTGCCTGATCCACTAAAAAGCTTAATAATTTGTGGACATCCCAAGCATGATCATTTCTTTGATCGTGTAAGAAAGTATAACAGCTGCTTTCAAATGACTTCTTTTGGAAGTACAATAACTATAAATGAAAGTTGGTCAACCTTTAAAGTCCAAGGACAAGTGTATCATTTAATTGGTAGTTTCCGACCTTTGCCAAATGAAGAAATGCAGTTTCTTCAAATTTATTTTGTTGGTGATGATGAAAAGGAAGCTCAACTACGTTGCAAAAATATTTCAAATGTTGATTGTAGCGTAGTAAAGGATCTTCAATGTATGTTTCATCAGCATAATCGTTATGTTAAAGATCTAAAAATGGCTCTCAATAAAATACCAACAAGTACTAAAGACTATAAATTGATTATACATGCTGATCGAACACCCGCTGGTGCTCACAAAGGGCTTTACAATGCACCTCAATCAAGCGAAGTAGCTTTAGTTATTGTTGGTCAGCAATTTGAAAAGCGCGATATTATTAGTGAAAGCCATAATAATAAATTACATCGTATAAGTGAGGTGCATCGATCATACGATGCCTTACAGTACCCTTTGCTATTTCCTTATGGCGAAGATGGCTATTCAGTGGATATACCACAATGGAATCCATTATTAAAAAAGGAGGAACCAAAAAAAAACATATCTGCGTTAAGCTTTTACAGCTATAAAATAATGATTCGTCAATCTGAGTTAAATCATTTAATTTATTGTCGTTCCCTTTATAGTCAATTTTTAGTTGATATGTATGCTAAAATTGAAACAGAAAGGTTAAATTATATTCGCTACAATCAAGCGAAACTCAGAGCAGATAGCTTTATACATCTACAAGATGCAATAGGCCAACAAGATGTTGACGCAGCTCAACTTGGTCAGATGGTAATTTTACCGTCTTCTTTTACAAGCTCTGCACGATATATGCATGAAAAGACTCAAGATGCTATGACATATGTTCGCCATTATGAGCGACCAGATCTTGTCATAACATTCACAATCCACAATGGTATGACATAAAAAGTGTTTTATTACCGGGTCAAAAACCGCATGATCGTCACGATATTATAGCTCGAGTTTCTCATTTAAAAGTTAAAGCTTTAATGTCACTATTGACAAAAGGTTCTTTGTTTGGAAGCGTGCAATGTTTCATGTACTCTGTGGAATGGCAAAAGCGGTGTTTACCACATATACATATTCTACTTTGGTTAGAAAATAAAATAAGACCAGATAAAATCGATAAAATTATCTGTGCCGAAATACCAAACGCAGATGAGGATCCTTTGTTTTTTAGCATTGTTAAGTCAAATATGATTCATGGTCCTTGCGGTGCATTTAATAATAAATCGCCATGCATGAAAAATGGAAAATGTACCAAAAGGTTTCCTCGAGAATTACTTAAAGAAACTGTGACTGGAAAAGATAGTTACCCTCTATATCGTAGAAGAGCGATAGAAGATGGTGGTAATGCAATTAATATAAATGTTAATTGTATAGATAATCGTTGGGTTGTGCCTTATAACTGTGTACTATTGAGAACATTTGAAGCTCACATAAATGTTGAGTATTGCAGTTCTGTAAAGTCTATTAAATACATTTGTAAATATGTTAACAAGGGCAGTGATCAAGCATCATTTACTCTTGAAGACCAACGTAATGAAATTAACATGTACGAAAGTGGCCGTTATATAAGTAGCTCAGAAGCGGTATGGAGAATCCTTGCATTTCCCATACATTAACGTTTTCCGGCTATTACACACTTAGCTGTTCATTTAGAAAATGGTCAATGGATATATTTTAACCCCAATAATCCGCAACAATTACTTGACAGATTAAGCACTACACCCAAAACCACTTTGCTAGCCTTCTTTGAGCTATGCACACGTGATGAGTTTGCGAGAACGCTTCTATATTGTGAAGTTCCATCGAATTTTACATGGAACAATAACGAATTTCAAAGAAGAAAACGAGGGCATGATGTGCCAAATTTTCCTGGAGTTAAAAGAGATTCAAATTTAAAAACCGTTAATGGTATAGCAAACGCATCATTTCAATTGGCGTGTAAAGCTCTAGGATTACTAGAAGATGATAAGCACTGGGATTCAACTATAGCCGAAGCTGTCATATGTAAAAATCCTACAAAACTGAGAGAACTTTTTGCAATAATGTTAGTATTTTGTCAAATTTCAGATGCTCTTAAACTTTGGAATACTTATCAAGAGAGTTTCTCAGAAGATATTTTAAGAGCCTTTCATTTTTCACACGACAATATTGATGAAAGTATTGTGAATAATGTATAAAAAAAATTTCTTATTTACATTGAAGATATAGTTCTGTCTATTGGTGGTCAAAACTTGACAATAATGGACTTCCACTACCAATTAGATCCGAGGAAATTGTTCCAAATATTGAATATCATAGAGAAACAAATTATGAAATATGCGATAATTTTGTTGTTAATAATGAGCTACTCCTTACTTCTGAGTAAAAACAAGTATACGAAAAGATACTATATAGCGTTGAAGCAGAAAAAGGAGAAATCTATTTTTTAGATGCACCTGGTGGAACAGGTAAAACGTTTCTTTTAAATTTATTATTGGCAAAGGTACGGCAAAGTAAAAAAATTGCATTGGCCGTTGCTTCTTCCGGTATCGCAGTGAATACTTAATGGGTGGCATAACTGTTCTCTTAGCTGGTGATTTTCGACAAACTCTTCCAGGGATCCCCAGAGGAACAAGAGCAGATGAAATAAATGCGTGAAGAGCTAACTCTAAAAATATTTCCTGATATTACAAATATCTCTCAAAAATCACTCGAATGGTTTTCAGAACGTGCTATTTTGACTGCGAGAAATGACAATGCATTGGAAATAAACGAGTTTTTATTAAAATCATTTCAAAGTGAAGAAATGACATATAACTCTATTGATTCTGTGACTGAAATCGAAGATGCAGTTCATTACCCCGTCGAGTTTCTTAATTCATTAAATCCGGCTGGCCTGCCTCAACATAAATTAACTTTAAAGATTGGTTCACCTGTAATGTTGATTCGCAACTGGAAACCGCCAAAACTGTGCAATGATACAAGATTGCAAGTTAAAGTTCTTCATAAGAATGTTGTCGAAGCAATGGTCTTTACTGGCAATGGTATAGGGGAAACGGTTTTTATACCGAGAATTCCATTAATACTTTCTGATTCTGAATTGCCAATTCAATTTAAAAGATTGCAATTTCCTTTAAAAGTTTGCTTTGCCTTAACAATTAATAAATCACAGGGACAAACTCTTAAATTAGCCGGACTAGACTTAAGACACGATTGTTTTTCTCATGGCCAATTTTATGTAGCCTGCTCAAGAGTCAGTTCGCCAAAAAGTTTATTTGTATTAGCACCTGAAGGAAAAAACAACCAATGTCGTTTATAAAGAAGCTCTTGAAGTTGTTAATAATTGCAAATTAAATTCAATAAGTGGATAAGGCCTACTGGGGAAACCACAATATTCTCTACCTCAATGGCGGCGTGGAAAAGAGAATATTAAATACTTTGCTTAAATATTTTGTGAAATATTTTCTAATTTATTTATTTTGTATCTATCTTCTATTGCTAAAATTTATATTAACTATCCGCGCAGCGAAGTAAGCGGGCCACTTACTAGTGTTTCAAATTTCAGTTACCATAAACCTATAATTTCAATGATAAAATTTCTTGAATAACGCATATGCATTGTAACATAATACAAATATTTTAAACGAAATTAACTTCTTATTTATTCAATAGAAAACAAAATTTTCAATAGAAGAAAAAAAATTTGTTTTCTTATCGATCACCACGTACAAAGAGTGTAACTTGAATTAATATCAAAGAAAAACTTGCATAAGTTTAAATAAAAACAAGTAAGAAGGCTCTAGTCGGGAGAGCCCGACTAGAAGATACCCTGAACCCAGTTGCAAAAAATAAATTAAATTTATATAAGACTTTGGTATACTGACTTAACTTCAATCGATTAAATTCGATATCACCGGTGTTTCTTAACCGATTTGGACGAAATTTTCAGAAAAGATCTATCGTTACCCATTCTTTCAACCCTCATTTCTTCATTTTCCAAATTCGATATATTTTTGTTATCGATCCCATGTGTATATCGGAAACCAGAATAGTTATCGATAATTTGAAGCAAACTTGTTCTGCTCATGGTATAGGAGAACTTATATCCCAAATCTGAAGTCTCTAGCTCTTGTAGTCTCTGAGATCCACGCGTTCATACAGACAGACAGACAGACGGACAGACGGACATGGCTAAATCGACTCGGCTATTGATGCTGATCAAGAATATATATACTTTATAGGGTCGGAGATGCTTCCTTCTGCCTGTTACATACTTTTGCACAAAACCATTATACCCTTATTTACCCATTTTATGGGTTAAGGGTATAATGATATGCAATAGCTTCACCGCGGCAGTCCCGCAGTGCCACACTTCTTTTTCAGGGTCGGGCTCTCCCGACTAGAGCTTTCTTACTTGTTATACTCGATACCGAAGGTAAAGAGTATATTGGGTTTGTGCAATGTCCGTCATGGTGTCCGTCCGTCTGTCCGTCTGTCCGTCCGTATGTTCGCAACTTTTTTCCACACCCTTCAAGCTAGAGACTTGAAACTTTCCAATTCTCTTTATCTATGGGATAGTAAATTAAAGTGTCAAGATGGGGGCTGTACGATAACTGGGGGGCTGGCAAATCGATAAACTCGATAACTCAAAACCGATAAATCCATATATTTAACACATCCTTACAGCTAGAACTACCAAATTTGGTAAGCAGATAGCTACTAGCAACCCCCAAAAAACTGCATCAAAAATTTTGGAGCCACGCCCCCCATTCCACCCCCAGCCCCACCGCACTTTGAAATCAGAAATGGCTATATCTCCCACAGTTTTTGAGCTAGAACCACCAAATTTAGTGCCAAGATAGGTGATGATGACCCCCAAAAAACTGCATCAAAAGTTTGGATGCCACGCCCACCGATACTGCCTTAGCCACCCCCATCCACAACAACGCTTCGTCAAAAACGGGAATGCGTGTATCTTCCAGAGTTGTGGAGCTAGAGCCCCCAAATTTGGTAGGAAGATAGCTGGCATTGACCCCCAAAAATCTGCATCAAAGTTTTGGAGCCACGCCCACCCATTTCGCCCCCCTTTCCCCACCTTTTACAAACTTTTAGCTAGAGTCACCAAATTTGGTATGAAGATAGCAATTGACATCCCACATAGATCTGCAGCAAAAATTTGGATGCCACACCCACCCATACCGCCCCCAGCCCCCCTCTTCCCACTTTCTACAATTTTCGAGATAGAGTCACCAAATTTGGTATGAAGATACCAATTGACATTCCACAAAGATCTGCATCACAAATTTGGATGCCACGCCCACCCATAAGGCCCCAGCCCCCCTTTCCGCACTTTTTACAAATTCCGAGCTAGAGTCACCAAGTTTGGTATGAAGATAGCAACTGACATTCCACAAAGATTTGCATCACAAATTTGGATGCCACGCCCACCCATACCGCCCCCAGCCCCCCTTTCCCAACAAACTTACAAACTTTGAGCTAGAGTCATCAAATTTGTAAGGAAGATAGCTTGTGGCATCCCCGTCTGCATCGGAAAATTTTTTAGGCAGTGTACACCTCTGCCGCATCCGTACCCCTCTGCAGTCAGGCCTCTTTTAACCGGTTTTAATACTGGTATCGAGTATGCCGCAGTCGGTTGCGTCCGACTGCAACGTTTCCACTTGTTTTTATATATATTTATTTATTTATTTTTACTTTAAAAAGAAGTACGAGGTAGTTGGTGACGTCTTTTTGTATTATGACCAGAGAAAATTTTGGAGATACACACATTTTAATACTCGATACCGAAGGTAAAGAGTATATTGGTTTTGTGCAATGTCCGTCATGGTGTCTGTCCGTCTGACCATCCGTTAAAGTGTCAAGATGGGGGTTCTACGATAACTGGGGGGCTGGCAAATCGATAAATTCGATAACTCAAAACCGATAAATCCACATATTTCGCACATCCTTACAGCTAGAACTACCAAATATGGTGAGCAGATAGCTACTAGCAACCCCCAAAAACTGCATCAAAAATTTTGGAGCCACGCCCACCCATTCCGCCCCCAGTCCCACCGCAATTTGAAATCAGAAATGGCTATATCTCCCACAGTTTTTGAGCTAGAGCCACCAAATTTGGTGCCAAGATAGGTGATGATGACCCCCCAAAAACTGCGTCAAAAGTTTGGATGCCACGCCTACCAATACTGCCCTAGCCACCCCCATCCACCCCAACGCTTCGTCAAAAACGGGAGTGCTTGTATCTCCCAGAGTTGTGGAGCTAGAGTCTCCAAATTTGGTGGGAAGATAGCTAGTAACGACATCAAAAAACTGCATTAAAGTTTTGGAGCCACGCCCACCCATTTCGCCCCCCTTTCCACACCTTTAACAAACTTTTAGCTAGAGTCACCAAATTTGGTATGAAGATAGCAATTGACATCCCACATAGATCTGCAGCAAATATTTGGATGCCATACCCACCCATACCGCCCCCAGCCCCCCTTTCCACACTTTTTAAAATTTTCGAGCTAGAGTCACCAAATTTAGTATGAAAATAGCAATTGACTTTCCACAAAGATTTGCATTACAAATTTAGATGCCACGCCCACCCAAACCGCCCCCAGCCCCCCTAGCATCACCTTTTACAAACTTCGAGCTAGAGTCACCAAATTTGGTTTGAAGATAGCAATTGACATTCCACAAAGATGTGCATCACAAATTTGGATGCCACGCCCACCCACGCCCACCCATACCGCCCCCAGCCCCCCTTCCCATCGTTTTACAAACTTCGAGCTAGAGTCACCAAATTTGGTAGGAAGATAGCAATTTACATTCCACAACGATCTGCATCAAAAATTTGGATGCCACGCCCACCCATAAGGCCCCAGCCCCCCTTTCCCCACATTTTACAAACTTTGAGTTAGAGTCACCGAATTTGGTATGAAGATAGCAATTAACATTCCACAAAGATCTGCGTCACATATTTGGATGCCACGTCCACCCATACCGACCCCAGCCCCCTTTCCCCACTTTTTACAAATTTCGAGCTAGAGTCACAAAATTTGGTATGAAGATAGCAATTGACATTCCACAAAGATCTGCATCACAAATTTGGATGCCACACCCACCCATACTGCCCCCAGCCCCCTCTTTTTACCACCTTTTACAAACTTTGAGCTAGAGTCACCAAATTTGGAAGGAAGATAGCTTGTGGCATCCCCATCTGAATCGGAAAATCTTTTAGGCAGCGTACACCCCTGTCGCATCCGTACCCCTTTGCAATCAGGCCTCTTTTTACCGGTTTTAATACTGGTATCGGGTATGCCGCAGTCGGTTGCGTCCGACTGCAACGTTTCCACTTGTTCTTTAAAAAGGTTGTCCACATTTTCAACACTGGTGTCTTCTCTATCAATATCGTGACACATACTGTCCATATACACTTCCAAGATTCTGAACTCATGTTTCTTAGTTTAGTAACAAACAAAAGAGCTAGAACCATCCGTGATGGGAGTGAATCAGCTTAAATCAAACACTGATAAATAACATTTACTTATAAAGCATTTTAATACTCGATACCGAAGGTAAAGAGTATATTGGTTTTGTGCAATGTCCGTCATCGTTTCTGTCCGTCTGTCCGTCTGACCGTCTGTCCGTCTGTATGTGTCCAATTTTTTTCCACACCCTTCAAGCTAGAGACTTGAAACTTTCCAATTCTCTTTATCTATGGGAAAGTAAATTAAAGTGTCAAGATTGGGGTTCTACGATAACTGGGGAGCTGGCAAATCCATAAATTCGATAACTCAAAACCGATAAATCCACATATTTCGCACATCCTTACAGCTAGAACTACCAAATTTGGTAAGCAGATAGCTACTAGCAACCCCCAAAAACTGCATCAAAAATTTTGGAGCCACGCCCACCCATTCCGCCCCCAGCCCCCCGCATTTTAAAGTCAAAAAAGCCTATATCTCCCACAGTTTTTGAGCTAGAGCCACCAAATTTGGTGCCAAGATAGGTGATGATGACCCCCCAAAAACTGCATCAAAAGTTCGGATGCCACGCCCACCGATACTGCCCTAGCCGCCCCCATCCGACCCAACGCTTCGTCAAAAACGGGAATGCGTGTATCTTCCAGAGTTGCGGAGCTAGAGCCTCCAAATTTGGTGGGAAGATAGCTGGTAACGACCCCCAAAAAACAGCATCAAAGTTTTGGAGCCACGCCCACCCATTACGCCCCCAGCCCCACCGCAATTTGAAATCAGAAATGGCTATATCTCCCACAGTTTTTGAGCTAGAGCCACCAAATTTGGTGCCAAGACAGGTGATGATGACCCCCCAAAAACTGCATCAAAAGTTTGGATGCCACGCCCACCCATACCGCATCCAGCCCCCTTTCCCCTTTTTTTTTAAAATTTCGAGCTAGAGTCACCAAATTTGGTATGAAGATAGCAATTGACATTTCACACAGATCTGCAGCAAAAATTTGGATGCCACGCCCACCCATACCATCCCAAGCCCCCCTATCCCTACTTATTTCAAGCTTCGAGCTAGAGTCACCAAATTTGGTGTGATAATAGCAATTGACATTTCACAAAGATCTGCAGCAAAAATTTGGATGCCACACCCACCCAATCCGCCCCCAGCCCCCCCTTTTCACCACCTTTTACAAACTTTGAGCTAGAGTCACCAAATTTGGTATGAAGATAGCTGGTGGCATCCCCATCTGCATCGGAGAATCTTTAAGGCAGCGTACACCCCTGCCGCATCCGTACCCCTTTGCAATCAAGCCTCTTTTTACCGGTTTTAATACTACTTAGTATCGAGTATGCAGCAGTCGGTTGCGTCCGACTGCAACGTTTCCACTTGTTTTATTAGCTTTTATGTTCTACAATTTTTTTTGTAGGGTAAAGGCATCTCATCAACTCTTATTATTTCTTTATATACTCGATACCGAAGGTAAAGAGTATGTGCAATGTCCGTCATGGTGTCCGTCCGTCTGTACGTTCACAACTTTTTTCCACACCCTTCAAGCTAGAGACTTGAAACTTTCCAATTCTCTTTATCTATGGGATAGATGGGGGTTCTACGATAACTGGGGGGCTGGCAAATCGATAAATTCGATAACTCAAAACCGATAAATCCACATATTTCGCACATCCTTACAGCTAGAACTACCAAATTTGGTAAGCAGATAGCTACTAGCAACCCCCAAAAACTGCATCAAAAATTTTGGAGCCACGCCCACCCATTCCGCCCCCAGCCCCCCCGCATTTTAAAGTCAAAAAAGCCTATATCTCCCACAGTTTTTGAGCTAGAGCCACCAAATTTGGTGCCAAGATAGGTGATGATGACCCCCCAAAAACTGCATCAAAAGTTCGGATGCCACGCCCACCGATACTGCCCTAGCCCCCTTTCCCCTTTTTTTTTAAAATTTCGAGCTAGAGTCACCAAATTTGGTATGAAGATAGCAATTGATTTGGATGCTACGCCCACCTATACCGCCCCCAGCCCCCCTTTCCCCACTTTTTACAAATTTCGAGCTAGAGTCACCAAATTTGGTATGAAGATAGCAATTGACATTTCACATAGATCTGCATCAAAAATTTGGATGCCACGCCCACCCATACCGCCCTCAGCCCCCCTTTCCCCACTGTTTACAAATTTCGAGCTAGAGTCACCAAATTTGGTATGAAGATAGCAATTGACATTTCACACAGATCTGCAGCAAAAATTTGGATGCCACGCCCACCCATACCATCCCAGCCCCCCTATCCCTTCTTATTTCAAGCTTCGAGCTAGAGTCACCAAATTTGGTGTGATAATAGCAATTGACATTTCACAAAGATCTGCAGCAAAAATTTGGATGCCACACCCACCCAATCCGCCCCCAGCCCCCCCTTTTCACCACCTTTTACAAACTTTGAGCTAGAGTCACCAAATTTGGTATGAAGATAGCTGGTGGCATCCCCATCTGCATCGGAGAATCTTTAAGGCAGCGTACACCCCTGCCGCATCCGTACCCCTTTGCAATCAAGCCTCTTTTTACCGGTTTTAATACTACTTAGTATCGAGTATGCAGCAGTCGGTTGCGTCCAACTGCAACGTTTCCACTTGTTTTATTAGCTTTTATGTTCTACAATTTTTTTTTGTAGGGTAAAGGCATCTCATCAACTCTTATTATTTCTTTATATACTCGATACCGAAGGTAAAGAGTATGTGCAATGTCCGTCATGGTGTCCGTCCGTCTGTACGTTCACAACTTTTTTCCACACCCTTCAAGCTAGAGACTTGAAACTTTCCAATTCTCTTTATCTATGGGATAGATGGGGGTTCTACGATAACTGGGGGGCTGGCAAATCGATAAATTCGATAGCTCAAAACCGATAAATCCACATATTTCGCACATCCTTACAGCTAGAACTACCAAATTTGGTCAGCAGATAGCTACTAGCAACCCCCAAAAAACTGCATCAAAAATTTAGGAGCCACGCCCACCCATTTCGCCCCCCTTTCCCCACTTTTTATAAATTTCGAGCTAGAGTCACCAAATTTGGTATGAAGATAGCAATTGACATTACACAAAGATCTGCATCAAAAATTTGGATGCCACGCCCACCCATAAGGCCCCAGCCACCCTTTCCCCACATTTTACAAACTTCGAGCTAGATTCACCGAATTTGGTATGTAGATAGCAATTGACATTACACATAGATCTGCATCAAAAATTTGGATGCCACGCCCACCCATACCGCCCCCAGCCACCATATCCCAATTTTTTACAAACTTCGAGCTAGAGTCACCAAATATGGTATGTAGATAGCAATTGACATTCCACATAGATCTGCATCAAAAATTTGGATGCCTCGCCCACCCATACCGCCCCCAGCCCCCCTTTCCCCACTTATCACAAATTTCGAGCTAGAGTCACCAAATTTGGTATGAAGATAGCAATTGACATTTCACAAAGATCTGCAACATAAATTTTGATGCCACAACTACCCATACCGCCCCCAGCCCCCCCCCTCCCCTTTCCCACCTTTTACAAAGTTTGAGCTAGAGTCACCAAATTTGGAAGGAATATAGCTGGTGCCATCCCCATCTGCATCGGAGAATTTTTAAGGCAGCGTACACACCTGCCGCATCCGTACCCCTTCGCAATCAGACCTCTTTTTACCGGTTTTAATACTGGTATCGAGTATGCCACAGTCGGTTGCGTCAGACTGCAACGTTTCCACTTGTTTATTTCTAATTTCATTGCTTCGAATTTATTTTTATTTTGCAATTCAATTTGTTTTTGTTTTTTTATCATGATATTTCAACATTTATTTAATTTGCAAACTTGGCTGTGCAGCTTTTTCACGTTTTGTCGGAGCTTTAAATTCATTTGTTGTTGTTGTGTCTGACGATGCTTTCGTTGTTGTTGTGGCTGATGCTGATGCTGCCGCTTGTGAGGCTGAAACTGCTGCTGCTGGTGTGGCTGAAACTTCTGCTGCCGCTGCGGCTGAAACGGCTGTTGTAACTGCTGCTGGTAGAGCTGTTGGTGTAGCTGAAATGGTTGCTGCTGTGGCTGAAACTGTTGCTGCTGTGGCTGTATATACAGCTGATAATGCTGCAATGGGGCCACCACAGGCAAAGCACCCCAATAATTCTGTCCGTTCATGTTGCACTTTTAAGATGAATTGAAGCAATACGCAAATGGCACATTTAAAAAAAAATTTTAAAATTCCCTGAGAGCTGAAAGATCTCATCTACAGAACAATATCACATTTTCATGCTCTTAAGCCAATCGCATTGCTCTTAGTCCTCCTTTGTTGTTGCAATTGCTTCGAAACATAGAAAACCAATTTCGTGCGTGCATACAGCGACTTACGATAAGCCGAAAGCGATAGACAAAAACAGCACAAACAAATTTTTTGCATTCACAGTTATTTTTATACCCTGAAATGAGTAAAAAAAGGTATAATGATTTTGTGCAAAAGTATGTAACAGGCAGAAAGAAGCATATCCGACCCCATAAATCAGCTTCAACAGCCGAGTCCACATAGCCATGTCTGTCATTTAGAAAATTTAAAAATAGGAGTTAAAAGTATGGATAACCTTATAACTTCTGTGAAAATTAATAATCCAAATCGGCTAAGAAACACAGGAGATATTTTATATTAAAATGAAGTCAAGAAAAACTCACTTTTGCAAGTCATTTTAATACAATTCAACACCTGCATCATGAATTGAGCGCTGTTGGACCCAAACCCAAAGAGGCAGCTTAAAACTTGAACACGCTCGCGCATCGCTCTTCATGTTCGGCGCTAGATGACAAATTATTTTTAAATCTCGCTCCGATCATGCGCCTTCGTTGTTGGCTATTTCGGCTAACTCTCTTATGTATGCGCGCGCTCTGAAAGTCATACAAAGAGCGTAGTATTGCTACCTTCTTCGCAAGCAACGAATCAACGCAAAACATATCTAAGAGGCTGCAGTTAAGTGAATTGCATATTGCCTTTAGCTTTAATTTAGTGTGTGCGGAGGAGGTAGGGTTATTAAACCTTACGATTGACATGCAAAGCGCGCACATAAAAAAGATTTTAAATTATCTGATTATCATAAGAGCAACAAGCGCGCTTATGTGAACGCCCTTTGCTTGTAATAATGTTAGTGTGTTAAGTTTTGTCTAAGTTATATAAGCAGCAAGTAGGCGAATCCACCCCCATAACATATCCTGGTGTGGGAAATTTTTATAGACACACCAAGTTTTGTTATGTTGTTGTTGTTTTTTTTTTAAATCAATGACACCAACAAAAAGTAGCAGTGCGGGCCCAACAACAACACTGACAACAACAACAAACGCTACTTGGGTCCTAAATCAATTGTCAAAGGCACACAAATCTGAAAAAAATGTGTGCACTGTGCGAAGTGAAACATGCACATAAAATTATGAAATTTAAATTTTCAAGCGCATTCTTCACTTATTATACCCTTAACCCATAAAATGGGTAAATAAGAGTATAATGGTTTTGTGCAAAAGTATGTAACAGGCAGAAGGAAGCATCTCCGACCCTATAAAGTATATATATTCTTGATCAGCATCAATAGCCGAGTCGATTTAGCCATGTCCGTCTGTCCGTCTGTCTGTCCGTCTGTCTGTCTGTATGAACGCGTGGATCTCAGTGACTACAAGAGCTAGAGACTTCAGATTTGGGATATAAGTTCTCCTATACCATGAGCAGAACAAGTTTGCTTCAAATTATCGATAACTATTCTGGGTACCGATATACACATGGAATCGATAACAAAAAAATATCGAATTTGGAAAATGTAAAAATGAGGGTTGAAAGAATAGGTAACGATAGATCTTTTCTGAAATTTTCGTCCAAATCGGTTAAGAAACACCGGAGATATCGAATTGAATCGATAGAAGTTAAGTCAGTATACCAAAGTCTTATATAAATTTAATTTATTTTTTGCAACTGGGTTCAGGGTATCTTCTAGTCGGGCTGTCCTGACTAGAGCCTTCTTACTTGTTTTTGTATGCACTTATTCATTAAGAAGCGGAAATTCGTTTCGTTTTTGCAAGTGTACGAACCTTTGTTTTTATGACTTTGCTTGTGCGCCGCGAAGACGTCGCTGCGTATTTGTTTTGTTTTTGTATTCTCGCTTGCGATCAAACTCTCAGCTTGTGCGACAATCAGGCGACAGTAGTGGAATGGGTACTTGTTGTAATTGTAATTTGTTTTTTAAAATGGGTAAAAAGTGCTCCAAATCGTATGGGAGGTACTTGAAGGAGTTGTCCAAATAAAAATTCCCTTCTTAGTGCTCACTTTCAACCTGCATGAAATATTGTGTGAAGTTTTCAGCCTTCTAGCTCTTTTCGTTAAGGCTGTGGCGATTCGGACAATCAGGACAAACTGTTTTATATATATAAGACTAGTAAGTGGCCCGCTTACTTCGCTGCGCGGATAGTTTATATAAATTTTAGCAATAGAAGATAGATACAAAATAAATAAATTAGAAAATATTTAAGCAAAGTATTTAATATTCTCTTTTCCACGCCACCATTGAGGTAGAGAATATTGTGGTTTCCCCAGTAGGCCTTATCCACTTATTGAATTTAATTTGAAATTATTAACAACTTCAAGAGCTTCTTTATAAACGACATTGGTTGTTTTTTCCTTCAGGTGCTAATACAAATAAACTTTTTGGCGAACTGACTCTTGAGCAGGCTACATAAAATTGGCCATGAGAAAAACAATCGTGTCTTAAGTCTAGTCCGGCTAATTTAAGAGTTTGTCCCTGTGATTTATTAATTGTTAAGGCAAAGCAAACTTTTAAAGGAAATTGCAATCTTTTAAATTGAATTGGCAATTCAGAATCAGAAGGTATTAATGGAATTCTCGGTATAAAAACCGTTTCCCCTATACCATTGCCAGTAAAGATAATTGCTTCGACAACATTCTTATGAAGGACTTTAACTTGCAATCAACATTACAGGTGAACCAATCTTTAAAGTTAATTTATGTTGAGGCAGGCCAGCCGGATTTAATGAATTAAGAAACTCGACGGGGTAATGAACTGCATCTTCGATTTCAGTCACAGAATCAATAGAGTTATATGTCATTGTTTCACTTTGAAATAATTTTAATAAAAACTGGTTTATTTCCAATGCATTGTCATTTCTCGCAGTCAAAATAGCACGTTCTGAAAACCATTCGAGTGATTTTTGAGAGATATTTGTAATATCCGGAAATATTTTAAGAGTTAGCTCTTCAATACTTTTCACAACATGACACAAAGTTGATGGTAAAGTTATTTTGCCATCATGGGTTGGAAATTATCCATTTCCTATTTGAAGAAGCATTTCTGCAAATTCACCAGCTATGCTATCACCTTTTAAGTGAGCTCGCATATTCTTCGTTAATGCAATTTTCTGTATTTTGGGCCAAAAAATTGAAGACTTTAAGCACGCATTTATTTCATCTGCTCTTGTTCCTCTGGGGATCACTGGGAGAGTTTGTTGAAAATCACCAGCTAAGAGAACAGTTATACCACCCATTAAGTATTCACTACCTCGAATGTCTTTCAAAGATCGATCTACAGCTTCAAAAACACCTTTATGGCCCATAGTACACTCATCCCAAACAATAAGCTTGCAATCTTTGACCACAGCAGCCATATTAGATTGCTTTGAAATTTAACAATGTGGTGCTTCTAAATGAAACAAATGAAATGGAATCTTTAGAGTAGAATGCGCTGTGCGACCACCATTTAGTAAAGTGGCTGCGATACCGGAAGAAGCAACGGCCAATGCAATTTTTTTACTTTGCCGTACCTTTGCCAATAAAAAATTTAAAAGATACGTTTTACCTGTTCCACCAGGTGCATCTAAAAAAAAGATTTCTCCCTTTTCTGCTTCAACGCTATGTAGTATCTTTTCGTATACTTGTTTTTGCTCAGCAGTAAGGAGTAGCTCATTATTAACAACAAAATTATCGCAATTTTCATAATTTGTTTCTCTATGATATTCAATATTTGGAACGATTTCCTCGGATCTAATTGGTAGTGGAAGTCCATAGTAAGTCAAGTTTTGACCACCAATAGACATACAATATCTTCAATGTACATAAGACATTTATTAAATACATTATTCACAATACTTTGATCAATATTTCTGTCTTGTGAAAAATGAACCGATACTGCCCGAGCCGCTCCCATCCACTCCAACACTTCGTCAAAAACGGGAATGCGTGTATCTTCCAGAGTTGTGGAGCTAGAGCCTCCAAATTTGGTGGGAAGATAGCTGGTAACGACCCCCAAAAATCTGCATCAAAGTTGTGGAGCCACGCCCTCCATTTCGCCCCCCTTTCCCCACTTTTTACAATTTTCGAGCTAGAGTCACCAAATTTGGTATGAAGAAAGCAATTGACATTCCACAAAGATCTGCATCACAAATTTGGATGCCACGCCCACCCATACCGCCCCCAGCCCCCCTTTCCCCACTATTTACAAATTTCGAGCTAGAGTCACCAAATTTGGTATGAAGATAGCAATTGACATTAGACAAAGATCTGCATCAAAAATTTGGATGCCACGCCCACCCATACCGCCCCCAGCCCCCCTTTCCCCGCTTATTACAAATTTCGAGCTAGAGTCACCAAATTTGGTATGAAGATAGCAATTGACATTTCACAAAGATCTGCATCAAAAAATTTGATGCCACAACTACCCATACCGCCCCAGCCCCAAACTCTGAGCTAGTCACCAAATTTGGGAGGAATATAGCTGGTGGCATCCCCATCTGCAGCGGAGAATCTTTAAGACAGCGTAAACCCCTGCAGCATCCGTACCCCTTTGAAATCAGGCCTCTTTTTACCGGTTTTAATACTGGTATCGAGTATGCCGCAGTCGGTTGCGTCCGACTGCAACGTTTCCACTTGTTAAATTTAAAAATGAAGTTGGGCCCCTTACAAAATGTAATAAAAGTCTTAAATAAAAACATTCTGTATCATTGGTATGAATAGTGTAAACTCTTCCCAAAGCTGAATCTCTTTTAACTCCAGGAAAATTTGGCACATCATGCCCTCGTTTTCTTCTTTGAAATTCTTTATTGTTCCATGTAAAATACGATGGAACTTCACAATATAGAAGCGTTCTTGCAAACTCATTACGTTGGTCTTGAAGATTAAAGATGCTTGATCACTGCCCTTGTTAACATATTTACAAATGTATTTAATAGACTTTACAGAACTGCAATACTCAACATTTATGTGAGCTTCAAATGTTCTCAAAAGTACACAGTTGTAAGGCTCAACCCAACGATTATCTATGCAATTACCATTTATATTAATTGCATTACTACCATCTTCTATCGCTCTTCTACGATATAGAGGGTAACTATATTTTCCAGTCACAGTTTCTTTAAGTAATTGTCGAGGAAACCTTTTGGTACATTATCCATTTTTCATGCATGGCGATTTATTATTAAATGCACCGCAAGGACCATGAATCATATTTGACTTAACAATGTTAAATAACAAAGGATCCTCATCTGCGTTTGGTATTTCGGCACAGATAATTTTATCGATTTTATCTGGTCTTATTTTATTTTGTAACCAAAGTAGAATATTTATATGTGGTAAGCCCCGCTTTTGCCATTCCACAGAGTACATGAAACATTGCACGCTTCCAAACAAAGAACCTTTTGTCAATAGTGACATTAAAGCTTTAACTTTTAAATGAGAAACTCGAGCTATATTATCGTGACGATCATGCGGTTTTTGACCCGGTAATAAAACACTTTTTATGGCATACCATTGTGGATTGCATGTGAATGTTATGAAAAGATCTGGTCGCCCATAATGGCGAACATATGTCATAGCATCTTGAGTCTTTTCATGCATATATCGTGCAGAGCTTGTAAAAGAAGACGGTAAAATTACCATCTGACCAAGTTGAGCTGCGTCAACATCTTGTTGGCCTATTGCATCTTGTAGATGTATAAAGCTATCTGCTCTGAGTTTCGCTTGATTGTAGCGAATATAATTTAACCTTTCTGTTTCAATTTTAGCATACATATAACTAAAAATTTACTATAAAGGGAACGACAATAAATTAAATGATTTAACTCAGATTGACGAATCATTATATTAAAGCTGTAAAAGCTTAACGCAGATATCATTTTTTTTGGTTCCTCCTTTTTTAATAATGGATTCAATTATGGTATATCCACTGAATAGCCATCTTCGCCATAAGGAAATAGCAAAGGGTTCTGTAAGGCATCGTATGATCGATGCACCTCACTTATACGATGTAATTTATTATAATGGCTTTCAATAATAATATCGCGCTTTTCAAATTGCTGACCAACAATAACTATAGCTACTTCGCTTGATAGAGGTGCATTGTAAAGCCCTTTATGTGCACCAGCGGGAGTTCGATCAGCATGTATAACCAATTTATAGTCTTTGGTACTTTTTTGTATTTTATTGAGAGCCATTTTTAGATCTTTAACATAACGATTATGCTGATGAAACATACATTGAAGATCCTTTACTACGCTACAATCAACATTTGAAATATTTTTGCAACGTAGTTGAGCTTCCTTTTCATCATCACCAACAAAATAAATTTGAAGAAACTGCATTTCTTCATTTGGCAAAGGTCGGACACTACCAATTAAGTGATACACTTGTCCTTGGACTTTAAAGGTTGACCAACTTTCATTTATAGTTTTTGTACTTCCAAAAGAAGTCATTTGAAAGCAGCTGTTATACTTTCTTACACGATCAATGAAATGATCATGCTTGGGATGTCCACCAATTATTAAGCTTTTAAGTGGATCAGGCAAACTTTCATTTTGTGTGAGTTTAACTTTTCCTGCCTTGCAACAGATACCCAAAGGCTCATTTTTCCATTTTAAAGCATTACAATGTTTGCATATCAAATTCATACTACCAAGTTGAGTAATTTTATCTGACTTGTAAGCTATTTCAAAGTCATAGTTTAAGCCAGACATGGCTTTAACACTCCATGCATGCAAACGCCTTTCTTGACGTGCATCAGGATTATTAGCCTGATGTCTTCTCACTGCAACTCTATGAGCTTCAGGATTATTAGCCTGATGTCAACTCACTACAACTCTAATAACATCAGGATTATTAACACTTTATCTTTTTGATGCTTCTATGCGCTTACCCCTATTGATATCACTATTTTTTTCAAATGAACGTTTTTTTTACCTTTTTTTCTGTTTTGCCGGTGAATCGACTACGTCTTTTAACAGGATTTTTAACATTTTCAGTTAAACATTCACTTGACGTATCAGATTCTTGAGTTAATACTTCCTCTAAAAAAATATAAACATCAAAATGTCCATTCATTAATGGACCGGTAAAACGCAATCTTTTTACAGGATGCATATTATTTCCGAATGCTTGTAATAAATTTCCATTTTGAAAAACTTGGAAATTTACAGCAAAAATTTCTGCTGCTGCTTGAAGCTCACATGCAGTACCATAAGTATATGAGTATGACATAGCGCACTCATATTGTTCAGAAGAGCTATAACACTCTCCATTTAAGTTTATGCTGAAGCAAGCAAAAATTTGCCAGTTGGTTACAACATGTTCAACAATATTTTGGCGAATGGTGCCATGGAAGCCTTGCCTACCAAATAAAAGGTAGGAAATAGATCTAAAAAGGCAGGCTCCATCACCAATTATAGCAACAACTGAATGCGGCACCAAAACACCACTAATATCTAAAGTTTCAATAGACATATTTTAATTTGGCTGTGAGCCAATTGACTTCACTGTAAAACAGTGATGGGCAGACGTCGACGTCCAAAATATTTCTAACTAGCGCGCTGCCTCGTGTGAGTTGGGTTTTTCGCTGCCGACTGCACGAAATCACACGTACGCTATAAGCATTGAAAGCTATTTTTAGAACACGATTGTTCGTTCGTCGTCGGTTGTCGTGCCGAAGCATGCATTAGAGCACGCATTAGACTTAACATTGTACTTTTAGTTGAAGGCGAACTATTGACAAGCAAGCACCACGCAGCGCATTAGCAAAAAACCAATTTTTTACAGTTCGCTCCAAAATGCTTATGCCCGAATGGGAGAATGAATTTTTCTTTAAGGCCTGTACGCAGACGCCTGTACAGCTCCCGTACAGCAAAAACTTCATATAAAAAAAATGGTCCCGTACAGCTTCAGTACAGTACGTACATTTAAGGTCTGCAGTTCTGTTAGCTACTGCTGGTACGGTAGTGTTGAACAATGAAAATGTTAAAATGTTATGTTAAAATGCTACGGGCAGTAAATAGCTTTCAGCAGCTATTTACGGTTGTAAAAAATGCAACAACATGTCGGGCAAGAGCCGGCTTATAAATTTTTCGGATAATATAAACATAGTTGACCTAATTCAGGCTCCAATAGAGCCATACTTATTGTTTTGGCAGTCAATGCTGCACAAGAAGTAATGAATTAAAATATATTTATTAATTAATAAGATACAATTTAAATAACATATAAACTGGATTGTACTGCCACTGATCTATTGCAGGGTATAGATTATTAGAAGCAGGGCGTTAGCTGTACTCAAACACAAAAGTAGCGCGCGAATCATTATTTTGAAATCAAGTGTACAAAACACAGTTGCATTTCCGATTTATTTACAAAAAACAATTAGCCTACCGCCACAATATGTGAATTTTTCAACACTTGTCGTTACAGCCGTAAAACTCATGTATACTGTACGGGAGCTGTACGGGGCTCATGCGTACAGGCCTTTATAGAAAATGAGGATGGCAAAGCGCAATGCTAGATTTGCAATAACATTGTTGTCGCAATGTTAAATATTTTTCAAATGGCATTATTTATTAATAAATAATAAGCACAATGAGTGAACGTTAACTTGCAGCGTGCACTGTATTGATTACACTTCGTTTTTTTCGCAGCAGCGCACGCAAATTGTGTGACAATATTTGTGTGTGCCCACCACTGCTGTAAAACGATTGTTACGATACAGCGTCTAATCCACCCGCCAGTTCACTTTGTAGTCAGTTCCAAAACTCAACTAGTTTTCAACTAGTTATTTTGCAACTAGTTCTCAACTAGCTATTTTGCAACTAGTTCTCAACTAGTTCTCAACTAACTATTTTGCAACTAGTTCTAAAGTAATGCGGTGGGTAGTCAGTTGTAAAACGTTTTCACAATCTGTATGCGTTGAGTGCTCTCTTGCTCTCTTTGCTGAAAACCATTTGAGAGAGCAATTGCTTTGCTTTGCCTTAGCGAATGGAGAGAGACAAAGCGCGAGGAAAAGAGTTAGAGAGCACATTTGCAAGCTGCAGCACAACAACAAATTATATGCTGTAACTGTTTGTTATCCCTTTGTCTTCTTTAATATTTACCGGTTGAATTTTATTTCTGTGTTATGCGTTGTATGCTTGGCTAATTTTTGCCAGTTTTAGTGCAATTGTGATCACGCTGTGCTGTGCATTATAAAGTTTTGTGCTTTAAAATCTTAAAACAATTAAATCAAAAAAATTATATATAAATACAATTAAAAACAAGTGTATATTTATTTATTTATTTATTAATATGTAGAGTAACAATAAATTCTTAACCTACAGTATATTTTTTTGAGCACTAGCTGCCAAGGCTATCAGCTCGATTTTAACTAAATATTTTTTGATAGACCAGCTTCAAGAATAAAACTGGTTAGTGTTTGGATGTTTTCGGTTGTTGGGATTAAAAGATGGTTGGATGGTGGGGAGAGCATGTTTGCGCGGATGTGTTGCAGTTTAGGGCATATGTCTATTATATGTTGGGTGGTTACCGAGGTGGACTGGCACAAGGGGCATTGTGGCGCAGTGAGTCCTTTGAGAAGGTGCCCATGTGTGAGGGCTGTATGGCCAATTCGCAGGCGCGTGAAGATCCGAATGAGGTGAGTGTTTACATTCGTCGGATACTTGGAGAATGTTCCTTGCTGGTTGTATTTTTTGTAGTTATGGGAAGTATTATTCCAGTCAGAAATGTGTTTGGCTTTTATATGGCAGGTTATGAGTCGAGCTAAATCGGCCTTTTCTTCGATAGGGCTGTATCTGCTGTCTTCGGAGCCCGCCGATTTTGCATTAAGGTCAGCAATTTCATTTCCTTGAATCCCAGCATGCCCCGGGATCCACATCAGTTGAATGTGAGCGTGTAGAATTAACAAATCTCTGGTTTGGGATGTAAGGATGTTTGTGTTTTTAGGATTTTTAATTGACGAAATTGATGACAGACTGTCCGAGCATATAACATGAGCTTCTGTCCTTGTCACTGCGTGTTTAACTGCCTGCAATATTGCGTAGGCTTCCGCAGTGAAGATGGAGCAATGTTCTTTTAGTCTTCCTGACTCGATGATTGTTTTGTCAGCCTTTGCTATGGCAAATGATGTGTAGTTGTCTGTTTTAGATCCATCTGTGTATAAAAATATTTTGTTTTTGTGCTCCGTGTCATTGACCACTTCGTTAAACATGGATCGATATTGGGAGTTGTTTGTGGCATTTTTGGAGAATTGTTCAAGTTCCGTGATAAACGAATTCGATCCTATGAGCCAGGCAGGGGCTTTGCTCGGTTTTACAAGCATCGGGGGAAATGTGATTTGGAGATCATGAGCAAGTTTTAGCGCTTTGCGTATGGATGAGTTCTTTCTCAGGGAGCGTTTTGCGTTAAGCGTGGCTTTTACCGTGCGATGTATGATGTTGTTGCTGCTGATTAGGAGTCGAGGAATCAGTCGTAAAGTTGCTTGATAAACTTTGTCATCTATTGTAGGTAGCCCAGCTTCTGCCAACACAATTTTTGAGGGGGAGGTGGGAAATGCTCCAATGCTACGCCTTGCAGCAGTGTGGTAGGGAGGGGCAATCATTTTTAGATTGGAGTGGGCTGTTTGTCCATAGATGGACATGGCGTAATCTATTTTTGATGAGAGTAGAGCTTTTGTAACATTGATCATCGTGTCTCTATGAGTGTAGGCTTTTTCAGTAGTTAAGTACTTAATTATGTTAAGTTTGGCAGCTAGGCTAGTCCTTAAGTATTTACAATGTTCCTTAAAATTATACTTGTTGTCAACAATTAAACCAAGAATTTTAAGCTTATTAGAGATGTCTATTTTGCTATTATTTAAATCTACTTCTAAGGGTTTGCAAGAGTGTTTTTTACAGATATGTACAATTTTGCATTTTTCTAGAGAAAGGCTTGCCCCTGAGGAGCGAGACCAGTTGTTAATAACTATAAGAATATTTTTAAAGATGTTCTGGACTGTTTTGACATTTTTGTGTTTTGAGTAAATAAGTACGTCGTCAGCAAAAAGTATATGTTCCATGTGATTGAAACGTTTTATTAGTGTGGATATTTCGTTGAATGCGAGAGAGAACAGTGTGACGGATAGAGGAGATCCCTGGGGAATTCCATTCGCCAATGGGAGGGACGAGGAGTGAGAGCCCCGTACACGGACTTTGATTTTCCTGTTTATCAGGAAGGACCTAACTATGTTGTAGATTTTTGTTCCTACTTTCATCTTGATTAGTTGGTTCAGAACCATATGGATACCAATGCGGTCGAACGCTTTTTCAAAGTCCAGGCTAAGCGCTGAAACGTGGTTGCGGGTTGCGAGAGCTGTGGTGGTGAAGTGGTCAAAAATAAGTAACGCGTCTAAAGTACTGTGGTTTTGCTTAAATCCAAATTGGTGTTGGCTTAGTTGTTGTTTTCTACAGGCAAGCCACATTAGGCGCTTAGAGATGATTTTTTCGAAAAGTTTGCCTAGGCATGGTAGTAAGGAGATAGGGCGAAAATTGTCTGGCTCCAAGGTATTTTTGTTTGGCTTAGGAATAGGAAGGATGACTGCACACTTCCAACATTGAGGGAAGACCCCTTGCGAGAGGATGTTGTTAAACACCTGAATGACCAGGCGACTACCACTTTCTGGCAGATTCTTAAGCATGTCGTATGATATTTTATCAATTCCAGGAGATTTCCCCTTAGCACCAGCAAGTGCACAGGTATATTCTATTTGAGTTATGGCATTCTCAGTCATTTGGACTGTTTTGCTGGGCTTAATGTTAAGGTATTCTCTTCCCAACGAATTGTTCTTTTCGATAATAAATTGATCATGGAAGCTGGAGTTAAGTGATTGTTTGGACCAGAATTGGCAGAACTCATTGGCTATTGCTGGTGGATCGTAGATGGGCCCGTTAGGTGAATTGAGGAATTTAATTTTAGTGAAGGATTTCAAGCCACTAAGATTTCTTATGTCAGACCAAATCTTTTTGGTAGTGCTAGTTGGACTGATGCTTTCTGTAAGTTTTTGAAAACTGGCAACCTTGCTTTGTTTACATTTCAATCGAAAGAGTGCTTGAGATTTTTTATACCTTACAAGATTGTTTGTGTTTTGTACTTGTTTGTATTGGTGCCAGGCTTTCTGTTTTATTTCTCTTAGAGTAGCTATTTCGCTGTTCCACCAAGCAGGGTGTTTCTTTCTGAAAGAAGCCTTAGATTGGGGAATAGAGAAGTGGGCTGCAGTTCTTATTGTTTTGTGTATGTAGGCAATGTCTTTGTTAATATTTGAGCTTAGAACACAGTTTTTAAAGCTAGTTGCAAGGAAGGTCTGGAATGTTGCCCAGTTTGCCTTATTGGTTAGGAACTTGCTAATGAAGTACTCCTTTGAGGTTTGTCGGGTGGAGATTTGGGTTTTGATGGGAAAGTGGTCGCTGCCACACAGTGCCCTGAAAGTGTACGAAGAGCAGAAGGGGAGAAGACTTGAAGAGCAGATAGAGAGATCTACATGTGTAAAAGAGCGATGTGTCGAAAAGTGAGAGGGCATGCCGTCATTAAGGCAGCTAAAGTTTTGGGAGATCACCAAATTTTCTATAATTTTGCCTCTATGATTAGATTTAGGAGATCCCCAGAGGGGGCTCCACGCATTAAAGTCGCCTACTATTATTGAGGGCGAGTGATTGTCAGAAAATAAATCAGCAAGATCGTTGGTATGGATTGGTTGATCTGGTGGTAGGTATGTGTTAATTATTGTTATTTTTAAGCCTATATTTATTTCTACCGCTAGGGATAAGATATTGGAAGTGGGTTGTATTTTCGTGTGGGGAATACCTTTCTTTATGAGAATAGCGATTCCCTGTTTATTAGTGGATATATGGGGTAAGTTGTGAAAGTAGTGTGTGTAGTTATTTGAGATGTGCGTGCTTGCATTATACTTTATGTGTGTTTCTTGGATGGCGAGTATGTCTGGGGTGTGTTCTTTAATTATCACCTGCAAGTCTAATAAATTATTTTGAAGACCGTTTATGTTCCATTGGATAATAGATAAAGCCATTTAAAGTAAATTTAAAAGTATGAGAGAGAAGGTTTTATTTTTTTGTACATTTTGCAGGTGTGTGAAAGATGCTGTGTTGGCGGGCAAAAGACTCAAAAACAGCTGCAGCCCTCAGTTCCACTCAACTAAAGCAGAGCAGTAACGAAGGCACCAACAGCTTTGGAGCCGATGCCCGCCGAAAAATGAGATTGAGTGAGAGTGTTATATAGAATCTTCTTCTTCGCTGACTACCATATCAGTCGAAAAGAGATTTTTATGTGTTGGGTTATGAGAAGGGGAAGGGGGAGAATAGGAGTACGTAGGAGAGAGGGAGAGAGAAGTGCTGTAACTGTTTGTGACGAGATCGTCGTTTGTGGTTTTGGGTTTTTTTGCTTGTTTATTGTCTATGTCCGCATTGTGCGAAGTTTCGACGTTTTGTGTAAGTGTTTTTTTGGTTGGTTTGTAATTGTTCAGTGCTTGGTTGTTTAAGTCTCTAGAAGCTTCTGTGTTAGTTTTTTTGATTTGCTTTGTTGGTGTATTTGGCTTTGTGGTTATTGTTGGAATTGTTATTTGTTCTGTTTTTTTTGCTACATCAGCATATGTACGTTGAGAAGTTGGGAGTGAGTTATTTAATGAAGTGTAGGTCTGTTTGGCTTCCCTATATGTGCATTTAGTCTGATACTGGATTTTTAATATTTCTTTTTGGTGCAAGAATTTTGGGCATTTATTACTAAAGGAAGGGTGTTCTCCCTCGCAGTTGGTACATTGAATACGTGTACAATCGCCTTCATGAGTGGGAGAGTTGCAATTCCCACATGTTGACTCTTTGGTGCAGCGTTTGATAGTATGACCAAAGATTTGGCATTTCTTGCATCGCATAGGATTCGGAGTATAGGGTCGAATTTTTACTTTGAGCCAGGAGATATTCATCGATTCTGGGAGGTGGTATAAATTGAATGTGAACAGTATGACTCCGGATGGTTTAGATTTTCCGTCCTCAGTCTTCATAAACTTGTAGGCTGATGTAACTCCCTGGGGGCGAAGTTCTTTTAATATTTCATCTTCTGACACGTTGGACAGGCAAGGAGCGTAAACCGTGCCTTTCGTTGAGTTAAGGGTTTCGTGCAGGTGACATTTAATCTTGCAGACGCCGAGTAGGTGTTCCGATGCCATGAATTTTTTTGCAGTAGCCATGTCTTTGGTGAGTATCAGGAGATTGCCATCTTTAAGTTGGTTTATGGAGACGTACTCCTTACTGATGAGTTCGACCGCTCGATGAACAGCAAAACATGAATGGTCACTCAGAGGTTTGGCATCATCTGCCGAGCTGAGAACTATAAACTTTGGGTCAGGTAGTTGTATCACTGGAAGACCAGGGAATGACACAGTGGGCTTATGGAAAGTTTTTAGTTTTTTGTGCTGGGATGAATCGGCAAGCAATGCAAACCGATTGTCCCCCAGAACGTTTTGCCCAGGGGGCATGGTTAACGTAGTTGTCGCTCGCTCACGAAGAAGACACAACAACGGGACCCGACGAAGAACGGAAACAATCAATAGAGATAAGCGAGTTTGTTGTTTTGTTTTGGCTACTTGAGCAAGAAGTACCGATAGGCGCGTAGGAAAAGAAGTAGGTCTGCACTCGTTGAGTGATAGACTAAGACTGAAAAAAAAAAAAAAAAAAAAAAAAAAACAAGTGTATAAAAATACAAGAGTTCTACAAACAAATCAACAAAAAAGTTTTAAATGACCACATAAAAAGTTTAACAACAACAAAGGAGTCAGCAACAAAAAGGAACAACATAATACAAGCATACAACGTTTCTGGCACTCACGGGAAAAGGGCATTAAAAGAGCATACTAATTTTTACACAGTGTTATTAGGTAATAGTTTATAGAACCATTGAATCTATACTTATTGTATAAAAAACAATACATTTTTATATCTTTCAGCTTCAATACCTGAGGGGGACAAACCTCCTGAAGAAGAGCTGAGGGCGGCTATTGAAGTTCAAAAAAAGCGGTATTATAAAAATATATGCGTTGGCAAAAAAAATTTTCCAACTTCACCAGATGTGTAAATATGTATGTTTAAAAGAAAATAAAATTTTTTGTGAATAAAAAAAGTTGTTGAAATGAAAAATATTTTTTTTATTTTTTACCTATATTCTTATTTATTGTCAGCCCAATAAAATAGTGCACAACTTATTATTTTGAGTCAAAACTAAAATGAATTGCAATATTGTTATTAAAGTAGTCAATCTGCAACTAGTTCTAGTTTTGACCCAAAGTAGTCAGTTGGCAACTAGTTCTAATTTTGTCCCAAAGTAGTCAGTTGGCAACTAGTTCTAATTTTGTCCAAAAGTAGTCAGTTGGCAACTAGTTCTAATTTTGTCCCAATAGAACTAGTTCAGAACTATTTCAAGGTAATGCTAAGCAGAACTAGTTGCCCTCCTAGGACATCCCCATGTAAAAGTAAACAGTTGTTAGCATTGAAAAGCAATCGAGCGAGAACCAGTCATTTCCACTTTGCAACTAGTTCTAAACTAGTACTGAACTAGTTGCCAATACTGGCCTGCAGTGATGTCCAAACTCACACAATGAAAGAGTTGCGCTTGTGTGCGAAGCAGCGAAACACGAAGGCAACGTGAAACATTTTTTTTGCAATGCAGCATAGCGAATGACTGCGCGTTTGACTTTGAGCTTCAGCCGAACACATGAGTCGAGAGAGCAAATGCAGCCGAACACGCGCATCGTAAGAGAACAAGCTGCCGAGCGTTCTATTTATAGAACACACATATTCTCTCTCCCTATACATGTGTCGGCTGCTACGCCGGCAGAATTTTTCTTGCCAACCACGCGTGGCTGCCTTTTCAAACTTTGGACAACGCTGGTCTAATCATAAGTATAAAATTCAATAAAATTGAATATACCAACTTATACTTTTAATAGAATATTCAGACTGCTTAGTTTTATTTGGTTTTTAAATGCACTTAAGCAGCGTCTATACAACTATTATATAATATGCAAAATAGAAGACAACTATAAATAAGGTTGCTTCAATTATTAAGTCGAAAATCTACTTAACATTCTTGGTTTTAAAAAACAACAAAATAAATTAAAATACGTTGATCGTTATTTAAATATTTAAATAATAGCAATTAAATATTTTTTATAACTTATCATTACATACGAATTTTAAATGAACGTATATACATACGTATTTTAAATGAATGTATATTTATATAATACGAAAATCAGAATATTAAAAACTCACTGATCCAAACAGAAACTTTCGTTGTTATTATCCTTATCCTTAATATAAACAATATTAAAAAATTCACTGAAACGAAAAGTAACTTTCTTTGTTCACATTAAATATGAACTAAAATGCATAACCAATTCCCTTACCATTGTATGTAAAAACATAATGTTGGAAAGAGCATTACAGTTATTCCTCTAAGCAGCAGATCCCGAGCTCATACATACAACGCTTGCACTTAAGAGCTAGGTATGGGTGGTGCAAATTAGGCAATGCAATTCCCTTAACTGCAGCCTCTTAGTTATGGTTAGCTTAGCTTAGTGAGTGCGGAGGAGATAGGGATATTAAGATTTATGTTTGACATGCAAAGCGCGCGTAAACAAAAGAGTGAGCGTAAATGGGCAACAACATAGACGCATGATTGCATTCAATTTATGTTATATCTAGCGGCAGTCATTAGAGCGACGCGCGCGCTGATCAAGCTTTAAGCCGCTCTTTGTGTTGCAGCATATATTCGCTCAGCTGTGCATGCTGCTTGCAGTGAGTCCCATTTACAATTATATTTCTTCTTCTTTGTTCTTCTCTCTGTTATCTGTGGCTACAAAATATAAGAAAACTTTGTTTTGAAAGCAAGCCTAAAATATTACATAATTTTTATACCCTGATCCCATAGAACGGGTAAAAAAGGGTATAATTGATTTAAGCAAAAGTATGTAACAGGCAGAAAGAAGCATCTCCGACCACATAAATCAGCTTCAACAGCCGAGTCCACATGTCTGTTATTTAGAAAATGTAAAAATAGGAGTTAAAACAATGGATAACTTTATAAATTCTGTGAAAATTAATAATCCAAATCGGTTAAGAAACACAGGAGATATTTTATATTAAAAACATAGTGGCGCATAGTTAATTTTGGCTATGCCAAGACTATGATACCCTTCACACAGCCAAATCAATGCTCCCCCTCTTATGTTTCTGTGCAGTTGTTGGTAATTTTTCGCTAATATTTTTACTCTTGAGCGTCATTTACTTGTTCGTGTGCAACAACAACAATTTGACATGTAGGTACTTGAAAGTGCACGACAGAGACAACAATTGATAGTACGATATGGTAAATTTGTATGGTGGCTATGTCGTAGAATGCTCCGATCGAAATGAAATTTCATAGTGAACAAACCCGACATGATCTAAGCAATCTGTGAAAGTTTCATCAAGATCGGTTCAGCAGTTTGGCCGGAAATCGTGTTGATATGGTAAATTTATATGGTGGCTATATCGTAGAATGCTCCGATCGGGATGAAATTTCATAGTGAACAAACCCGACATGATCTAAGCAATCTGTGAAAGTTTCATCAAGATCGGTTCAGCAGTTTGGCCGGAAATCGTGTTGAAACAGACAGACGGACGGACGGACGGAAATCAATTCCTGAACTCGTCCCGATCATTTTGATATATAGTTTATGGGGTCTCCCATCATTCCTTTAAGGCGTTACAGATTCATGACAAAGTCAATATACCCTGATTCACATGTGAAGGGTATAATGAAGTCAAGAAAAAATCACTTCTGCAAGTCATTTTAATACACGGGTTCATGGTATCTTTTAGTCGGGATTTCTCGACTAAAGCCTTCTTACTTGTTTTCAGATTCGCTCATTCTAGTCTTGTGCTGACAGTCGGCAATTCAACACCTGCATCATGAATTGAGCGCTGTTGGAATTGAGGGTTATTAGGGTTATTAAACCTTACGATTGACATGCAAAGCGCGCACATAAAATAGAGAGTGAACGTAAATGAGCAACAACAAAGGAGCATGATCGGAGCGAGATTTCAAATTATCAGATTATCATAAGAGCAACACGCGCGCTTATGTGATCGCCCTTTGCTTATTCGAAATTGTATATCAATAATATATCAATAATGTTAGTTTGTCACGTTTTGTCTAAGTTATATAAGCAGCAAGTAGGCGAATCCACCCTCATAACATATTCTGGTGTGGGAAATTTTTCTAGACGCACCAAGTTTTGATATGTTGTTGTTGTTTTTTTTTTAAATCAATGACACCAACAAAAAGTAGCAGCGCAGGCCCAACAACAACACTTACAACAACAACAAACGCTACTTGGTTCGTAAATCAATTGTCAAAGGCACACAAATTTGAAAAAAAAATGTGCACTGTGCGAAGTGATACATGTACATAAAATTATGAAAATTATTTTCAAGCGCATTGTTCACTTAATTGTGTATGCACTTATTCATTAAGAAGCGGAAATCCGTTTCTTTTTTGCAAGTGTACGAACCTTTTTTTATGACTTTGCTTGTGCGACGCGAAGGCGTCACTGCGTATTTGTTTTGTTTTTGTATTCTCGCTCGCGATCAAACTCTCAGCTTGTGCGACAATCAGGCGACAGTAGTGGAATGGGTACTTGTTATACCCTTAACCCATAAAATGGGTAAATAAGGGTATAATGGTTTTGTGCAAAAGTATGTAACAGGCAGAAGGAAGCATTCTCGACCCTATAAAGTTTATATATTCTTGATCAGCATCAATAGCCGAGTCGATTTAGCCATGTCCGTCTGTCCGTCTGTCTGTCTGTCTGTCTGTCTGTCTGTCTTTATGAACGCGTGGATCTCAGAGACTACAAGAGCTAGAGACTTCAGATTTGGGATATAAGTTCTCCTATACCATGAGCAGAACAAGTTTGCTTCAAATTATCGATAACTATTTGGTGACTCTAGCTCGAAACTTGTAAAAAGTGGGGATAGGGGTGCTGGGGGCGGTATGGGTGGGCGTGGCATCCCAATTTTTGCTGCAGATCCATGTGGAATGTCAATTGCTATCTTCTTACCATATTTGGTGACTCTAGCTCGAAGTTTGTAAAAGGTGGTGAAAGGGGCGGCTGGGGCGGTATGGGTGGGCGTGGCATCCAAAATTTTGCTGCAGATCCATGTGGAATGGCAATTGCTATCTTCATACCAAATTCGGTGACTCTAGCTCAAGGTTTGTATAAGGTGTCGAAAGGGGGGCGAAATGGTTGGGCGTGGCTCCAAAACTTTGATGCAGATTGTTGGGGGTCGTTACTAATTATCTTCCTACCAAATTTGGTGGCCTGAGCTACACAACTCTGGAAGATACACGCATTCCCGTTTTTGACGAAACGTTGGGGTGGATGGGGGCGGCTAGGGCAGTATCGGTGGGCGTGGCATCCAAAATTTTGATGCAGTTTTTGGGGGGTCATCATCACCTATTTTGGCACCAAATTTGGTGGCTATAGCTCAAAAACTGTGGGAGATATACGCTTTATTGGCTTTAAAATGCGGGAGGCTGGGGGCGGAATGGGTGGGCGTGGCTCCAAAATTTTTGATGCAGTTTTTTGGGGGTTGTTAGTAGCTATCTTCTTACCAAATTTGGTAGTGCTAGCTGTAAGGATGTGCGAAATATGTGGACTTATCGGTTTTGAGTTATCGAATTTATCGATTTGCCAGCCCCCCAGTTATCGTAGAACACCCATCTTGACACTTTAATTTACTATCCCATCGATAAAGAGAATTGGAAAGTTTCAAGTCTCTAGCTTGAAGGGTGTGGAAAAAACTTGCAACCATACGGACGGACAGACGGACAGACACCATGACGGACATTGCACAAAACCAATATACTCTTTACCTTCGGTATCGAGTATAAAAAGGAATGCAAAGAAGAGTTGCAAAATCTGCAATTTGAGATGCAAACCATAAAAATTTTAGAACATTAGAACAAAACATTTGATATTTTTATATTGCTCTTGCAGTGATACGTTTTACTTATAATAACCTGCGCCTTACTTTGTTTTGTGCTAGCATATCAGTTGCCAGTTAAAACCTTAAAATAATTTGGAAATGTTTGCTTGCTGTAGCACCAATTGCAAAGTGGTTGGAACCACCAACCAAGATTTTATTTTGTGCGGATTGTGTGACAACACGATCCACATGAAATGTGCTGGCTTTACTGCAAAAATCAGGGACTGCTTAATTGCAGATACAGGCCTTAAATGGTATTGCGAGCCCTGCAATTTGGCTGTGAAAGAATCGTCCAAATTCATGAGGCAGACTCATGCTGGCTTTAAAGCTATGCATGTAGCCAACGAGCTTGAGCTTAATTTCAAAAATGGCAAGGTGATTACCGAATCTCCGAAGCGCAAAAAGACTTCGGGTCCTAATCCACTTATTGTCCCACCTGTTCTGCCAACCAAACCTCTTTTGGTGCCTAACATTAATCCTAACATTAATCCTTCAATTGGTTCCAATGCTAACCCACTAATGTTATTTAACTCCCCTGCAAGGAATCCCATCAATAACGTAGCCACTTTAACTTCTGATCCTATGCATGAGCCCTCCGGTTCAGCAGCTCGTGTGCCTATTAATCCAAATACAGGTACAACTGGGGCTCACAAGCCTCTTGTCGTTGTCCCACTTAATAAGTTTATTTTCGTGTCTAGGCTAGCATCCGACACTTCATCTGATGATGTTTGAGCCTACGTTAAAAGTAATATCGATTCACCACATATTATGGTTGAAAAATTTAAATTTAAACATGCCCGAAGCATATCTTCTTTCAAGTTGAGTGTTCCGCCCGAACTTTTCTCGACAATTTGTTCAGAAAAGTTTTGGCCGCCACAGCTCGTTGTGAAGGAGTATGTGAATAGGCGAAATAGTAGTAATAATATTAACGGTATTAGGATTGGTAGCGCACCACCTGTTGGCCACCATGTAGCCTCCACCTCGGCTGCAAAAAACTAACAAAAGTTATTAGCTTGGCCTATCAAAACGTTAGAGGCCTTAACACTAAACTTGCTAAATTTTATGTTAATAGCCTATCCTTTGAATCACAAATAGTTGCACTTACAGAAACCTGGCTAAAACCCGATATTTCTGATTATTCCGTTTTTCCTTCCAAATATAATTTATATAGATGCGATCGCACTTCCCGGAAGGGGGTGGTGTTCTCATTGCTGTTGACTCTTGCATTTCCTCTGAACAGATTCATTCTATTGATCTTCCGCAAATAGAGTTTTTATGTGTTAAAATATTACAAAACGGCCGTTCACTTTATGTTACTTGTTCTTATATTCCTCCTCATTCTGATATTAACATTTACTCATCCCATCTGAGTGCCCTGCAACTTGTTTCGTCATTGTTGACAGATATGGATAATCTGATAGTGGTTGGTGATTTTAATCTGCCACATGTTGTTTTGTCTGCAAATGACACATCTTTGGCAGCATTACCAGTCACTTATGATGATTTTATCGATAGCCTACTGGAGTTAGGCCTATCGCAAGTTAACAGGGTGCACAACTGTAGTGGTAGAATGTTGGACTTGATATTCGTTTCGGACTCAGATTGCTGTAATACTAGTAGAATACCTCCTCTAGTGCTTCCGGAAGATACCTACCATCCAACCTTAGAACTATCCTTTGAAATTCTTAGCCTTAGTCCACTATCTACAAGTTCTTCAAAAACCCGTTGTTTTCGTAAAACTAATTTTACTAAATTAAATTATCTTCTTCAACATACTAATTGGTCTCGCCTTTATTCTTGTAGTGATATAGAAACTGCCATTGCCATATTTTTTAGGACCTTGAATTCGCTTTTGCATATTTGTGTTCCCCTCACTTGTTCTGCAAGTGATAATAAACCACAGTGGTTTACGAGGGAACTATCGAAAATGAAAAACGTGAAGACAAGATCATATAAAAAATTTTAAAAATCGGGAACTACTTTAGATTCATCTTCTAGTTTTCTTTCTGTTAACACATCTTGTTTTAATAATTATCTTAATCGTTGTAGACTTAATTTTTCACGTGACCCTAAACAGTTTTATAAATTTGTTAACTTTAAACGTAAGTCTTCTTGTTTGCCATCCTCAGTATACCTTGATGATACAAAAGCAAGTTCTGATCAGGCAGTAGCCGATCTATTTGCTGAGTATTTTCAATCAGTATACTCATCGAATTTATATAGTAGTAGTAATTCCTATCCTTTTCAAGTTCAAGCGTCAAATTGCATATATGTACCAGTAACTACTGAGTCTACGCTCCTGAGTGAATTTAATTCTGTCAAACCTGGCTACTTGCCTGGCCCTGATGGAGTGCCAGGTTGTATTCTTAGATACTGCGCGGATTCATTTTGTAAGCCCTCAAATAAATTATTTAACTTGTCTGTTGACTCAACTGTGTTTCCTGATGTATGGAAGGAATCCTTTATAATTCCACTCCATAAAAATTCTTCAAAGTCAAACGTTAAAAATTATAGGGGTATATCCAAGTTGTCTGCCATTCCAAAAGTCTTTGAAAAAATTATTTGTTCTCAACTGCAACACGGATGTAGTTCAATTATATCGCCTTATCAACATGGTTTTGTTAGGCGTACATCAACTATTCACTTCGCTTGTTATTAAAGGGTTTCAGGAAAAATGCAAACTGACGTTGTTCACACCGATTTTAGTAAGGCATTTGACTCTGTTAGTCATTCTCTGTTGCTTCATAAATTGAATATTATCGGATTTCCATCAAAACTTTTATTGTGGCTTTCGGAGTACTTGTGTGGCCGAACACAAAAAGTTGTTTTTAAGTCGTCTGTATAAACCTATTTTAGTTACCTCTGGTGTTCCCCAAGGTAGTCACCTTGGATCTTTGCTATTTAATTTGATTATTAACGATCTTCCAGCTGTTATTACTAACTCTTTTGTTTATATGTTTGCTGATGATGTAAAACTATGTTTCACCTACAATGATGCTTCTCTGTGTAACTTACTACAGTAGGATTTGTGTGCGCTGTCAGCCTGGTGTCGTTTTAACTTACTCAATTTAAACTGTTCAAAATGTAAAGTCATGTCTTTTTGTAGAAGTACCCCTCATACTGCTCACTACTTGCTTGATGCTTCACCACTTGACCGCGTGTTTGAAATTTGTTCTTGATCCTAAGCTAAAGTTTGACTCTCATATTTCGTCTATGGTTAATAAGGCCATTAATGTCTTTGGCTTCATCAAGCGGTGGTCGAAAGAGTTTAACGATCCTTACACCACTAAAACGCTTTATACATCCCTAGTACGTCCCATCCTGGAGTATGGATCTTGTGTGTGGTCCCCACAATACTCGATTCACCAGGATAGAATTGAATCTGTGCAGAAGAAATTTCTTCTATTTGCCCTTAGAAGTTTTAACTGGGTTCCTGGAGTTGACTTACCCCCCGTATTCAAGTAGACTCCTTTTAATAAATCTTCCGTCCCTGTTAAACCGTAGAACGATGCATGGAGTATTATTTATAACTAACTTACTTAATGGTGAAATCGACTCATCAGTTCTTTTAAGTCGAATTAAATTTAATGTCCCAATTAGATCTTCACGTAACTTTTTACCCCTTAGCCTTGATAGTTGCTTGAGCAACTATTTAATTCTTGAACCATTTCGGGTTATATGTTCTGACTATAACAAACTTTATTCTCTTGTCTCCTTGGAGGCCTCAACTCCAGTACTAAAAAGATCGATCCTTTTTGCTTTATCTAATCGTAACCACTAATTACTAATCTAACGCTAGTCTGATTGGGTTTTTTTTTTTGGACCACTAATTTTATTGTTGATTTTCCCAGAGCTTTAACGTTAACTTTGTAAATTTTTTACCTAAACTTACTTTCAGATTTATATATAATTTTATTTTACTTAATTTTAGTTTCAAATTTAAATTTTTATTTTAATTTTAATTAATTTGGATTGTATGTCAGCTGATTATAGTTGACAATAAACACATAAACAAATAAACAAAAAACAAGTGGAAACGTTGCAGTCGGACGCAACCGACTGCGGCATACTCGATACCAGTATTAAAACCGGTAAAAAGAGGCCTGATTGCAAAGGGGTACGGATGCGGCAGGGGTGTACTCTGCCTTAAAGATTCTCCGATGCAGATGGGGATGCCACCAGCTATATTCCCTCCATTTTGTGACACTAGCGTAAAGTTTGTAAAAGGTGGTGAAAAGGGGGGCTGGGAGCGGATTGGATGGGCGTGGCATCCAAATTTTTGATGCAGATCTTTGTAAAATGTCAATTGCTATCTTCATACCAAATTTGGTGACTAGCTCAAATTTTGTATAAGGTGGGGAAAGGGGGGGTGGAATGGTTGGGCGTGGCTCCAAAACTTTGATGCAGTTTTTTTGGGGTCGTTACTAGCTACTATTGGCCGTCAGCCAATTGGAGCAACAAGGGGAAGAACGCGCGCCGCAGGGAAACGTATTCATACCGCCAATTTGAATGTGCGCCCGTGCAGTGCGTGCCGTCATTGCTGCTCACAACTGGAAGTGCGACTATACTCTCCTCGCGAGGGCGGCTGGAAGCAGGCCCTTGGTACGGGCATGTCTCTGCCAAGGGTGCTGACTTATGGTAGTCGGGCGAGAGAAGAAAACTCTATAAAATTACCCCAGTCCGAGGTTGAACAGCATTGTGCCGAGGGACTCGTGGCCGAGGGGGTGCTCGGTTTTTACTTTGCGAACTCTGGATACCTGCCGACCTCCAGTTTAATTAGGCTTCCCGCGGCACACGGGCTATGTCGCGGGTGACTTTCCTTTCCCGTCTACTCGTGGGAACAATATGAATTCAATCGACAAAAACAAAAATACAGTGTCCGGGTCACTCAAACACCCGGTGGGAAACGCCAATCCCTCTACAGGAGCTAGCATCTCCTCTCCGACGCCTGGTACGCCAGCAGGTGCTCCCAAAGCCGCTAGCGGCACAGGTGCAGAACGAAAAAGCCATTTGTCCTCACACCCCGGACGTCGACCTGGAGCGGCTCCGAGAGCTCGTGACGCAGACTACTGCTTCGGGGCCCGCTCCCACAGCGGCCAAAAGACCGTCCATTCAGGACCGGCGGCGAGCGGCGCAGATTCTCCAAGAGAACCTAACCGCCCAGCCCTCATCCCCAGACGGAGTCGAAATGATTGCGTGGGCTTAAACCATTCTCCCGAATTTTAAGCCAGCAATACCCGCCGCATCTGCTAAAGCCAAGCAGAAGCGCCAACGCTCCGTTGAGGAGCCGGCATCGCAAGCCAAGCGGATCAAGCCACCCCCGCGGCCACAGCCGCTCACTCGGTCTTTCGCCGAAGCCGCTAAGGAGAAGGTTCTCATTGGGGTCCTTCACAGGGGCCACCAAGAGGGCCATATCCCGCGGAACAGGTGGGGGGCTATTGAAAATGAGCTGCAGGAGAAGGTAGTCGACCTGATGCTGCTGTCTGACGGACCGCCACCCCGTTGCTCTGATGTTGGATGGTATCAGGGCAACATCAAAGCTATAGCCTGTGAAGACGACAAATCTTCAGAGCTATACAAAAAAGCTGTTGGCCTTCTCGGTGAGGTCTATCCCGGCGCTAAGCTGGAGGCAGTAGACTGGAAAGACGTGCCCAGTCGACCACGTGCAAGAGTCTGGGTTTCCGCCAAGCCCGAGGATCCCGAAAGAATCCTCAAACTTTTCCAACTGAGTAACCCCGACCTGGTTACGCATGACTGGAGGATCACCAAGGTCGAGGCGCCAGAAGGTAACAATCAGCAGGTGATCCTGGTCATAAATGATGAATCAGCCGAGGCCCTAGCCGCAACCAACGGATCGGCCCACTACGGCTTTAAGCCGATAGTAATACGGGTCTACCGTTCGAACGCGGCTAGCAAACCGTTGGCTAAAGATAACGCACCTGCGGCGCTAGAAGCTCCTAGTGAGCAGCAAACGGCGGAGGTCACTGCAGGCGGCACTACAGCCCATTGTGCAAATGGCCCTGTCACCGAAAGTGACGCGGTGGCTGATGCCAAGGCAGGTGACGCCCACCAGTCAGAAGACTCTGACTTAGCCGAAGACATGGCCAACATGATCAACCTCGACGCAGACACAGACGAAGAGGCTGATCTGACAGTGGTGGAGTCGAAACTTGAAGATGTCTCTAAGACTTCTTCAGATAAACCTCCAACACTGTAAGACGGCTGCAGCCGCTCTGCTGCTCCGCACAAGCCAATGCGGAGTAGACGTTGTCCTCATTCAGGAACCTTGGGTCTGCTGTGGCAAGGTTTCTGGACTGGGGACTAAGGACTATAAGCTGCATGTAGCCCGCAACGAAGGTAAAGTTCGTACCTGCATACTTGCCAGAAAACACCTAGACATTTTTCTGCTCCCTAATGCCTCGAGCTGGAGTCGGGTCACATCAGGCTCAGCTCAACATACATGGCCTACAACCATCAAGGGCCACCCCCTCATCAACTGTTACGTGCGCTAATCGCCGACTGCGAAGCGACAAACACCGAGCTGATCATAGGTTGTGACGCCAACGCTCACCACCATCAGTGGGGCAGCTCGGATATAAATGAACGGGGTGAGTTACTCTTTAATTATATCCTTTATTACAAAGAATAGGGAAGAAGTCCTAGACTTAACGCTAGCCACAGCCTCCCTTCACCAGAGACTTACAAGATGGAGAGTGCTAGATGAGCACTCCTTCTCTGATCATAGGTATATCGATATAGTGTTCTCTCTCGATATCCCAAAGCCTAAATGGTGCAGAAACGTTAGACGTACGAACTGGACCACTTTTAAAGAATGTCTTACAAGACTCATTCCAGAGCATCCCCAACGGGACCCCCTTCCCCCGAGCACACAGAGCTGCTCACAAACAAACTCACGGAGGCATGCAAGTCCGCCCTTAACATGTCATGTCCCCAGAGAAAACCAAGAGGGAAAACAAAACCACCGTGGTGGTCCCCACAAATAGGCGAGCTTCGAAAAAATTCGCGAAAGCTTTTTAACAAAGCAAGGTTCAGGGGAGACGACCAATCATGGAGTCTCTATAAAGCCAGCCTAACCTCCTACAAGAAGTCACTTAGACAAGCTAAACGCTCCTCATAGCAGAATTTCTGCTCCAAAATCGAGAGTACCACAGAAGCCGCTAGGCTTAGGAAAGTTCTCTCCAGCACACAAACACCCATGGGCTTCCTTAAAGGACCCAATGACTCGTGGACAACGACCAGTTCGGAGTCACTGGAACTTTTGGTGGAAACCCACTACCTCGGATGCTCAGTCGCATGTTTCCGACCCCCTATCCATAGAGAATTTCAGGAGCAAGTCTCCACCGACCTTTTCTCCAGGGATACAATCTCTTGGGCTATAAGTAGCTTCTCGCCCTACAAATCCCCTGGGCTGGATGGAATCATTCCAGCCCAACTGCAATATGCAGGGGATACTGCCATTAACTGGCTTCAGAAAATCTTTTCAGATATCCTGACAACCGGTTCGATCCCCACGCCATGGCTCGAATCCAAGGTCGTCTTCATTCCGAAGGCCGGTAAAGCCTCACATACAATCCCAAAGGACTTTCGTCCAATCAGTCTCACATCTTTTCTACTAAAGACACTAGAAAGGGTGCTGAGTTTACATATCAGAGACTCGATCAAGACCGATCACTTCTCTCAAGCACAACATGCTTACCAAAAAGGCAAATCCACTGAAACAGCGCTCCATGCTGTTATATCCACAGTGGAAAAGGCACTACACCACAAGGAGTACTGCCTTATAGCCTTTCTAGACATTGAGGGCGCTTTTAACAACGTCTTACCGGACGCAATCACCAAGGCTTTGTCGGAGCTGGGGGTTGGACACCACATTGTGGAATTGATTGATCAACTGCTCAAATGCAGGATCGTCAGGGCCACACTGGGGTCTTCGACCATTGCCAGATCCGTAAATAGAGGCACCCCGCAAGGAGGTGTTCTCTCTCCTCTCCTTTGGAATGTTGCTGTTAACAGCTTGCTGCGCTCCTTAGAGGGAGGGGGCTGTCGGGTGATAGCCTACGCGGATGACGTCGCTATAGCCTTCTCGGGTAAATTCCCCCAAAGTTTGTGCGAGCGTATGACCACCGCACTACGAACCCTGTCCTCATGGGCCACTTCAAAGGGACTAGGGCTTAACCCAGCCAAAACTGACTTAGTCCTCTTCACTAGGAAGTATAAGATACCTCCCCTCAAACCCCCAACCTTAAACGGGGTGGAACTTGCCTTCAGTAAATCCGCCAAATACCTAGGGCTCACTCTAGACAGCAAACTAGACTGGAATCTTAACACCGAAGAACGGGTTAAGAAGGCCTCAGTCGCTTTGTATACATGTAAGAAGTCCATTGGACTGAAATGGGGAATGGCACCCCACATCACGCTGTGGCTGTACACAGCCATAGTTTGGCCCATCGTACTGTACGGAGTGTCAGTATGGTGGCCAACGCTTTCTAAGAAAACATCAGTCCACAAGCTTGGCAAAGTACAGCGTGCCGCTGGACTGATATCAACAGGGGCCCTCAGAACGACCCCAACTGAGGCTCTGGACAATATACTAAATCTCCTACCAATAGACCAAATGGGAAAATTAGTAGCAACTCTCTCTGCCCTACGCATGAGAGAAACCAAGCAGTGGTCCGAGCAGAATTTCGGACACTCTAATATTCTAGTGGGTAACTTGCTTATCCCCTCAAACACGGACTATTGTTGTCCTCAGGAATTCCCCAAAACCCCTTTCCACACGCTAGTCCCCCCAAGGGAGGATTGGTGCTCAGGCACGCCAGGGCCGGCAGACTCAGTAAAAATTTACACCGATGGCTCCAAGCTAGACGAACGGGTAGAGGGAGGCGTCTTTTGCGAGGAGCTGTCTATCAACAAATTGTTCAACCTTCCTGATCACTGCAGCGTATTTCAAGCTGAGATCGCTGCCATACAGGAAGCACTCTTATGCATTTCCGAATGTGAATGCTCAGCAGATAGAATCTGCATTTTTTCCGATAGTCAGGCGGCTATCAAATCTCTAAAAGCGATATCATCCAATTCGATATCCGTCACAAACTGCCGCAGATCTTAACACGAGATGGCAGAGCAGTTCGAAATACACCTCATTTGGGTGCCCGGTCACAAAGGCATCGAGGGCAACTGCAAAGCAGACGAGCTGGCAAGGCATGGCACTACCATGCCTCTCCTCACATACAAGGAGGGCTGGGGTATTCCCATGGCCAGCTGCAAGCTCAGAGTTCGATCGCACTTCGAACTCGAAGCAAACAAGGGGTGGCAGCTTACCACCGCCTCAGGTAGGATTGCTAGGCAAACCTGGCCAACGCGCTGCAAAAAGCGCTCCTCAGACCTAATCCACCTAAGCAGATTAGGCTGTGCCGCCGTAATCAGGGCCATTACGGGGCACTGGCTGGTGGGGTCTCATGCAGCAAGACTTCTAGCCCCTTTTGATGATTTCTGCCGAAGCTGTCGTCACGAGGAGGAGGAAGAAACAGTTTCCCACCTTTTCTGCGACTGTCCGGCACTCTGCAACAGCAGAAATCGCTATCTAGGGTCCTTCTTTTTATCGGACCTCACTCAACTTGCGGATATTAAACCGAAAAATATCCTGTCCTTCATTCAAACCTCGGGCTGGGACCACGCCCTCAAAGGCGGCGAAACACGCTCATTGTCTGGGTAGACGGTTTTTGGACTAAGTCCAAACGCGGCACCACAACGGGCCAAAACACATGGCCTATGTGAGTGGGAGGTAATTTTAAGCCTTCCACTACCGCTTTCACCTAACCTAACCTAACCTACTAGCTATCTTCCCACCAAATAGCTACACAACTCTGGGAGATATACGCATTCGCGTTTTTGACGACGCTTTGGTATTGGTGGGCATGGCATCCAAAATTTTGATGCAGTTTTTGGGGGGTCATAATCACCTATCTTGGCACCAAATTTGGTGGCTCTAGCTCAAAAACTGTGGGAGATATAGCCATTTCTGATTTCAAAATGCGGGGGGGCTGAGGGCGTAATGGGTGGGCGTGGCTCCAAAATTTTGATGCAGTTTTTTGGGGTCGTTACTAGCTATCTTCCCACCAAATTTGGAGACTCTAGCTCCACAACTCTGGGAGATACACGCACTCCCGTATTTGACGAAGCGTTGGGGCAGCTGGGGGCGGCTAGGCCAGTATCGGTAGGCGTGGCATCCAAACTTTTGATGCAGTTTTTGGGGGGTCAAAATCACCTATCTTGGCACCAAATTTGGTGGCTATAGCTCAAAAACTGTGGGAGATATAGGCTTTTTTGACTTTAAAATGTGGGGGGGCTGGGGGCGAAATGGGTGGGCGTGGTTCCAAAATTTTTGGTGCAGTTTTTTGGGAGTTGCTAGTAGCTATCTTCTTACCAAATTTGGTACTTCTAGCTGTAAGGATGTGCGAAATATGTGGATTTATCGGTTTTGAGTTATCGAATTTATCGATTTGCTAGCCCCCCAGTTATCGTAGAGCCTCCATATTGACACTTTTATTTGCATTCCCATAGATAAAGAGAATTGGAGAGTTTCAAGTCTCTAGCTTGAAGGGTGTGGAAAAAATCGTTAATAAACAAATTAAATAGCAAAGATCCAAGGTGACTACCTTGGGGAACACCAGAGGTAACTAAAATAGGTTTATACAGACGACTTAGAAACAACTTTTTGTGTTCGGCCACACAAGTACTCCGAAAGCCACAATAAAAGTTTTGATGGAAATCCGATAATATTCAATTTATGAAGCAACAGAGAATGACTAACAGAGTCAAATGCCTTACTAAAATCGGTGTGAACAACGTCAGTTTGCATTTTTCCTGAAACCCTTTAATAACAAGCGAAGTGAATAGTTGATGTACGCCTAACAAAACCATGTTGATAAGGCGATATAATTGAACTACATCCGTGTTGCAGTTGAGAACAAATAATTTTTTCAAAGACTTTTGGAATGGCAGACAACTTGGATATACCCCTATAATTTTTAACGTTTGACTTTGAAGAATTTTTATGGAGTGGAATTATAAAGGATTCCTTCCATACATCAGGAAACACAGTTGAGTCAACAGAAAAGTTAAATAATTTATTTGAGGGCTTACAAAATGAATCCGCGCAGTATCTAAGAATACAACCTGGCACTCCATCAGGGCCAGGCAAGTAGCCAGGTTTGACAGAATTAAATTCACTCAGGAGCGTAGACTCAGTAGTTACTGGTACATATATGCAATTTGACGCTTGAACTTGAAAACGATAGGAATTACTACTACTATATAAATTCGATGAGTATACTGATTGAAAATACTCAGCAAATAGATCGGCTACTGCCTGATCAGAACTTGCTTTTGTATCATCAAGGTATACTGAGGATGGCAAACAAGAAGAGTTACGTTTAGAGTTAACAAATTTATAAAACTGTTTAGGGTCACGTGAAAAATTAAGTCTACAACGATTAAGATAATTATTAAAACAAGATGTGTTAACAGAAAGAAAACTAGAAGATGAATCTAAAGTAGTTCCCGATTTTTAAAATTTTTTATATGATCTTGTCTTCACGTTTTTCATTTTCGATAGCTCTCTCGTAAACCACTGTGGTTTATTATCACTTGCAGAACAAGTGAGGGGAACACAAATATGCAAAAGCGAATTCAAGGTCCTAAAAAATATGGCAATGGCAGTTTCTATATCACTACAAGAATAAAGGCGAGACCAATTAGTATGTTGAAGAAGATAATTTAATTTAGTAAAATTAGTTTTACGAAAACAACGGGTTTTTGAAGAACTTGTAGATAGTGGACTAAGGCTAAGAATTTCAAAGGATAGTTCTAAGGTTGGATGGTAGGTATCTTCCGGAAGCACTAGAGGAGGTATTCTACTAGTATTACAGCAATCTGAGTCCGAAACGAATATCAAGTCCAACATTCTACCACTACAGTTGTGCACCCTGTTAACTTGCGATAGGCCTAACTCCAGTAGGCTATCGATAAAATCATCATAAGTGACTGGTAATGCTGCCAAAGATGTGTCATTTGCAGACAAAACAACATGTGGCAGATTAAAATCACCAACCACTATCAGATTATCCATATCTGTCAACAATGACGAAACAAGTTGCAGGGCACTCAGATGGGATGAGTAAATGTTAATATCAGAATGAGGAGGAATATAAGAACAAGTAACATAAAGTGAACGGCCGTTTTGTAATATTTTAACACATAAAAACTCTATTTGCGGAAGATCAATAGAATGAATCTGTTCAGAGGAAATGCAAGAGTCAACAGCAATGAGAACACCACCCCCCTTCCGGGAAGTGCGATCGCATCTATATAAATTATATTTGGAAGGAAAAACGGAATAATCAGAAATATCGGGTTTTAGCCAGGTTTCTGTAAGTGCAACTATTTGTGATTCAAAGGATAGGCTATTAACATAAAATTTAGCAAGTTTAGTGTTAAGGCCTCTAACGTTTTGATAGGCCAAGCTAATAACTTTTGTTAGTTTTTTGCAGCCGAGGTGGAGGCTACATGGTGGCCAACAGGTGGTGCGCTACCAATCCTAATACCGTTAATATTATTACTACTATTTCGCCTATTCACATACTCCTTCACAACGAGCTGTGGCGGCCAAAACTTTTCTGAACAAATTGTCGAGAAAAGTTCGGGCGGAACACTCAACTTGAAAGAAGATATGCTTCGGGCATGTTTAAATTTAAATTTTTCAACCATAATATGTGGTGAATCGATATTACTTTTAACGTAGGCTCAAACATCATCAGATGAAGTGTCGGATGCTAGCCTAGACACGAAAATAAACTTATTAAGTGGGACAACGACAAGAGGCTTTTGAGCCCCAGTTGTACCTGTATTTGGATTAATAGGCACACGAGCTGCTGAACCGGAGGGCTCATGCATAGGATCAGAAGTTAAAGTGGCTACGTTATTGATGGGATTCCTTGCAGGGGAGTTAAATAACATTAGTGGGTTAGCATTGGAACCAATTGAAGGATTAATGTTAGGATTAATGTTAGGCACCAAAAGAGGTTTGGTTGGCAGAACAGGTGGGACAATAAGTGGATTAGGACCCGAAGTCTTTTTGCGCTTCGGAGATTCGGTAATCACCTTGCCATTTTTGAAATTAAGCTCAAGCTCGTTGGCTACATGCATAGCTTTAAAGCCAGCATGAGTCTGCCTCATGAATTTGGACGATTCTTTCACAGCCAAATTGCAGGGCTCGCAATACCATTTAAGGCCTGTATCTGCAATTAAGCAGTCCCTGATTTTTGCAGTAAAGCCAGCACATTTCATGTGGATCGTGTTGTCACACAATCCGCACAAAATAAAATCTTGGTTGGTGGTTCCAACCACTTTGCAATTGGTGCTACAGCAAGCAAACATTTCCAAATTATTTTAAGGTTTTAACTGGCAACTGATATGCTAGCACAAAACAAAGTAAGGCGCAGGTTATTATAAGTAAAACGTATCACTGCAAGAGCAATATAAAAATATCAAATGTTTTGTTCTAATGTTCTAAAATTTTTATGGTTTGCATCTCAAATTGCAGATTTTGCAACTCTTCTTTGCATTCCTTTTTATACTCGATACCGAAGGTAAAGAGTATATTGGTTTTGTGCAATGTCCGTCATGGTGTCTGTCCGTCTGTACGTCCGTATGGTTGCAAGTTTTTTCCACACCCTTCAAGCTAGGGACTTGAAACTTTCCAATTCTCTTTATCTATTGGATAGTAAATTAAAGTGTCAAGATGGGGTTCTACGATAACTAGGGGGCTGGCAAATCGATAAATTCGATAACTCAAAACCGATAAATCCACATATTTCGCACATCCTTACAGCTAGAACTACCAAATTTGGTAAGAAGATAGCTACTAGCAACCCTCAAAAACTGCATCAAAAATTTTGGAGCCACGCCCCCACATTCCACCCCCAGCCCCCCCGCATTTTGAAATCAAAAAAGCCTATATCTCCCAAAGTTTTTGAGCTATAGCCACCAAATTTGGTGCCAAGATAGGTGATGATGACCCTCTTGAAACTGCATCTAAAGTTTGGATAGCACGCCCACCGATACTGCCCTAGCCGCCCCCATCCACTCCAACACTTCGTCAAAAACGGTAATGCGTGTATCTTCCAGAGTTGTGGAGCTAGAGCCTCCAAATTTGGTGCGAAGATAGCTGATAACGACCCCAGAAAAACTGCATCAAAGTTTTGGAGCCACGCCCACCCATTCTTCCCCCCTTTCCCCACTTTTTACAATTTTCGAGCTAGAGTCACCAAATTTGGTATGAAGATAGCAATTGACATCCCACAAAGATCTGCATCACAAATTTGGATGCCACGCCCACCCATACCGCCCCCAGCCCCCCTTTCCCCACTTTTTACAAATTACGAGCTAGAGTCACCAAATTTGGTATGAAGATAGCAATTGACATTTCACAAAGATCTGCATCAAAAGTTTGGATGCCACGCCCACCCATAAGGCCCAAGCCCCCCTTTCCCCACTTTTAACAAACTTCGAAATTTTAATACTCGATACCGAAGGTAAAGAGTATATTGGTTTTGTGCAATGTCCGTCATGGTGTCTGTCCGTCTGTCCGTCCGTATGTACGCAAGTTTTTTCCACACCCTTCAAGCTAGAGACTTGAAGCTTTCCAATTCTTTTCATCTATGGGATAGTAAATTAAAGTGTCAAGATGATGGTTCTACGATAACTGGGGGGCTTGCAAATCCATCAATTCGATATCTCAAAACCGATAAATCCACATATTTCGCACATCCTTACAGCTAGAAGTACCAAATTTGGTAAGAAGATAGCTACTAGCAACCCCAAAAAAACTGCATCAAAAATTTAGGAGCCACGCCCCCCCTTTCCGCCCCAGCCCTCCTGCATTTTAAAGACAAAAAAGCCTATATCTCCCACAGTTTTTGAGCTATAGCCACCAAATTTGGTGCCAAAATAGGTGATGATGACCCCCTTAAAACTGCATCAAAAGTTTGGATTAGCCGAATCCAGCTGCCCCAACGCTTCGTCAAACACGGGAATGCGTGTATCTTCCAGAGTTGTGGAGCTAGAGCCTCCAAATTTGGTGGGAAGATAGCTGATAACGACCCCAAAAAAACTGCATCAAAGTTTTGGAGCCACGCCCACCCATTCTGCCTCCCTTTCCCTACTTTTTACAATTTTCGAGCTAGAGTCACCAAGTTTGGTATGAAGATAGCAATTGACATTCCACAAAGATCTGCCCACCCATAAGGCCCCAGCCCCCCTCTCCACACTTTTTACAAACTTCGAGCTAGAGTCACCAAATTTGGTATGTAGATAGCAATTGACATTCCACATAGATCTGCATCATAAATTTGAATGCCTAGCCCACCCATACCGCCCCCAGCCCCCCTTTCCCCTTTTATTACAAATTTCGAGCTAGAGTCACCAAATTTGGTATGAAGATAGCAATTGACATTACACATAGATCTGCCCACCCATAAGGCCCCAGCCCCCTTTCCCAACAACTTTTTACAAACTTCGAGCTAGAGTCACCAAATTTGGTATGTAGATAACAATTGACATTCCACATAGATCTGCATCATAAATTTGAATGCCTAGCCCACCCATACCGCCCCCAGCCCCCCTTTCCCCTTTTATTACAAATTTCGAGCTAGAGTCACCAAATTTGGTATGAAGATAGCAATTGACATTTCACAAAGATCTGAAACAAAAATTTTGATGCCACAACTACCCATACCGCCCCCAGCCCCCCCCCCTTTCCCACCACTTCCCCACCTTTCACAAAGTTTGAGCTAGAGTCACCAAATTTGGTATGAAGATAGCAATTAACATTCCACAAAGATCTGCGTCACAAATTTGGATGCCACGTCCACCCATACCGCCCCCAGCCCCCTTTCCCCACTTTTTACAAATTTCGAGCTAGAGTCACAAAATTTGGTATGAAGATAGCAATTGACATTCCACAAAGATCTGAATCACAAATTTGGATGCCACGCCCACCCATACTGCCCCCAGCCCTCCCTTTTCACCACCTTTTACAAACTTTGAGCTAGAGTCACCAAATTTGGAAGGAAGATAGCTTGTGGCATCCCCATCTGAATCGGAAAATCTTTTAGGCAGCGTACACCCCTGTCGCATCCGTACCCCTCTGCAGTCAGGCCTCTTTTTACCGGTTTTAATACTGGTATCGGGTATGCCGCAGTCGGTTGCGTCCGACTGCAACATTTCCACTTGTTCTTTAAAAAGGTTGTCCACATTTTCAACACTGGTGTCTTCTCTATCAATATCGTGACACATACTGTCCATATACACTTCCAAGATTCTGAACTCATGTTTCTTAGTTTAGTAACAAACAAAAGAGCTAGAACCATCCGTGATGGGAGTGAATCAGCTTATATCAAGCACTGATAAATAACATTTACTTATAAAGCATTTTAATACTCGATACCGAAGGTAAAGAGTATATTGGGTTTGTGCAATGTCCGTCATGGTGTCCATCCGTCTGTCCGTCTGTATGTGTCCAATTTTTTTCCACACCCTTCAAGCTAGAGACTTGAAACTTTCCAATTCTCTTTATCTATGGGAAAGTAAATTAAAGTGTCAAGATTGGGGTTCTACGATAACTGGGGAGCTGGCAAATCCATAAATTCGATAACTCAAAACCGATAAATCCACATATTTCGCACATCCTTACAGCTAGAACTACCAAATTTGGTAAGCAGATAGCTACTAGCAACCCCCAAAAACTGCATCAAAAATTTTGGAGCCACGCCCACCCATTCCGCCCCCAGCCCCCCCGCATTTTAAAGTCAAAAAAGCCTATATCTCCCACAGTTTTTGAGCTAGAGCCACCAAATTTGGTGCCAAGATAGGTGATGATGACCCCCCAAAAACTGCATCAAGAGTTGGATGCCACGCCCACCCATACCGCATCCAGCCCCCTTTCCCCTTTTTTTTTTAAATTTCGAGCTAGAGTCACCAAATTTGGTATGAAGATAGCAATTGATTTGGATGCTACGCCCACCTATACCGCCCCCAGCCCCCCTATCCCTACTTATTTAAAGCTTCGAGCTAGAGTCACCAAATTTGGTGTGATAATAGCAATTGACATTTCACAAAGATCTGCAGCAAAAATTTGGATGCCACACCCACCCAATCCGCCCCCAGCCCCCCTTTTCACCACCTTTTACAAACTTTGAGCTAGAGTCACCAAATTTGTTATGAAGATAGCTGGTGGCATCCCCATCTGCATCGGAGAATCTTTAAGGCAGCGTACACCCCTGCCGCATCCGTACCCCTTTGCAATCAAGCCTCTTTTTACCGGTTTTAATACTACTTAGTATCGAGTATGCAGCAGTCGGTTGCGTCCGACTGCAACGTTTCCACTTGTTTTATTAGCTTTTATGTTCTACAATTTTTTTTTGTAGGGTAAAGGCATCTCATCAACTCTTATTATTTCTTTATATACTCGATACCGAAGGTAAAGAGTATGTGCAATGTCCGTCATGGTGTCCGTCCGTCTGTACGTTCACAACTTTTTTCCACACCCTTCAAGCTAAAGACTTGAAACTTTCCAATTCTCTTTATCTATGGGATAGATGGGGGTTCTACGATAACTGGGGGGCTGGCAAATCGATAAATTCGATAACTCAAAACCGATAAATCCACATATTTCGGACATCCTTACAGCTAGAACTACCAAATTTGGTCAGCAGATAGCTACTAGCAACCCCCAAAAAACTGCATCAAAAATTTAGGAGCCACGCCCACCCATTTCGCCCCGAAGAAATCAAGAAGAAATCAAAGAGAAGAGCAACGCGCTCAAATGATTGCCCGAGGTTGAGCGGTGTACAGAGAGCGGCGTGCACAGTTTAGAGGTGAATCCGCAGACAATCAACGGCCAGATTATCGTCAAGGCCGAGTTCCGCTTCGCCTTCGCGATCAAATGGAACATGTTGGCTTTCACTACGATCCTGACTGCGACCATTAAGAGTTTTAAGCAAGACGAGCGTCGTCGGCAGAGCAACGCGTACTTCTCTGTAGTTTCAGAGCAGCCCGAGCGGTCAACCCCCAACCCGCAAATCGAACTCGCTTACACAGAGCGTGTCAGAACTGCCATACAAAAGCCTACTGTACACTGCGCTCGGTATGCGTATACTGTGGGGAACTGCATAACTCCGCAAGTTGCCCAGCAAGTAAAGAAGATTCTAGCAAAAAAGTTTGCAACAATTGCGAAGGCAAGCACACAGCCAACTACAGAGGATGCCATGTCTGCTGAAAACTTTCTACAGGCCACATCACTAAAAATACATTTTGACAGTGGGAACCAAATTATACTGCCTCCCGCGTTACACCATATCTGAAGACCAATTTATGGAATTTTTTAACTCACTAGGAGAATGTTTTATAGCAGCAGGAGACTACAATGCCAAGCACACACACTGGGGATCTCGTCTTGTGAATCCTAAAGGAAAGCAGCTCTACAATGCAATTATAAAAGCTAGCAACAAGCTTGACCACGTTTCTGGCCGACAGATCCCAAAAAACTAACCGATCTGATTTACTTTGCAGTTACCAAAAACATTTCACGTAGACTGATAAGTGCAGAGTGCCTTTCGGATCTATCATCCGATCACTCGGCAGTCCTAATAAATCTTCTTCGACACTCTGACACATTGAGCTTAAGCCACGTCTCGTCGATGAAGCTGACATTGATTGTTTTGTTAACACTCAGGAGACGGTCTTCGTCACCGCAGCTCGCACCGCTACGCTTCAAACACCAAAAACAATACACAACCAAAGGACAACAAATCTACAAATTGAACAGCTCGTTTTTGAAAAGCGGCGCTTACGACGTGACTGGCAATCGAACAGATCGCCATCGGCAAAGCAAAAACAAAAAGAAGCCACACGTAAACTCACCAAAGCGTTAAAAATCGAGGACTAACGCGCTCAAAGCCGTTACATCGAGCAATTATCAACCACCAGTACGAAAAACTCATTGTGGAGAGCTCACCCAACTCTAAGCTCATCAACGGAAACAGTAATGCCTATAAGAAACTTCGCAGGCGGCTGGGCCCGCAGCGATGAAAAAAGAGCTAACACATTTGCTACTCATGTTCAAAAAGTGTTCCAACCTAACCCTGCAACAAATCCATTTGCACTACCGACTACTTCAAACGGCTCTCAGCTTCAACATAATCCAAGTTTCGCCCGAATGAAATCGTTAGAATCATTTAAGAGCAATTGAACCCAAGAAAATCTCTAGGCGGTGACCAAATAACCCCAAAGTTAGTGAGCTTCCTTACTGTGCGATCTGCACAATTGCCCAGCTCTTCAATACTATCACCAAACTAGGCCACTATCCAGACAGATGGAAAAAGTCAATCATCATTATGATACCAAAGCCTGGAAAAGATCACACAGTTCCCACGTCGTATAGACTTATATGCTTATTATCGTGTCTATCAAAACTTTTTGAAAAATGTTTGCTGTCCCGGATAAATCCATTCCTGAATCTTCATAACATAATCCCATCACACCAATTTGGCTTTCGTGAAAAGCACGGAACAATTGAGCAGGTTATTGAGCCCAATACAAGCAACAGCGCAACTAGCCCTTCATCTGGTCAACTAGAAAAATGGTTATCAGATTGGCGAATTAAGGTAAACGAACAAAAATGTAAGCAAGTAACTTTCACCCTTAACAGGCAAGATTGTCCACCGCTCACGTTAAACAACACCACACTTCCAAAAGCAAACGATGTAACGTTTCTGGGCGTACACTTAGACAGAAGACTTACATGGCGGCGACACATTGAAGCTAAAAGAACACTTCTCAAACTGAAAGCTAATACCATCCATTGGCTCATCAATGCTCGCTCTTCCCTTAGTTTGGACTACAAGGTACTGCTTTACAACTCTGTTCTAAAACCATCCGGACCTATGGTTCTTTCAGGTCGCAGAACGCATTGATGAGGAATGTATTAATACTGTTCTCGAGGAGCAGACTTCAGAATGGATATATATCCCCAATCCAAATACTCTTTCTTGAAGTCATGTTACATTTTTTTTAAGAGTGTCATCTTTTGACAGTTTGCGCTCAAGTTGTAAAAAACGCCTTTAGGCAGTTTGAAAGGACAGGCCAAGAACTTTGGGATCGGTCTTAAAAGGAAGATTTACTTGAAAGTGACCGGAAGATAATCGTTTTACATTTTCCTTAGAATGCAGTTCACAGGCCTGCTGTTCAGCTGTTTGGCGCACAGCCTTCGACTCGATTGGACATTGATCCAATTCCCAAAAACGAATTACTAGGGAGTCGAGAGAACAAGTAGACACTTGAGCTACCAAACTATCACTGCACTGTTGCCGAGGCGCTTGTCCAGTACATTTGCCCGCAACAATCCAGCCAAGCAATGTTTTTGGCATTATGGGTCGGAATGTAATTTTATTTGCCCAACGCACAATAAACCATAAAACAATTCAGCTCCCAAGAACACATCTACCTTAGCTGGCTTATAGAACTCGGGATCTGCCAACTTAATATTTTTTTGTATTTTCCAGTTCAATATGGACAGATGTGGATATCGACTTAAGTACCCAACACTCAGCGGAAAATGTGTGGGAATTCAAACAAGATTGAATTGATGCACAAGCCTTATTTTTGCTATCAGTGGTTGCACCACCTTCCATTGAGATAGCAAGGGAAGTTGGCTCACGTTTAAGACGTAGCCTCTGTGCCATGCTCTCAGACATCAAATTTATCTGCGAGCCACTATCGAGCAAAACTCGTGCTGGATGCAACTGTCCAAATCTATCTTTAATGTTCACGATGGCGGTTGCAAGAACAACTTGATCCCCATTAAGCACGTGACCTACATATGCCTCAGAAGTTGAAGCTTGAAGTGCCGCTTCCTCACTTTGTACTGGTGAATTATACCTATGAAGCAAAGAGTGATGAGGCTTTGAACACACACGATACTTCGACGCCTTGCAGTTCGAAACAATGTGTTCCACGGTCAAACAATTAAGACACATTCTTTGAGTTTTTACGTACTCTAATCGTTGCATAACCGAAATAGCACAGAATGCCGGACAAACTTATGTATTGTGATCTGCAGACTTGCAATAAATACATGCAGACGACGACCTTTGACCTGCATTAGCACAGGCAAATGAAGATTTGTGTTGAGGTTTTCTTACTTCATTACGCAATTTTGACTTGTCACTAGTGGACTCCTCTGCTGTCAATTATTGATACCTCCTATTCAACTGTTTAGCACAATCTTCCCAAGATGGCAGCTTATCATAATCAAGCTGCTCCTCAAAACGAGATTTGGTCGTATGATCTACCTTAGCCATGACCATATGAATAATCATTGCATGAGCAATGTCTTTGTCGTCACCCAGAGACGACAGCGATCCATCTATAGCAGACACTGTATCTACTATCGATCTTAAACTCGATGCAGATGGTTTGGTCATGCTTGGCAAATCAAACAATTGAGCAACCGTATCAAAAAATATAAGACATTTATTGCCGTAAACTGACTTTAGACTAGCAAGGGCCTTAGGGTAATTTCAATCTGTTAGCTGATACAGCTTAACTACACCCAATGCTTCATCTGACAGACAAGAAACCAAATGGTTAAATTTTTCAACGTTTGTTAACGACGCATCGTCATCCACAAGACTCTCGAAAAGGCACATAAAACTTTTAAACTCCGAATGTTTACCACTAAATTTTGGTTAACGCATTTTCGGCAGCTGAGATCGCTGGCTCGAATTCATTGACCAATCATATTTGACCTGTGTGTCGAATCGTGGCTTAATTGCATTCGTGAACAATGCTTTTGTTAGACACACAAATCCTCCAACGGCTCTGCCTGTAAATTCATAGCTTTTTCAACATACCCTTCTAATAATTCTAAACGACATGCTAACTCTGTTTTGTCGGATGAGATTTTTTTAATTTAAAGGCATTTTGCATGCGAGCAATGTCAGCCTTGACTTTATCAAATTTCTGCAAACATGATGTTAACTTAACATTAGTCTTAGATACTGCTGGTTTTTCGAGTTACTGTTTATCTGACTCAGACATGATTAAGCTAACAACAAACTACTTTAAAAAAAAAAATTCACACAAAAGTTCAACTATTCTTGTAGGCTACCCTCTCACACGCACTGTAACTATGTAACAAAACGCCAAGCTTGCTTACTGAACACACACACACACCCTACGCGATATGTGAATAAACAAACGAAAAACAGTCCAAGCGACCGATAATAAGCAAGTCAATCGTTTGCTGTGGCCACTTTGTAGGCAACAGCAGTAGAATACGCGGGGTGCGGGGAGTTAAAAAAGCGAAAACTGAAAAGAAACTGCGACACTTTGCATTTGCACAAACACACGAACGATATAATAATGCAATAAATAAACTACCGAATGTACTTTTATTATGTTGATTATTATTAGCATGTATGTTGGTTGTTGCTTTTAATTTAATATTAAGCATAAGTTGCCGTTTTGTCTATTTTAATTAAATACACAAAGTGCCAGAAATTGAGCTGTTTCTACGTGTATGAACGTATGTACATATAAATATCAAAAATTTTTGATATTTCCTTTCGACTGCAGCGACACAACGAAGTAAATTCTTTAAATTCAATTTTTGGCACAGAATACCTGGAGACTTTCTTGCGATTCAATAGAAAGAGATCTTCCTCGTTTGTTAGCCATAGAAACTTCAATATCACGAAAGTCCAAAAGGGTAATTCCAGCAAATCCAAAAATCATCGAAAATGTGTGATTAATTATCACACGCGAGACTTAAGCCACCACCGCGAGGTAAACAAATAAAATCGAAAAAACCGAAGTCCCTGCTCGGGCGCCAATGTTAAATCTATTAGTTTTAGATTATAAAACAAACAAAACGAAATAATGAGGCGCGGTTTTTCTTGCAATAGCGAATATAATTTGTGAGGTGGCTTCATGTATAATATGACAATTAAATTCTAGCTTAGCTTAAACAAATGTGCATACGACACAATCGGCCGCACTTATGTGAATTCGCCGTCGGCAGATTGCCCATCGGCCTAAAAGCTTACATAGCTTAAGAGCGCTTCAACATTTCCCTTAAACTAACTTATGCTATACTAAACTCCTAACTAAATTAAACTACTCCAACAACATAAAAACATCCAATAGGATTATGAGTTTCCACTCACATCAACCTATGAGCCAGAAAATAAACACTGCAAAAAACATGGTCAGAAAAGCATACACACTGAGATAGAACAACACAGGCCCGAAATATATATAAAATTAAAATCAATATTATTAAAGAACAGCTACCCGGAACGATTAGTGGACAACATAATACTAGAAATACTAGAAATCCCAAACGAAAACAACAAAATCTTAAAAACACAAAACGACAATTCGGACGAACAAATGAACCAATACGTGAGCATACATATAATAGAACATTTAACTAATAAACAAACACTCGCGAAAATTATGCCAGCTGATGCTACCAAACACCTAACATATGCATACAAAGCGCACAAAAATACACGTAGATTGTTTACGAATACGAAAGACAAGATCGACAAAGAACAACAACAAAACGTCATCTACCAAATCAGCTGCATGGGAAGAGAGGGAGAGCGATGTAACGGGGTTTATATCGGGACAACCAAGAGAGCGTTTGGAGCGAGACTCAACGAACACCGGGGGGATGCGAAAAAGGGAAAAATGACCACAGCTCTTGCACAGCACACAACAACAACAGGTCACACAGCTGACTTCGAAAACGCAAAACTGTTGGACATTGAACGGAGTAGGGATGTTGATATTATATCAAAATATCGATATATCGATATTTGAAGAAATACGATACGATATAATGGGGCGATATTTTCGTGGGGCGATATTATCATATTCGATATTTAAGGTCGATATATCACGTCGCCATTTTAAGTACATATATCATAACGGGAAAAATTTGTTAAATATACATATGAGCAAAATGACTGATATTAAACGCTATTTTATAAAAGTTGACGGACGCAGTTCCACCTGCATGATTTGCAACAAACTTGTAAAAACAAGTGGGAGTACAACAAATTTAAAAGTGCATTAGAAGAATAATCATTTTGATGCTGCACTAAAATGCAAACTGGTGACTGCAAGCGAGCCGCAAGCCGCCAAGAAGAGACAACACGTAAGTAAAGCGCACGCTCGAAAACGTGACTATTAAAACCAGGGAAGATCATGTTAACAAAATAATTAAAATAAATGTAATTAATTTTTAGGACGAATCTACCATTGCAACAGACGCTAGGCCATTGCAACCGACCATTGATCAGGCCTTGAGCACAGCTGCGCCAATGACTGGTATTAATTCCAAGTTTACTCTTGCGTATTAAATTTTAACGTTTTTTTTCTAGAAAATGGATCCAAATGGAAAGAGATCACAGCAGATCTTATATATATGATCTGCAAAGACAACATGCCAGTGCGATGCGTGGAAAAAGATGGGTTAAAAAAATACTCGGCAAGGCTCAATCCGAAATATAAGCTGCCAAGCAGATCAATGGTAAGTTTGACTGACTTAACACTTTTATCAAACTAATCACTCGCTTATTGTTTTAGGTAACTTCTTTAATCGACGAAAGATATATTAAAACCGTCGAGACCGTAACCAAACAGTTTGAAAAATTCGCTAACTTCGCCTTTACGTGCGATTTGGTTACAATCACCAACTCATCACGAGGGTTCATGACGATTACAGCGCACTATATTGAGAACAACGAGTTGGACTCGCTTTGTCTAGCTGCCGTTAGAATCGCCAATGTATGTATTTTGAGAGCAGATCTTTAAAACTCAATATTCACAACATTTTTTTTACATTTAGACACACACCGCTATTAATATAAAAAAGGTGTTCGAAGAAAGGGTGGAAAATTTTAAAATACCCAAAACAAAGTGGGTAAGCTTAACGACTGATCATCACACTGCCATGATCTCAGGTCGTTAATTTTTGGCCCAAACCACCATATTGGTTGCATGGCACATGCACTCAATTTGGTCGTGGATAAATCCCTGCAAAGCTTTAATCACCTTACAGATGTTTTGGGGGAAATAAAAGCCATTGTAAAATATTTTAAGCAAACCACAACGGCAATGGACGAGCTCCGTGAGATGCAGCGTGCTGACGGTATACCAGAGGGATCTGTAAATACCTTGGTACAAAAATTTATTTTTTATTTTTTTATTTTTATTTTTTTTTTTTTTTTTATTATTATTATTTTTTTTTAATTTAAATTATTTTCTACAAAAAAAAAAAAAAAAAAAACATCGAGACACGCTGGAACTCCTATCTGGACATGATGGTTGCTCTTAAAGAGGAGCCAAGGGAAAAACACTCGGCTGGGATGTCCAGAAATGGTTTCCCCTAGCAAGCTCAGCCTCACACGGGATCTTATAAATGTGTTGCAGCCATTCAAAGAGGCTACAGAAAATATAAGCGGCGAAAAATTTGTCACAGCGAGTCTGGTAATACCACTCACATCATTGCTGGACAAATGCCTACAACGAGCAGTTGTTGTAACGGACCTCGGTGAGGAAGTAAAAAAAATTTTTTTGAATTAAACAGCAAACCGTTTCAAAGATATCGAAAAAAATAACACTTTGGCCAAGGCGAAGTTGCTGGACCCACGCTTCAAGAAAATGTATTTTCAGTCTGCACTGACAGTTGCGAAGAAAATTACTCAATTGAAAGTGGAAGTAGAAACAGACGTAACTACACGAACTCCATCAAATCCACTGCTTCAAGCAGAATTCACTTCAGTTGTAAGTACACAATTAGGAACAATCATGTGCTGAGTCGCGGTCTCTCTGGGCAGACCATATAGTTGATGAAGGGCCGCAGGAAAATTCGTTTGACTGCGAAATAAGAACATATTTAAACATGCCAAATATAAATAAGGACTCAGATCCACTTAAGTACTGGCAAGCCCAAAAAAATAATATGCCAAATCTTTCAAAGTTGGCACTAAAATATTTGATTGCTCCTGGCAGCTCAGTGCCATCAGAGCGACTGGCATCTGCCATAAAACTCGTGTGCAATGATAACCGAAGCAGGATGACAGACGAACACGTTCAACAACGCGTATTTTTAAAGTCACTGCACGAAAAGTTATGGAAATAAAATATAAGAAAAGCAAACAGTTATGTCGTGTGTATTCATTTTATCAACGGTTTGAAAAAAAATATGTAAAATTATTTGCATATTACTCATTTTGTTTGGGAACGATATTTCGATATAGCGCTTTATCGATATTTTCTAAAACGATATTGATAATATCAATAATATTGATAATATCAATATCGTCCTTTACAATATCGCGATATTATCAATATCGATATTTTTACAAATATCAACATCCCTAGAACAGAGAGAGAGAACGAGACTGACGCTAGAAAGCTTACGAATACAACAAAGCAGCATGAACGCTGTAAACCACAAAGAAGACTTAGAACAGACAAACAACATTTATTCGGCAGTAATAACAGATGACTACAGCAGCAAACACACAAAACGGACAAAAAACGACCAACGTCGATAGAAAGTAGTGCAATTTTAATTTTAATTTACATGTGATGACAATGCTGTAATGTTTTAAGTGAAAAAGATGTATGTATACGTGTATTCATAAGTGGTTGTTTTTACATTTGTTTTTGTATTTTAATTATAATAACACAAAATATTATGCAGGCTCCCTGAAGAAGGCTTAATATAAGCCGAAACGACGTAGGAGAGAATTGATGGGTTAATAAACAAAACACCATTAAGAACAACAACGGCCTTTTATTCCGATAAAAACTATCTACAAATGTTGTCAACAATGGGCCCAAAATCACAACACATAAAAACTTTTTGTCTGGTAGATCATGAGGATGAATCTGTTCGGAAGAAAGAAAGTCAATAGCAATGGGAATACCGCTTCTCTAACGGGAGTTGCGAACGCCTCTGTAAAAGTAATACTTATATGAAAAAAACTAATTAATCAGAACTATAAAGCTTTAATCAATATACATGAGGAATATGCATGAAGTAACCGGCGATCAGCCCAAAAAAACAAGGGTTTTTGCGCTAGAAAACCGCAGGCTATGGGAGCATACACATAATATGGCTGGCTGGCTGTTCTACGAGAGATCGTGTCGTCGCACAGTCAGAAAGCAAAATGACTTGCAATTCGCTCACGAAAACCGAGTCCAGCGAAAAAATATACAATTGCGTTCTCTGAGAGCATGGTAGCTGTACTTTCAGGTTCCAACTGTGTATCAGAATTTCGCCCAATGATGACTCTATTTAAGTATATTCTTGTTGCCGATAGTGGTAGGTGGTAGAACCACAGATCGATACACTACCGATGAAAGTGGTGGTGTGTTGATCTGACTTTCTAGTCGATGTAAGTGAAGCGATGTTATGAATGCGCACCCAACTTCGACGCAAGAAGAAATAAACCATAGCATAAAAGATATCTATTGGGAACGAAAAAAATTCTCCTCAGTTCAAAAAGCCGGGTCCGAAAAGCCAGAATCCAAAGAGTAGGTAAGTGAGAGATAAAAGGATCGGAAGCACTCTCCGCCCCTGCCTTCCTTGACGAATACCCGAGCGATGCGCGGGGAAGCCGCGGAGTCCCTCTTTGAAAATTGCATAACTTTTCTTTGACAACTATGCGTTTATGTGAAGAGATTGAGGCTTAGTGGCAACTTGGAGTTTCATGCTCCCGTAACGTGGGAAGCTATCGAACCCTACGATCTTAATTGGGTATAAACGGTGTGTGTCGGGCTGCGAAGTTTAATTCTTAAAACATCTCCTATCATCTGCGGAGGGTAGTGATATTTAGCGAGAAAAGAGGCTATGCAGAAGCGTTTTCAAAATCTTAATCTCACACATTGGAATTCCATGTATGCGTACTTTATATGCAATGATAGCGATCTTCTCTACAATTTGCCGTGATACCAGCTTTGCCTTGAGATCGGATATTCTTTCACGTACGGCCTGAATGTTTTCCACCTCAAGATTTTTTTTTTTTTTTTTTTAAATGTATTTTATTTGCAATCTGTCTTAGAACTAAGACTTAAACAAATTGTATAACACTTGAAAATATCTTAACAGGATTGTTTGAGCTCCAACAAGCACATACAATATATATACATATTTACATTTTCAATTTAATTTAACTTGCGAATCTATGTGTCAGGTCTAGGGTGTGGAATCTTTTTAAACGTCTAGGGTTACTAGAGTTGTCTAAAAGGCCTATAGCCAAAATGTTTTCGTGATTGTGTAACCTACTTATGTACCTAATAGCATTTCTTTTTATTTCATCCTTTACCATAAGCAAGTTTAAGTCTTTGTGGATGTCATAATTGCTCATGTACCAAGGAGCACCTGTTATTGATCTTAGTGTCATTGACTGAAACCTTTGCATAATTCCTATGTTAGAGTTGCTTGCTGTTCCCCACAATTGCATCGCATATGTCCACACTGGCTTAAGAATTGCCTTATATAGGCGAATTTTGTTTTCTAGGCTGAGCTGGGAACGTGGACCTAACAGCCAGTACATTTTTCTCAACTTTGCCTTGAGCTGCATTTGCTTCGATTTGATGTGCTGCTTCCAAGTGAGTCTTCTGTCAAGGTGTACTCCAAGATACTTGACTGAGTCGCCGATTGGAATTGCGGAGCCATTAAGTGTTACTGGTGGACAGTTTCCGCGTCTCAAAGCAAACGTAACGTGTACGGATTTTTGTGCATTCACAACTATTCTCCACTTTTTTAACCATACTTCAATTAGACCAAGCTCTTCTTGAAGTTGGTTGGAAGCAAGAGTAGGGTCCTTGTTCGTTGCAATTATGGCAGTGTCATCAGCATAAGTTGCAACTTCAACACTGTTTGATATCGGTATATCGGCAGTAAAAATGGTATATAAAACTGGGCCTAGTACACTCCCTTGAGGTACACCAGCATCACCAGTGTATATGTTGGATGAAATGTCATGTTCCTGGACATAGAATTTTCTGTTTTTGAGGTATGACCTCATAATTAAGAAGAAGGGCGCAGGTAACCATTTTTTGATTTTGTATAGTAATCCTGAGTGCCAAACTTTGTCAAAAGCCTGTTTGATATCTAAGAATACTCCTGTGCAGTACTTCTTGCACTCAAATGCTTTTACTATCGCGTTCGTTATACGATGACACTGCTCAATAGTTCCATGTCCTCTTTTGAACCCGAACTGATGTTCGGGTAGGATGTTTAATTCGTCCAGCACTGGTAACATTCTTCTAAGAAGTATTCTTTCAAATACTTTAGAGAACGTCACCAGCAAGCTAATAGGACGGTGCGAGGATGTGCAGCTTTCGGGCTTATTGGGTTTGGGAATCATTATAACTTCCGCGCATTTCCATTGGCTTGGAAAATATTCTTTTCGGAGCATAGCATTGAATATGTACGTGAGCAGACGGATACATTTTGGGGGCAGGTTTTTATACTCGATACCGAAGGTAAAGAGTATATTGAGTTTGTGCAATGTCCGTCATGGTGTCTGTCCGTCTGTCCGTCTGTCCGTCTGTATGAACGCAACTTTTTTCCACACCCTTCAAGCTAGAGACTTGAAACTTTCCAAATCTCTTTATCTATGGGATAGTAAATTAAAGTGTCAAGATGGGGGTTCTACGATAACTGGGGGGCTGGCAAATCGATAAATTCGATAACTCAAAACCGATAAATCCACATATTTCACTCATCCTTACAGCTAGAAGTACCAAATTTGGTAAGAAGATAGCTACTATCAACCCCCAAAAAACTGCATCAAAAATTTTGGAGCCACGCCCTTCCATTCCGCCCCCAGCCCCCCCGCATTTTGAAATCATAAATGGCTATATCTCCCACAGTTTTTGAGCTAGAGCCACCAAATTTGGTGCCAAGATAGGTAATGATGACCCCCTAAAATCTGCATCAAAAGTTTGGATGACACGCCCACCAATACCGCCCTAGCCACCCCCATGTGCCCCAACTCTTCGTCAAAAACGGGAATGCGTGTATCTTCCAGAGTTGTAGAGCTAGAGCCACCAAATTTGGTAGGAAGATAGCTGGCAACGACCCCCAAAAATCTGCATCAAAGTTTTGGAGCCACGCCCTCCATTTCGCCCCCCTTTCCCCACTTTTTACAATTTTCGAGCTAGAGTCACCAAATTTGGTATGAAGATAGCAATTGACATTTTACAAAGATATGCATCAAAAATTTGGATGCCACGCCCACCCTTACCGCCCCCAGCCCCCCTTACCCCACTTATTACAAATTTCGAGCTAGAGTCACCAAATTTGGTATATAGATAGCAATTGACATTCCACAAAGATCTGCATCAAAAATTTGGATGCCACGCCCACCCTTACCGCCCCCAGCCCCCCTTTCTCCACTTTAACAAACTTCGAGCTAGAGTCACCAAATTTGGTATATAGATAGCAATTGACATTCCACAAAGATCTGCATCAAAAATTTGGATGCCACGCCCACCCAAACCGCCCCCAGCCCCCCCTTTCCCCACCTTTTACAAATTTTGAGCTAGAGTCACCAAATTTGGTATGAAGATAGCAATTGACATTTCAGAAAGATCTGCAACAAAAATTTTGATGCCACAACTACCCATACCGCCCCAGCCCCCCTTTCCACCCCTTCCACACTTTTACAAACTTTGAGCTAGAGTCACCAAATTTGGTATGAAGATAGCCGGTGGCATCCCCATCTGCATCAGAGAATCTTTAAGGCAGCGTAAACCCCTGCCGCATCCGTACCCCTTTGCATTCAGGCCTCTTTTTACCGGTTTTAATTCTGGTATCGAGTATGCCGCAGTCGGTTGCGTCCGACTGCAACGTTTCCACTTGTTAAGTGTGATTCCGTCTATTTTGTCATACCCTGGAGATTTTTTCTTGTTTAAGCTCATTATTTCCGCTTGGACTTCTGCAAAGGTTGTCTGACTTAATGGTAGACTCATTTGACAGGGAGACTCTAATAATTCGTTTACCTCAGCTACTGTTTCTGCATCATAATTCAAATTAGGCTTAAAAACAGAGTTTAAATGTTGTGCGAATGCCTCAGCCTTCTGTTGATTGTCTCTGCAACGTTGTCCATTGCTGTCAATAATTGTGGTAGCTCTTCTGGTTGGTCTCTTCAGGTATCTCGTTGCTTTCCAAAGACTATAGTTAAGGTCACTTGTGTACGGGTCTAGCTTACTCAGATAGTTTGCTATTGCTTCATTTTTTATTTCCCATAGTCGTTTGTTTAAGTTTTTGGCCGCCTTATTGAATTTACTTTTGTCTATTTGACTTCGAGTTGTTTGCCATATTTTTCTAAGCTTTCTTTTTTCAGCGATTTGTGCTCTCAGTTCTACAGGAAGAAAAGCTTGCCTAGTTCGGTTATTAACTTGAGGCGGTGTAAAAATAGATCCAGATGAATGTATTAAGTTTGTGAGCTTTTCAATTGCAGTATCGATTTCATCCCCTGTTTTCAGACTTATATCCAGGCTAACTCGGTCTTCGAGCCAGTTTTGAAATTCATTTATGTTGGTTTTTGCACTTATAACTCTGTATGGGTTCTTCTTGAATTCAACTGAAGATCCGTAGGTAACAATAATGGGAGAGTGATCAGAGCTCAGGTCGAAACTCTCTTCTATTTTAATGTTATTTCGCGAAAGTCCGGAGTAAACAATAAAATCCAAAAGGTCTGGAATTTTACTTAGATCAGATGGCCAGTACGTTGGCTTGCCAGTGGATAATGTAGAATATTTATTGGTGTTTATGCACTTGTATAGTTCAGCGCCTTTTGGATTAACTAGTCTGGAGCCCCACTATGGGTGCTTGGCTTTGTAGTCGCCTCCGGCAATGAAACATCTACCGAGCCCTTGAAAAAGGGAGTTGAAATCATCCAGCTTGCAAGCACATCTAGGCGGAAGGTACAATGCAGCTACGGAAATTTTAGTATGCATGATTTGAATTTCAACCACAGCAGCTTGAATATTGTTTTGGCTAATGCTGTCTAATGTTTTGTATTTTATTGTGTTTTTAATAATGACTGCGGATCCACCTTGTGCTCTACCAGATGGGTGATTAGCATTTATGATGTCGTAGTTTTTAATGCTTAGGTAGGATTTATTGGTGAAATGTGTTTCGGAAATGAGCATTATGTCAATGTTATTCGTTTTTATAAATACATACTTCTATTTCATTGCGGTGGTTGGAAAGCCCATTGGCATTCCATATGGATATTCGAACATCTACTTGCATAATTTATTTACGAGCAACATTATCATGTTGAGTAAATTACTTGTTAGTTCCGATTGTTTTACTAGTAGTTGTTCAATTCTAGCTAGTGAAGATTGTTCATGGGTCTCTGTCTCGCCGCGTAATGATAGCGATCTTCTCTACAATTTGCCGTGATACCAGCTTTGCCTTGAGATCGGATATTCTTTCACGTACGGCCTGAATGTTTTCCACCTCAAGATGATGGATTCTCTTAGCAAGTAGCTTTATATCGCCAGCAATGCCAATGAGCATAGTGCCGAGTTCCATAAATTTTCTCCCTTCAACCTCCCTCGTTCTAGAGCTTGTTGTTTTCAGAAAACCGTTGATTTATCATTTCGACTAGGAGTGGAGAAAAAGCATCAGAACGTGCGGCAATCTGCCAAGCTGGCAGTTGACTCACTTCATACACTTTCACTTTGCTCTGTTAAGGATATGAGTTGTGCAATATTCTTCGTGATTAGTTATTCGTGGTTTCCGCTACGGAAAGTGGATCTCGCGAATTGTTATACTCGATACCGAAGGTAAAGAGTATATTGGGTTTGTGCAATGTCCGTCATGGTGTCCGTCCGTCCGTCCGTCCGTCCGTCCGTCCGTCCGTCCGTCCGTCCGTCTGTATGTTCGCAACTTTTTTCCACACCCTTCAAGCTAGAGACTTGAAACTTTCCAATTCTCTTTATCTATGGGATAGTAAATTAAAGTGTCAAAATGGGGGTTGTACGATAACTGGGGGGCTGGCAAATCGATAAATTCGATAACTCAAAACCGATAAATCCACATATTTCGCACATCCTTACAGCTAGAACTACCAAATTTGGTAAGAAGATAGCTACTTGCAACCCCTAAAAAACTGCATCAAACATTTTGGAGCCATGCCCCCCATTCCGCCCCCAACCCCCCGCATTTAAAAGTCAAAAAAGCCTATATCTCCCACAGTTTTTGAGCTATAGCCACCAAATTTGGTGCCAAGATAGGTGATGATGACCCCCCAAAAACTGCATCAAAAGTTTGGATGCCACGCCTACCAATACTGCCCTAGACGCCCCCATCCGCCCGAACGCTTCGTCAAAAACGGGAATGCGTGTATCTTCTAGAGTTGTGATGCTAGAGCCACCAAATTTGGAAGGAAGATAGCGGGCAACGACTCCCAAAAAACTGCATCAAAGTTTTGGAGCCACGCCCCCCATTCCGCTCCCAGCCCCCCGCATTTTAAAGTCAAAAAAGCCTATATCTCCCACAGTTTTTGAGCTAGAGCCACCAAATTTGGTGCCAAGATAGGTGATGATGACCCCCCAAAAACTGCATCAAAAGTTTGGATGCCACGCCCACCGATACTGCCCTAGCCGCCCCCATTCACCCCAACGCTTCGTCAAAAACGGGAATGCGTGTATCTTCCAGAGTTGTGGAGCTAGAGCCACCAAATTTGGTGGGAAGATAGCTGGCAACGACCCCCAAAAATCTGCATCAAAGTTTTGGAGCCAAGCCCACCCATTCCGCCCCCCTTTACCCACCATTTACAAACTTTGAGCTAGAGTCACCAAATTTGGTATGAAGATAGCAATTGACATTTCACAAAGATCTGCATCAAAAATTGGGATGCCACGCCCACCCATACCACCCCCAGCCCCCCCTTTCCAAACCTTTTACAAACTTTGAGCTAGAGTCACCAAATTTGGTATGAAGATAGCTTGTGGCATCCTCATCTGCATCGGAAAATCTTTAAGGCAGCGTACACCCCTGCCGCATCCGTACCCCTCTGCAATCAGGCCTCTTTTTACCGGTTTTAATACTGGTATCGAGTATGCCGCAGTCGGTTGCGTCCGACTGCAACGTTTCCACTTGTTTTTTTTTTGATTCTTGTATTCCCGTGCTGAGATACGACCAAACTTTATTTTGATTGTTGTAGCTTTTTATAATTATTTAAGTAACATAATTATAAATTTAATGATGAGTCCGCAAAGCAGAAATAAAATCGTCAGCTGGCTGCGACGTTACATACGCTTCATTGTGATATTTTAGTACACAATACTCAAACTTATTATGAAACATATCAAATGTAAGTATGTGCCCCATTTAAAAAAAAAAAAAAAAAAACTATGCGACCACACTAAATATCTCTTTTCATATTAAGAAGCCGCATGAGGCGTATTTCAATTAAAAAACAAGCATTCATTTTGTTAACCTCGAAGTTTATAAGGGTTAAGTTAAGGATTGACTAAGACACCCTCTTAGTAATTAAGAAATTTTAGATTCGAATAAGAGAGCTGCATGAGATCATTCACAACTGTAATTTAATAGAGTGCATTCGAGTTGAATTGCGTTGAATGAGTGGCAGACACAATATGGTATGAGTGAGTTGAATAGAAGCATTCGTCGATACTATAATTCATCATAATTCATGATTTTGAACATTAATGTTTTGAGTAGAAAACGCAAACATACCAAGGCGTAGACTGAGATGATTCATTTGAAATGACTCCCTTCATTTCGTGGGCCTAGAGAAATTACGTATATTTCTATGCACGGCGCCAGACTGACGCACAAGCTGACGGTCTAATCGCAAGCGTTGCCTCGTCAGCGGGCCGCACAAGCAGCTCGGGCAGCGGGTCATAAAAAAAAGGGTTCTGTGTATGCACTTAGAAAAAAAATGTAGACCTGCTTCTTAGAGAATGCGTGCATAGGCAAATTAGTGAACGATGCCCTGCCAAATTGAAATTTCTTATTTTTGTGCATATATCACTTCGCTCAGTGCACACATTTTTTGTGATATTTTCGCGCCTGACGCACAAGCAACTCGGGCACAGGAGCATAATAGTGACCTAACGGCATATGCACATACATATTAGCAGGCAAAAAAGCTACATACATAGCAGAATTACTACTCGAATTGATTCAGTACTACTCGAATGTAACTGTAAATGTTCATTCATTTGATCCATTGCCTGACGTTTGGATGTTGTGAGACTGAGTAGTTGCCAGAGCAACTCATTTACCCATACAACTTTGTAGAAGTATTCTGATTCATTCAAATCATTTTACACATACATAGTTCATTCGAATGCCGTTTTTTTGCCATTCATGCAGCTCTCTAATTCGAACACCGTCGCAGGCCATCAAGTTTTGTCTTATTTATTTTCATCCTATTTCTGGAAATATTTAATAATTTAAATTATGTCACGAACATTTCTAGCATTGAAAGAAGAGTCAAATAAGTCATACTTAGCTTCAAAATATGATTTTGTAAACAAAACTTATAATGTGCAAGTCATATATTTTGGTACATGCATATAAATATATTGTATGTTGGTACCTTAAATATAAAATAACAAGTGGAAACGTTGCAGTCAGACGCAACCAACTGCGGTATGCTCGATACCTGTATTAAAACCGGTAATAAGAGGCTGGGAGATGGTATTGATGGTTTTGATGCAGTTTTTTGGGGATCGCTATCAGCTATCTTGCCACCATATTTGGTGGCTCTAGCTCAAAAACTGTGGGAGATATAAGGGTTTTTGATTTCAAAATGTTGGGGGGGGAGCGGAGGTGTGGGGCGGATTAAGTGGGCGTTGCTCCAAAACTTTAATGCAGTTCTTTTAGGATTGTCAGTAGCTAACGTCTCACAATTTGGTAATTCTAGCTGTAAGGATATGCGAAATAGGTGGATTTATTTATTATTTATTTTGAGTTATCGAATTTATCGATTTGCCAGTCCTCCAGTTATCGTAGAGCCCCCATCTTGACACTTTAATTTACTATGCCATAGATGAAAACAATTGGAAAGTTTCAAGTCTCAAGCTTAAAGGGTGTGGAAAAATCTTGCACGCATACGGGCGGACAGACACCATGACGGACATTGCATAAACCCAATATACTCTTTACCTTGGGTAACGCGTATAAAAACAACAAAAACAAGTTGAAACGTTGCAGTCTGACGCAACCTACTGCGGTATACTCGTTACCAGTATTAAAACCGGAAAAAGAGGCCTGATTGCAAAGGGGTACGGATGCGGCAGTGGTGTACGCTTCCTTAAAGATTCTCCGATGCAGATGAGGATGTCACCAGCTATCTTCTTTCCAAAATTTGGTGACTCTAGCTCGAAGTTAGTATATTGTGGGAGAAAGGTTTGCTGGGGCGATATGGGAGGTGTGGAATCGAAATTTTTGCTGCAGATCTTTCTGGGATGGCTATTCCTATCTTCCTTCCGAATTTGGATAGTCTAGCTCAAAGTTTTACAATTGTTGGGGAAGGGGGCTAGAAGTGGTATGGGTGGGCAAAGCATCCAAATTTTTGCTGCAGATCTTGGTGGGATGCCACCAGCTATCTTTCTTCCAAATTTGGATAGTCTAGCCCAAGGTTTGTAACAGGACCCCTTCGGGGTCGTTACCAGTCATACCAGTCTTCATACCAAATTTGGTGACTCTATCTCCTACACTATGAAAGTTACACGCCTTCCCGTTTTTAACGAAGCGTAGGGGCGGATGGGTAGCAGTAGTAGCAGTGATTGCAAATATACGTGTATATATTTACGTTTGCAAAAAAGAGTTTTGCCAAGTTTATACTCACTTTGATTTGCTGTTGAACTGACGCTGCTTTGCCTTACATAAAGAAATCATACGTACATACATATATTTGCATTTGCATATTCTGTGTCTACTAACAACAAACAGCTTGTCTACTTTATTACTCTCGCTTTTCAGCATCAGTCCTCTCCCACTTTCGTCCGGTCTTATCCGTCGTACTTGCGGTTGTATCTGCCTTCGTGCTCACGCTCTCTCACTCAAGCGCTCTTTTTATACCCTTAACCCATAAAATGGGTAAATAAGGGTATAATGGTTTTGTGCAAAAGTATGTAACAGGCAGAAGGAAGCATCTCCGACCCCATAAAGTATATATATTCTTGATCAGCATCAAGAGCCGAGACGATATAGCCATGTCCGTCTGTCTGTCCGTCTGTCCGTCTGTCTGTCTGTCCGTCTGTATGAACGCGTGGATCTCAGAGACTACAAGAGCTAGAGACTTCAGATTTCGAATATAAGTTCTCCTATACCATGAGCAGAACAAGTTTGCTTCAAATTATCGATTACTATTCTGGTTTCCGATATACACATGGAATCAATAACAAAAAATATCGAATTTGGAAAATGTAAAAATGAGGGTTGAAAGAATGAGTAACGATAGATCTTTTCTGAAAATTTCATCCAAATCGGTTAAGAAACACCGGAGATATCGAATTTAATCGATTGAAGTTAAGTCAGTATACCAAAGTCTTATATAAATTTAATTTATTTTTTGAAACTGGGTTCAGTGTATCTTCTAGTCGGGCTCTCCCGACTAGAGCCTTCTTACTTGTTATTTTTAACGTTGTATCGTGCTCATTGCATCGACACTAACATACGTACATACCTGCACCCTACTTTGTTTTGGTATAACATATCAATTGTCATCTTAAACTCACTTATTAAATTCATTCAATATGCTATTTTGCTGAAGTTAAAATTGCCCAACGGTTGGAACGACCAAGCAAGATTTCATTTTATGTAGATTGTGTGACAATATGATCCACATGAAATGTGCTGGCTTTGCGTTTTGTGAGATCTGCAATGTAGTGGATAAGGAAACTTCCCAATGCATTTGACTTCTGGGGTCTAGCATTAATCCCATAACTCCTATTGCTAGCCCATTAATGGTATTACGCTCGCCGGCAAGATATCCCATTAATAGCCTAACCACCGTTATTTCTATGCCACTAAATGATCCTCTACGTGAGCCTTCTGGTCCGACAGCTTGTGTGCCTAGTAATCCTAATGGCGGTACAGCCTGGGCTCCCAAGCCACTTGTTGTTGTGCCATTTAATAAATTTATATTTGTGTCCAGGCTGGCATCCGATACTTCATTGGATGATGTTTCAGCTTATGTTATAAGTAAAATTGATTCTCCTCTTATTATTGTTGAGAAGTTTAAATTTAAACACGCCCGAAGTATATCTTCTTTCAAGTTGAGCGTGCCGTCTGAACTTTTTTCGACAATTTTTTCGGAAAAGTTCTGGCCGCAGCAGCTTGTTGTAAAGGAGTATGAGAATAGGCGAATTAATAATAATAAGGGTTTTAGGATTAGTAATGTACCGCCTGTTAGCCACCCAGTTGCCTCCACCTCGGTGGCAAAAAACAAACAAAACTACTTAGTTTGGCCTATCAAAATGTTATAGGACTTAACACTAAACTTTCTAAAATATATGTTAACAGCTTATCATTTGATTCCCATATAGTTGCACTCACGGAAACCTGATATTTGTGATTATTCCGGTTTTCCTTCTAAATATAGCTTGTACACATGCGGTCGTGCCTCCCGCAAGTCGGGTGGTTATCTCATTACTGTTGACTCTTGTTTTTCCTCTGAACAGATTCATTCTCATGATCTTCCGGACATAGAGTTTTTATGTGTTAAAATATTACTAAACGGCCGTTCACTTTATGTTACTTGTTCTTATATTCCTATTCCTCCTCATTCTGATACTAACATTTACTCATCCCATCTTAGTGCCCTGCAACTTGTTTCGTCATTGTTGACAGATATGGATAATCTGATAGTGGTTGGTGATTTTAATCTGCCACATGTTGTATGGTCTGTGAATGACACATCTTTGGCTGTATTACCAGTCACTTCTGATGATTTTATCGATGGCCTACTAGAGTTAGGCCTATCGCAAGTTAACAGGGTGCATAACTGTAGTGGTAGAATGTTGGACTTAATATTTGTTTCGGACTCAGATTGCAGTAATGCTTGTAGAATACCCCCTCTAGTGCTTCCGGAAGATACCTACCATCCAACCTTAGAACTATCCATCGAAATTCTTAACCCTTGTTCAGAATCTAATAATACTTTAAAAACCGGTTGCTTTCGTAAAACTAACTTTACTAAATTAAATTATCTTCTTCAACACACTAATTGGTCTCGCCTTTATTCTTGTAGTGATATAGAAACTGCCATTGCCATATTTTATAGGACCTTGAATTCGCTTTAGGATATTTGTGTTCCCCTCACTTGTTCTTCAAGTGATATTAAACCACCATGGTTTACGAGGGAACTATCGAAATTGAAAAACGCGAAGACAAGATCATATAAAAAATTTTAAAAATCGGGAACTACTTTAGATTTATCTTCGTATTTAGTAGCAAAATCTAGTTTTCTTTCTGTTAACACATGTTGTTATAATAATTATCTTAATCGTTGTAGATTAAAGTTTTCACGTGACCCTAAACAGTTTTATAAATTTGTTAACTCTAAACGTAAGTCTTCTTGCTTGCCATCCTCAGTATACCTTGATGATACAAAAGCAAGTTCTGATCAGGCAGTAGCCAATCTATTTGCTGAGTATTTTCAATCAGTATATTCAATGAAATTACATAGTTGCAGTAATTCCTATCCTTTTCAAGTTCAGCCGTCAAATTGCATATATATCACGCTCTTGCTTTGCATCGCAACGGACGTGCTTTTTTTTTATGCGCTACGCTTTTTTTAATACTGTGCGTTTTATTTCTGCTATATATTTCGCTTCTTTGTGCAAACTTATAGTTTTGTGACTTTCTGTTTTGTCGGTTTGCCTAAACCCAAAGTGACCTCTTGAAGGTTACTAAAAATTTTCTCAGCTTGCTGCCGCCTGCTTCTGTTTTATTTTTGTGTTTTTACGCTCACTCTCTCACTCTCTTTTTTTTTCAAGCGCTTCGCTCCCAGTGCATTAAACCGTTTCTTGATCGTTTACTCTAATGGTGGATTTACACTAGTTGATAAACAAGTCAATGTTGATATCAACTTTATCAATCCTAGTGTGAACAGCTGTCAACTTGATCAACTGTTGCGTTGACAGTAGATTGACATTGCGATAATCATCAATTTTTGCTCTGAGTGTAAACATAGTGTAAACACTTTGTGTCAACAGTTGAAGTCACAATCGGCGCGTTGACAACACAAAATTAAGTTGAGTTCATGTTCATTCTTTTGCTTTGTGTTGACAAACTTTATGTACATATTATAGGTGGCAGCACTTCGCTTAGCCATCCGTTTTTATTAATATTGTCTGCTTTTTCAACTGTGCAGTCTATAAAAAACAAAAATTAGTAATAAGAAGCGTTTTTTTAGCTCTTGCTCTTCCTCGTCCTCTTCTTCGCTGTTGCCATTGTTCTGATTTTATTCTAAAGTAAACAAATTGCATATCAATTAGTTTTAAGTTAAATATGCATTAGTACTTGCCACTTTTTTACTTTTCTCAATTAACAAAACACAATATCGATTAAAATCAGTTTCGATACATTCACAATATCGACGTCAACGAAAAATGCTTAGCAACATGAATGTCAACGAATGTGGATATCAACTAGTGTAAATTACTCTCAACTTCAATATCAACGCGTTGGCATCTTGCGCGTTGCTCAACTCGAAAATTATTTGGCAACCCGGTTATTTTTTGTCAACTCAATCAACTAATGTAAACAAAAAAAATGCGTAATGCTGCATTTACACTAGTTGATAAACAAGTCAACGTTGATATCAGCTTTATCAATCCTAGTGTGAACAGCTATCAACTTGATCAACTTTTGCGTTGACAGTAGATTGACAATGCGAAAATCATCAATTGTTGCTCTGAGTGTAAACATAGTGTAAACACTTTGTGTCAACAGTTGAAGTCACAATCGGCGCGTTGACAACACAAAATTAAGTTGAGCTCATGTTCATTCTTTTGCTTTGTGTTGACAAACTTTATGTACATATTATAGGTGGCAGCACTTCGCTTCGCCACCCGTTTTTATTAATGTTGTATGCTTTTTCAACTGTGCAGTCTATAAAAAACAATAATTAGTAATAAAAAGCTATTTAAAAATACAATTTTATTTATTTTTATGCATATTTATTGAACCATATTTTAATATCGAAAGTAGACCTGCTTCAGTTGCTAGAATCAAAACCACTGCTGCCGCTATTTTCATCTTCTTCGCTGTTGCCATTGTTCTGATTTTATTCTAAAGTAAACAAATTGCTTATCAATTAGTTTTAAGTTACATATGCATTAGTACTTACCACTTTTTTACTTTTTTCAATTAACAAAACAACACAATATCGATTACAATCAGTTTCGATACATTCACAATATCGACGTCAACGAAAAATGCTTAGCAACGTGAATGTCAACGAATGTGGATATCAACTGGTGTAAATTACTCTCAACTTCAATATCAACGCGTTGGCATCTTGCGCGTTGCTCAACTCGAAAATTAGTTGGCAACCCGATTTTTTTGTCAACTCAGTCAACTAATGTAAACACAACAAATGCGTTGACGTTGGATATCAATTGTTGATATAGCTAGAATTGACGCTGCATCAACTAGTGTAAATGCATCATAACGCGCTCTTTTGTGTTGGTGTTGGTCGCGGTCAAACTTTTCTCCGTTGCTTGTTGCTTTCGGTGGTCGCGCTCGCGCCGTTTTTGTTTGTGAAGCTGTGAAGTAAGTTTTGTTTGTAGCTTTACTATTTGCACACTAGGGTGGACCTTAATTTTAATAATAATAATTTTCTGCAGCAGTATTTTTATTTTTTATACTCGATACCGAAGGTAAAGAGTATATTGAGTTTGTGCAATGTCCGTCATCCGTCTGTCCGTCTGTCCGTCTGTATGAACGCAACTTTTTTCCACACCCTTCAAGCTAGAGACTTGAAACTTTCCAAATCTCTTTATCTATGGGATAGTAAATTAAAGTGTCAAGATGGGGGTTCTACGATAACTGGGGGGCTGGCAAATCGATAAATTCGGTAACTCAAAACCGATAAATCCGCATATTTCGCACATCCTTACAGCTAGAAGTACCAAATTTGGTAAGAAGATAGCTACTAGCAACCCCCAAAAAACTGCATCAAAAATTTTGGAGCCACGCCCCCCCTTTCCGCCCCCAGCCGCCCCGCATTTTAAAGTCAAAAAAGCCTATATCTCCCACAGTTTTTGAGCTATGGCCACCAAAAATGGTGCCAAGATAGGTGATGATGACCCCTAAAAAACTGCATCAAAAGTTTGGATTCCACGCCCACCGATACTGCCCTAGCCGCCCCCATCCACCCCAACGCTTCATCAAAAACGGGAATGCGTGTATCTTCCAGAGTTGCGGAGCTAGAGCCTCCAAAGTTGGTGGGAAGATAGCTGGTAACGACCCCCAAAAAACTGCATCAAATTTTTGGAGCCACGCCCACCCGTTCCGCCCCCAGCCCCCCCGCATTTTGAAATCAGAAATGGCTATATCTCCCACAGTTTTTGAGCTAGAGCCACCAAATTTGGTGCCAAGATAGGTGATGATGACCCCCTAAAAACTGCATCAAAAGTTTGGATGCCACGCCCACCAATACTGCCCTAGCCGGCCCCATCAACCCCAACGCTTCGTCAAAAACGGGAATGCGTGTATCTTCCAGAGTTGTGGAGCTAGAGCCAGCAAATTTGGTAGGAAGATAGCTGGCAACGACCCCCAAAAATTTGCATCAAGTTTTTGGAGCCACGCCCTCCATTTCGCCCCCCTTTCCCCACTTTTTACAATTTTCGAGCTAGAGTCACAAAATTTGGTATGAAGATAGCAATTGACATTTTACAAAGATCTGCATCAAAAATTTGGATGCCACGCCCACCCTTACCGCCCCCAGCCCCCCTTTCCCCACTTTTTACAAATTTCGAGCTAGAGTCACAAAATTTGGTATGAAGATAGCAATTGACATTTTACAAAGATCTGCATCAAAAATTTTGATGCCACGCCCACCCTTACCGCCCCCAGCCCCCCTTTCCCCACCTTTTACAAATTTCGAGCTAGAGTCACCAAATTTGGTATGAAGATAGCAATTGACATTCCACAAAGATCTGCATCACAAATTTGGATGTCACGCCCACCCTTACCGGCCCCAGCCCCCCTTTCCCCACCTTTTACAAATTTCGAGCTAGAGTCACCAAATTTTGTATGAAGATAGCAATTGACATTCCACAAAGATCTGCATCACAAATTTGGATGTCACGCCCACCCAAACCTCCCCCAGCCCCCCTTACCCCACCTTTTACAAATTTTGAGCTAGAGTCACCAAATTTGGTATGAAGATAGCAATTGACATTTCAGAAAGATCTGCAACAAAAATTTTGATTCCACAACTACATACCCGTATCTCAGACCTCTTGAAGGTTACTAATTAAGAGTGGCCGTGTTGGTCATGTTTGGAGAAAAAAAAGACATTGCAAGCTTTATAGAAACTCAACTTGGCTTAGAGGGCGTTTTCTGCCAGTTGAATAACCTGTGTGAAAAATTCTCATCGGTTCAGAGAAACCTTAACGAGAAATATTTCGTACAGGATTCTCCAAAGCGTAAAAAGGCCAACGTTAGGCAGTTATCGGGCTCTGTGACGTCGGACAATACTCCAAACGCTCCGATACCACAGTGTAAAGTAAATAAAAATCTTCATGTCCCTTCTACTAAAGTTATTGAGAACTTAGATGATATAACAATAACTCCCATGGATATTGTCTTTTCTGATCCCGGTCCTTCGGTTCCTTTGGTGGTTAGCAGTGTTGATGTTAAACAACAAAAAAACTCAATCAAATCCAAAGAGCCAAATATTCAATTATCCGAGACTGAGTCTTCCAAACCAGCCTCAGTGGAGGATATAAATAAAAAATTTGTTGCTGTTCCACCTAAATAACAAATATTTGTTTCAAGGCTTTCCTCTGATTAACCATCTGATGATGTCAAGGTCTTTGTCAAGGTCTATATCAAGGCCAAATCGAATGCCAATTTCAAGGTGGAGTAATTTAAATTTGCTTATGATCGGAACATTTCGTCTTTTAAGATCAGTGTTTCGAACCAAGATTTTTGCCCTATATGCTGCAAAAAATTTTGGCCAGAACACATAATTGTGAAAGAGTATACTGCAAGAAAAAAAAATCGGCCCCCGATTGTATCTACCCTCCCGGTGGTTGGTTCTAATGTAACTCTCCCAATTTCCGATAGTTCAAAAAACTAACATCCTCCTTCTTACTTGGCTATCAGAATGTAAGAGGTCTTTGTAGTAAACTCACTAGTTTATAGCTTAATAGTCTTTCTTTCCCTTTTCATGTCATTGCCTTTATTAAAACGTGGTTAAGGCAATACATTCTCAATCCCGAAATTCTATGTAGTTCATACTCTATTTATAGAAAGGACCGTACTCTTCGGCGTGGTGGTGGAGTGCTTATTGCAGTGAATGTAGACTTTCCTTCTGAAACAGTTGTATTAGATAGTTCTTTCGATATAGAGTTTATTGCCGTAAGGCTAAATATTTACGGTATTAACATTTTTATCACTTGTTTGTATATACCTCCATCCTCTGATCTGAGACTCATCTATCTGCTATTCATTCTGTCTCTGCCTTGCTTTCTGATCGCGATTTTCTTGTAGTTCTTGGTGATTTCAACATTGCTAAAGCTACTTCCATTTCTTGTCCAGACTCTGGTTCCCTGACTCCCACGGTCCGAATGAATTTTTAATCGACTTACTTGGGATGTCATTGAGTCAAATTAATGCTATCCCAAATTCGCTTAATAAAATGCTTGATCTGATTTTTGTTTTGGATTCATCATCTTCATCCGTTTCCCGTTCCCAGCCTATATCTTATCCCGAAGACTTATACCATCCTACGTTGGAGCTGTTGATTAATTTACCTTCCCGGACGCGGTGCAATACTAAAATACCTTTGAGTCGAGTTCGTCAATTTCGGAAAACTGATTTTGAGGGACTCGCCCTGCTTTTATCCCAAACTGACTGGCCTCCCCTCTACGAGTCTGAAGACTTGTACGTGGCAATCAGTATTTTTTATAATACCTTATATTCTTAATTTGATTTATGTGTCCCGGTTGGTAAGCTAAACAGGTCTAACAAACCTGTGTGGCTTACCCGAGAGTTGACAATTCTTAAAAATCTAAAACCTAAACTCTACAAGAGATTTAGAAAAAACGGCTCATCGGTAGCCTATTCTGAATACTTGATCGCTCTTGCCAGTTTTGCAATCTTAAATAACCAATGTTATAAGAATTACCTGACTCGGTGTAGATTACAGTTTCAGCAGGATCCAAAGCGGTTTTTTGATTTTGTTAATGCGAAGCGTTCGTCATCGACACTCCCAACGGAAGTATTCTTTGAGGAAATGAAGGCCAATTCTGATCAGGACATTTCAAATATATTTGCCCAATTTTTTCAAACGACTTATAGTTCATTTCAACCTCAAGTCGGTTTGCCTTACCCTTATCGGGTTAGTGGCTCGAATTGCATCTTTGGACTGAAAATCACTGAAAACTCACGTTTAAATAATCTACATATTTTGAAACCTATTTTTTCACCAGGACCTGACAGAGTGCCAAGCTGCGTGCTTAGACACTGCGCTCATGGTCTTTTAAAGCCGTTGCTCAAACTGTTTAACTTGTCCCTGGAGTTAGGCTCCTTTCCAAAAATTTGGAAAGAGTCATTTATTATTCCTTTCCATAAAAAGGAAACAAATCTAATGTTCAAAATTATAGGGGTATCTCCAAGTTGTCTGCTATTCCTAAGATTTTTGAAAAATTAATAACCTCACATCTTCAACACCTTTGCAAAACTATTATTTCACCGTGCCAGCACGGATTTATAAAAAAATATCTACTACTACTAACTTGATTTGTTATCAAGGGTTTTCAGGACAAATTGCAGACGGATGTTATTTATACTGACTTTAATAAGGCTTTCGACTCTGTAGATCATCATCTCTTAATACATAAACTAGAACTCTTGGGCTTTTCAAATATTCTAGTTCTTTGGATTAAAGACTACCTAACTCTTAGAACTCAGAGGGTTTTATTTAAAGGGTCCGTTTCCAAGACGGTTCAGGTCACTTCAGGCGTTCCACAGGGTAGTCATCTTGGTCCTTTATTATTTATTTTGTTTATAAACGATCTTCCATCGGCTATAAAGTTCTCTCGGGCTTTGATGTACGCTGATGGTGTAAAATTATGCACGTCGGCTGCAACTCCCCTTGCTGCTCAACAGCTTCAAAGAGATTTAGACAACTTTCAAATGTGGTGTAAAAAAATTTTTTAAATCTTAATTGCAGTAAATGTAAAGTAATGTCATTTTTTAGATGTTTGCCCTTTTTTAATATATATTTTCTCGATAACAAACCACTAGATAGAATTGAATGGGTTGACGACTTGGGCATCGTTATGGACCAAAGCTTAAGTTTGACAAGCATATTTCTTCAATTTCCAATCGAGCATCTGGTGTCTTGGAGTTCATTAAGCGCTGGTCGAAGGAGTTTAACGATCCATATTTAACAAAAACTCTGTATACTTCTCTTGGACGACCGATTCTGGAATATGGATCTTGTATAAGGTTTCCCAAATACGAAATTCATCAGAATAAAATAGAATCTGTACAAAAACAGTTTCTGCTCTTCGCACTTAGAGGTCTTAACTGGGACACTAACAATAATTTGCCGTCTTATCGTAGTAGACTTTTACTAATAGATCTTCCCTCTCTGAATGATCGTAGAATAATGCTATCATTTTCCTTTTTTCACAAATTAATTAATGGTGAAATTGATTCATCTGAATTAATTAACCAAATTAACTTTGCTGTTCCTATCAGAAATACTAGAAATTTTGTACCTATATCTCTTCAAACTTGTAATTCTAATTATGCTCTTCATAACCCTTTTCGTATTCTGTGTTCTATTTATAACGATCTTTCCCACTTAATACACAGTGCCACTCCTACTTGCTCTATTTAAAAGTTAGTTTTGTGTCATTTCTCTACATGTTCGCGAACATCGTAACCACACGATAAGCGGAGTGCCCCTCGGTCGGATGTGCGGGAGGTGGGTCGCTTTGTGTGTGGTTTCGCACGTTAACAAGCTGGTGCTTGGTATCGTTGTGCCACTTGAATGTACTGTTCGTTAGTACTTCTACGTCCAACAAAAAAAAAAAAAAAAAAAACATAAGCAAAAAAAAACAAGTGGAAACGTTGCAGTCGGACGCAACTGACTGCGGTATAGTCGATACCAGTATTAAAACCGGTAAAAAGAGGCCTGATTGCAAAGGGGTACGGATGCGGCAGGGGTGTACGCTGCCTTAAAGATTCTCCGATGCAGATGGGGATGCCACCAGCTGTCTTCGATGCAAATTTGGTGACTGTAGCTCAAAGTTTGAAAAATCTAGGGAATGGGGGGTTGGGGGTGAATTGGGTGGGTGTGGCATCCACTTTTTTGCTGCAGATCTTTGCGAAATGTCCATTTGCTATCTTCATACCAAATTTGGAAACTCTAGCTCAAAGTTTGTAAATGGTGGGGAATGCTTGGCGGAATGGGTGGGCGTGGCATCCAAATTTTTGATGCAGATCTTTGTGGAATGTCAATTGCTATCTTCATACCAAATTTGGTGACTCTAGCTCAAAGTTTAAAAAATGTGGGGAAAGGGGGGCTGGGGCGGTATGGGTGGGGGTGGCATCCAAATTGTTTATGCATTTCTTTCTGGAATGTCAATTGCTATCCTCATACCAAATTTGGTGACTGTAGCTCAAAGTTTGTACAAGTGGGGAAAGGGGGGGTGGGGGCGGTATGGGTGGGCGTGGCATGCAAATTTTTGCTGCAGATCTTTGTGAAATGTCAATTGCTATCTTCATACCAAATTTGGTGACTCTAGCTAAAAGTATGTAAAAGGTGTGGAAAGGGGGGCGAAATGGGTTGGCGTGGCTCCAAAACTTTGATGCAGATTTTTGGGGGTCGTTGCCAGCTATCTTCCTACCAAATTTGGTGGCTCAAGCTCCACTACTCTGGAAGATACACGCATTCCCGTTTTTGATTAAGCGTTGGGGCGGATGAGGGTGGCTAGGGCAGTATTGGTGGGCGTGGCATCCAATCTTTTAATGCAGTTTTTGGGCGGTCGTCATCACATATCTTGGCATCAAATTTGGTGACTCTAGCTCAAAAACTGTGGGAGATATAGGCTTTTTTGACTTTAAAATGCGGGGGGCTGGGGGCGGAATGGGTGGGCGTGGCTCCAAAATTTTTGATGCAGTTTTTTGGAGGATGCTAGTAGCTATCTACTCACCAAGTTTGGTAGTTCTTGCTGTAAGGATGTGCGAAATATGTGGACTTATCGGCTTTGAGTTATCGAATTTATCGATTTGCCAGCCCCCCAGTTGTCGTAGAACCCCCATCTTGACACTTTAATTTACTTTCCCATAGATAAAGAGAATTGGAAAGTTTCAAGTTTCAAGCTTGAAGGGTGTGGAAAAAAGTTGCGTTCATACAGACGGACAGACACCATGACGGACATTGCACAAACTCAATATACTCTTTACCTTCGGTATCGAGTTTAAAAAACTGAGTGTACGCTTCTTAGTGACTTTTACTCTATCAAACCTGGCTGCATGCCTGGTCCTGATGGAGTGCCAGTCTGTATACTTAGATACTGTGTGGATTGACTTTGCAAACATAAATTATTTAATTTATCGGTTGACTCAACTGTGTTTCCTGCTATATGGAAGGAATCTTTTATCATTTCACTCCTTTAAAATTCTTCTAAGTCTATCGTTAAAAATTAAAGGGGTATATCCAAGTTGTCCGCCATTCCTAATGTCTTTCAAAAAATTATATGTTCTCAATTGCAACACACATGTAGTTCAATTATATCGCCTTTTCAACACGGATTTGTTAGGCTTAGATCTACTGCCATTAACCTTCTTGAATTCATTTCGCTTGTTATCAAAGGGTTTCAGGAAAAAATGCAAACTGACGTTGTTTACACCGATTTTAGTAAGGCATTTGATTCTCATAGTCATTCTCTGTTGCTTCATGAAAACGTCGGGGGGTGGAATATTTATAATTACAACACACACGACGAGGAAATCAGCAAACGCAAATGAATAAAAAAATAAACACTTTAAACTTTTCGGTATTTTGCGCATGGGCGTAGAACTTTTTTTATTGGCATTTAAATCAGTACTAACATAAAAGCCTACTGAGCATGCTCAGCAAGCTAATTACTATAAGTTAACATTAAGAGGAATGTAATAAAGGGAGAGAGTGCGAGCTTTTATGCAAGATTCAGGTGGGGAGCTGCAGATGCCGCTGCCTACTTTCCGGTTTAAACATTCCGCCGCCCCTTGCAATACAGTTGCAAATGAATGGGATCGGACTTGGAAAGCGGACCTTATTGGCTGCAGACTCCAGACAGGATTCACCCAAACGTTGTATTCTGATCCACTGGCCCATGTTCGCTCGGATGCACTCCTGGCTGAATAATGTAGCCGTATACATCGGCACCCAACACCAAACTCACTGCAGACTGCTGAAACCATCTTGAGTCCGCCAACACAATGTTAGGAACGCTTTCCCTGAAACGTTCCTCATCCGGCACCTTTGGCGTTTGGAAATTGAGGTTCTGGATGACCTCCAAGTGGCAGTCCCTGTCGAAAGTGCCGTACTTGGATTTGATGCGAGCACTGACCCTTTCATCGAGCCTGGTGGCGGAGAGGCCTAGAGCCTTTGCCCAGGAGGCATCGATGCGGCTGTGCGGACTGCACGGGTCGACCAGTGCTCGCATCTCGAAGGTTTTCTCACTGACAGTGCCAAGGAATTTCGCTATCGACAAGACAGCAAGTTCCAGGGTGGATGGTGGTGTTGGGTGTCGTTGCACTCGGACCGGAGAGCGTCTCCTCGTGGGACGCGGTGAGTCCTGAGACCGGCTACTTGGTCGAGCACTTTGTGGGGAGGCCGGAGAGTTATCCTCATTTATGTGGAGCAAGGTGTGGTGCTCACCATCGCAGACGCGGCACCTCGCTCCACTGCAACACGTTCACCCGGAGTGCTGATGCGCCAGGCAGTTGGGGCAGTACTTGCTGATAAGTACTGCCCGCAGACGCTTCTCAGCGTCGAGGTGCATAAAGCGCTGGCACTTCTTAACGGCATGGACACCCCGGCAGACTCGGCAGCGGAATAATATAAACAAAATAGGAATTAGACAACAAACTCTTATTGAAATAAATAATTAGTTACGACATTGGAGTTTTGGGTTCGGGATGGATTGGAAGGAGGATAAACTTGGCCACTTCGACTACTCGGACCCGGTCATCTTTCCCCGCGTGGGTTTCCTGGACGCGACCCAAGCGCCATTCGTTGGATGGAAGGTTATCCTCCTTGACAACTACCATGTCGTCCTGTTGCAGGTTCCTCTCGGGTAGTTGCCACTTAGTCCTTTTGTGGAGCTCCTTCAAGTACTCCTTTTTCCAACGGAAACAAAAGTGTTGGTTAAGAGCCTTGAGCCATTGCCACCTATTTAGAATTGACGCAGCATTTCCCTCGATTTCTGACTCACTAACGGCGACGAGTGGGCCTCCTACCAGGAAGTGCCCTGGTGTTAGCGCCAGCAAGTCTGCCACGTCCTCGGATAATGGGGAAATTGGTCTTGACTTCAGGCAGGCTTCGATCTTTGAAAGGAGGGTGGAGAGTTCTTCAAAAGTGTATTCGAAGGTTGAGGGCGACTTGTAAAATAGCGCTTTGAAGCTTTTGACAGCAGCCTCCCACAATCCGCCCATATGTGGCGCACTTGGTGGATTGAAGTGCCACGATTGACAGTGGTGACTGTATGTTGTCTCGACGCGCGCTTTTGTAGCCGCCAAGAAGTCACGAGTGATTACTCTGGAGGCTCCAACAAACGTTTTCCCATTGTCGGAGTACACTTTGGACGGACACCCGCGTCTTGCTATAAAGCGAGCAAACGCTGCCACGAATTTGTCCGTAGTCAAGTCAGAAGTGGCTTCAAGACGGATTCCCTTCGTGCTGAAGCACACAAAGACACACACATAGCCCTTGGTTATGAGGCAAGCACGACCAGTGTAGTTCTTTATTTCGAACGGTCCAGCAAAGTCGATGCCAGTATGTGTAAAAGGACGTTAAAATGTCGATCTTTCCTCCGGTAGGCTACCCATAAGTTGAGTCTGGAGTTTTTTCTTGAACACTACACAGGCTCGACAGTTGGTCACGGATGTGATCAAAGTCTTGAGCTTAGGGATCCAGAACCTAGAACGAATGAGACGCATCATTAATTGATTTCCACCATGCAGCGAAATCTGATGCGTGAACTTGACAAGGAGACGGCTGAACGAACACGAGTATGGGAGTATCACAGGGTGCCGCTCGTAATAGTTTAGGTTGCTAGACTTGCAGATGCGACCGGATGCTCGCTTGATCCCTTTTGGATCAAGAAACGGATTGATACTTAGAATGTTGCTAGATGATGGCAAGCTGTGCTTGTCACGAAGGCACTTGTATTCCTTTGGAAAGGAATTCCGTTAAGTAATGATAACGTGTCGCTCTTGAGCTTCTAGAAGCTCACTATTTAGGAGTTGCTGTGTTGGAAACAACAGCGAGGATTGGCGACATCGCTAAGCGAATTTGAACATGTATGCGGTAACTCTTAAAGCCCAGCCAAAATTGGAGAAACGTTCTAGTGGATCGAACGATGGAACTAGTTCCGCAATGTGGACCTTAACTGGACGCTGCTCTAATTCAGTCTCAAGACAAGAATCCGATAGATTTGGCCATTGTTCTCGAGGGAGACTTAACAAGTCAGGACCGTTCCACCGCAGATGGCTATCCTTGAGCTCTTGTGGTGACACCTCACGACTAGCTAAGTCTGCAGGATTGTCCTCAGACTGCACGTGCGACCACGCTTGACAGTCAGTATGCTGGCCGATCTTGGATATGCGATTGGCGACGAAAGTTGTCCAGGAGCAGGGTGATCTGCGGAGCCAGGCCAAAACGATTGTTGAGTCAGTCCAGTAGAAGGTTTCGGGCTCCGCTAAGGGCATCTGCGGAATGATAGCTGAAGATAACTCAGCTAGAAGGACAGCCCCACAAAGCTCGAGTCTCGGCAGCGACACTGTCTTGACCGGAGCTACTCTCGTTTTCGACGTCAGTAGGTGGACTGAAACCTCGCAGCCTATTTCTACGCGAACATACAACGCTGCTCCGTAAGCCTTTTGGGAGGCATCGCATAAGCCATGGATCTGAATGGTCGCTTTCGGCTGAAAAGAAACCCACCTAGGAACTCGAATGTCTCCAAGACGGGGATGATTGGCAGTAAAATCTTCCCAACGCTGAACAAGTTGGGAAGGCATCGGATCGTCCCAGCCGAGCCAGATTTCCTGCATGAAAATCTTTGCGCGAACGATGACTGGTGCTAGCCATCCTGCTCGATCAAAGAGCTTAGCTATCTCGGACAGGACTTCACGTTTGGTGACGCTGGCTTCTTCGAATTCAAGGAAATCCTCGCGTAAAAGGTGGTCCTTAGGAATACCGCGGAGGACTTCCTTCTGATTTGAGGTCCACTTCCGTAGTGGAAAGCCTGAGGAGAAGATAAAAGTTCAAAGTACTGGAAGAAGGGGGGACTTGTCGCATATGGCCTAAGTCCTAGTATTCCTGGATCACGGAGTCGTTCTGCTCTTATAGAGAGAACTTTCTATTTAAACGAATCTTGTTTTTAAGAAACTGAGCTAGTGCGATTGACCTTGAATGTCCTAAGTTGATGTGATCAGGATGTTTGAGTGACACTTTATCCTCTTTCATCCCTAGACGTGGTGCGGATAAGTTGTCCTCGCATATGGCATCAGACTCCTTCACCGGCTTTACCGGAAGATACTCCACCTCCCAAAACTTTGTGAGGAGGTTTTCCAACCGTTGGTCAGTCTTTACCGTGACACGAGTGGAAAATGCAGAGATAGAAGATGCAGCGCATGTAGTTATTGGGCCGGTAAGATAACCGAAAATGGTTTCATGACCCAATAACGCGCCACAGATGCTTGGAATGGAGCCGCCAAGAAGAATGGATGGAAGGATATCTGCGCCTAACAGCACATCTATCTGCGAACTCCTTTAGAAAGAAGGGTCAGCCAGTGGAATATTGGGCAGGTCTCTCAAGGAACTCTCGGGGATCTGATGTGATGGTAGAGTCCCTGCTTGGAAGTACAAACGCCGACGCTTCAATGCGAACTCGCGGCTTTGTAGGGGATCCTATATTGATGTGACATAACTTCTCAGGATTGGCTGACACTGCTTGATTTAGTCCGGCAAATTGGGCTGTCACACGTTTATAAGGATGCTTGATGATTTTTAACATTCGCTTCGAAATGAATGTAGCTTCGGAGCCAAAATCAATCAACGCACGAGCTTTAAAACACGTGCCTAGGTGGCATATGTTAATTATGGCCGTGCCGAATAAAACACATTGCGTGTTGGACGTGAAATATTTGTGGATATTTGCCGGACTTTGATTTGAAGTGGAATGTATATTTGTAGCTGGAAGGTATGGAGTAGCATCCGAGCTTAGGGATGCTCCGGAAACAACTTGGAAGAAGGGTCGCCACGATGCAACAAAGTGATGTGGCGACCTTTGCATGTGTAACAGTTAAAGCTACTTGTGCAGTCTTTAAGCTGGTGCCCGATGGAGAAGCAGTTTAAGCAAAGTTGGAGCTGTCTTATGTAGAAGGCCCTATCGATGACTGCCATTTGCAGAAACTGTGGACATGAACGGATGGGGTGGTTCTCTTTGGAACACAGCTTGCAAGGTCAAAGTCGAAAAGTTTAATTTTTTTCTGGGCTGCCCCTTTACGATTGAATTGATTTTGGCCTCCCGTGATAGGTCTTATATCGTCTATCGCCTCCAGCGTGCGATGGCGCTCGCTCAGGAAACTGTCGAATTCGACCCAAGTCGGGATATCGGATTTATTGTGGAGTGACTGTTCGCATAAGGATAGGGTAAGTTTCGGCAGTCTGGACGAGCAGGGGAAAACGAGTAAACAATCCCAGTTTTCAATGCTGACCTTGGCCAACTTGAAAGTTGTAAAACATCCCTGGATTGTACTCTGGAGCTCTTTTAAAGCACTCCCGGACTCTTGGGAAACTGACGGCAGATTAAATAAAACTTTAAGCTGGCTGTTCACCAACAGCCGCTTATTTTCGAATCTTTCTGAAAGATTCTGCCACGCAGAATGAAAACCGTCATGTGTCAGTGGGGATTTGGAATTAATACCCTTTGCCTCACCGCTTGTCTTAGCGTTGAGGTGGAACAGTTTCTCGACTTGGGTCGATCGATATAAATCGCAGTGAAAAGATCACGGAAGGTCGGCCAGCGCAGATAGTCTCCGTCGAAGACCTCAGTGTGAATTGGGGGGAGACTATAACCCCTGGATATAGACTGGACCATGGGCTGTGCTTGCTTTTTGGTCGAAGCAGCGTCAATACTTTCACTCAGTTGAGCGACACAGCGTTTATAAACGGAATAGCAATGCTCATACTTCCCTTGCATGATTTCAAGATCACCGCTGGAACCGTCACCTTGGGACCCTTGTTCGAAAGCTAACTCTTCTTTCTCACATACGGATCGGATCTGGTCCCGACGCACTTGAAGTGTAAACAGGGATGCGCCTTCCGAGCATGCAAATCTTGCCTCAAATCGGCTAAGCCTATCCGACACAGCAATAAAATCCTTGAGGGCCATGTCTGATTCGTTTACAACTTTTTGGGATGCTTGTCTGGTTACGCGTGCGCTTTCTTGCGAAATTGCCAAACTCTCGGATTTGGGTTCGGATATGGTAACAGACGGTTTTTGTCTGGACACGGATGACGCGGACAAGCTGCGAACGCTTGATAAGGATGATCGTCGAACGTAAGACAATGAAGTACGTGGTTTCGCTTGTTGCTTCTGTTCCTTTGACATAATAGGCTCTCTATGGAGCTGCAGACTTATGCAGTGAGAAACATCAAAAAAAAAAACTATTACTTCGACAACAGAAAAACTGCCAAAGACAATGTAATATTTGGACGGAATATGTCGTTACAGAGTAATTGTAATTGGTAATAGTTTTATTTAACTTTGATTTTGGTTATAATTTGTTGCAGATAAATATTTTTAAACGGAGAAAAATTCATAACATTTTTTTGTGTATTGAATTTTATTTATTTTACATATTAATATAGATATAATGGAAAAAATACCAAAAAGAAGAAAATTTTTATTTATATTCTTTTTTTGGTGTATAAAAGGTTTTTTTTTTTTGTGTACGAAAAAAAAAATTCAAAACATTTTATATATTGAATTTATTTTATGTATGTGTATTATTATGGAAAAACAAAAAACAATTTTCTTTATATTTACATATAGTTTTTTTGTATTTTTTAGTGTATAATGCTATGTTGACACTACAGTGAGTTTGCTATCGATATCGTCATCGACGCAATAACTCAGAATTGGTGTTTACATTGGCTCAAAAGTGAGTTATTGCGTTGAGCGTCAACCGCTGTGTTTTGCTTAGAGTTTGTAAAAGCCGAAAAATTTAATTAAACAAATTTAAAAAGTAATGAGTATTAACAAATTTCGTTTGATTTTAACTGCGATGGAGCAAAACAAGGCAATGATGATTAAAGCAATGAATGAACCAGGCGTGTGGTGGAGAATGCGTTTGGACATCTAAATGCACACCAAAATGATCAACCAGAGTTTGAAGATTGGCTTGGCAATATGAATCTAAGTGCTGAAACAATTAGGCAAGCCCTAGCAATAAATTTCCTCAACAATAATTCAATTTAAATAAATAAATTCAATTTATAAACAAGCGGAAACATTGCAGTCGGACGCAACCGACTACGGTATACTCGTTACCAGTATTAAAACCGGTAAAAAGAGGCCTGATTGCAAAGGGGTACGGATGCGGCAGGGGTGTACGCTGCCTTTAAGATTCTCCGATGCAGATGGGGATGCCACCAGCTATCTTCCTTAAAAATTTGGTGACTCTAGCTCAAAGTATATAAAAGGTGGGGAAAGGGGGGGGCTGGGGGCTGAAAGGGTGGGCGTGGCATCCAAATTTTTGACGCAGATCTATCTGAAATGTCAATTGCTATCTTCATACCAAATTTGGTGACTCTAGCTCAAAGTTTGTAAAAATTGTGGAAAGGGGGGCAGAATGGGTGGGCGTTGCCAGCTATCTTCCTACCAAATTTGGTGGCTCTAGCTCCACAACTCTGGAAGATACACGCATTCCCGTTTTTGATGAAGCGTTGGAGCGGATGGGGGTGGCTAAGGCAGTATTGGTGGGCTTTGCATCCAAACTTTTGATGCAGTTTTTGGGGGGGTCATCATCACCAATCTTGGCACCAAATTTGGTGGCAATTGCTCAAAAACTGTGGGAGATAAAGGCTTTTTGACACTAAAGGCCCATTCCCAGGAAAAAAAATTTCATTTATGGAAAGTGGTAAATTTTTTTGTTAGGTTCCACATAAAGTAAGAGTGACCAGCTGTGCCAAATATTTGTATGGCAAAATGTAAATATTTGATGGTCAACTTATTTGATTAAATTGTTCAAATTGAGCGCCTTCTCGCATTGCTCGCTTGGGAAAGCAATTTTGGCAGATAGTGTAAATATTCCGCCAGACAACGTTCTCAACGGAGTTGAAACACCATATTTTATTGTTGCAGACGATGCGTTTCCTCTACACAATTGGAATATGAAGCCATACGGGTCGCGCTCACTCAGCGTACCCGAACGTGTTTTCAATTATAGGCTCAGTCCAGGTCGCCGCTGCATTGGAAATGCATTTAGCATTTTGACCGCCAAATGGATGGCTGTGCAAAATTTGTTAGAAATAACATTAAGGAATATGTAAACTCAAGCGAAGGTTCTGTTCCTTAGCAAAATAATATGGCTGGTGTCAACATGAATTTATACATATTTATAAATTCTTGTTGCTGCTGTTTAAATTAAAAAAAACATTGAATGCATTTATAATTAAATTTAATTGTTTTTCTTTTTCATGCTCATTGATTAATGCGATTTTATCTTCTCGAAAACAGCTTTCAAACCGCTTTCGTTTTAAATTTTCTTGTGCGTCCATTTCATATGCTGCACGTAATAATTGTAAAGCTATTATTCCGTTTTTAAGAACAGCTGATTTTGGAATCCACAATTGTTCCACTATCGGAACTATCGATTTACTTTTCTGATGGTTGCTGGGAATTTAAAAACGGAACACAGACAAGAAAATTTCTGACAACTGTTTTTTTTATATAGAGTTGCACATAAAAATTCCGTTTCGCAGCTGCTGGGAATGGGCCTTAAAATGCGGGGAGGCTGGGGGCGGAATGGGGGGGCGTGGCTCCAAAACTTTGATGCAGTTCTTTGGGGGTCGATACCAGTTATCTTCCTACCAAATTTGCTGGCTCTAGCTCCACAACTCTAAAAGATACACGCATTCCAGTTTTTGACGAACGTTGTGGTGTATGGGGGCGGCTAGGGCAGTATCGGTGGGCGTGGCATCCAAACTTTTGATGCAGTTTTTGGGGAGTCATCATCACCTATCTTGGCACCAAATTTGGTGGCTACAGCTCAAAAACTGTGGGAGATATAGGCTTTTTTGACATTAAAATGCGGGGGGGCTGGGGGCGGAATGGGAGGGCGTGGCTCCAAAATTTTTGATGCAGTTTTTTGGGAGTTGCTAGTAGCTATCTTCCTACCAAATTTGGTAGTTCTAGCTGTAAGGATGTGCGAAATATGCGGATTTATCGGTTTTGAGTTACCGAATTTATCGATTTGCCAGCCCCCCAGTTATCGTAGAACCCCAATCTTGACACTTTAATTTACTATTCCATAGATAAAGACAATTGGAAAGTTTCAAGTCTCTAGCTTGAAGGGTGTGGAAAAAACTTGCACACATACGGACGGAAAGACGGGGAGCCCGACTAGAAGATACCCTGAACCCAGTTGCAATAAATATATTAAATGTATATAAGACTTTGGTATGCTGATTTAGCTTCAATCGATTAAATTCGATATCTCCGGTGTTTCTTAACCGATTTGGACGAAATTTCCAGAAAAGCTTTATCGTTACCCATTCTTTCAACCCTCATTTTTACATTTCCCAAATTCGATAATTTTTTGTTATCGATTCCATGCGTATATCGGAAACCAGAATAGTTATCGATAATTTGAAGCAAACTTGTTCTGCTCATGGTATAGGAGAACTTATATACAAAATCTGAAGTCTCTAGCTCTTGTAGTCTCTGAGATCCACGCGTTCATAAAGACAGACAGACAGACAGACAGACAGACGGACAGACGGACATGGCTAAATCGACTCGGCTATTGATGCTGATCAAGAATATATATACTTTATGGGGTCGGAGATGCTTCCTTCTGCCTGTTACATACTTTTGCACAAAACCATTATACCCTTATTTACCCATTTTATGGGTTAAGGGTATAAAAAAGGGTACAATAATATTTAGGTAGCATATGCTTAGTTCGGATATGCCCCACTTGCGAAAAGTGTATGTTTAAGAATAATGTCGCAAGTTTATTCGAAAAAAGTATATACTCCACTTGGTGGAAAAAAAGTAGGCTTTGTCAAACCATTGGTTACTGGCATATGCTGCGGACCAACATATGTATGTATGTTTGTGTTAGCGGAGTGTCACCGTTGATTTATGTCTGTATGTATTCACTTATTTGGTGGACGATTTTTTCAAACAATTATTATTTGATTTGTACGTATGGAAAACAACAAGTGGTGGCGGATAGAGGAAAATGGAAACACTTGTTAATTTTTGTTATATTGTGGTGGCGCCAAAAATCTGAATTATATGCATATAAAAAATGTATGTAAAATATACATACATATATAGAAGCAAGGGACGAAAGGAAAATGAGCAAGAATTATTTTATTAGGAAAGCTTAAACGGGCTGCGTTTAAGACTTAATAAAAATACTTGCACATATATATAAATAATATAAAATAGGAAATTATATTACTTATCAGGTTTAAAAAATGTGTTGAGAATATGCTTGTAGATTTGTATGTGTATGTAGATGAATGTCCACCGTAGCTTGCTGGGGCGAGTGATAATTATTATCATCATTTATTAATCCGGCTCGAAGGACCATGAAAAGGTCGGGGGGTGGAATATTTATGATTACGCACACACGACGAGGAAATTACCAAACTGTTGGAAATACATCTGGCCACACTCTTCACATTCAGTGCATATCGATAGATCGATATGCTTCTTCTACCCAGTCGTTGATCTGATGTTGTCTCGAGCGCGTCACCAAGCGGACTGCGCAACTCCGTATATTGAATTTACTACAATCGCTATCAACTGTTCTCTAATATAAATAAACTAATAAAGTTACCACAGGTTATGGGCCCAGCACGCTTCCACTGCGCCAGTTGAATAGTGAATTGTTTAAGTCTTGTGTAAACGTAAAGAATAAATTTCGTGTGTCGAAATTCTAAGAAACGGTTAAGAGCATGCGAATGTGTGGCGCATATCGAAAACACAAAAAGACAAGTAACTGTACTTTTGCATGTAGTTGTTTATGTAACTTCTCATTGCATGTGTAGCGACGCGAAAATAATTAAAAATGAGTTTTACAAGCGTGCGCATTGAGCCTTTAGGCAAAGACAATTATGATACGTGGAAAATACAAATAAAAGCGCTGTTGATAAAAAATGATTCGTGGAAATGCGTTTGTGGAAAACATATAAAGACAGAAGGAAATGCTGCACAGTGGGAAGTAGATGATGCCAAGGCAAAATCGGACTTAATATTGGCAATGTCAGTTGCCGAATTGAAGCAAATAAAGAATTGCGAAACATCGAACGAGGTCTGGAAAAAGTTGCAAAGATTAATGAAGTCGAGCTAGTCAAAATTGATAAGTTGTTGGCTATACTGTTACTATACAGTATTCCTGAGGAATATGAGCCATTTCGTATTGCCATAGAAACACAGGACAAATTGATTGAGCCTGAAGTATTAAAAATAAAGCTGCTTGACGAGTATGAGGCGCGAAATAGAAACAAAGCTGAATCGCCTTCTGATGCGCTGTTGGCAGACAAAAGATTCAGAAATTCAGGTCAAAAGAATAAGAATCAAAATCAGAAGTTCAAGATTAATTGCTATAATTGTGGAAAAGCAGGCCACAAGGCTGCAGATTGCTGATCAAAAAGGCAGGAAAAGGAAAAGTATTAAGAAAAGGTAAATAGCAATCCAAATACAAGTATGTATATAGAATCAGCAAACAATGCAAGCAGCGAGTACAAAGGCTGGTGCTTGGATTCCGGAGCCACATCGCACATGTGCTCACAGAGGGAAAGATTTGAAGATATTTGCTCAGCAAAAAGTGCCCAGCTTCGATTGGCAAATGGAAAAACGACAGAAATAGAAGGACTAGGCTCAGTTTCGTTTGGGCCAGTAAATAAATTTAGTGCAAATCTGGTAAATGCGCTTTATGTCCCAGAATTGAAAAAGAATCTATTGTCAGTGGCAAAAATTTGTGACCATGGCTACAATATACTCTTTAAAAAGGATCGTGTCGAAATTGTAAGAGCATCGAATGGACAAATTGTTTTTATTGCGCAACGCGAGCATGATTTGTACCATGTAGTAGAAACAAAAAAAATGAGTCATGTAGCCGTAAGCACGAATAACAAACTCAAGGAATGGCATGAACGTGTTGGCCACCTAAATGAAAAAGATTTAAAAGATGTTATTCAAAAAGGTCGAATTCACAGTGTAAATGCAAACGTGCATGAGAAGCTACCGACATGTGAAGTATATATTAAGGGGAAGGAAGCCGTTAAACCATTCCCCAAATCGGATTCAAGATCCAAAGAAGTCCTGGATTTGGTACACAGTGATGTATGCGGGCCTATGCGCGTAAAAAGCAATGGAGGCAGCCGTTACTTCCTGACATTTATAGATGACTTCTCCAAGTGCGAGCTCTACACCCTAAAAAGCAAATCAGAAGTTTTTCAAAAGTTTAAAGAGTTTATAAGCTACGTTGAAATCGGGAAAAAGGCTGAAGACACTCAGAACGGATAACTGCACCGAGTATAAAAATAACGAGTTAAAAGATTATTTGTTAGCTACAGTCATCAAACATGAGTATTCTGGGGAATACACTCCCCATCAGAACGAAACTGCAGAGCGAAAAAATCGAACGCTTGTAGAAATGGCGCGCTGTATGATGCTACAAGCGGCGTTACCATCGACGTATTGGGCAGAAGCTGTTAATACTGCCAACTACATAAGAAACAGATGCCCATCTAGAAGCCGGTGTGGCGAAACTCCATTCAAGCTGTGGAATAACCGCATTCCAATCATCAAGCATCTGCGCACGTTCGAGCAAGTTGTGTATTCGCTCGATAAGAAGTCGAAGGGTTAGTTTAGCCCAAGATCTAAACGCAATATATTTATAGGGTAGTGCAATGACGCAAAGGCGTATAGACTGTTCGACCCCTGAAACCAAAGCAGTTACCAAAAGCCGTGATGTTGTGTTTACAAATCTGTTTGATGACAAGTACGAGTTTGAAGAATTTACCGAACAGGAGAATATCATCGAGGAACAATATTATCCTGAACAACAACACGCCGAAATTCAAGATGGAGATTGCGAGGAATTTACTGAAGAAGCCGAAAATCCAGCTGCTGTGAAACGTGGACCAGGAAGGCCAAGAAAACTGTATACAGGTAAACCAGGAAGGCCAAAATTAATATATAATCAACTGATTACGGTACCGGCTGAGCCGCAGCACTCTGAAGACGAGTTGGAAGGTGAAGAAGAGTTTTTTGAAGCCACTTCTCTTATCAGCAGCAGCGACAATGTAGCAGCAGATGAAGCCCTCAGAGGCCCAAATTCATCGTAGTGGAAAGAAGCATAAACATAAGAAGCAAAGCCCAGCGGTCGTGTTTTCTTGTGAGCTCCGAGTCTCTGTGCAAAGTTTAAAGTTGAATTGTTTATAAAGCAAAAAACACTAGACACAAATTTGGCGCAGTCTAATTGGTATTAAAATAAACATCAAATTTAAACCGAAATACAAAACTTAAATATTGTGGTATATCAATAATTGCGCGGGAGCAAATTACAAATACGAACGCATAGTGCAGACATTAGAAACACTCACGCGTAATACAACAAATCATAGCATAATTACAAAGAATACACGGCGTACGAATCGCACGAAAAACACTCAAAAACATACAAAAACAAGTGGAAACGTTGCAGTCGGACGCAACCGACTGCGGCATACTCGATACCAGTATTAAAACCGGTAAAAAGAGGCCTGACTGCTGAGGGGTACGGATGCGGCAGAGGTGTACACTGCCTAAAAAAATTTTCCGATGCAGATGGGGATGCCACAAGCTATCTTCCTTCCAAATTTGATGACTCTAGCTCAAAGTTTGTAAGTTTGTTTGGAAAGGGGGGCTGGAGGCGGTATGGGTGGGCGTGGCATCCAGATTTGTGATGCACATCTTTGTGGAATGTCAATTGCTATCTTCATACCAAATTTGGTGACTCTAGCTCAAAGTTTGTAAAATGTGGGGAGAGGGGGGCTGGGGCCTTATGGGTGGGCGTGGCATCCAAATTTTTGATGCAGATCTTTGTAAAATGTCAATTGCTATCTTCATACCAAATTTGGTGACTGCAGCTCGAAATTTGAAATAAGAGGGGAGAGGGGGGCTGGGAGCTTGGGGCGGTATGGGTGGGCGTGGCATCCAAATTTGTGATGCAGATCTTTGTGGAATGTCAATTGCTATCTTCATACCAAATTTTGTGACTCTAGCTCAAAGTTTGTAAAATGTGGAGAGAGGGGGGCTGGGGCCTTATGGGTGGGCGTGGCATCCAAATTTTTGATGCAGATCTTTGTAAAATGTCAATTGCTTTCTTCATACCAAATTTGGTGACTGTAGCTCGAAATTTGTAAAAAGTATGGGTGGGCGTGGCATCCAAATTTGTGATGCAGATCTTTGTGGATTGTCAATTGATGCAGTTTTTTGGGAGTTGCTAGTAGCTATCTTCCTACCAAATTTGGTAGTTCTAGCTGTAAGGATGTGCGAAATATGCGGATTTATCGGTTTTGAGTTACCGAATTTATCGATTTGCCAGCCCCCCAGTTATCGTAGAACCCCAATCTTGACACTTTAATTTACTTTCCCATAGATAAAGAGAATTGGAAAGTTTCAAGTCTCTAGCTTGAAGGGTGTGGAAAAAACTTGCACACATACGGATGGACAGACGGGGAGCCCGACTAGAAGATACCCTGAACCCAGTTGCAATAAATATATTAAATGTATATAAGACTTTGGTATACTGACTTAGCTTCAATCGATTAAATTCGATATCTCCGGTGTTTCTTAACCGATTTGGACGAAATTTCCAGAAAAGCTCTATCGTTACCCATTCTTTCAACCCTCATTTTTACATTTCCCAAATTCGATATTTTTTTGTTATCGATTCCATGCGTATATCGGAAACCAGAATAGTTATCGATAATTTGAAGCAAACTTGTTCTGTTCATGGTATAGGAGAACTTATATACAAAATCTGAAGTCTCTAGCTCTGGTAGTCTCTGAGATCCACGCGTTCATAAAGACAGACAGACAGACAGACAGACGGACAGACGGACAGACGGACATGGCTAAATCGACTCGGCTATTGATGCTGATCAAGAATATATATACTTTATGGGGTCGGAGATGCTTCCTTCTGCCTGTTACATACTTTTGCACAAAACCATTATACCCTTATTTACCCATTTTATGGGTTAAGGGTATAAAAAAGGGTACAATAATATTTAGGTAGCATATGCTTAGTTCGGATATGCCCCACTTGCGAAAAGTGTATGTTTAAGAATAATGTCGCAAGTTTATTCGAAAAAAGTATATACTCCACTTGGTGGAAAAAAAGTAGGCTTTGTCAAACCATTGGTTACTGGCATATGCTGCGGAATGAGCAGAATCGGAGCGGCTTGGAGTCAGTGACCAACATATGTATGTATGTTTGTGTGAGCGGAGTGTCACCGTTGATTTATGTCTGTATGTATTCACTTATTTGGTGGATGATTTTTTCAAACAATTATTATTTGATTTGTACGTATGGAAAACAACAAGTGGTGGCGGATAGAGGAAAATGGAAACACTTGTTAATTTTTGTTATATTGTGGTGGCGCCAAAAATCTGAATTATATGCATATAAAAAATGTATGTAAAATATACATACATATATAGAAGCAACGGACGAAAGGAAAATGAGCAAGAATTATTTTATTAGGAAAGCTTAAACGGGCTGCGTTTAAGACTTAATAAAAATACTTGCACATATATATAAATAATATAAAATAGGAAATTATATTACTTATCAGGTTTAAAAAATGTGTTGAGAATATGCTTGTAGATTTGTATGTGTATGTAGATGAATGTCCACCGTAGCTTGCTGGGGCGAGTGATAATTATTATCATCATTTATTAATCCGGCTCGAAGGACCATGAAAAGGTCGGGGGGTGGAATATTTATGATTACGCACACACGACGAGGAAATTACCAAACTGTTGGAAATACATCTGGCCACACTCTTCACATTCAGTGCATATCGATAGATCGATATGCTTCTTCTACCCAGTCGTTGATCTGATGTTGTCTCGAGCGCGTCACCAAGCGGACTGCGCAACTCCGTATATTGAATTTACTACAATCGCTATCAACTGTTCTCTAATATAAATAAACTAATAAAGTTACCACAGGTTATGGGCCCAGCACGCTTCCACTGCGCCAGTTGAATAGTGAATTGTTTAAGTCTTGTGTAAACGTAAAGAATAAATTTCGTGTGTCGAAATTCTAAGAAACGGTTAAGAGCATGCGAATGTGTGGCGCATAGCGAAAACACAAAAAGACAAGTAACTGTACTTTTGCATGTAGTTGCTTATGTAACTTCTCATTGCATGTGTAGCGACGCGAAAATAAGTAAAAATGAGTTTTACAAGCGTGCGCATTGAGCCTTTAGGCAAAGACAATTATGATACGTGGAAAATACAAATAAAAGCGCTGTTGATAAAAAATGATTCGTGGAAATGCGTTTGTGGAAAACATATAAAGACAGAAGGAAATGCTGCACAGTGGGAAGTAGATGATGCCAAGGCAAAATCGGACTTAATATTGGCAATGTCAGTAGCCGAATTGAAGCAAATAAAGAATTGCGAAACATCGAACGAGGTCTGGAAAAAGTTGCAAAGATTAATGAAGTCGAGCTAGTCAAAATTGATAAGTTGTTGGCTATACTGTTACTATACAGTATTCCTGAGGAATATGAGCCATTTCGTATTGCCATAGAAACACAGGACAAATTGATTGAGCCTGAAGTATTAAAAATAAAGCTGCTTGACGAGTATGAGGCGCGAAATAGAAACAAAGCTGAATCGTCTTCTGATGCGCTGTTGGCAGACCAAAGATTCAGAAATTCAGGTCAAAAGAATAAGAATCAAAATCAGAAGTTCAAGATTAATTGCTATAATTGTGGAAAAGCAGGCCACAAGGCTGCAGATTGCTGATCAAAAAGGCAGGAAAAGGAAAAGTATTAAGAAAAGGTAAATAGCAATCTAAATACAAGTATGTATATAGAATCAGCAAACAATGCAAGCAGCGAGTACAAAGGCTGGTGCTTGGATTCCGGAGCCACATCGCACATGTGCTCACAGAGGGAAAGAGTTGAAGATATTTGCTCAGCAAAAAGTGCCCAGCTTCGATTGGCAAATGGAAAAACGACAGAAATAGAAGGACTAGGCTCAGTTTCGTTTGGGCCAGTAAATAAATTTAGTGCAAATCTGGTAAATGCGCTTTATGTCCCAGAATTGAAAAAGAATCTATTGTCAGTGGCAAAAATTTGTGACCATGGCTACAATATACTCTTTAAAAAGGATCGTGTCGAAATTGTAAGAGCATCGAATGGACAAATTGTTTTTATTGCGCAACGCGAGCATGATTTGTACCATGTAGTAGAAACAAAAAAAATGAGTCATGTAGCCGTAAGCACGAATAACAAACTTGTGACGTTGCACATTTTTGTAAATATGGTGTTGGGTAGTTATAAGGTTGTTTATTAGTTATATTTATTAGTTATATTTTTGAGTTGATTATCATTTGAGTTTATTAGTATTAAGGGTTATACTTTTGAGTTGATAATAAGTAGCAAGGGCCCACGGTAGACACTGGAAACAAGCATAACGGAACTCCTGGCAGAGAGCAGAGCGCAGAGAGCCGCGCGATCACCCATGGCAGCATGACGCGAGCCAGCCAGCACCGACAGCACAGCGCAACAGCATGACACGAGCCAGCCAGCACAACGCAACAGCATGACACGAGCCAGACCACGCCGACAGCGCGGCGCAGCAAAATGGCACGAGCCAGACCACGCCGACAGCGCAGCAGGGCCGAAGCATTGACGCAGAGCCAGCCAGCACCGACAGCACAGCGCAAAAGCATGGCACGAGCCAGACCACGCCGACAGCGCAGCAGGGCCGAAGCATTAATGCGGGCCAAACAACGCCGACAGCACAGCCGCCACAGTAGCAGAATGGCACGAGCCAAACGGCGCGGGCAGCGGCCGCAGCAGCATTGGAACCACGAGCAAAAGGCGCAACAGAAGGCTGGAAAAGGTTTGACGAAAAAGGGCTCGCGATCGCCGCGACGAGCATTAGCAGAGGACAGTCAAGTTCAGAGCTCACCGCGAGCAGTCCAGTGCGCGGATCAGCAAAGTCGCGAAAGAAATATTAAAACCACAAGTGCGCAGACGGGGACCACAAGACAAGCTAGCACGCGGACGAACACCAAGAAGCAACGACAACAACAACAAGGAAAGGAGGGTGCTACGAGGCGGCCGGGTAAGCGAGTTAGGGCTATGTCGTCCTTCTTCTTCGGCAGACAAGTCTGGTGCGGATAGGCAGGGAGTTAGGTTTCCGTGTTGTAGATATATATAAGCGAAATAATTCAGTGAAAATAAATGAAAATGACAATGAAAACAAGCCGAGTGTTCGTTACGAGAGTTAGCCAGAGTTATACGTGTTTGCAGGGGATATAAAGTGGAAGTGCAAGAACGGTACGTGTGGCCCGCCCACCGCTTTGAGACGCCGTTGACTGGATGCTGGTCAATACCGTGACAGTCCATGACGTTTTTTTCATAGCGGCGCACGCCTGTTTCCGAACTTGGTGCCTCCCTGGTCAATACCGGGGGCATTCGAGCCGGAACAAGCGGGGGTAACCCTACTGCCAGAGGGCACTTTTGCTAATCACCGGACCACCGGTGTTTGATCTAAATGCCCCCCTTTCATAATTTTCTGAGCGCGGTGTCTCATTTCCACCCCTTCCAAGTCCCAGCAATCATACAAATTTCTTGTAGGGTGGCCCTGGAGAGGCTGAGCTGCCTCAGCCATAGAAACGCTACCTTACAGGTGGCGCCCGAGCAGGGACTCTGGGATTGTTTAAAGTTATATTAGGTATATAGTTTTGTGGAAAGTGACGCTGAAATAGTGTAAAAAGCTAGAGCGAGGAAAAAGGGTGGTGCTTTTCATCAATAAAAACAGTAGTAGTGGTCCTGCAGGGGTGTGTGTATAACGACAAAAAAAAAAGCAGCGGTCCGACAGGGGTGTCAGAACATTTTTATGCATATACACGCGCTCGCACATGGGAAGGCGGCTGGAAAAGCGCCGTTAGTTTTGCTTGCTGTCGTGGCGTTATACATACAGGGTGCGCATTCTGGTGTTTTGTCTCTATTTTAACTGCGCCAGTCTACTTGCAAACCGGGTACCTTTTTTTGTTAAGACGCTGACACAGTTAGGTGGGCACTGGGAAAATACCTTGGCATAGGCGCACAGTTTGAGAATCATTGGTAATTGTTTGGTTTGCACCACGGCACGATCGTTTGGGTAATCTGCACAGTTTGGCAAGCACTGGGAAATCATCACGGCATAGGCGCACAGTTTGAGAGCCATTGGTCGTTTTTTGGTTTGCACCACGGCACGATCGTTTGGGGTAATCTGCACAGTTTGGCAAGCACTGGGAAATCATCACGGCATAGGAACACAGTTTGAGAGTCGTTGGTAAAAATTTTGATTTGCACCGCGACACGTTTTTTGGTAACGTGCACAGTTCGACAAGCATTGGGAAACCACCACGGCACATATGCACCGTTTGAGAGCCATTGGAAATTTTTTTTTTGAGTGCCTACACTGTGGCAATATGCACATTTCTTTTAGCAATAGTACAGGTATCGAGTAGGGATATGCGCACACGGCCATACACATACGTAAGCAGACCCCAAAAGAGATTATTAAAATAAAAAAAAAAAAAAAAAAAAAAAAAAAAAAAGAAAGGGGTTATTGCAGACATATGTGTGAGGGCACGAATTCATTATTTTTTTTGAAGTATATATTGAGAAAGAAAAAAATTGAGAGTTGTTGCGGGGAACGTAGGTGAATACACAAGTTGAATTTTTGGGAAAAAAAAATATATATACGTCTACGAGGACACAGAAGCAGAGGAGAACGAATAGGAAAGCGTTTTTTTGAGTGGTTTCGCATCTACGAATGTCGGAGGAGGGGGCCGAGTAGCGCGACGCTCGTGAACCCTCGGTCGCGATCATTCGGGAATATCTGAAAACAAGATAAATTGAGCCATCACGACACAGAGCGACACAGTCGACCCAGAGCTACCAAGCTATACACATCGTTCTTTGACGACAGTGAATAATATTAAACCAGCCTTTTACCAGAAGGACCCTAGTCTCGAGCAGGACAACAAGGATACCAGCTAGTGTATAACAAGGATACTAGCCTCCCACAGGACAACAAGGATACCAGCTAGTGTATAACAAGGATACTAGCCTCCCACAGGACAACAAGGATACCAGCTAGTGTATAACAAGGATACTAGCCTCGCACAGGACAACAAGGATACAAGCTAGTATACAACCAAGGATATACTAAGCTTACTTCAGCGACCAGGCACAACCAGCAAGCGAAAGACTACGTACAACATGGTCGGAGTAGCATGGATATCATACCGGCGCAAGGCAGAACTGGAGGCATTTGCAGACGAGTTCGGATTCGAGCGTGAAGGCACCGTGGAGGAACTCCGAGGCCGCATGGCTGTTTTTGTGAATAGTGGAGACCACTCAGCCACCATCCAGGCTCGTTTAGAGGAATTGGAGGCCATATTTGGAAAGACACGGAACCCCGACACCAAGGCAGGAACCCAACAACGATCCCGGAGCCCGTCGCCTACTCCAATTGGGAGCGGATCTCAAACAGAGAAAACGACGACTGCCCAACCAGAGCAACGGGATCCAGGCAACTCGGGCATGCAGAGCCTAAACATACCGGTGCCGGTTCAGCATCAGCGCTTGTCGCGCTCCAGCGAGAGGGGAACCTCCACGATGCTACCAAGTCGACACGAAGCCTTTGGAGCCATGGGAGTGGACCGCATGCAACGCTGGGGGGTCACCTTCGACGGTACCACTGACCCTTTGCGGTTCATCGAGAGATTGGAGGAACGAGCGGTGTCACACCGAGTTGACACCCGAATCTTGGCTCAAGGGGTACCAGAGCTGCTAAAAGGAACCGCCGAGGACTGGTTCCGTACGAGCCACCTACAGGGCGAACCTTGGAGCGTCTTTCGGAGGGAGTTCCTAGACTTCTTTTTGCCACCGCGGTATTTCCAGAGGCTGGAGGACGAGATTAGGATGCGCTACCAGAAGGAAGACGAGGGGTACAAACAATATCTAGTAGACATCCGTCTCATGATGCACCGCGCCGGCTATACAGAGGACCAAGAACTGGAGCGGGTATACGAAAATCTGTTGCCGGAGTACCAGCTGTACGTAAGACGCATGGATTTTCGCACTTTCAAACAGCTGACGCAGCTGGTGATAAACTTCGAAGTCACCCGGGAACGAGAGCATCAGCGTCAGGCCAGGAATAAGACAAGCAACGAACGAGCGGCTCGCCCTACCGGATCAACGGCTGTGTCGAAACGGGAAGCAGGCGCAACGAGCCCCAAGCCAGGCACACAGTGGGCGGCTTCACAATCAACAGGATCCCCAGCAGCAGGGAATATCCAAGGTACGCCAGGTTCTACCGGTAACGAGCAGCCAGTGGACACGCGTAATGCGTGCCGCAACTGCGGAACACATGGGCACTTCGCAAGGGAATGTCGTGGGACACGCATATTGTTCTGCTGGAATTGTGGCCGCCGAGGAGTGAGGACCATCGACTGCTGCCAGACACAGAGACAGGGAAACGCCCAGCGCCTCTCACCAAACCCAGGACAGGTGAGCGAGCAGGCGAGCGAGTCCTGGGATTAGTAGGCGTTATCCGCTTACGGGATGGCCGACTTGCTGCAGAGACGAGCATCGAGGCCGAGGTGATGGTAGCTACGCTGGACACAGGTGCCACGCGAAGCTTTCTCAGCGAGCAGAAGGCGCGACTCATTGAGACCCCGGCTAACAGACGAGCAGTGAAGACGGTGATAGCCTTGGCAAACGGGTCAAGAATGGAGCTAACGCGGGCAATTCAAGCAGACGTACGACTCGGGCAAGCACGGGCTAGCATTCTGATGCTGGTCTTACCATCGGCCCTCGACGATGTGCTGTTCGGATTGGACTTCTTTGGCGCCATAAATGCCAAGTTGCAGGTGGGTGAATGGCTAATCCCATTAAGCCTACCAAACCCGACAGTTGCAGGATACCAAGGAGCGGCCGACCCAAAACCAAACAACGAACCCAGCCAGGCCCCGGGCGTTAGTGGTCTAAGAGGCGGCGATGACGTTAACCAGGCAGCACGACGGACTACGATCGTACATACAAAGACAAACCAGGACGATGCCTGCAACCGCGAGGCAGTCGCCGTACCGATACCAGAGACTACGAAGCAAAGCGAGGACGACGCCTGCAACCGCGAGGCGGTCGTCAACACAAGGACAAAGACACCAGAGACTACGAAGCAAAGCGAGGACGACGCCTGCAACCGCGAGGCGGTCGTCATCACAAGGACAGGGATACCAGAGACTACGACGCAGAGCCAGGGCGACGCCGGCAACCGCGAGGTGGTCGCCAATTCAAGAGCAAAGAGACCAGAGACGACGAACCCAAACCAAACCCAAGGACCAGCTGCCTGCAACCGCGAGGCAGTCGTCGAACTGAGGCCAGGGGGACCAGCTACAATAATCAGGACACAAGATGATTACGATACCTGCATCCGCGAGGTAGTCGGCGAGTCATCTTCAACAAGAGTACGAGACAGGACTTGGGGAGGCGTGCTAAGCCCTGCACGTCCGAGAGCCATCCAACGGAACCCGTTTCGCATCAGACCGGGAGACCAGAAGACCAAGGGAGAAACACGTGGTATACTAGCCAGCATCGCAGAAGCCACTCTAGCGGGGGAGTGCGAAGAACCCAAAGACGGAGCAGGGATACGTTCGAAGGCTCAACCAGTCGCCACAAGCCAGCCCGGCCCGAGCCTAGCCGAGACGATGGCACCGTGGGTGCAAGAGTTTCTGGAGGAAGAATTGGAAAAATTTGACGGAATGACCGGCGTGTCCAACATCGCGGAACACGTCATAGTGATGCGCGACGATCGCCCGATAAAGCAAAGGTATTACCCACGCAATCCAGCGATGCTAAGGATAATCCATGCGCAGGTAGACGAGCTGCTACGAGAGGGATGCATCGAGCCGTCGAAAAGTCCCCACAGTGCACCCATTGTGCTAGTGGGCAAGAAGACGGGTGAAAGTCGCATGTGCGTGGACTTTCGTCAACTCAATGCACGATCAACGCCGGACGCATACCCCCTGCCGAGGATAAACTCTATCTTGGAGAGGCTAAGGAACGCAAAGTACATAAGTACACTGGACTTGAAGAGCGGGTATTGGCAAATACCCATGGCCAAGGCGAGTCGCGAATGCACTGCATTCACAGTACCAGGACGAGGCCTCTTCCAATGGCGGGTTATGCCATTTGGACTCCACTCGGCACCCGCCACATTCCAGCGGGCACTCGACAGCGTCATTGGAGCAGACATGGAGCCACATGCTTTTGCATACCTCGACGATATAATCATCATCGGGGCGACACTGGAGGAACACGTCGAGAATCTAAGAGAAGTGTTGAGGCGCCTGCGACAAGCGAACCTCAGGCTTAACCGGAAGAAGTGCGCTTTCTTCCAGCGCAGGCTGGTGTACCTGGGACACGTCGTCAGCGAGATGGGAATCCACACCGACCCGGAGAAGATCGCTGCGGTACAGCAGCTAACATCCCCTACGAGTGTACGAGAACTTCGCCGATGCCTCGGCCTCGCTTCTTGGTACCGGAGATTTGTCCCGAACTTTGCAGCAGTGGTGCAACCAATGTCCCAGTTACTTCGAAAAGGCAAGAAATGGATCTGGGAGTCCCCGCAACAAGAGGCATTCGCGAAACTCAAGGCGCTACTGACAGAGGCACCCATTCTCGCGTGCCCGGATTTTACGAAAAAGTTTTCATTACAGACCGATGCTAGCGACTACGGACTTGGAGGAGTGCTAACCCAGCAGAGTGCCGATGGCGAAAGGGTCATTGCATACGTTAGCCGGAGACTACAGAAGGCCGAGGAAAACTACTCTGCCACCGAGAAGGAGTGTTTGGCAATCGTCTGGGCCAAAAGGAAGCTCCGTTGTTATTTGGAAGGATACAGGTTCGACGTCGTGACGGACCACTTTGCCCTCAAGTGGCTGAACACCATTGAGAACCCCACAGGACGAGTTGCGAGATGGGCATTGGAACTCCAACAGTTCCAATTTGACGTACATTACCGGAAAGGACGACAAAACGTAGTGGCCGATGCGTTGTCACGACAACCTCTAGAGGCCTAACAGACAGCCATCGAGGAGCAGGGCACCTGCGCATGGTTACGACGACGCACGCAGGAGACACAGGAACACCCAAAGAAGTACCCAGATTACACACTGGAGAACGGGCAATTGTACAGACACCTCGGACAACGACCATTGGAGGAAGACTTCCTACCATGGAAGCTATGCGTAGGCAAGGAGCAACGGCAACGCGTGCTACAAGAATGCCATGATCAACCAAGTGCGGGACATCTAGGAATACGCAAGACCACGACGAGGATATGTCAAAGATATTATTGGCCAGGAATCTTCAGAGACGTCGTACGCTACGTTAGGAAATGTGCTGTGTGTCAAAAATTTAAAGTACAACAAGCCAAGCCCGCAGGGAAGATGCTGACAAGGCAGGCAAACGAGCCCTTCGCTACAATTTTCGCCGACTTCGTTGGACCTCTGCCGAGATCCAAGCAGGGGAACACGGTACTACTAGTGTTCTTTGACATGTTTTCAAAATGGGTGGAACTGGTACCCTTGCGCCGAGCTACTGCATCGTACTTGGAAAGAGCTTTTCGGGATCGGATCCTCAGCCGATTTGGAATACCACGCAAGTTTATCTGTGACAACGGGACCCAATTCACCAGTCGTACGTTCAAGGCGTTTTGCAAACGAGCAGGTATGGCATTGGAACATACTGCACCATACAATCCGCAGCAAAATCCGACAGAAAGGGCGAATCGGACGATCAAGACGACGATCGCACAGTACATCGAGGGACCACATAACACATGGGATACCTGGCTTCCGGAGCTCTCACTGGCGATCAACAGCAGCGTGTCCGACACAACAGGATTCAGTCCGGCGTTCCTGGTCCAAGGACGAGAGCCGAGACTACCAGGAGCATTATTCGACGAGGTCACTCCAGGGTCCGGCATGGTCGTTACCGACCCCGAGACCAGAGCAAAACAGCTATGCGACATTTTTCAGACGGCGAGGGATAACACCCAGCGAGCATCAGCGGAACAGGGCCGTCATTACAATCTACGGAGACGCGACTGGAGACCATCCATCGGCAGCCTGGTATTAGTGAAGCATCACGTGCTATCAAACGCCAACGACGGATTTGCAGCCAAATTAGCCCCACGCTACGAGGGCCCGTACAAGGTAACTAAGTTCATTTCTCCCAACATAGTCAGAGTCCGACACACCGAGACCAGAAAAAGCCGCACCGCCGGAGTAGCCGACTTGAAAGCTTTTCGACAACAAGAGGACGAGGAACAGCACGACAGCGAAGGCGAAGAGCAACCGCTCAACCACAACACGGATTCCTCAATGGCAAATAGAGCCACACCAACCAGCGAAGACTTATCAAGTAAATTAGGGGCCGCACACAAGGCGGATTAACATAAGATATATCTTTAACATTGTTTAATGGTACTATACGATAAGTTATTTCAAGTTTCAACATCGCACCAGACTATTGTCCTGTAGAGCAAAGCCTGTCTATAGTCACAGGGATATAACCTCGTTTATATTCCACAGTACCTAAGAACAGCCATGGCAGACGAAGAGCCACGACGAGATTGGGCAAGAGAGTGGGCAGCGGAGCGGGAGCAGGACTGGGGCTGGGTTCCTCAGTACCAGCGCCGATTCGAAGGCTTCGAGGACGAAGGGAACGAAGCCGAGCCAGCACGCGGGATGTCCAGCTTCGACGACGTGAGCACGGATGTTTGGCCAAGCTCAGCCAGTGCCCAGTACCGGCTGATGAGCCCATCACCGGACTCGTGGCTTCTACCCGACCTGGGATTGGACGTGGTTCGCGTGGCCAGAGTAGCCATTGTCAGCGACGAGGCAGGGGTGTCCACGACACGACCGAGACGGTCGACATCGGCTCCCTCGCCACAACCGTCCGAACCGGAACCGACAAAAGACTCCAGCGACGAGTGGAACGCATCGTTCAACAGCAGCGATATTCAAGCGCTACTGGGGCCAGCTGTGGATGTCAGAGCTCTGACACACGAGCTTCTGGAGGAGGAGGAGAAATGGGTCGAGGCGCCCACCAGATGGAAGGCGAAACGGTACGGCTCAGCAGGGAGCAAGGAAACTGGCGGCGAAGATTTAAAATCGATCTGGAAGAAGGCACCTTCAGGGTGACCCTCGCCCCGGCCGGTGGCGTCACCATTCGGTTTTCCCCCGGGAAGTAAGGGGGGGGTGTGACGTTGCAAATTTTTGTAAATATGGTGTTGGGTAGTTATAAGGTTGTTTATTAGTTATATTTATTAGTTATATTTTTGAGTTGATTATCTTTTGAGTTTATTAGTATTAAGGGTTATACTTTTGAGTTGATAATAAGTAGCAAGGGCCCACGGTAGACACTGGAAACAAGCATAACGGAACTCCTGGCAGAGAGCAGAGCGCAGAGAGCCGCGCGATCACCCATGGCAGCATGACGCGAGCCAGCCAGCACCGACAGCACAGCGCAACAGCATGACACGAGCCAGACCACGCCGACAGCGCGGCGCAGCAAAATGGCACGAGCCAGACCACGCCGACAGCGCAGCAGGGCCGAAGCATTGACGCGAGCCAGCCAGCACCGACAGCACAGCGCAAAAGCATGGCACGAGCCAGACCACGCCGACAGCGCAGCAGGGCCGAAGCATTAATGCGGGCCAAACAACGCCGGCAGCACAGCCGCCACAGCAGCAGAATGGCACGAGCCAAACGGCGCGGGCAGCGGCCGCAGCAGCATTGGAACCACGAGCAAAAGGCGCAACAGAAGGCTGGAAAAGGTTTGACGAAAAAGGGCTCGCGATCGCCGCGACGAGCATTAGCAGAGGACAGTCAAGTTCAGAGCTCACCGCGAGCAGTCCAGTGCGCGGATCAGCAAAGTCGCGAAAGAAATATTAAAACCACAAGTGCGCAGACGGGGACCACAAGACAAGCTAGCACGCGGACGAACACCAAGAAGCAACGACAACAACAACAAGGAAAGGAGGGTGCTACGAGGCGGCCGGGTAAGCGAGTTAGGGCTATGTCGTCCTTCTTCTTCGGCAGACAAGTCTGGTGCGGATAGGCAGGGAGTTAGGTTTCTTTGTTGTAGATATATATAAGCGAAATAATTCAGTGAAAATAAATGAAAATGACAATGAAAACAAGCCGAGTGTTCGTTACGAGAGTTAGCCAGAGTTATACGTGTTTGCAGGGGATATAAAGTGGAAGTGCAAGAACGGTACGTGTGGCCCGCCCACCGCTTTGAGACGCCGTTGACTGGATGCTGGTCAATACCGTGACAGTCCACGACGTTTTTTTCATAGCGGCGCACGCCTGTTTCCGAACTTGGTGCCTCCCTGGTCAATACCGGGGGCATTCGAGCCGGAACAAGCGGGGGTAACCCTACTGCCAGAGGGCACTTTTGCTAATCACCGGACCACCGGTGTTTGATCTAAATGCCCCCCTTTCATAATTTTCTGAGCGCGGTGTCTCATTTCCAACCCTTCCAAGTCCCAGCAATCATACAAATTTCTTGTAGGGTGGCCCTGGAGAGGCTGAGCTGCCTCAGCCATAGAAACGCTACCTTACAAACTCAAGGAATGGCATGAACGTGTTGGCCACCTAAATGAAAAAGATTTAAAAGATGTTATTCAAAAAGGTCGAATTCATAGTGTAAATGCAAACGTGCATGAGAAGCTTCCGACATGTGAAGTATGTATTAAGGGGAAGGAAGCCGTTAAACCATTCCCCAAATCGGATTCAAGATCCAAAGAAGTCCTGGATTTGGTACACAGTGACGTATGCGGGTCTATGCGCGTAAAAAGCAATGGAGGCAGCCGTTACTTCCTGACATTTATAGATGACTTCTCCAAGTGGTGCGAGCTCTACACCCTAAAAAGCAAATCAGAAGTTTTTCAAAAGTTTAAAGAGTTTATAAGCTACGTTGAAATCGGGAAAAAGGCTGAAGACACTCAGAACGGATAACTGCACCGAGTATAAAAATAACGAGTTAAAAGATTATTTGTTAGCTACAGTCATCAAACATGAGTATTCTGGGGAATACACTCCCCATCAGAACGAAACTGCAGAGCGAAAAAATCGAACGCTTGTAGAAATGGCGCGCTGTATGATGCTACAAGCGGCGTTACCATCGACGTATTGGGCAGAAGCTATTAATACTGCCAACTACATAAGAAACAGATGCCCATCTAGAAGCCGGTGTGGCGAAACTCCATTCAAGCTGTGGAATAACCGCATTCCAATCATCAAGCATCTGCGCACGTTCGAGCAAGTTGTGTATTCGCTCGATAAGAAGTCGAAGGGTAAGTTTAGCCCAAGATCTAAACGCAATATATTTATAGGGTAGTGCAATGACGCAAAGGCGTATAGACTGTTCGACCCTGAAACCAAAGCAGTTACCAAAAGCCGTGATGTTGTGTTTACAAATCTGTTTGATGACAAGTACGAGTTTGAAGAATTTACCGAACAGGAGAATATCATCGAGGAACAATATTATCCTGAACAACAACACACCGAAATTCAAGATGGAGATTGCGAGGAATTTACTGAAGAAGCCGAAAATCCAGCTGCTGTGAAACGTGGACCAGGAAGGCCAAGAAAACTGTATACAGGTAAACCAGGAAGGCCAAAATTAATATATAATCAACTGATTACGGTACCGGCTGAGCCGCAGCACTCTGAAGACGAGTTGGAAGGTGAAGAAGAGTTTTTTGAAGCCACTTCTCTTATCAGCAGCAGCGACAATGTAGCAGCAGATGAAGCCCTCAGAGGCCCAAATTCATCGTAGTGGAAAGAAGCATAAACATAAGAAGCAAAGCCCAGCGGTCGTGTTTTCTTGTGAGCTCCGAGTCTCTGTGCAAAGTTTAAAGTTGAATTGTTTATAAAGCAAAGAACACTAGACACAAATTTGGCGCAGTCTAATTGGTATTAAAATAAACATAAAATTTAAACCGAAATACAAAACTTAAATATTGTGGTATATCAATAATTGCGCGGGAGCAAATTACAAATACGAACGCAAAGTGCATAATATAAAGACATTAGAAACACTCACGCGTAATACAACAAATCATAACATAATTACAAAGAATACACGGCGTACGAATCGCACGAAAAACACTCAAAAACATACAAAAACAAGTGGAAACGTTGCAGTCGGACGCAACCGACTGCGGCATACTCGATACCAGTATTAAAACCGGTAAAAAGAGGCCGGACTGCTGAGGGGTACGGATGCGGCAGAGGTGTACACTGCCTACAAAATTTTCCGATGCAGATGGGGATGCCACAAGCTATCTTCCTTACAAATTTGATGACTCTAGCTCAAAGTTTGTAAGTTTGTTTGGAAAGGGGGGCTGGAGGCGGTATGGGTGGGCGTGGCATCCAGATTTGTGATGCACATCTTTGTGGAATGTCAATTGCTATCTTCATACCAAATTTGGTGACTCTAGCTCAAAGTTTGTAAAATGTGGGGAGAGGGGGGCTGGGGCCTTATGGGTGGGCGTGGCATCCAAATTTTTGATGCAAATCTTTGTAAAATGTCAATTGCTATCTTCATACCAAATTTGGTGACTGTAGCTCGAAATTTGTAAAAAGAGGGGAGAGGGGGGCTGGGAGCTGGGGGTGGTATGGGTGGGCGTGGCATCCAAATTTGTGATGCAGATCTTATTGGAATGTCAATTGCCATCTTCATACCAAATTTGGTGACTCTAGTTAAAAATTTGTAAAAAGTGGGGAAAGGGGGGCTGGGGGCGGTATGGGTGGGCGTGGCATCCAAATTTTTGATGGAGATCTGTGTGGAATGTCAATTGCTATCTTCATACCAAATTTTGTGACCCTAGCTCAAAGTTTGTAAAATGTGGGGAGAGGGGGGCTGGGGCCTTATGGGTGGGCGTGGCATCAAAATTTTTGATGCAGATCTTTGTAAAATGTCAATTGCTATCTTCATACCAAATTTGGTGACTGTAGCTCGAAATTTTTAAAAAGCGGGGAGAGGGGGGCTGGGAGCTGGGGGCGGTATGGGTGGGCGTGGCATCCAAATTTGTGATGCAGATCTTTGTGGAATGTCAATTGCTATTTTCATACCAAATTTGGTGACTCTAGCTCGAAAATTGTAAAAAGTGGGGAAAGGGGGGCTGGGGGCGGTATGGGTGGGTGTGACATCCAAATTTTTGCTGCAGATCTATGTGGGATGTCAATTGCAATCTTCATACCAAATTTGGTGACTCTAGCTCGAAAATTGTAAAAAGTGGGGAAAGGGGGGCGAAATGGGTGGGCGTGGCTCCAAAACTTTGATGCAGTTTTTTGGGGGTCGTTACCAGATATCTTCTTACCAAATTTGGAGGCTCTAGCTCCTCAACTCTGGAAGATACACGCATTCCCGTTTTTGACGAAGCGTTGTGGTGGATGGGGGCGGCTTGGGCAGTATTGGTGGGCGTGGCATCCAAACTTTTGATGCAGTTTTTTGGGGGTCATCATCACCTATCTTGGCACTAAATTTGGTGGCTCTAGCTCAAAAACTGTGGGAGATATAGCCATTTCTGATTTCAAATTGCGGGGAGGCTGGGGGCGGAATGGGAGGGCGTGGCTCCAAAATTTTTGATGCAGTTTTTTGGGGGTTGCTAGAAGCTATCTTCTTACCAAATTTGGTAGTTCTAGCTGAAAGGATGTGCGAAATATGTGGATGTATCGGTTTTAGTTATCGAATTTATCGATTTGCCAGCCCCTCAGTTATCGTACAACCTCCATCTTGACACTTTAATTTACTATCCCATAGATAAAGAGAATTGGAAAGTTTCAAGTCTCTAGCTTGAAGGGTGTGGAAAAAAGTTGCGAACATACGGACGGACAGACGGACAGACGGACGGACACCATGACGGACATTGCACAAAACCAATATACTCTTTACCTTCGGTATCGAGTATAAACACTCAATTACACTGTCAAACAAAATTAAATATATCAGCATGGCACCCATCACAAAGCGTCAGCGAGAGAACTCTGCCGGAGAGATTAAAACCAGCAAGTCCATCGATGGAGCTGCAATCCTCCAGCTCATAAACCAACGCTTTGACGAGCAAGCGGGTGTGATCGCGGCGAAGGTGAGTGAGTGCGAGGAACGCATACTCACTGCTCTAAATGGCAGGCTAGACGGCATGTGTGAAGATTTGCAGAGCCTGATGCTTCGGGTTCAAAAACTGGAGGATGCTGCTGACTCACAGCTCTTAAAAACAAAGTTGGCCACTTTGGAGGCCAAGCTCAGTGCCCAGGAAAACGCAAGTGTATCCACTGAGTTAAGGCTACATGGCGTGCCGCTAGCAGATGGGGAGCAGCTGCGCACAATATTTAACACACTGTGTTTTTCACTGGGTGTCACACCGGCACCGAGGCTTCGTGACATCTTTAGGGTCAGACAATCTGCAGCGACGGTTGCTGACCCCACAGTATTAATTCGTTTAGACTCTGTCCACGACAAAATTAATTTAATGCGCGCGGCAGGTCACTTTAGGCGAATTAATAAGCAACAACTTAGCCTTCAACAAATTGGCATTGAAACACGCGGTCTGTTTCCGATTTACATTAACGAACAACTAAGCAAGGACAATTACAACATATTCAAAGAAGCGATGAGAATGAAAAAACAAAAACAACTGCTTTCTCGGATCTAGCTTCTGCATATCAATTGTTGTTGTTTGTAAGTTTGTTCTCTTAAATGTTAGGTGTAATATGTTTCTCTTAATTTTAATTTTAGCTTTTAAATTTTATTTGTGCTTTTCGATTTTGTTTTTTTCCCAACGCAGTTTAGGTGTGCTATTGGTAGGATTTTATTATCAACTTAGATGTCTTGCAATATGAATGTGTCCAGATCGAACAGCCAAGCAATGATTAGGGTATTAAGTAAACATAAAGCTGGTCTTAAGATATGTCACTTAAATGGTCAGAGTTTATGTAATAAGATGGAGGAGTTTCGTTTTATGTTTGTGAATTCAAATGTTGATATTGTGTGTGTATCTGAAACGTGGTTTGTCCCTGAATTAGAGAACTCGTCTATTGTTTGTCCTGGCTACAATTTATATCGTTCGGATCGTGTTTGTCACGCAGGGGGAGTTGCAATATTTGTCACAAATAGACTAAAATGTAAAGTTATATGTCGACAACCAGTAGAGAGTCCAATAGAGTACCTTTTTATTAACATTACTAAATCTATCTGTGACAAAAAATTGCTTATTGGCCAATAAGAATATTGACTACTCTAGGCTTATAGATGTGTTATCAAATATAACACTGACGTATACTGACATAATATTAGCAGGTGACCTGAACAGTAATGTACTAAAGGAACAACATCTGACTGATGAAATGCAGTCACTTGGCTTATCAGTAGTAAACTCGACGGAACCAACACATTTCACACGCAACACAAGCACGCTTCTCGATGTAATATTTGTTAATAAAAATGACAACATATTACATTATGATCAACTCTCCGTACCTGCGTTTTCTAAGCATGACCTTATCTTCCTGACTTATGATATGCATCTCATATATTCAAAACAAATAATAACTTTTAGAGATTTCAAAAATATTGATCAACTCTCACTAGTTGAAGCATGCTGCAATTGTGACTGGGGTGGCATTTACCACCTTCCTTCTGTTGACACCCAAATTACTGTGCTACAGCATAATATTGACTATCTCTACAATGAGATTCTTCCATTAAAAACTAAAATTACAAAACCAGCTCTAAAGTCCTGGTTTAATAATGATATTAAAACTGCAATTAAACACAGGGATGAGGCTTACGATAAATGGAAACGATACAGGACGGACTATTACTATTAGAGCCCTGCATTTATGCACTTACAAGACATCAAGCCTGTCTTGCGCGCTAACAAAACAAACGAAACAAAGTCTTAGCCTCTCTTTTGCGAGCAAGACAAAGACATGGCAACTCATTCGTTAAACGAACGAAAACATACGCCTAACAAACGAACGAAACCGGGTGGTTTTTCCTACATGCTTGCTTATGACTCTAAAGCAGCGTTGTCCAAAGTTTGAAAAGGCAGCCACGCGTGGTTGGCAAGAAAAATTCTGCCGGCGTAGCAGCCGACACATGTATAGGGAGAGAGAATATGTGTGTTCTATAAATAGAACGCTCGGCAGCTTGTTCTCTTACGATGCGCGTGTTCGGCTGCATTTGCTCTCTCGACTCATGTGTTCGGCTGAAGCTCAAAGTCAAACGCGCAGTCATTCGCTATGCTGCATTGCAAAAAAAATGTTTCACGTTGCCTTCGTGTTTCGCTGCTTCGCACACAAGCGCAACTCTTTCATTGTGTGAGTTTGGACATCACTGCTCTAAAGACATTTGGTGAATGTAGCATTGCTGCAATACATATGCACAAGAACACTAATACATGTGCAAAGCAGCAAAGTTCGGAGGAAAAGAAGAAGGAAAAAATTACACTAGTCAGCATAAGCATGTTGACGCACGCAATTTTTAGTATACAATTTTTTTTGCGTTTTCTGAAGAGGTTTTTTTTTTTTGTTTATAAATAATAATTAATATAAACTATGATTAATAATAGTTAATATTTGTTTGTTGACCTTAAATAATTGAAATAAAAAAGGTTTACTTAAAAGCGGACTTAGTAAAAAACTTTTGCTGACTAGTGTTCCTTGCGCACAGCTACAGAAAACCACATTCGTATATGTATACAGTGGCTCAGCATTTACAGTTATTTTGCGTGATCGTCTCTCATTCTACGACCTTCGCTGCCCAATTTTTTTTGCGCAGTCGGCGTAGAATGACTCCCAGGTTTGTTTGGTTCTTGGTGTGCATGCTACTTCCAAGTCATGGTTCTTGGTGTGCATGCCACTTCCAAGTCATGGTTCTTGTTTTGTTTGCTTAGCAAGACACAGACACAGATTTTACTCGTCTTCTTTTTGAACTCTTCAAAAAGTACCGAAACCAAATGCATTGGTGCAGGGCTCTAATTACTATCGACTTTTTAAATCCAACAGACGAAACGTAAATCAATCTATTAAAAATGCTAAGCGCAATTTCTTTAGTAATAAATTTAATAACGCAATATCAACCAAAGAAACTTGGAAAACATTAAACAATATGGGCGTTGGAAAAATAAATCTGTGATATGTGATGACGAAGATGTAGATATACTTAACAATAAATTTGTCAACTTCAATGTTCCTATAGCTGTGAGTAATCCGTATGAAAATTGTGTACCGTTAAACAACTGTAGTAATTGTTTTGAATTTGAATGTGTTAACCAATGCGATGTCCTGCATGCAATATTAAAAATTAAATCTAACGCTATCGGCTTGGATAACGTACACCCAAAATTCATTAAATTACTGTTACCAAACATAATCGGCCACATCACACACATTATAAATACTGCTATTATGTCATCCACATTCCCTGAGCAGTGGAAACTGGCAAAAATAATACCAATTCCAAAATTAAACAACGAGCTTAGGCCAATTGCTATACTGCCGTTTTTATCTAAAGTGTTTGAAAAACTTATGGCAGGACATATTAATAACTTCTTAAATGTAAACTCGCTTTTGAGCAAAAAGCAATCTGGTTTTAGGGCAAATATGAGTTGCACAACGGCGCTTTTAAAGGTAGTCGAGGACATTCGAGTGAGAATGGATAATAGTGAAGTAACGCTGCTTACACTACTAGACTACAGTAAAGCATTTGACACGGTAAATCACGAAATTCTCTTGACAAAGCTTAGCAAAATGTATTATTTTACGCCAACGGCAATTAAACTATTGACCTCTTACTTAAAAAATAGGCAACAAGCCGTTGTAACACAGAGTGCGACTTCAAGCTAAATGTTGGTAAAACGTGGTGTCCCACAGGGATCTATACTAGGACCTCTCCTTTTTTCAATTTATATAAATGATTTGCCGAGTGCCCTGTCCAACTGTGAAGTTCATATGTATGCTGATGATGTTCAAATGTATGTCAGTAGTCCCATTAGTCAAATTAATCAGTGTATTGAATTGTGCAATAATGATCTGTTACGTGTTAGCGTGTGGGCTAAAGAAAATGGTTTGTGCATAAATCCGTCAAAATCTAAGTGTCTAGTTATATATAAAAAGTACATAAATACTAACGATCTTACTAACCTAATAGTAGACAGTAAATCTATAGATTTTGTTGACAAAGCCGTAAATCTCGGGATAACTTTTAATAGAACCTTGGATTGGAATGACCAGGTAAATAAAGCTGTGGGAAAAACGTATGGCGTTCTTCGACAACTTTCTCTGACCCAGCAATTTTTACCAGTTAAAATAAGGACAATGATTGCAAAAACTTTAGTAATGCCAATCCTGTTTTATGGAGTAGAAATTTTTGCCAAATGCGATGCCGCGAGCCAACATAAACTTAAAGTCGCATTTAATAATATTGCTCGCTACGTGTATGGGCTGCAAAGAACTGACCACATAACGGATTACGCCAAGAAGTTGGTTGATCTCGAGTTTGCGCATTTTCTAAATTATAAAATACTAGTTCTCCACAAAATAATCTGACTATTTGTTCGATATCTTAAGTTTTACTACATCGGAAAGAGTAAATAACCTAATTAGTTTTCGTACCAAACTGGCAGGCAATTTTACGTCTCTGCTGTTCGACTCTGGAACCAATTACCAACAGATTTAAAAAGTACCAAGAGCGCACCTCTGTTTAAAATTAAGTTGAAAGCACACTTAAGCACATAAAACAAACAAAACTTCTAGAGTTTTAAGACACAATCAATTGTTTAATAATAAAATAATAATTAAAATTATGTAATACTATAAATATTTAATTGAAAATTGAAAAGAAAATAATCTTTGACATGTTCAGTATTGTGAAAAGAAAAGTGCTATTGAAGAGATAAATGTAAGATAGGTTATAACTTATAATATAAAGTTAATGATAAAACAATGTGACTAGTGCACTAAAATATAAGTATGTTATAACACTTGTAGCACTAGGAAAATAAAAATAAAATAAAATAAAAGCACTCAAGAACGAGTACAAGGCACTGCAAAAGAACAAAACTTGGCAAATTGTTTACAAGCAAGGAAACCAGAAAGTGATCGATACGAAGTGGGTCCTGAAAACAAAATACAAGCTAAATGGGGAAGTGGATCGCCGCAAAGCACGATTGGTGGCAAGAGGTTTTACTCAGCGAGAAGGTATTGACTATAACGAAACGTTTTCCCCCGTAGCAAGAATTGGATCAATAAGTGCACTTATTGCGATCGCCGTTGAACTTGATCTTGATGTATATCAATTAGATTTTAACAGTGCGTATCTTAACGAAGATATAGAGGAGGAACTGTATGTAAGCGTGCCTCCAGAGCTATTTACGTTTCTCACTGGCGATGAAAAACCGAAATACGTTGGCAACAAAGTTTGCAAATTGAATAAGGCTTTATATGGCTTAAAGCAGAGTGGACGCCAATGGTATAAGAAACTGTACAACAGGCTAAGGGAATGAATTTTAGTCCGATTGCCGCTGATCCATGTGTATATCTGAAAAGGGACAGGAATGGAATCATGATCATATCTTTGTACGTGGACGATCTGATTGTTGAAATACCTAAAATTACAATTGGCCAGTAATTTTGAAATGAAAGATTTAGGAAAACTAGCACAGTGTTTGGGCATCGAGTTTAACCAAAACAAGAGTGAGAAATCTTTTTCAATGGTTCAGCAAAAGTACGTGAAGGACTTGTTAAAGCAGTTCAATATGTAGGACTGCAAACCAGCGAGCACACCAATGAACACGGGTGAGAAGTTGTCTACAGAAATGTGCCCAAAGTCTGAATCGGAGAAGGCAGAAATCTCGAGGATCCCGTATTAAGGCCTAATCGGATCGTTGATGTGGCTGGCAGTATCGACGCGTCCAGACATTTCACACGCAGTAAGTGTACCAAGCCAATACAACGCAAATTTTGGTAAGCAACACTGGATCGCAGCAAAACGTGTGCTGCGTTATTTGAAGGGCACCGTAAACTTTAGCTTGGTTTACAAACAGAACGGCGAAGATTTGGTTGGCTATGCAGATGCCGACTGGGGCTCTAACGTACACGATCGTAGATCTTTTACAGGTTTCGCTTTCAAAATGGCAAATGCTGCGGTATCCTGGGAATGCCGCAAACAACGCACGGTAGCGCTGTCCTGCACAGAAACGGAGTACATGGCATTGGCTGACTCATCAAAAGAAGCTGTTCACCTGAGAAGCTTTGTCCAAGAGGTGATGTGTAAACTCCGCACAACTACAATTTACAACGATAACCAAGGCGCTGGGCAACTGACTCGGAATCCAATATTCCATAAGCGCACAAAGCACGTCGACATTCGTCACCATTTTGTGCGAGAACTTGTAAAAATGGGTGCATCGACTACATCCCAACTACTGAGATGCCAGCAGACGTGTTAACTAAGGGACTGGCGACATCACAGCACAACGCTTGCATTAAGGCTTTGGGAATGCTAGTGTGGTGCCATTTGAGGGAAAGTGTTGGAAATACATCTGGCCACACTCTTCACATTCAGTGCATATCGATAGATCGATATGCTTCTTCTACCCAGTCGTTGATCTGATGTTGTCTCGAGCGCGTCACCAAGCGGACTGCGCAACTCCGTATATTGAATTTACTACAATCGCTATCAACTGTACTCTAATATAAATAAACTAATAAAGTTACCACACAAACGCAAATGAATAAAAGAATAAACAGTTTAAATTTTTCGGTATTTTGCGCGTGGGCGTAGAACTTCTTTTATTGGCATTAAAATCAGTACTAACATAAAAGCCTACTGAGCATGCTCAGCAAACTAATTACTGTAAATTAACATTTAGAGAAATGTAATAAAGTCAAGATTCAGGTGGGGAGCTGCAGATGCCGCTGCCTACTTTCCGGCTTGAGCACTTCAAAAATTGAATATTATTGGATTTCTAGCAAAACTTTTATTGTGGCTTTCGGAGTACTTGTGTGGCCGAACACAAAAAATTGTTTTTAAATCATCTGTATCTAAACCTATTTTTGTTACCTCTGGTGTTCCCCAAGGGAGTCATCTTGGACCTTTGCTATTTAGTCTTCCATATTATAACAAACTCCCATGTATATATGCTTGCGGCTGATGTGAAGCTATGTTTCACCTACAATGATGCTTCTCTTTGTAACTTGCTACAGTCGTATTTGGGTGCATTGTCGGACTGGAAACTTTTTAACTTACTGAATTAAAATTGTTCTAAATGTAAAGCCATGTCCTTACTTATACTTATACTGCTCACTACTTGCTTGATCCTGCACCACTTGAATTAAAGATTTAGGCATTATTCTTGATCCTAATTTGAAGTTTGACTCTCATATTTCGTCTATGGTCAATGAGGCCATTAATGTCATTGGCTTCATCAAGCGGTGGTCAAAATAAAATAACGATCCCTACACCACTAAAACGCTATATACATCCCTAGTACGTCCCATCCTGGAGTATGGATCTTGTGTGTGGTCCCCACAATACTCGATTCACCAGGATAGAATTGAATCTGTGCAGAAGAAATTTCTTCTATTTGCCCTTAGAAGTTTTAACTGGGTTCCTGGAGTTGACTTACCCCCGTATTCAAGTAGACTTCTTTTCATTATTCTTCCCTCCCTTTTAAACCTTAGAACTATGCATGGAGTATTATTTATAACTAATCTACTTAATGGTGAAATCGACTCAGCACATCTTTTAAGTCGAATTAAATTAACTGTTCCGATTAGAGCTACTAACTTTTTACGCCTTTGCCTTGATCGTATCTTGAGCAACTATTTAATTCATGAACCATTTTGGGTTATATGTTCTGACTATAACAAACTTTTTTTCTTTGTCTCCTTGGAGGCCTCAATTCCAGTACTAAAACGATCGATCCTTTTTTCTTTATCTAATTGTTACCATTAACTAATAATCTAACGCTGGTTTGATTGGTATTTTCTGGGTTTAACGTGAACTTTATAAATTTTTTACCTAAATTTACTTTCAGATTTATATATTTTTATACTCGATACCGAAGGTAAAGAGTATATTGAGTTTGTGCAATGTCCGTCATGGTGTCTGTCCGTCTGTCTGTCTGTCCGTCTGTCCGTCTGTATGAACGCAACTATTTTCCACAACCTTCAAGCTAAAGACTTGAAACTTTCCAATTTTCTTTGTCTATGGGATAGTAAATTAAAGTGTCAAGATGGGGGTTCTACGATAACTGGGGGGCTGGCAAATCGATAAACTCGATAGCTCAAAAACCGATAAACCTACATATTTCGCACATCCTTACAGCTAGAACTACCAAATTTGGTGAGAAGATAGCTACTTGCAACCCCCAAAAACTGCATCAAACATTTTGGAGCCACGCCCACCCATTCCGCCCCCAGCCCCCCCGCATTTTGAAATCAGAAAAGCCTATATCTTCCAAAGTTTTTGAGCTAGAGTCACCAAATTTGGTGCCAAGATAGGTGATGATGACCCCCCAAAAACTGCATTAAAAGATTGGATGCCACGCTCACCAATACCGCCCTAGCCACCCCCATCTGCCCCAACGCTTCGTCAATAACCGGAATGCGTGTATCTTCCAGAGTTGTGGAGCTAGAGCGACCAAATTTGATAAGATAGCTGCCAACGACCCCCAAAAATCTGCATCAAAGTCTCGGAGCCAAGCCCACCCATTCCGCCCCCCTTTCCACTCCATTTACAAACTTTGAGCTAGAGTCACCAAATTTGGTATGAAGATAGCAATTGACATTCCACAAAGATCTGCATCAAAAATTTGGATGCCACGCCCACCAATTCCGCCCCAGCCCCCCCTTTCCACACCTTTTACAAACTTTGAGCTAGAGTCACCAAATTTGGTATGAAGATAGCAATTGACATTCCACAAAGATCTGCATCAAAAATTTGGATGCCACGCTCACCCATACCGCACCCAGCCCCCCTTTCCCCACTTTTACTAACTTTGAGCTAGAGTCACCAAATTTGGTATGAGGATAGCAATTGACATTCCACAAAAATATGCATCAAAAATGTTGATGCCACGCCCACCCATACCACCCCCAGCCCCCCTTTCCCCACTTATTACAAACTTTGAGCTAGAGTCACCAAATAATTGGTATGAGGATAGCAATTGACATTCCACAAAGATGTGCATCACAAATCTGGATGCCACGCCCACCCATACCGCCTCCAGCCCCCTTTCCAAAACAAACTTACAAACTTTGAGCTAGAGTCATCAAATTTGTAAGGAAGATAGCTTGTGGCATCCCCATCTGCATCGGAGAATCTTTAAGGCAGCGTACACCCCTGCCGCATCCGTACCCCTTTGCAATCAGGCCTCTTTTTACCGGTTTTAATACTGGTATCGAGTATACTGCAGTCGGTTGCGTCTGACTGCAACGTTTCCACTTGTTTTATTTAAATTAGTTTTGATTTTAATTTTAAATTTTATTTAAACTTAAATTAATTTGGATTTTATGTCAGCTGATCTAAGTTGATAATCAACAAATCAATAAACAACTTAAAGGCTCCAGCTTAAAAGGTGTGAAAGCTATAGGAGTTTCTGATTTCAATCTGCACGAGGCAGGGAAGGAATGGGTGGGAGAGGCTCGTGATGGGCTTTCTGCAAAGAGGCTTTTTCTTTTTACCACTTCTTTAGCGAATGCTTTGGCTCTGTCCTGTTTCGATCTTGCACAATACCTTGAACTGGAAACTTCGTCGCTGTTTGGCTCCTGGTAAGTTTTGAAAACGCACGCTTAAAGCTTTTATTGGCAACAGATTTCTCCAGAAAAGCGTTTGGGGCTGTCTTTTTTTATGTGGCTAGTACCATTCTCACCCTGAAAAAGATCCAGCGTTATGATCCGTCGATCGCTGGTTGGTTGGTTCTGATTAAATCGAGTCTGAAAGACCCCGTGAACTCTACAGCCCAAGCCTTCTTGAGATAGAGTGAAGTTGTTTCTCGTGTTGTTTGTCCTACTGAATTCGAAGTCGATAGTTAGGTTGGTTTTTTGATTTATAAGAATAAAAACACACAGAGATTAATAATAATTTTGGATGGTTTTATGAGCTCACAGAGTACGGATCAAAATTAAATCTGTTTACTTATGGGCTATTTCTTAAATTTGAGAGACTTTCACTAAGTGAAGGGATACAAACTTAGGTCTGGGGCTCGTTACATTGGTGTCTGATGTGGGATCAGTGGCACAATTAAAAAGTTAAAAGCCGGAAAATTAACAAAAAGGCAAAACAGCTAAAAAATATCATGCGTACAATGTTTAAAAGAATTAAAGAGCGAGAAAAACTGCTTGTTTTGCAGTGGGAAGAACGAATGCAGCACACAACAAGAATGGGTTAGCAGTTCCTTGGCCGTCCCACCATATTAGTGGTGGTGATGAGGGTTATAAGTATGAAGATGCAAAGATGTTGAGAAAACGGACGAAAAGCAAACAAGAACAAGAGCGAAAAGATGGGAAGCAGAACAGGCACAGACACAGTGAGGTTCGGAAAGAATTGGCTCTAAAATTTCAGAAAGAGCAAATAGAGTGGGAAGCAGAAGGTACAGTATTTTTTTGGCTATCCCATCAAATTAATTGTGGCGGATTGCAAAAAGGAGGTCAGTGATTTAAGACGTGACGGTGAAATGGAGGTTGGGAAAGAGAGAGTTGGACACTGATCAGCCCAAGATCGAGGATATTTGCGAGGATGAGGAATGATGAGGATGTTGACAAGATGGATAAGATAATCAAGGTGAAAAACACTGAAGATGAGGATCCAAACACGTCTGAGCCCATCTGGACACACCACCAAGCTGAGGTTAAGATGTTTTTTAATGACTGGGAGGATCATTGTTAAGCGTTAAATATTATGTAAACCAGAAAGAAGGCCGTGGATTTTAGGTTAATATGAAAAAACACACGCAAAACAAGTGGAAACGTTGCAGTCGGACGCAACCGACTGCGGCATACTCTATACCAGTATTAAAACCGGTAAAAAGAGGCCTGACTGCTGAGGGGTACGGATGCGGCAGAGGTGTACACTGCCTAAAAAATTTTCCGATGCAGATGGGGATGCCACAAGCTATCTTCCTTACAAATTTGATGACTCTAGCTCAAAGTTTGTAAGTTTGTTTGGAAAGGGGGGCTGGAGGCGGTATGGGTGGGCGTGACATCCAGATTTGTGATGCACATCTTTGTGGAATGTCAATTGCTATCTTCATACCAAATTTGGTGACTCTAGCTCAAAGTTTGTAAAATGTGGGGAGAGGGGGGCTGGGGCCTTATGGGTGGGCGTGGCATCCAAATTTTTGATGCAGATCTTTGTAAAATGTCAATTGCTATCTTCATACCAAATTTGGTGACTGTAGCTCGAAATTTTTAAAAAGAGGGGAGAGGGGGCTGGGAGCTGGGGGCGGTATGGGTGGGCGTGGCATCCAAATTTGTGATGCAGATCTTTGTGGAATGTCAATTGCTATCTTCATACACAATTTTGTGACCCTAGCTCAAAGTTTGTAAAAAGTGGGGAGAGGGGGGCTGGGGCCTTATGGGTGGGCGTGGCATCCAAATTTTTGATGTAGATCTTTGTAAAATGTCAATTGCTATCTTCATACCAAATTTTGTGACTGTAGCTCGAAATTTGTAAAAAGAGGGGAGAGGGGGGCTGGGGGCTGGGAGCTGGGGGCGGTATGGGTGGGCGTGGCATCCAAATTTGTGATGCAGATCTTTGTGGAATGTCAATTGCTATCTTCATACCAAATTTGGTGACTCTAGCTCGAAAATTGTAAAAAGTGGGGAAAGGGGGGCTGGGGGCGGTATGGGTGGGTGTGACATCCAAATTTTTGCTGCAGATCTATGTGGGATGTCAATTGCTGTCTTCATACCAAATTTGGTGACTCTAGTTAAAAGTTTGTAAAAGGTGGGGAAAGGGGAGCGAAATGGGTGGGCGTGGCTCCAAAACTTTGATGCAGTTTTTTGGGGGTCGTTACCAGCTATCTTCTTACCAAATTTGGAGGCTCTAGCTCTTCAACTCTGGAAGATACACGCATTCCTGTTTTTGACGAAGCGTTGTGGTGGATGGGGGCGGCGTGGGCAGTATTGGTGGGCGTGGCATCCAAACTTTTGATGCAGTTTTTTGGGGGTCATCATCACCTATCTTGGCACTAAATTTGGTGGCTCTAGCTCAAAAACTGTGGGAGATATAGGCTTTTCTGATTTCAAATTGCGGGGAGGCTGGGGGCGGAATGGGAGGGCGTGGCTCCAAAATTTTTAATGCAGTTTTTTGGGGGTTGCTAGTAGCTATCTTCTTACCAAATTTGGTAGTTCTAGCTGTAAGGATGTGCGAAATATGTGGATTTATCGGTTTTGAGTTATCGAATTTATCGATTTGCCAGCCACTCACTTATCGTACAACCTCCATCTTGACACTTTAATTTACTATCCCATAGATAAAGAGAATTGGAAAGTTTCAAGTCTCTATCTAGAAGGGTGTGGAAAAAACTTGCACACATACGGACGGACAGACACCATGACGGACATTGCACAAAACCAATATACACTTTACCTTCGATATCGAGTATAAAAAATATATGCATGCAGTCGGACGCCAGATTGTTAATGCGTATGTCTTTCGCTGATAGCACGAGGTTTAGAATTGTGCCCATACTTTCTTCATATTAATAATCACAGTATGCGTTTTTTTAAAGGTGTTTTCGACTGAAAAGTAGTTTTTCATGCCGAAGTTTATATATATTTATAAGTCTGTACATATATAAATAACTCGAAATTAATATCCCGATTCCACTACAGCAAGATGCAAGTATGTAATTGGAGCTCGAAGATGTTTCATCTTTTTGTGCTTGATTCCCATATGCACATTGGGAATCTTGTTCAAATATTCCCCGTTGGTTGGCTGCATTCCCAGTTGGTTGAAAACCGATCAACTGGGAATGTTAAAAGTTAACATTACAGAGCACTGAACCAACAAGAATACACTAAATAGAGTCGCCAAAGACCGATAGTCCAACTACTAGTTGGAACTGGCTGGCGAGGCTACCACGCGCTCTGAGAGCTTATTTCGTGCGTTTCTCGTGTTTCGTGAGTGATTCGCCAGCCACTTCTCTTGCTGACTTTGCTACAACATTTTTGTTGATAGCACAACCAGCCAGCCATACTGTGTGTATGCGCCGCTAGCCAGCGATTTTCTAGCGCGTAGTGGCTTGTTCGATTGCTGTGCCCCCGTTTTTTTCCTTGTATTCTTTATATGCGCGTATTTTATTGCTTATCTATCCTATGGCCTCGACCTTGCAGCAAATCAAATGAGCGAATTAATATCAACATACATATATATATATATATATATAAATATATATGCAGTTTTTGTGGTATCTAGGCATTGAATTGATTTTAGATTTTTGTTTCAGCTAGCTACCATAAGCATGTGTGTGTGTCCCTGTATAGAACATGTCCATATTTTATTGTATGCGTACCATTTGCCATGGAATTCATTGACCTTTCTCAATTCATTGACCTTTCTCAATAATATGAATTTCGGCAAACGCTAAACAGCCAATATTTGATTAAATTTGTATTATTTTCCTACAAAAACCTAAGAAAAATCAGAAAAACAATACTTCCAAGGCAGTTTTGGTGCTCATCGAACATTTGCTGACCAGGCACACAGCACAAAAAACAAGCGTCTAGCAAAATAGGCAATTATCAATTTTGCATTGCTAAAGCAGAAGCAACACAAGAAAACGCTCTGCATAGCCAAATTAACAAGTGCAAAAGAGACATAAGTAGACGGCCACGCACTGCACGCTGTGTGTGTTTAGCATACATGTAAATATTTCATTGCGTGTGTAACATCGCTACACCAGCAAAACATATGAGCGAAATAACAATAACAACATATATATATGCATATGATTAAGACAATTTTCCTTAGACGCAATTCGGCCAATTTACTGATCCGTTTACAAGGATATGTTTGTATTCAGCATTTGTGCGCTCTAAACTTGAATATGGCTCTTTAATCTGGTGTCCATACACTTCAATTCATATAAATAGACTTGAAAGTGTGCAAAATTTTTTTAAAAATTTGCTTTGCATCCTCTTGGGTTTGTTGAACCGCCGCCTAGTTATACTGATAGATGTCGCCTTGTGCGGCTTTCAACTTTAGAGGATAGACGTGCAATAGCGGCATTGTCGTTTTTGAATGATATTATTGTTGGAAGGATTGATTGTCCTGACTTATTTTCTTTAATAATGTTTTTCACCCCATCGAGGTGCCTTAGGGTTGTAAATTCATTCTTTATAAGCACTCACCGTACCAACTATGGTCTAAATGAGCCTATTTCCAGGACATTAAGTATTTATAATTCGCTGCCAGACGAGTTGCGCTTTGATTTTATTCCTAATTCAAAATTAATTAAGCATCTACTTAAGCAGTATTTTTTAAGATGATGTTTGGATTTCTTATTGTGTGTTGTTTAATGTTAAGTAGTTATAAGTTAATATACCAGAACGGAGAACTGTGTTGCTCTTTGGTAGTTTGGAATAAATAAATAAATATATAAATTTTAATAAACATTATTAATTATAATAAACAACTTTATTATGAATACTTCACTTTTTAATATATTTATTAATAATTATGGAATTTTATGATTTTATGCACGCTTAAAACTAACTAATACAAGCGACATAGGAAAATGACGCAGACACTATTACCCCGATTCCACTAGAGCAAGATGCAAGTATTTAATTGGAACTCGAAGATGCCGCATCTTTTTGTATTAGAACCCCATTTGTACATTATTGGGCGCGAATTTCTTATTACAAATTTTCCCGCGTTAAGGGTCGAGATTTTAAAATTCCCACGTTGGCTTTGAAACCTCGCCCAACTTTGGGAATCTATTTAGTGTAATCATTACAGAGCACTGAACAGAGCTTTAACAATGTCGATAGTATGAAATTTTCTATCGATACTTGGTTTAAATAGTGCCAATTTGAGTAAAACAGCTTGTCATCAAGCGCAATAAAAACTCACATACAAACATAATTCAAACGGATTTTTACTATTATAAAGGTAAGTTCAATTTTGTGCAAATTAATTTGAATAATTACTTATTTTATTATTAAAAGATGGCGAAAATCAAACGATACCCAAGAAAGTGTTCATTAAGTGGCAAGAGCAGTATGAAGCAAAGCTTATTGAATTGTGGGAGGAAAATATTGACGCACTCCGATCGCAACAACATAACTCGCACATATACATATACACGCGAATGGCAGAAGCAATAAAATTGCACGGATTCACTAGGCTGACAGGAAAGGAGGTGAAAACAAAATTGACAACATGTAACGAAAGTTTCGGTAAGTAAATAGTACTTACATATTGAGTAAATGTATACAAAACTTATTTATTTTTTAAAACAGGCGGGAGATGAAAATAATTGGGCCGTCTTGTGGCGCTCCTTTAAAATGGAACCATTTTAAGAGGCTCAACAGGTTCTTGGGGTGTGTTTAAACTATTAATCCAACAGCCATCGAGAACACGCAAGGCGATGGAGCTTCAGATGAACCACCAGATATAAAGAGCTCTTGGAGCAAAATAAAGAGCGCAACGCGGCGTTAGTGGACATTGCGGAATCGCAACTTATAGCTATTAAAGAGCTAACGATAGTCATAGAGAATCTTGCAGAGTCAACTGATAAATTTCAAGAGGAAGTATAAAAAATTATATAAAATATTTTAAATAACAAGTGGAAACGTTTCATTCGGAATCAAACGACTGCGGTATACTCGTTACCAGAATTAAAACCGGTAAAAAGAGGCCTGATTGCAAAGGGGTACGGATGCGGCAGGGGTGTACGCTGCCTTAAAGATTCTCCGATGCAGATGGGGATGCCACCAGATATCTTCCTTCCAAAATTTTGTAACTCTAGCTCAAAGTGTGTAAAAGTGGAGAAAAGAAGGCTGAAGGGTGGTATGGGTGGGCGTGGCATCCACATTTTTGATGCAGATCTATGTCTGATGTCAGTTGCTATCTTCATACCAAATTTGGAAACTCTAGCTCGAATTTGTAAAAGGTGTGGAGAGGGGGGAAGGGGGCGGTATGGGTGGGCGTGGCATCCAAATTTTTGAAGCAGATATTTGTGGGATGTTAATTTCTATTTTCATACCAAATTTGGTGACTCTAGCTCGAAGTTTGAAAAAGGTTGGGAAAAAGGGGAGGAATGGGTTGGCATGGCTCCAAAACTTTGATTCAGTTTTTTGGGGGTCGTAACCAGCTACTACCAAATTTTTTGGCTTTAGCTCCACAACTCTGGAAGATACACGAACTCTCGTTTTTGACGAAGCGTTGGGGTGGATGGGAGCGGCTAGGGCAGTATTGGTGAGCGTGGCATCCAAACTTTTGATGCAATTATTGGGCGGTTATCATCATTTTTCTTGGCACCAAATTTTGTGGCTATAGCTCGAATACTGTGGGAGATATAGGCTTTTCTGATTTTAAAATGTGGGGGAGCTGGGGGCAGAATGGGTGGGCGTGGCCCCAAAACTTTTGATGCAGTTTTTTGGAGGTTGGTAGTAGCTATCTTCTTACCAAATTTGGTTGTTCTAGCTGTAAGGATGTGCGAGATTTGTTGATTTATCGGTTTTGAGTTATCGAATTTATCGATTTGCCAGCCACCAGTTATCGTAGAGCCCCAATCTTTACACTTTAATTTACTATCCCATAGATAAAGAGAATTGGAAAGTTTCAAGTCTCTATCTAGAAGGGTGTGGTAAAAACTTGCACACTTACGGACGGGCAGACGGACATTGCACAAGCCCAATATACTCTTTACCTTCGGTAATGAGTATAAAAACTGTGGAGGAGGCCTGCGCTGGGCCTACCACACACGACCTTAAATACGTACAAGCTTGGGAGCCGATTATATAGTCGAATATTCTTGACTTAAACAATCTACGTTCTTTATTTAGGAATATGATTTATACTTAGAGATTTATAAAAAGTTTGAGATTGCACCGAATAGTTTGAAATTCAATAACGCTTGGGATTAATCAAGTATCACATTTTGCAAGTCCGTGGTGGACCAAAGGTCGAGTAAATTTAATTCAATTAAGAAACGTGTAAACATTAAAGTGGTTTATTGTGGTAATGAATGAAGTGTGCGAATAAACAAATCTATTTATATATTAACAATAAGTTCTGTCACAAACATCTATGCGCAGTTCGGGTAACCAAATATGATCTCGGCATTTAGTTATAGTTTCACCGCTCAATGTGTCAGTATATAAATTTTTGACGTTGAACAGAACACAAGGTATTTATGCACACGAATGATTTGGTCAATATAAAAATAATAATAAATATATACAAAAAACAAGTGGAAACGTTGCAGTCATACGCAACCGACTCTGGTATTCTCGGTACCAGTATTAAAACCAGTAAAAAGAGGTCTGCGTGCATTGGGGTACGGATGCGGCAGGGGTGTACGCTGCCTTAAAGATTCTCCGATGCAGATGGGGATACCACCAGATATCTTCCTTCCAAAATTTGGTAACTCTAGCTCAAAGTGTGTAAAAGTGGAGAAAAGGGGGCTGAAGGGTGGTATGGGTGGGCGTGGCATCCACATTTTTGATGCAGATCTATGTCTGATGTCAATTGCTATCTTCATACCAAATTTGGAAACTCTAGCTCAAAATTTGTAAAAAGTGCGGAGAGGGGGGAAGGGGGTGGTATGGGTGGGCGTGGCATCCAAATTTTTGAAGCAGATATTTGTGGGATGTTAATTTCTATTTTCATACCAAATTTGGTGACTCTAGCTCGAAGTTTGAAAAAGGTGGGAGAGGAGGGCTGGGGGTGGTATGGGTGGGTGTGGCATCCACATTTTTGATGCAGATCTTTTTGGAATGTAAATTGATATTTTCAAAACAAACTTGGTGAATCTAGCTTAAAGTTTGAAAAAGGTTGGGAAAAAGGGGAGGAATGGATTGGCATGGCTCCAAAACTTTGATTCAGTTTTTTGGGGGTCGTAACCAGCTACTACCAAATTTTTTGGCTCTAGCTCCACAACTCTGGAAGATACACGAACTCTCGTTTTGACGAAGCGTTGGGGTGGATGGGAGCGGCTAGGGCAGTATTGGTGAGCGTGGCATCCAAACTTTTGATGCAATTATTGGGCGGTTATCATCATTTTTCTTGGCACCAAATTTTGTGGCTATAGCTCGAATACTGTGGGAGATATAGGCTTTTCTGATTTTAAAATGTGGGGGAGCTGGGGGCAGAATGGGTGGGCGTGGCCCCAAAACTTTTGATGCAGTTTTTTGGAGGTTGGTAGTAGCTATCTTCTTACCAAATTTGGTTGTTCTAGCTGTAAGGATGTGCGAGATTTGTTGATTTATCGGTTTTGAGTTATCGAATTTATCGATTTGCCAGCCCCCCAGTTATCGTAGAGCCCCAAGCTTGACACTTTAATTTACTTTGCCATAGATAAAGCGAATTGGAAAGTTTTAAGTCTCTAGCTTAAAGGGTGGGGAAAAAACTTGCACGCATACGGACGGACAGACGGACAGACATGACGGACATTGCACAAACCCAATATACTCTTTACCTTGGGTAACCCGTATAAAAACAACGAATACAAGTTGAAACGTTGCAGTATTAAACCCGGTAAAAAGAGGACGATTGCAAAGGGGTACGGATGCGGCAGGGGTGTACGCTGCCTTAAAGATTATCCGATGAAGATGGGGATGCCACCAGCTTTCTTAATACCAAATTTGGAAAGTCTAGCTCGATGTTTGTAAAAGGTGAGGAAAGGGAGGAAGGGGGCGGTATGGGTGGGCGTGGCATCCAAATTTATGCTGCAGATCTTTGTGGGATGTCAATTGCTATCTTCATACCAAATTTGGTGACTCTAGCTCAAAGTTTGTATGAGGTGGGGAAAGGGAGGCTGGGGGCGGTATGGGTGGGCGTGGCATCCAAATATTTGATGCAGAAATTTCTGGAATGTCAAATGATATCTTCATACCAAATTTGGTGAATTTAGCTCAAAGTTTGTAACAGGTTTGGATAGGGGGGAGAAATGGGTGGGCATGGCTCCAAAACTTTGATTCAGTTTTTGGGGGTCGTAACCAGCATTGGGGTGGATGGGAGCGGCTAGGGCAGTATTGGTGAGCGTGGCATCCAAACTTTTGATGCAATTATTGGGCGGTCATCATCATTTTTCTTGGCATCAAATTTGGTGGCTATAGCTCCAATACTGTGGGAGATATAGGCTTTTCTGATTTTATAATGTGGGGGAGCTGCGGGCGGAATGGGTGGGCGTGGCCCCACAACTTTTGATGCAATTTTTTGGTTTTACCAAATTTGGTTGTTCTAGCTGTAAGGATGTGCGAAATATATGGATTTATCGGTTTTGAGTTACCGAATTTACCGATTTGCCAGTCCCCCAGTTATCGTAGAGCCCCAATCTTGACACTGTAATTTACTATCCCATAGATAAAGAGAATTGGAAAGTTTCAAGTCTCAAGCTTGAAAGGTGAGGAAAAAACTTGCACACATACGAACGGACAGACGCCATGACGGACATTGCACAAACCCAATATGATTATCGACCATAAATTTAAACCAGAATTGCATTTTCAAAGGAAAAATTTCACTGAAAAACTTCAGAACGTGTATAATGCGACCTAGAATTCCGAAAAATTTATCAAAACGGAATGAATAAAGAAATTAATGAAAAAACTTCAGCGTGTAAATGGGCCTTATCATCAAGAACCGGTAAAAAGTGATTGGAATGGGGGGCTGGGGGCGGTATGGGTGGGCTTAGCATCCAAATTTTTGATGCAGATCTTTGTGGAATGTCAATTGCTACCTTGGTACCACATTGGGTGACTCTAACTCGAAGTTTGTAAAATGTGAGGAAAGGATGGCTGGAGGCGGTATGGGTGGGTGTAGCATCCAAATTTATGCTGCAGATCTTTGTGGAATGTCAATTGATAGTTTCATACCATTTTGGTGACTCTAGCTCAAAGTTTGTAAAAGCGTTGAAAAAGATGGCGGGGGCGGTATGGGTGGACATGGAATCCAAATATTTGATACAGAAATTTCTGGAATGTCCAATGATATCTTCATACCAAATTTGGTGAATCTAGCTCAAAATTCTGTAAAAGGTTTGGAAAAGGTTTTTGCATGGCTCCAAACCTTTGATTGCAGTTTTTGGGGGTCGCTAACGCAGCTATCGCTCTTACCAAACTTTTCTGGCTCTAGCAATGCAACATTGTTTTTGTTTAATACTTTCGGTTTAACATAAAGATTTGTCAAATAGATGCTTATTCCTAAATGAACACCTTTGATTTATATTTATTTTTATGGACTTTACTGTAATTATACTCATGACCGAAGGTTTGCGCAACGTCCGTCATGGTGTCCGTCCGACTGTACGATCGCAACTTTTTTGTACACCCTTAAGCTAGAAAATTGAAACTTTGCAAATACCTTGTCTATGGCCGGGACTGAAAAAGTTTCAAGATTGGGTCTCTTCGATAACTGGGGGGCTGGCAAATCGATAAATTCGATAACGTGAAATCGATAAATCCACCTGTTTCGCACACCCTAACAGCTGAAACAACCACATTTGGTGAGAGGATAGCTACTAGCAGCCCCCATAAAAACTGCATAAAAAATTTTTGAAACGCACCTACCCATTCCGCCCCCGGCCCCCGCGAACTTTGAAATTGGAAACGCCTACATCTTTCACGGTTTCGAGCTAGAGACACCAAATTTGACGCCAAGATCGGTATTGATGACCCCCAAAAACTGCATCAAAGCTTTGGATGCCACGCCCACCAACACCGCTCTAGCCGCCTCCACCCGCCCCAACGCTTCGTTAAAAACGGGAAGGCGTGCAACTTTCATTGTGTCTGAGCTAGAGTCACCAAATTTGGTATGAAGATATCAATTGATATTCCACAAAGATCTGCATCAAAGATGTGGATGACACGCCCACCCATACCGCCCCCATTCCCCCTTCCCCACCTTTTACAAACTTTGAGATAGAGTCACCAAATTTGGAAGGATGATAGCTGGTGGCATCCCCATCTGCATCGGAGAATCTTTAAGGCAGCGTACACCCCTGCCGCATCCCTACCCTTTGCAATCAAGCCTCTTTTTACCGGTGTTAATACTGCTAGGTTTTGAGTTATCGAATTTATCGATTTGCCAGCCCCCCAGTTATCGTAGAACACCCATCTTGACACTTTAATTTACTATCCCATAGATAAAGAGAATTGGAAAGTTTCAAGTCTCTAGCTTGAAGGGTGTGGAAAAAAGTTGCGAACCCCAAAAACTGCATCACGCCGACTCATTCCGCCCCCAGCCACCCCGCAGATTGAAATCAGAAAAGCCTATAACTCCCACAGTTTTTGAGCTAGAGCCACAAAATTTGATACCAAGGTAGGTGATGACGACCGCCAAAAAATTGCATCAAAACTTTGATGCCACGCCCACCCATACCATCCTAGCCGCCCCCTTCAGCCCCACCGTCTCCTTAAAAACGGGAACGCGTGCATCATTCATAATTTTTGAGCTAGAGCCAACAAGTTTGGTAGGATGATAGCTGGTAACGACCCTCACCACCCGAATTATGAAGTTAAAAACCCTATATATCCCACAGTTTTTGAGCTAGAGCCACCTAGTTTGGAGCCTAGGTAAGTGATGACGGTCCCCAAAATATTGCATCAAAACTTTAGATGCCACGCCCACCCATACCATCCTAGCCGCCCCCTTCAGCCCCACCGTCTCCTTAAAAACGGGAATGCGTGCATCATTCATAGTTTTTGAGCTAGAGCCACCATATTTGGTAGGATGATAGCTGGTAACGACCCCCAAAGAACTGCATCAAAGTTTTGGAGCTACCCTCACCCATTCCACCCCAGCCCACGAAGTTTGAAATCAAAAACGCCACATCTTCCATAGCTTTTGAGCTAGTGCCACCAAGTTTGGTGCCAAGATACCACACCCACCAATACTGTCCTAGCCGCCCCCAGTCACCTCAACGCTTCGTCAAGAACGGGAATGCGTTTATCTTGCAGAGTTGTGGAGCTAGAGCCACCAAATTTGGTAGAAAGATAGCTGGCGACGACCCCCAAAAATCTGCATCAAAGTTTTGGAGCCACGCCCACCCATTTCGCCCCCCTTTCTACACCTTTTACAAACTTTTAGCTAGAGTCACCAAATTTGGTATGAAGATTGCAATTGACATCCCTCATAGATCTGCAGCAAAAATTTGGATGTCACACCCACCCATACCGCCCCCAGCCCCCCTTTCCCCACTTTTTACAATTTTCGAGCTAGAGTCACCAAATTTGGTATGAAGATAGCAATTGACATTCCACAAAGATCTGCATCACAAATTTGGATGCCACGCCCACCCATACCGCCCCAAGCTCCCAGCCCCCCTCTCCCCTCTTTTTAAAAATTTCGAGCTACAGTCACCAAATTTGGTATAAAGATAGCAATTGACATTTTACAAAGATCTGCATCAAAAATTTGGATGCCACGCCCACCCATAAGGCCCCAGCTTCCCGCTCCCCACATTTTACAAACTTTGAGCTAGAGTCACCAAATTTGGTATGAAGATAGCAATTGACATTCCACAAAGATGTGCATCACAAATCTGGATGACACGCCCACCCATACCGCCTCCAGCCCCCCTTTCCAAACAAACTTACAAACTTTGAGCTAGAGTCATCAAATTTGTAAGGAAGATAGCTTGTGGCATCCTCATCTGCACCGGAAATTTTTTAGGCAGTGTACACCTCTGCCGCATCCGTACCCCTCAGCAGTCAGGCCTCTTTTTACCGGTTTTAATACTGGTATAGAGTATGCCGCAGTCGGTTGCGTCCGACTGCAACGTTTCCACTTGTTATTACAACTTTTAAAATAAATTTTATACTTTTCACCGAAGGTTATATTTATATGAATGTGAATGTCTGTCACAGTGTGTGCCCGTCTGTATAAACGCTAAATATTTTCGACACCCGTTAAGCTGTAGGCTTTAACTTTTGCCAATATATATTTCTAAGGTCGGGACAGATTATTTGTTTTGAGTTTCTACGCCTACTAAGGGCTGGGAAATCGATAAGATCACTAACTGAAAATTGATAAATGCGCATATTTCTTACATCCGTACAGCTAACGCTACCAAATTTGGCAAGATAGATTCATCAAAGATGAAAAACAGTTTTGAGCTAAATATAAAAAATTTTGAGGGAAATTAGCTAAATTTTCTGGCAATGTAGCTAGTGGCATCTCCCAAAAATCTGCTTCAATGTGTGCCTAAGACAGACACCCGCCGATTTTGGTGAGTTTTGTTGTCAGCGCGCTCTAGTTTCTGTCATGGAAAGCTCTCAGTGTCGGTTTGCTTAACATGTGGTCTGCAGGTGTTAATCCCCAGAAAAAATGCCGATTTTTCGATATAAATTTTGTTATTTTCCAACGCATTTGTAACTGAATTATTTCAAGATTCAGCAGATTCATTCTCTTTCATGTTCTGCAATGAAACTTTGTTTTTGTTTAATACTTTCGGTTTAACATAAAGATTTGTCAAATAGATGCTTATTCCTAAATGAACACCTTTGATTTATATTTATTTTTATGGACTTTACTGTAATTATACTCATGACCGAAGGTTTGCGCAACGTCCGTCATGGTGTCCGTCCGACTGTACGATCGCAACTTTTTTGTACACCCTTTAAGCTAGAGAATTGAAACTTTGCAAATACCTTATCTATGGCCGGGACTGAAAAAGTTTCAAGATTGGGTCTCTTCGATAACTGGGGGGCTGGCAAATCGATAAATTCGATAACGTGAAATCGATAAATCCACCTGTTTCGCACACCCTAACAGCTGAAACAACCACATTTGGTGAGAAGATAGCTACTAGCAGCCCCCATAAAAACTGCATAAAAAATTTTTGAAACGCACCTACCCATTCCGCCCCCGGCCCCCGCGAACTTTGAAATTGGAAACGCCTACATCTTTCACGGTTTCGAGCTAGAGACACCAAATTTGACGCCAAGATCGGTATTGATGACCCCCAAAAACTGCATCAAAGCTTTGGATGCCACGCCCACCAACACCGCTCTAGCCGCCTCCACCCGCCCCAACGCTTCGTTAAAAACGGGAAGGCGTGCAACTTTCATTGTGTCTGAGCTAGAGTCACCAAATTTGGTATGAAGATATCAATTGATATTCCACAAAGATCTGCATCAAAGATGTGGATGACACGCCCACCCATACCGCCCCCATTCCCCCTTCCCCACCTTTTACAAACTTTGAGATAGAGTCACCAAATTTGGAAGGATGATAGCTGGTGGCATCCCCATCTGCATCGGAGAATCTTTAAGGCAGCGTACACCCCTGCCGCATCCCTACCCTTTGCAATCAAGCCTCTTTTTACCGGTGTTAATACTGCTAACGAGTATACCGCAGTCGGTTGCGTCCGACTGTTACGTTTCCATTTGTTTTTAGTTCAAAATGAGTTCCTAGCATAATGAAGTTATATCACCAGCGGATTTATTGGCCGCAATCAAGGTGGTTTTGATGGAAAAAAAAAACCAAAACAGAAAGATTTCATTGAATTTTAGACTTTGCTGGCCTACATTGATGTAATTCGTTTGATTTAGATGGTTCAATTCAAAAAACTACAACCAAAACTATGATTTGGCATCACATTTTTGTTGATTTGGTGGTCACCTTTTGGAAAATCTTGATTGTGACTTATTTCATTCAATGTGATTTATATCTCAAAAAATTAATGGAGGTATATATTGCTTTAGACAGATCGATGTGCAATTGAACAAGCTTTCCAACGATACCAACAGTAAAGCTTCATGTAGATTTCTGACAGTTTTACGTCACAAAAAAAAAAAAAAAAAAAAAACAAATGGGGTGTCCACCAGTAGAAAATTTCCCTTATAGTTTAACTTTTAGCTTAGGACCATAAAGATGTTTCTCGTACGTCAAGTTAAGGAAAACAAACATACTGAGAACAGTCAAAACCAGGTTTTTTTTAGGTCTGATTCTGCACCTTGGATAGGATATTCTACAGGATAAGGTAGTTATTTGTTTCAGAAATAATTGATGCTGAAATAATTTATTTAAAATTAGCCATGCATTCAATCGCTTGTCCCGTTTTATTATTCATGTACCTACCAGCTCCAACTTTTGTCGCTCTCATGCAGGAGTAAGCACAACTTTGTGCAGTCCAAAATTATGTAAAAAAAACACATAAATAAGTGAACACTTTGCAGTCAGACGCAACCGACTGCAGTATACTCTGATATCAGTATAAAAAGCGAGTAAAAAGAGGCCTGGGCGCAAAAGAGTTCGGCTGCGGCAGAGGTGCACGCAGCTCAAAAGTAATATGATGCTGATCTTTAGGAAAGGCCACTAGCTACATTGCCACCAAGTTGTTTGACTCTGGCCCAAAAACTGTGAAGATATAGACATTTTGGATTTAAAAATCGTGCGGCATTTGCGATCGTGGCATCCAAATTTTGCATACAGATCTTTAGGTGATGTCAGTAGCTATATTGCCACCAATTTTTTAACTCTAGCTAAAAATCTCCGGAAGATTTGGGGATTTTCGATTTTTAAAGGCGGAGAGGCAGGAGTGGGCATGGCACAAAAATTGTAAGGACACATTTTTGAGGGATGTCATGACTCTAGCTCATAAATTGTATTATCGGTTTAAAAATGCAAGTTGGTATGGGATGGCGTGCCATCGAAATTTTTGAAAAATATCGTTTCGGGCTGTCACTAACTATTTTCCTACCGTATATGGTGACACTAGCTCAAAAAATGTGGAAGATATACGCATTGCAGTTTTTAAAAAGGCGGTGGAGCGTGGGCCGAAAACAGAGAGCTGCAAGGGTGCACTGCAACTATAAGTGGACCCAGTAAACACCCTGGTGTTTTTGACACCCGGGTGTCTTAAGACATAGTAAAGACGGGCGCGAGCACACACTCTGCAATAAATGTCGGGTGTGTAGACGCACCCGCGTATCTGTGGGTATCGTTTACTTTTTGCATGTGATGTAAAGTAAAAAACACAAGCTTGAAGGGATGGGTGTGGGAGTGAACACGTGAATCGGGTGATGAAATGTTTTCGGCGGCATGGGTTTTGTGTTGTCTTGTGTGCGTCCTACGCTTGTTTGTTTTAGTAAAGTAGCTATAACAAAATAGTAAAAAATATTGACATGCTATAAATTGCGGTTTAACTGCTTTATTGCGTATTTATGTATGTATTTAATAAACAAAGGTTAAGGAACTTAAAACTTATTCATATAACTAACATAGCAATA